>CM036906.1:100163360-100763360 GCA_020800305.1 Porphyrio hochstetteri | reverse complement strand
ACCAAAACGACCCTAAAAATTGCTAGTGTGTTGACAATTTCCCCTCCAGCCTCAGGCAGACCCCAAGTACCTCTTCTCTCACATTCATCCTCACCCTCTGCAGACTGTTGCTTATGACTAAACACAACAAGCGATTCATCCCTTTTTGCACTCTACGTACAGCCAGCCAGCTGCAGAATAAATGCCTGTCATCCATGGGGTACACGTACTTCGGGTAGAATAAGCACTGAAGTTCACGTTCCTGTGTGCCCATCATAAGCCACTCACATAATGACTTTGTGGGGAGATACTCGTTTTATCAGACCGGCTAGGCAAACAGAAGTAGCGTCACACAGGCATCCATCTCCTTGGACATCCATGCATTAGAAAAGCACTGTCACATCAGAGAGCTGCTGTTGAGTGAGTGTTAAGGTAAAACCACGTATCAGTGTGACATATCACAGCCTCTAGATATTGAAGGAGACGTTTCAATAAGGTCACATGTCTAGCGCCAGCAGACAGGCAGCTCTCTGCAACCCTTGGAAATGACCCAGTGCTGAACAGAGACAGCCATTTCAGGGAGACTGACGCGATACGATTATGCCCTGTATTGAAGCACAGCTCCACAGCTAAATGCGCTACCTGTCTCACAAGGGCCAAGAATTGAACTCATCTCTGTTTCCACATACCTTCAACTGAAGCCGTTGCACAGGAGTAGAGGTGTTTTCACTGAAAAGGGGGTAGCAGAGTCTTTTTCGGACTCAGTAACTTGTAAAGCACTGGGATGACCGTATTTGGAAATGAAAAATACACAAGAGAATCACAGAAGTCGTCTACTGTGACTGTGCAAATATCTGGCCTATATAAAACTAAGACCTCATTTAATTATCTTCCTTCCAAGTGTTATGTCTTCTCAGACTTGAACTGTAAAATACTCTGAGAGTGGAACATTTCCTACTTTGGTCTTACAGAGCATCTAGCGCCACGAGGCCTGCGCCCCCGTGCAACCAAAACACAAATAACATCGTGAATGCTGCTGTTGGGTACATGATGTATTACTGCTGTTCTCGTTCAGGCTGATGCTAAACAAGATGACAGCTAAAACAAGATGACAGCTCTACGGACTTGGAGCCCTTGATTCTCCAGATCTGTAGCCTGCCTCCCCTGCACTTCCTTGAAGGGTCCCGTTCGCACTCAGCAGGATGTGGCACAAGGGCTGAACCTCCCATCCCACCGGGCACTGCTCACCTCCCCGTTTGTGGCTGCTTTCTCTCCCCAGAGTTAGCCTCTGCAGTGTTTAGCAGAACTACGTGTGTACAACACTTGCCATGCTGTTCACACAGGAAATCAAAAACTGTTTATTTTTGCAACAGGCAAATTGTGGGCTAATTTATACAGATGTATTTATTCAGTGACTCATTAACAGTAAGTATCAGGAACCTAATTTACTGCAACATCAGCCCACAGATTGTGGCAAATTACGTTACACAGAGAAGCAGGACCCAGGTCTGTCAGAACTGACTTTTAAGGTTGAGGTTTATTTTTAGCATCCATTTCACAGCCAGCTTTCTCCAGCAGGACAGATTCTGTCAGTACTCTCAGCCAATGCTTACCCACCTATCTTCAAGTCTTATTTTATTATTACTAGTACCATTATTTTTTGTTCTAGCGACAAAATATAAGTGTTGCTGGAGATGAAATAGGAAAGCGTGTAGGGTCCAAGTGCTTTAAAAAGCACCTCAATAATACGACACCAGTGACCGATTTCTTGCTCTTCTACCAAACCAGAAATATATTGCTGCAGTGGTATAAGGAAAGGAAATATTTATCTGGATTTAAAGGAGGTTTTAAATTTTAGATTTACTTTGCCTAGTAAACAAACTTTTTTTCTTCAGCTCGAATTTGAAAAAGTCTGTATTTAAGGCACTTGTAATGAAAGAGCATAAGGAGTAAGGATCAACACACAAACACCCTGCAGAAGGAGACTTTCTCCAGCCTGTAATGGTCTACTGGTCACACTATTCATCCTGGAGGCAAAAGAGCTTTTTCTCTTCCCTCCACCTGATTCAAAGAAATTAAGCCATGGTCTCTAATCATCAGGAGAAAGTTATAACCATCAGGTAGGCTGCAGGGTATTCTGAGAAAGAGTTTTTCCTTGAGTCTCTCCTATTGGAGCTGTTCTACTTCTCAATGAATATGTATAGATTCATTAAGAGACAGAGAAAGAGAGACTAATTAGTACACTTAGCTAGGAAGGCTGAGTACCCAATCCCAGTCCCTGCTCTAGTGAATATCTCATTATCTGTACAAAGAGGAACCAGGGGCAAAAGACAAGTTATAAACATTCCCCCTTCCAAGCCAGAGCATCCTATAGCTTGTCAGGCAGAGAAGAGGTTTCACATGCACAGCCACATTGTGGTTCAGTTCCCTGAGAATCAAACTCAGCACTAAAAGGCAATCCATACTGATCAATCTGACCTAGAAAACTCTCTCCACGCCCCGACCCCCTCCATCTTTAACTATTTAAGGGCAAGGAAAGAAGGGGAAAAGTCCCATTCTGATTTCAAGTTGCACATTCAGAAAGTCAAGTCCCCAAAACCAGCAGTGCCTCCCAAGGGCCTCAGACAAGTGCCCTTCCTTACTTCTCTGGATTAACACCTGTTGGCTTGGCCAGATGTTCCCAGAATTCTGAAATATGAAATATGTGTATGCCTTGAATACTGGGGGTTTCTTGACACAGGCAAGCTTTAGTCTAAGCATTCATTTATTGCTTACATTTAAATTTATACACAGCCCATAAAAGATTAATGCATACCCATGAAGAAGACTTTTATATCAGTCAGATCAAAATTAATGAAACCAGTCAAGTAAGTAGGTGGCTGTTCTACATGTTTTTATTCTAACATTACCCTATCACATGTTACACTACCCTGAAAGTGTTTTAATGTATTTTGTACGTGTTATGAAATGCTTTTGTGGTCTCTTGCCACTGCACCCTGGTGAAAAACACCCCCTGGTTAGAAGTGTTTGAATAAATTACTAAATCCAGCACAAAGGAAGAAAGGCAGTGCAGAAATTGGGGAGGAGGAGAAATCAGTGCGAGGAGAGAATATATTCTTAGACACAAACTCCCTTGTATAATATGTTGTTCAATAGATCACATTTTTTCTTTAGCACTGAGGGAAGAGGCTTTTGCAGATTAGAACATTTTGAGCATTTGATGGAAGGCAGGGAAAGTTTATTTATAAACAGAACTGCACAGGAACAATAGGAACTAACATCTGTAGTCACTTGTGAATTATGGTTCTAAGTGTCAGCCTAAGATTATGAATTATTTCTTCACAGACCATCCAGTTTGTCACCCAGCTCAGGTCAATGAAAGCAAGAGCCCCTGCACTACCTTTATTTGTCTTCAAGA
Organism: Porphyrio hochstetteri; assembly: GCA_020800305.1. Lineage (NCBI taxonomy): Eukaryota > Metazoa > Chordata > Aves > Gruiformes > Rallidae > Porphyrio > Porphyrio hochstetteri. Next base: position 100,759,963 of record CM036906.1, on the reverse strand, counting down.
CTAACCTTGTACAAGACAATGACTTTTTCTTTTTTTTTTTCCCCTAAGAACAGACATATTTCTGAAGAGCTTTTAAATCATGGGAAAAAAATAATCATTTCCTCAAACCCTTCTGTTTCTTTCCATTGAAAGTATAAAACAGTGCTCCACCTGCTAACACTCACAGACCAATAACTTAAATTTTTGGCATTTATTTATAGACTCAATAGATTCATCCACACCTGCTTTCCCCTTAATTAGCTGGCTACCCAAAGCCTGAAGACTGGCTGCTGCCAGCTTCCTGTACTAATAGGAAGATCATTTAGGGCCGATGCTGGTGTAAAAGCACATAAACAAATAAATAAATAAATAAATAGGTAAATAAATAAATAAATAAATAAGTGAGATCTCACGCAGCAACACTAACGAGGGAAACATTAACACAAAAGAGAAGAAAACAAAATATATAGCAAAAACTGAGAGGGGCGTGCAAAACATTTAAGCCTGTAAAGGTCTGTAGGGTGATAAATAACAGCACAGGGCCCTGACTGACTCAGTACAGCTACACTACTTCCAAGGAGTTTCGGATCACCACAGAGGAGATGAAATCTTTAGCCTCCTCCCACTACACATCTTATGAAGAGAGCTATTGTGGTGGTAGGAGTCAAACTATTATTAGATTAGCTATTACCCAAAGGGAGGAAAATGCTTGAGAGAGATTTACTTTCCACAGTGCTATCAGCTGAGTCGCTAGAATAGTAGGCGTTTGAAGACTAAAATGACAGGAACATTGTAAGCACCTAAACGGGCAGGGAATGTTTGGTGGTTGTTGGGGTTTGTTTTTTTCCAAAGAAAGCACTTGGGTGTTATTTTTCCAGGCTAGTAACACAGGGGCATCATTTACTACATTTATCCAGCATACAGCCTTGCAAGAAAGCTAGTTTCTCATCCCTAGATAGGCACCATGAGAGGCAACACCCTGTTGCAACTTGCTCCCAACCCATTTTCAAAGGATGGAAATGCTTCAAAATGAGAGCTGTGAGTTGCACAGAAGATAGTGGTTTTCTTCAGTACTCTGCTGCTCTTAAGTTCCTGCCTTAACACATCAGATATGGCACCCAGCACAAGGACATCTTCATCCATCTTACACCCTCTCTAGACAGAGCTGAATTACAATGTCTGTTCCTACCACTGCTCAGACCTTTCAAAAGGTTTAAACCTTTCACAGTTTCATTTTTAGGGGAGTAGCTTTAATAAAGCACTCAAGTTTTACTGTTTCCAAAGGCTCAAGGAAAAAAAAAAAAAATGAGGTGCATGTCTCCTCTCTTGTAGGGAAGGAGAGCTGTGTAATTAAATACCTAAGGATGAAATAGAACAAGTAGGATAGTAAGAATTAATTACTCATCTGAGGGTTTGCTTTGACCTGCTGTTCTGCAGTCACACCTATTTTACTATTATGTTTCAATAACCCATTTTGTTCTGCTCCAAGGCTCAGACCTATGATATTACATTAGATGAATTTCCCACGTTGTTCTTTTCTGTTTGGAAAGCGATATAATTATAGCGACTGATTTGGAGAGCAATAGGTTGAAAATGTTGCCTGAGGCATACCAAAGTCCCGTGACTTGTTAATAAGTCCCTTCTCTCCCAGGGGCTTTTTTAGCTACATCTTGAAATAATATCGGTGCTTCGTTGTGACATTTTCCTAATATTGTGGGTATGCCGAAAACCAAGGATAAGAGGAGGTATTTGGGTGTATCTGCTGTAGAGGAGGGCCAGCTTAGCTATCACAAAAACTCAGAAGCCTTTCCTGTTAAAGGCTTGAGTCCTCAAAGATGTCTAAAATCTCTACCAACTTAGACTATGTTCAAATTTGCTGTGTCTCAAAAGGGCCCGTTTGTCATCTGAAATCAGAGGCATTTGAGAAGAAGTAACTCAAGATGCCCCTGTGAGACACACAGCCTGGGGCTCAAAAATCCCAGCTCCAGCCCCACCCCTGGGAAAGGGCTGCACCAACATTGTTATCAGGAGCTCACTGCAACCCCCATCCGCCTAAAGGCTGGCCAGAACAGCCTCCAAGGACATCGTGGACTCTAGCACACCCAGAACAGTCCAGACCCCTCTTGCCTGCCAGAAAGATCTTTAACACATCCTGCACACATCTGCAAGTGCCTCTGGCTCACTCCAAGCTTGAACTCCAGCTGGATGCAGGGGGTACATGCTCAGACCTGGAGCCCTGTCTCTTTGGTATGTGTTGGGCCAACACAGAGGCCAGGACTCAGCCCCAGGTCAGCTCCAGAAACCCATCTTAGAGGATACAATCACAAAAGAGCTTAATATGGAGAATGGACTAGGGCAAAGATACAGGCAAATTTTACACCATACAGGAAATGTGGGGGGCAGGGGGAAACCTGGGTATGTATCAGCAAGCCTTCCTGAGCTTCAAGCTGTTAGAGCCACCACAAGAGAAAGCACTGAAGACTTGCAGATGGACCACAGGTTTGAATTCCCTTCCTCTTCTGCCAGCACACAGGTATTTCAAAATAACTTCCATTCCATGGTAGCAAAATTTATTTTGTTAAACACAAAAGGACACAACCACCTAATCATAAGACATCCCATTTCCTCTTTAGTGATACAAAGTGATATCAAGTAAAAACCTGTCCGTTATCTTCAACTGCATGTCATCACTATTTTCAACAACAGCAGCAAAAAACATTTCTATTACTATTGAACAAACATAGGAAATTCACTGACAAATATCTTCATTATCAGAAAGTCTGGGCTGCCCCGTAATACGCATTGCCCTGGATGCTTTGGAAATAAGAAAATTCAACTCTACTATTGTTCCCTGGCCTCAGTTCCCCACTGAAAGGGAAGACTGGTGACCATCACTGGGCAGCCCCTCATTCTGTCCTTCTGCTGATGCTACCCGTGCCATAGGTGTGCTATACCAAACAGAAGCTGCACACGTCTACCCCACGCCCAGCTACAGCAGCACTTCAACCCAGCATTGAACCTTTGAGTCATTATTCTCTTACACCTTGCTGCCATTAAATCTCCATTGCTAGGTTTTTGTGTCTTTATGGCACCTCGGCGCTGCAGTGAAATTCCCAAGCTCCCCCAGGCACATAGGTACTGTTTCCCTTTACGTATGCACGCACACACACACACACAGAGGTACATGCATTCAGCTTCTCCTCTCTCCCACCCTGAATTTTTTGTTTCCTATTATCCTCCAAACTCTGCCAAACTCCAGCTAATCCTCCCACCGTTCAGTACTGCTCCAGCTGATACAGTGACTGCAGCTGGAGTGGTTGCAGATAATTCCCAGTGAGCGCTGCCAGCTCCAGGGGGGCAGAGTTAGTGTTTTATTGGCATGTACCTTGATTCTGTATTTCCTGGGCTTGAATTTTCCACTTGGAAAGGTCTCTGCTACAACTGGATCATCTTAACTCTGCATTAATAGGGATTTGGTTTTTGGTTGGGTTGGTTTTTTTTTCCCTCATAACCCTCAGAGCTTCTTTGTGGTAAGGTAGCTGTAATTATCTTCAAAGACTTTCTTTCAAAGTTTATGGCATCTCATGTTGCATATCGTCTCTTGAATCAAACTGAGATTTGTAAAGCAAATTACAAATCCCAAACACCAACAACAGCCTAAGCTGATGCAGAGAAGGCTATAGATGTAGTTCGACCGATGAAGCCATCTACTTAGAAACAAGCATATCCCTGCAGCATCACAGAGAAGCCCCTGTAGTGGGAGAAGAGGCTCTGCAGGTGCTAGGACAACAAGATAGAGCCAGGAACTCGCTGCTGTTTTCAGGCAAACGTTCAATTTGTTGGAGGTATATGCCAGTCACCTGGAGCAATGGCAGCGCTCTGGGTTCAAAACTCCTGATGGGCTTTCAACCACCACCCCCCTAGTTAGGTGGGATGAGCATCACCACCATTCTCTGCCCTTGTGGGCAGCTCTATTGACACAGCCCAGCAGGAGGAATCAGTGGCCTCTCCCCATCATCTAAGCAGCACTTTGCAGCTGAGCAGGGTGGACATCCCAGGTGCCACACACCTCCCTGGGCCCCACCACACGGCCAGCCAGTAGAAGCTGCCACAAGGGAAGCCAAGCAGAGCCCACATGGAGCTTCTTGGCATTGTACAAGCCCTCCCAGACCAGCAGTGCTGACATTTCATCCTCCTAGTCTAGGAAGAAGCCAGACAAGCACACATCACCATCTAGAATAAGCATCTACAGGACCTGGTTGGCTATGCCCGTCTATATCTACTCAGTGTGCCCATGGGGGAAGGGGGAGAAACGGGGTGGGGGGAGGTGTGTGTTTCTTCAAACTTACATCAAATCAGAGCATTGCTATTTCATTCTGGTGTTTGGCACAACTTCTTGATTCTCCCTTGATTCCCCAGGCCTTGTAAAATGTAAGCTTCCCACTGAGACCGAAAAGAGGGTGAACCAGGTCCTGCAGTTACTCCTTTTCATCATTGCTCATCTGTAAATCATTACACAGCAGCCAAGGCAAGAGACTGTATGGCCCCTTGGTTGCTACAGAGATGAGTGGGCAGCACCAGATCCCCCAGCCAATCCTGTAACAGGTACCTGCCTTTGTAAAGGGAAGGACATGCATGAATAGCCACTCGCCAGTGACTGCTTCTGGGAGGGCTTAAAAGCATTCCTAGGTTCAAGACAGCTATGGTATATATAAAAGCTTGGAAATGGAGTTTTCCTTTATCATCACTTAAGAACATGACAGCCTTCGCTAGACTGGAGACTAAATGATGTGGACAGAGTAGTTTATACTGACCTTGATCAGAGGTTGCTCATTCAGCAGCACGGGAGATGTCAAAATTTGGCCAAGCAGCCATTTCTCCAGGATGACCCAGTTGTTTCAACAGTGACAACCATTGGGTAATACACTACTTTTCCCCCTCCCTATTCCCCACACCCACCTCCCCCCGCCCCTCCCCAGTGTCATTGGGGGGAAAAAAATAAAATCCTTTATCTATTAAATAAAAGAACCAATAGCTTTGACTCACCCTTTTGAATAAACAGGCTTGAGCAAAGGCTGTTTTTCAAGAAAATTCTCTCATGTCCTCTCTGTCCTACCCTATCCTGCTGCAGTACAGCTTGGATTTTAATTCCTTAACTGAAGCACTTGGCTTCTGCATTCCATACAAAAGTTTTTAAGTAGAGACCCCTTTTTATCTATTCCTGCAGCTGCTTCTTACAATTACATTAGCTATCTGTTTATTTTCCTGCTCGGGGGGAAAAAAAAGGCCCAGTCAAACCAAGAAACTCACCATTATGTCTCTTATAGTATATACGCACTTTTCTATAAAGCCCTGCAAATTCTACAGACCTTCATCCCCCTTCTTCTCTTAATAAGGCTCGTTTCAAAGGGCACCAATATTCCCAAGGAAATGGTGCTGCCTTCCCTTACTGCACCCAGAAAATGCATTTCAAACATAAACAAGCTAGCAGCAACCATATCTTTGTTTGGCAAATGGAGTAGTCTCATCACTTAGTCCTGTTCATAGCAACACACAAAGGAGTACTCTGTAGCCAGGGGTAATAGCTGATCCCATAATCTGGCACTAACACTTAGAAAGATTAATTACCCTATTAAGATCTTAGACACTACTAAGAAAATCTTTGTATAAACCTTTTAACTCACAACAAATGCAGCATATTTGGTGCCACCAGTTTGTTGCACAATAAAGGTTCTCACCCTCCCACACTTGTTCAGTTTTGTCTCTGTCTCCCATACTATATAAACACACACACACGTGCTCTCACACACAGCTTTTTTTTCCCTTTTGCCTTTTTTTTTCTTTTTTCCTTTTTTTTTTCCCCGTTTTCCCAATACAAAGGAATAAAGTACAAGTGTGTTTGGTGCAGATAAAGTAAAAACTCCTTCTGTCCCCAAATTGGCTGCCTCAGAGATTAACCAGCAAGAGCAGACACTCGCTGATTCAAAGGCTGCTGCTGTGTCAGAAACCAGAGGCACCTAAGCAGATTCAGGTTGTAATCCCTACGCAAATTATATATCCAAAAATATGAGGAGGGCTAAATTATTAAAGAGCGTTATCAAAGACACCTTCTAAAGTACATAGTTACTGATTAGCGCCATCAGATGCCAATGCAAAATAGCTTGTCACCTTGGCACAGCCTCCCACTTCCACGCTATCTCCCTCTCTCACTCAGTCCTTCTCTGCCACGTCGTCACCAGCAAGAAAAGCCGCGACAGTGTGAACAGACCTAGATAAAGCCGATGTGAGTCACCCAGCAATGTTTAAGATCACCATTGTTGCCTCAGCTATCCGTAAGGCGATGGCACACGATGAAAGTCTGGCCCTGGAGAGAAACGCGTGCTTCAGGTGCAGCCTGCAGGGAAGCGGCCGGGGGGGGGGGGGCTCTTCCCTGCTAGAAAGAGGTGGGAGGATGCAAGGAATAACGCTTTACCTGCGCCCCCGCCTCTCTTGTTCACATCTGGGGACCAAACACCAGGATTTTCAGTCGGGAAACGCTTGGGCTGCAAGTCAAAGGTGCAGTTTAACATTTCACAGTCCTTTTTGGAGGGAGCACTTCCAGAAGGAGCATTGTAAAAATATTCCATGCTTCTGTCTCGTGAAGGAAATGGTGGGAGAACCTCCTACTCCAGCTTCTAAACACAATGGGCATCAGCAGTAACTTCAGATTGCCAACAAACTGCCCATACTACAAATTCCACATCTGTTCTGATACATCCCCTATGAATGCTTGTTGCCTGAGCTTACTGTTTTGATTTCAAAATGTATCTGAAGAAGCTGACCTTGGGAACGTAACAGGAATCCAAGAAAATAACACCCACATCCTAAAAACATAGTTTTCTTGTTGTGCATCATGGCCTTTCTTGATAATTGCTAGGTCCGAGTTTTGTCAGGGATGATTTCATCTGTCAGCAGCTGGTGCGGGTGGGTGAGTGGCCATCCTTACTGGGACACAGGGAACATCTGACACAGCTACAGTCCTTTACCAGGGGTTGTCTGAACAGCTTTTGTTACTCATATCAGACATCAATCACCCAAGTAGCTGCTGCTTCACAAATCAGGCCCTGATGCCTGAGCAGACTCTCCGCATTCCCACCACTTTCCCCATGAACACCCTCCACAGGGTATAACCCAGCCTCGCTAGGCAATCACCTTGTTCATATAAGCAGTCAATGACACTATTTGCACAAGCCTACACCAAGGATGACCCATTTCATCCTCTCCGCCGGCATCTGGTATGTTTTGCACAACTCAGTAGCCAGGACAGAGCACAGTAACTCTAATAATCTTCCTCTGCTGCATCCAGGTCCCTTTCAGTGCCTTATGGCCTGCGCTGCTCCTGCCGCAGCGATTATGGAGACAGCAGTTGTGCTGTAATTAGGATCCTCCTGGGCCAGCCAATCTGAATTAGCAGCGGAGGCCAGCTGCTCCACTGCCAGCCAGATCTTTTTGGCACACCCTCCTCTCGGGCACTGGTCCCCTCCTGGAACCAGTCCTCTCTTCCCAACCGCCGGCAACGCTCGGACAGGCTTTCGATGAAGAAAATTGCCTCCTTTCCGCTGCTGCCGGCCCGGCCAATGCTGCAGCCGGCTGAGGCCTTCCCAGAGGAAGGCCGAGCCCGAAGCACAGCCACATGCCCTGCTGTCCCATCCCACAGAGACCTGCTGTTGCTTCAGCCCTTCCATGTTCTTCTCACTGTCAGAAGCCATGTTTCGCACATAGTGGATGGGCACATTTCTTTTAAAAGTCAAAAGACTGGGGGGAGAGAGGGGGAAGTATATGCTCGATGTTGCTCTACCCTGTTGGGTTTTTTTCCCTCCTGATAATGACCCAGACAGTTACAAGTGTGACCGCCTTCAAGTCACACATTAAGAAGTTCTCATTACGGTTTCATCTTTTCGATTTTTTTCCAAGTTGGAGTCCTGCAACATTTGTGTTTCCTTTTGTTAAGGGAAAGAAAAAAAAAAGAAGAATAAAAAATAATAACCTGTACCTAATAAATAAATAAAAAGGCCAAACACAAACCCACACACTTGCCTTTTCACTTTTGATTTGTTACTGTCTGTTTTTCCTCAGCTCAAGATTGCACAACAGACAAACCACAGTCATGTACATTCTTGGTCAGTTTTATTTATTTTTTTATTATTATGAATTACTTCCATGTTGCAATGAGTTATCTGTCCTACCATTTTTTTCTTTCATTTTAAACATTATTAAATAAAAATATCCATCTACTGTAACCCCTCAGGAGCAGCAGTCTCCCAAGATGTGACAATACCCTTGCCTGCAGTGCTATACAACACAGTGTTAAGACTATGGCCATCGTAAGAAAAATCTAGATCAGATTCTTACAGAGCCAATAGCTTGTTCCGACATTCCTGCTTTCACTCTTCCACATCTTCTAAGGGAGACGTACGGGTCCTCTCAGTAGACAAAATCAAAACCACCATAGCTAGTCAGTGCCATTCTGGTGAGACAAGCTGACCTCGACTACCTTCACAACCCCAAGTTTAGGGGGGATTCGTGAAGAGCAACCAGGTTTCATGACATAGGTTCTGAAAGCAGGAAAGTTGTTCTTTGGTACTTCCCAGGGGAGCAGTTTGACATTACAACTGTTCCTAGGTTGAAATTGTCGTCATCTTTCTCTTAAATACATTTTTAAAATACTATGCTTTCAAATAGGAAAACAAAAAGGTCTATGGTGTACTGCTACAAGAATGCTCACAATCTTCTATCACCATTTGCTTTTGTTATTGGTGTGTTTTTTATTTCTGTTAAATTAGCTTTTTAATATATACCTATATCAGAGCGAGAACAGGCTTTCCTTTAACTGCATTTTTTTGAATGGCCTGGTTTGTTCAGCCACGCTAAACTGGCCACATCACAGATGATGAGGCTACAAGATCTACAAAAGCTGACTGACATTTTGGAGGAGAATATATCCAGGGAGATAACGCACTTATTCCCTGCTAGATGAGAAGGGCGCAAGCGCACCACCGTAGGGTGTTCAGCACGTGTCTTCACCCCATGGAGCAAGTTAAGTTCTCTCGGCCCTTCACCCACCAATGTAGTTACCAGAGGGGTAGGACGTGACTCCTTTGCTGCTGCAATTTCACCCCCCACGAAAATTACCCCACAGAGTACAGCCAGCATTTGCAGGAGGCCCTAACGATGCCTTACGGCCAGCCTCACTCTCCTGGCACCCCTCCTCCAGCGGGTACCCAGGGCTGCGCAGGGCTTCCCTGAGCCCCAGACCCTGCTCGCAGCAGCCTGCGAGGACGCGCACAAACCCTGGTTCGCTGCCGTCGAAAGGCAGACAGCCCACCTCCCGCGTTTGTCAGCCGCCCCTCGTTAAAAACAAGCCCACGCTAGAAGCGCGTTCTCTGCCCTGCCTGGACCCGGCGGACGGACAGGCTGGGGGGGCGGAAATGGGAGAGGAGCGCGGGGGGTTACAATTCCGTGTAGTTTCCCTCCCTCTAGCGATGGAAACCCAGATTGCGGGTCACTCCATTGTGCTGGAAGAGGGGGCTATAAAAGGGTGGCAGAGCCCTGGCACAGGCTGCCCAGGGGGGTTGTGGAGTCTCCTTCTCTGGAGATATTCAAGACCCCTCTGGAAGCCAACCTTTGCGATCTGTCCTAGGGAACCTGCTTTGGCAGGAGGGTTGGACCCGATGATCTCTTGAGATCCCTTCCAACCCCTACGATTCTGTGATTCTGTGAAATCCAGAGTCAGTCCCCTGGCTTTACACTGGAGGAGCAGGCGGGTTTCTCTTGGAGCCCAGCACAGGAGGTGTGTGTGCCAGCACCCAGGAGACCACCCCATCCCAGGCCAGGGGCTCAGGAGCCCAGTTGCCCCATCTCCACTTCCAAAGAAAACCTCTCTGCCAAGAAGGAGGGGTTTTGACCTCCGAGGCATACGAGCGTGCTTCCTTACACCAGCAAGAACAAAACCCGCGAACTGCCCCGGCTCTTCTCATCGCCTGTTGCCTCGGTTTAACGATTGCGGGGCTTATAAAAGGGCATGTGTTCCTGCAACGCCGCCTGGCAAGGCTTTTCAAATATTTACCAAATGTATTTGGTATCCTCTGCTAATAATAGCCCGATAGGTCCCCAGACAGAGGGCAAGAGACTGAGGCACTCTTGTTCTGGCTGCTATTTTGCAGCCTTGCTTCACGATGCTGAAAAGGCTCCTCAGTTCTTGTAAAAGGGTAAGAGACAGGGAAACAGATTGCAGAGGTTCCCGAGGCTGTTATTTTAGGAAACACTGCCTCAGCGGTGGAATTGCGTGCTTTCTCCAGCCAGAGTTGTGTGAGGTCCCTGGTCCTTACTCACTTTTGTTCAACTCCCCGAAACTGAGAATGAAAACCTGCAGAAGCAAACAAGCCTGCTGGAAAGCTCTCTTGGACTTGCCCCTCTGTAGAGAAAATTGCTAGCTGTGACCACACCACGTTTCTGATACCAGATCCCAAACTGAAAAAAAACTCATTTCGAAACTCCCTGTCCTTGGAGATGACCTATATGACTAAAGTCCACCAATACAGTGGGCAAAGCCAGCACCTCACCTCTGCCACAGGGTAAACCTTAAACCGCCTGGAGCTACTCAAGCTGGAGCAAAGCAAAGCCACTTTTATTTCTTGTGCTCTGGGCTGACAAGAGAGCCAAGCAGACCTTGCTGGGACTGCTTCCCAGGAGGGACCTGCAGGAGAGACCAGATTTCCCACACCCTTCCTTTGGTCCCGGTCTCACACAGTCCCCAGGGGCCTGAAGCCCCCACTGCAGTAGGAAAGGAAATCAACAGCGTAAGCCTTTTATGAAATCACCGTGGGACAGGGACTCAAAGAGGGGTTACTTTGTCTTGCCCCTTTCCACAACAGCCCAAACTCAGTCCCTGTGCAGGGCTCCCATCTCATTCTGCATCCACCCCTGCAAAGGCCACAGATCTGGCCCCTCTCTGGGGACCACCCAGCATCCTGTCTGGGGGTCCAAAGCAAGCACCTCAGCTCAGATGAGGTCCAGGGACAGACCTGTGCAGCTGGATGGAGATGGTCACTCCTGCCTGCACCACACTGATGCCCTTGGGCTACAGGACACACAGAATTGACCAGACCTCCTGCCCTGACAGGGGCAGCCAGCCCCATTTTCGCTCCTTGTACCCATGCACTAATGTTGCAAAGGGATCAGGCCTGCCCCAGCAGCGGGTGTTGCTGGGTGCAATGGAGCAGTCACAGCCTGCAAACGAGGCCTAGGTCTCAGCTGTATATTCCCTCTCTTTAAGCATCACTCAAGTCCCACTCAATCTCAGTTTGACTCCAACACGCAATTAAACACCGTCCTAAGTGGAAACACTCCTCTGAACTGGCTCAGAAATGCTATTTTCCCAGAGTATCTTTGCTGAAGAGAATGGCTGCTGTCAGGCACAGTGCCAAAGGCACCACCACCAAAACCAACGCCTCTGAGGCAGCAAGTGGTGAGCAGGTTGGTCCCAACTTGAGCTGGCAGGAGAAAGCTTCTCCTCCCATGCACATGGTAGAGATTTTTTCTTTCTTCCTCCCCTTTCATGGAAGAGGGTAAAAGCAGAGGCATGAGTCAACAGCTGTATTTTGGTGACAGAAACTATAACAGCAGTGCTCAGTGGTAGTGAGGGTGCTCTGTGGGGCACATCTGGGCCTCCAGGAAATCTGGAGTGTGGTCAGCTCTAAAGGAGTCACGTCTCTCCTCTTTTCAAGAGCACCACAGTAGGCACACCAAGGACAAACATACCTTGCATGACAGTCTTGCACAGGGTGATGATGCAGCCCAAGCAAGGAGATTCGATGCATGTGGAGGCACACATGTGCCCTTCTTCCATGGCTTTGTGCACAGCTTTCATACTAAGCTGGGAACCGGTATCCCAAAAACAAATGATGCCTAAAAACTCCCCTTAACAGCCAAAAGATGTGCTAACATTGGCACCAAAAAGAAGCAAGGATGAGTTCACCAGTTAAGGGAGAAGATATTGTGACTGCAGTGGGATTTCTAGGAATAGCTTCATTTCTTTTCTCCCTCAAGAATTCATGTGAAGAGCTGGAAACACGGAGCATGAAGTTGGCCACATGCAGATATCCCAAGGATGCACTGAGGGACACAGCCGAGCAGCTTCTCCAGGCACAGTACACTGCAGATGGGTGTTGACTCTGTCCACACTAGTCCAAGAATGTAACAGCACACCACCCAAATTCAAGGGGACAGAGCAGGCTTGCATGAGCAGAGGCTGTACAGGGAGCCCCCAAGGCTCATCCCATCCCCTGTTCCCCCCATCCTTCTCACTCAGGCCCACACTGGCAGCTCCTCATGCAATACATAGGGTCAGCTCTGACCATCAGCACTCATATTGACAGAGCTGGACTTTGCTGGATTTGATTAACAAGCAACTATCTGCTATAAGCACTTTTCCACCACATCCTACAGTGACAGCTACTTACTTTGGGCTGATGACTATCAGCATGATGGGCTTGTCCTTTTGTTTAATCCTTTTCATCTAGATGGTCACCCTCAGCCTCATTCTAGATCTTGGATTCCCAAAACCTTCTGCTGGTAGCCCCCACCAGCTAAGGGCATTCAACCACTGGTATCCCAAAGGACTCCCAAGACCTATGGTATTAGCAGGAACAAAACATGCATCCAATCTGCAAAAGACACTGAATCCAAACTGCATCCTACCTCTAAACTAGCCAAACTGAGCCTCCAAGGGCATCACCACAAAGCAAACCTGCCTGTGGCATCACACACGAGCTGGAAGCCCTCCAGGCCATAGCTATTTAGATGATGGACCCACTACCCTTTGGTCTCTCTCATCCGAGCTGCTGGTAGCCTGTAGCAGTGTGAGGTCACGTGCTTTTGGATGACTCAACCATCTCCACTCCCAAATCTAAGGAAAATAACATCAAAAGAGTCTTGGAACAGCCTCATGCTCCATTTCAGCTCAGCTCTTCAGGCAGCAAGCGTACACCCGAGCATGAAAGTGAATGGATGGGGAAGACAGGAGCTGCAAAACAGACATGAATACATCTGTGGCTTTTACATACTTACTTCACCACAGTTAAAGTATCACCCAACAACGTTATCACAGCAGAGCCTGGGAAACAAAGAGCCGCTCCTGGTTACTAGATACGGTGATTTTCTACACGGATACTGCGATTTGTCCTTCAGAAAACTTCGCAGCCTTGTCATGAATCTCTATGATTTACAGTACCTGCTGCTAGCTGGAGCTCACAGATGGAGCGCCAGTACTCCAGACTGACAATACGCAGCCAGTAACGCTGAGTGGGGATGTGTCACCTCTATAAAGGTTGAGAATAGGACAAAAATATCAGAGAACAGGATAAACTTCTGGGAGAGGCTATTTTAGTCTTCTAATCTGAATATTTAGGCTTAATTTGATATTTTATACTGGCCAATTAGACACCCACAAAATGACACAAGACTGGTTTGCCACTTATGATGTTCTGGGTTTGTAATTCTTCTGTCAGTACACTTAGTCACTTGCTATTTTGTGGTCAGCTTAAGGGTGTCTTTCCAGGGAGGTAGCAAGGGAGGGAGCACAGTATCTTAAAGAGATATCAGTTAAAACTATATAAAGAGACCATCCTGCCCCACTGATGTACCCATATTGGCTTATCTAGGTTGCTTGCCATTTTCAGACACCAGAATTTCAGGTTATCTACCAACATTAAGCAGTTGCCTTTGTACTCTAAGGAAATGGGGGGCTGGTGAAGAAGCAGAGAAGGAGAAAAACATGTGCATACACTTTCCTGGCTTTTAAAAATCAGATTTTTTAATTGTTTGTTTTTGTTTTATCAACACCAGATCTCCTAGAAATAGATTTTTAAAATAAATTTTAAAAGCTAATTGTGGGATTAAGCAGCTATATTTAGCTATACATCAAGGGCGTAGGGTGCTCGGAAAGGAAAAGGCAACGGGGTATCAGTGGAAGTCTCTGCCACGGCAGTACTGTGAGCCAATGCTTCTCTGCTTGTGGCACAGTCTGGAAGGGACTGCCTTCCTGTCTGTCATGAGTAGATCACTTAAAAAGTGATAAGAAACATTTCTAAAGGAATGATGAAAAGCGTCAAAACATTTTAAACATTAAAAGCAACAAAAGATTTGATTCTCAGTTTTCCTCCTCTGCCCAGCCAGAACTATTCTCATCAAGGATGCCAGAATCTTCTTAGAAGACTTTTTTTGGTATCTTCCCTCTCCCCTCCCCCAGTAAATTTTAAATAATCCTGCAAATTTTAAAAATAATGCTATAAATTCTAGGCCTATTACATGTTTAAACAAGGAAAATGAGCCCTCCTAGCAACCAAAGCAACTTCTAGAAGACTTACTGACACTCATCAGGAGAGACAGAGACTGTGGACATTAAGAAGTGATGGTGAGCTTTCAGTAGCCTCTCACAGGTGCTACAGACTGAGGAGAAGAACACACTAGATGATCCATGCACGTCACACACATGCCTGCTTTAAACACTGCAAACTACAGAAGAGGTCAGAACAAGGACCAGTCCCACCTCATTGATGTGGCCCCAGCCACAGATTGGTTTTAGCATTATGAATCTGAACTCTGGAGAGGATATCCTCACCCAAGGTGGTTCGGGGCATACAGGAAAGCCCACCCCTGCTCAGCTCAGCTCTAAGCCTGATGGGCAGTGCTCTGCAGGTGGGGAACCATGGAGCTCGGTCTCTCTGACAGCATGCCCACGAGTGTGTGCTGGCACAGCCATGGCATCTCTTCAGTAATTCTAGGTTCAGAGAGATAACTTAAAAGCCTAATGAATGGTCAGGATAGATGCCCGCTTCCCAAAGGTCAAGGCTCTTCTCAGTTGAGAGCATTAACAAGCCAAGCTTGCCCTGTGACAAAACTGGTGCTGACTCAGAAGCACGTTGCCAAGCTCTGGCTGAGGGGGCAAGTGGTGCTCATGCAGATTTGGCTCTTGTGGCACTCTGGTCCCACAAGAGTTTGGAGAGGCAGCAAACATTAGTCACCTTCAGGAGGAGAAGGTTCAGGGCATGGAAGGGGCCTCAGCTAGAGAGGGGTCTTGGAAGGAATCCACATCCTAGAAGCATGATTTTCCTGGGAAGAAGGCAGCATTTTTGGTGACCTATTTCCAAAAAATAAGAACCAAAAGTGAGTTAACTGTGTCATTATTTTTTGCTATGCTTATGCTTTTTACTTCTAACTTCCCTTCACACACTGATAACTCCCATCTAATTAACGTCAAAAAAACCACACCCAAACCAACCCCAACTACCACCCCCCCTTCCAAAAAAACAATAAAGGGCAGCCCTGGAGCTAGTATCACATGCTTCTAAGACAGGAAGAAGCTTTTTTCAGGAGACCAACAGGTCAGTCAAGCACAGGAACAGTCATTTTGTGACTCCCATCAGGAGCCTTCTTGCCCTGAAAAGCCTTCATTGTGCTCTCTGCAGGCAGCAGCTGATGCAGACCTCTAGCATCTGATGAACCCAAAAGGATCAGTGGCCAGAGGGGAAAGGGGACAAGAAGGGTGACCCTCCTAAATAACTTTCACAAAGTGACTCATCCTTTTGCTGACAGCATTAACATCTCTGCTCCTGCCAGCTGCTCTGGCCCTCTGAGCAGTGAGGGAATGTTTTGTTCCACTGATGGGGAGAGGGGGGTGCAGGGTGGGGAAACAACCCTTCTGCGTGCATGTGAGCGTGCATGTGTAATTGCCGTATGATTTCAGCTATTTTGACCTAATAAGAGTTGCTGCATTAGTCACCAGCCTTGGTACAAACAGATGGATCTGCAAGAATTTAAAACAGGAGGGGAAGGGAAGAAGAGAGATACCACAGACCCAAGGGCAAAAGGGCACCCTGGCCACCAGAGGCAAGGAGGTCCCACACAGCATGGTCCCACTGTGCCCAGCAGACCTGCACCACTCAGGGCTTACTCTCAGCTCTGGCTTTCCACCTCTGTGCACTCCTGTGCTAGGAGACAACCAGACTCAACTGCTCCACTTGTGCTGAAAAAGTTTCTGGTGCAAAAGGAAAAGCACAGCTGATACTGTATAATGGTGTCCTATAAAACCTCGGTATGTTTGTCATATTACAGGGTCACAGCTCTTCATAAAGCTACAGTAAGTCAGTAAGGCTTGCTTGGGGCACAAACTGCCTACTTTTGCTCAGGGAGCTTACTTGGGCCCTAGCAGATCAGAAAAAGCACAGCAGGGCATCAAAGCAGTGTTGCTTTCCCACCCTCTGAAGCCTCCAGATTAACCAAACATGAGCCCGACACCCACAGTGTTGAGCCCACCAGCATGAGGAAAGGAGATATGGTGCACCAGGAGCAATGTTCCCACAGCCAATATTTACTTTTCCAAAGTGGAGCAGGCAGGCTTTGCCATCACACATGGAAATATGGGCAGTTCTCTACTAAAAATACTTCTTAGCCTTCCCTTTCTCCTGCTCCCTACAGCAGGTCCCGCCTTCCTCTCCAAAAAGCTGCCTTTTTGCAGTGTAGGTCTCTGCTGACTCTATTGCCAGCTGGGGCAGGGAGGAATAGACATCTGTGCACACCTGGCTCCAGCACACACACACACACCAAAAAAAAAAAAATTAAAAATAAAAGGATCTCGATCCAAATCCACAGGAAAGCTCCCTTGGCTTCCACCTTGGCGTATCAATTCCCACATTCCCAAAGCCACTAACTTTCCCCATATGCTCTTTTTCTGTGTCCATGTTCACCCTTCCCTTCAGCATCTTTCACACAAGCAGTGCAAGCAACGCCACATCCCACATACCTGCACCACAGTCTTTTCTGAAGGATAAATACAGCCCTCCCTGCACAGAAGTTAAAGCACAAGAGGAGCGAGGGTCACAACATCTTCTGTTTGTGGGACATCTCTGCCCAAAACCATGGGATCTGGGGAGGCTGCCATCAATGCTGAACATTGATCCTGAACCCCAGAGCACAAGGAAAGGGAGGGAGAAGCTTCTTGCACTGAGTCACAGGTCTGAACTTCAGTGGCAGCATCCACGTTCAGCGAAAACCCGTAAGAACCTGCCCAAGCACGTACATTTTCATTTTGAAATAAAAAGAACAAATTTGGGAACATAAAGGTTTTAAATTGTTGATTGGAAGATTTGCATGTAGACAGAGTATTGTTTTCTTCTCCTGGCTCCCTGGGTAGCAAAACAGAAAAATTATGTGCAATTAAAATGGAAACAGTATCAATTAGCTGTGATTCTCTGAGCTGTGGAAAGAGTAAACCAATGAGGGAAGACTGTTCTTGTCCTCTGGCAGCCTCTTCAAATCAAGATTATTCTGAAGATATC
This sequence comes from Porphyrio hochstetteri, assembly GCA_020800305.1. Classification (NCBI taxonomy): domain Eukaryota; kingdom Metazoa; phylum Chordata; class Aves; order Gruiformes; family Rallidae; genus Porphyrio; species Porphyrio hochstetteri. The sequence goes on along the minus strand of CM036906.1, from coordinate 100,742,609 downwards.
TTAAATCCACTTAAGCATAAACTATGCAAACAAAATTTAAAAGAAATTGGTGCAGGTGGAGGGTTATTTACTAGCCAGTGTATTACTTGATCAAACATATCCTGAGGAATTAACTTGATTGCCAGTACTTGAGCACATGTCATTAATTTTACATCCTTGTCCTCCTTGAGTTATGCCCCTGAAGTTGAAAGTCTAATCTACATAGGGCCAGGCTTATCTTTTGCCTCTATAGAAAGTGTCCTTTGTGTCAACACTTTTAGAAACTCCTAGGAAAAGGACACACACAAGAACAGCAAAAAGTTAACAAATTACTGTAGCAAGTCACACATAAAATCAGGAGCTTAAAAGCGATGATGCAGACTCCACAAAGTCTTGCCTGTAAGTCCCATTAATCAGGGGAGGGGGAAGGGGGGGAATCAGAATAATAATAATAATCACAATTAGGACACAAAGGAGTGTTCTATTTCTTCTAAAAGAAAAAAAAAACACTTTTGGTTTTGATATAGCAATATCTCAGAGGAGAAGAGTCACTGAAACAATAAGAAGCAAGCTGTTTTTAAAGAGTAGTATACTGAGTACACAGATCGGCAGGTATTAACATTCCCTTTTAATATTAATATTTCGTATGAGGACAGACTTGGACCTGATCTTGATGTAGATGGGCACTTCACACAGTTCCCTTTCACAGCTATTGCCTGCCTGCTCAAAGGGGAGGCGATAATTTAACACTTTGTGGTGCTGATCCTACATCTCAACCGAGTCAGCCATTCACCATCAGCACACCATTCTGTCTTCTGGGTGTGAATTCTTTGGCTCAGCATTGGACAGGCTAAAGAAGTACACACGGAACGTATTTGACCAAGCAAATAAAGAGTCACAACTGTATTGAGTCACCATCTGAACACTTTCAACCTTGCAAGAGTCACCAGCATTAAAAAAACCAAACAATATTAGTTTTAAAATGCAAATTATTGAAGCCATGGGCTGTCACAGGTGTAGCCTTATGCATCGAGGCTGAGCCATTTCATAGCACTACAAGCCCTGTGAAATAAGGGCAACCTCCTCCTGCCACAGGGACAGGAAGGTTCCACTGGCTGATCACTTTGTCTTGATGTTAACACACCTCACTTAAAATCACTTCTTATCAACAAACATACAGCAACCTGTGTCCTCAAAAAACCTCAGGACTAGCCTGCTCTGCCAACCTGGGGATTTTGGCCAGTAACAAGAGCATACCATGGAGCCTTCGCCCCGCACCAAGGTGAGACCAATTACCTTGTGTCCTGCCCATCCTCTACCGCAGAGTGACCCTGCTTGCCTTCCTCCAGGCAGGGAACATGCCACCTCCATACCACCTGCCAGCACCCTTTCAAACTATTTTTCGAGTGGCTATTTGTGAATAATTCTTTCGGTGCTGACACTTTTTTTTTTTAAAGTTAGCTGCAGATAATTAACAAATAGGGGAAAAAAAACACAATTGTGTAGTAGAATAATTCATTGCTAATTATTCTCTCAGGCCTAAGCAAGCTGCTGACCTTCTCAATACATTTCTTTTAGTTGAAATGGGTACAAACAGATGCTGACCTTCATCAGAACAGTGCTGATATATTTCCTGAGGAAACACAAATGAGACTGCAAAGACATGACCAAATACATCCAGCCAGTCGCATGTTAATCATCAAGAGCATTTCCCAAAATGCTTACTAGTTTCTGATGTTTTGTATTTTGGAGGAAGGGTCGGGGGTGGGGAGGGTAAAGGGCGTGTCACACCTATGACAACTCCAGCACAATGGTCTTGGAGACGAGCAACTGAAAAAACCCAAGGACATAAGACAAGTGGGTGTTTCAGATCGTTTCAGCCATTGTTTTGCACATGTTATTTGTCAAGACAGCTTCTGGACCATCGTTACTCATCATTTGCATCAAGTTTTAAACTAGGGACAGCAAGATCTACGGGTTTGAAATGTGACACCACACATCACAATTTAATGAGGCCTCTAGGGCTACGTGCAAGGAAGCCTCATTCCCCCTCCACATGCAAGCACGCTCACACGCTGAATCAGAACCGAGAGCATCTTGCAGAGCACCCCAGGGCTTTATTTAAAGGGAAAAAACTGTGATTTGTCAAAGACACTGCAGCTCCCTGGAAGGAATGAGATAGTCTTTCCCAAGTATGCCTGCTTGTGGAGACTTAGAGATCCTTGTCAGGAGTGGAAAACGGAATCATTCTGGGTTTTAATCCTGAGTGGCTAGTCATTTTAACAGTGAGGTTTCTACAAAATCATTTTTCTTGACCTGAAAGGGTACATACATACACCCTCTGACAGATGTGAAAAGCAGTTAAGCCAGTATAGATGTTCCATTCAAGGCCCTCCTGAACGGAGATTCCAGTGCTACATAAAGACAGGTATTCATAGCATCCTCTTAGGGAAGTTCCAGCCATCCAACTTGGGCATCGTTCACAGAAGCTAAACTCAGAGACCCAAGTTTCCTCTGCAGTCCTTGGAGCAAGGGGACCCACCAAGCGCAGTTCTGATGGCCTCCTCTAGGCTAGGCTGAGTGAGCACCAACCACTACTCCCACAGCACTTTTTGGGACAAAAGTCAGTGATCTGTGTGCAAGGGACCTCATACAAGTAAACCAATCTAATTGCTTTACAATGGGCTTCATTTCCCAGCCAACAAGGCTACTATCAAGTGCATTAGGTAGCTTTGAAAGCACAATAACATGACCAAAACATCATGTACCCTCTTACTTGGCTGATGAGTTGAAGAAAGAATCAGAATTGCACTGATAAAATCCAGCTTTTAATTTTCAAGGAGGAATCAAGCAAAAATCACTGAGCACAAATCCAGATCTCCATTTCCTTCTAAGGTTTATCAAACCTGTATGCACTACTGCTTTACGCCTACTTATGTGTGTGCAAGCCCAAAATTAAAGAGCTGTAAACATTGAGTAACTTCATTCTAGCATTAAAACCATTAATTTCTGAAGAGAACCTAAGCATCATCTTCCCATTTTCCCAGGCCCATGTCTTTGTAGGCTCTTCATGTGGGACACGTATATAACCTATGGGAGCTGCCAGTTTTTCCAAGTACGGGCAAACTACTAGCAGCACTTGTACCACCTTGTTATGGAAGTTAGCACCCAACTCTGCAATTTTACACAGAATCCAACAGATGGAAATTTAGGGCTTTAACATAGGACTCATATTTCATACGTGACACTGACTTAACGGCTGATGGGAATAGTGGCCTGATAGACCACCTTATCCTACCTATGGCAAGATCCTGAACATCGCCCTTGACATGCTGGTTTTGAACTTCTAAAAGGTTGATCCAAGAGCCTACCCAACTGCTGCAAACAAAGATTTAGAAGGGCTGGTGGCATTACCAAACCCCACAGCTCTGCGGTAGCTGGAAAAATTGATAGCTGAGACAGAACTAGAGAAGGCAATTCAACATTTGGATGATTAGAAAAGGCAATTCATGTCCTATACTGCAAGGAAAGGCAGACAAAGCCTTAAGGTCTTAACCACTTGACCCCACACATTATTTTGACTCAGTATATAACCAACCTCATCTCCAGAGTACAGATTCCCCACCCAGAGTTCTGCCCCTAAGGATGGCTCTGCTGACCAGGACATTTCACAGGGAAAAAAAAAATCCCCATCAAAAGAAACCCTTCTTTCCTGAAGATCCACAAAGACAGGGATGGTACGAAGAAGTTGTGTCCACACACAGCCTTCTTTTTTTTAAAGCCACACACTTTTTTTCTATTTTTTTGGCTTTAAAGCTGCAAGCAAAGCTCTCCTCTGCTGAGCTGCTCCTCTGTTTGCACAATTCAAGTACCTGGAATACTGACTCTTATCAAGATTAAGCTCACATAACCAGCAGGGACCTGCCATCAGCTCTTCCACAGAAAAATTCTTCTGGAAAAGGTGTCTATATCTTCCAGGCATAGGTACTTATATGCAGCAATCAAATTGTCCATCAGTCCATTCCTGACACACTGAATGCACTAATCTCTTTAGATCTCAACCTCATAAGCAGATTTTTTAGCACCCTCACTATTTTGCTGACCTTCCCCTCATACTTGATTGCACGTCAGCACTGACTCTATCAATAGGTCAGAGATGGACCACGGTCCTTCCAACATGAGTTTGGCAGCCATAAGTAGAAGAAAAAAGGAAAGAAAATGAAAATAAATGGAATAACAAGAAGCAGCTTATTTCCCCAAGGGCATAACATTTATATGACCATTCGCCGTTTCTGACAACAAAGTCCCTCACGCTGCAGACACAAAGTGTTACCTACTGATCTCAGATTATTATCTGGCATATGTCTGGGTTAGGACATCTACCTGGAAAGGGATGCAGAAGGAATTGCAGAGGTAGAGAAGAGGCTAGAAATCTGAGCAGCACCAGTGAGCGTAGCATGGCATGAGTGTCTGAATACCAGCCAGTGAGACTACGTTGAGTTGAACCACAGGAGGAGAGGCTTCCTTGAAAACATTAAAACAAACATCAGCATGACTTGTATCTCAGCAAGTAAAGTACTTAAACACCCAAGTTGAAGATAAAAAGCAAAGACATAGAGAAAACAAAGTTTCCTACTGTAAAAACCAGAAATAGTTCTTCAGAAAATTGCAGCTTCCTTTACTCACAATTTTTAGCAAAAGCAAGAATAAAGCAGGTACTCTACTACTCCATTCCACAAACCTAAGAGCAAATCAAAAAACTCTTTTTAAAACAAGGATTTACCTAGGACTTGTCCCAAAACCACTCTACTTCCCCAACAATCCAGAAAACTACTCCACTCTACTCAGCTAAAAGCAATGAAGGTACCCTCACAAATACCTGTCTTGCTCGCTACAGACTTTTGAGATCCTAAAATCAGTAGTTTACAAATGGAAACAGCTGTGGGACAGAGGGAGTGGCAGGGCTAGCATTCCTCCACCCTCTTTTCTCCTTGCTTTCATGTTAGCACTCAGGGGTGCAAAAGCTAATGATGTGCTTCATCCTTTTGAGAACATTCACTTTCCTCTGTTGCCTTTAATGCTCTGTTTGTGTATTTCATATTTTCTATAGACCCAGTTTAAAGTATAAGGCTAAATTTCACTTTTGCCTCCACATAAACATCATCTATTCTCCCTGGGGAAACCAAATTTAACGTCTGCCATAACAGCAGAGAGAACACAGGAGGAAGGAGTTTGGAGGAAGCTGGATCTGACCAAAGCTCACTGATGACTGCAGATAAGAAATAAAGTCTGTGGTGGGAGATGCAGGTGAGGAGCTGAGAGTAACTGCAGGTTTCAGGGCTGGAAGGAGATCCAGGGGCTATAAGAGTCAGGCTGACCATGGGAGACAGAGTTTCTGGAAAAGTCTTTTTTTCTACCCTGGAACTTGCCATTTCACCAGCCTCTGCGACTACTCTCCTTGCTCCCATCCCATTTCCTCTTATTCCCCTCCTCGAGAAAAGTCAGGAGAAGCTCAGAGAGATTGGCAGTTGTCCATATTCTTGCTCTCAAATCCCTCACACAGGCCCACCTCCTCACAGCAGTGCTGAAAGCTGGTCAAGTGCAAGGAGGGATGGGCTTCCCATCTGGGAGGGGCAAGGCAAGCAGGTAGCACTGGAAGACACTTGTTGTGGACCACAAAGACCACACACACAGCCTGGGTGCTGTGCATGCGTTGGCAACAGCCCTGCTGAGCTGGTGGTGAGGAGGGTAGATGCAGCTGGGCATGTAAGGACTGCCAGAGAGCAGCCACACCTTGGAGATGCTGGATTCTGCTCTCTATTAATAGGGCAGCAGCTTCCTGCTCCTGCAAGAGTCAGAGATGCTTTGAAGTAAAATCGGCTTTTCCGGAGACCGATCAAAATAGAAATCCAAGCTGCCTAAATCTGCAATGGAAATTTCAATCAACACCAAGTTTTTAAATAAAATTTGGACTCTATTCTGGTTCAAAATGAATTAAAGACATCAGATACACAAATAAAAGTCTTTGGGTCAGCTTTTGCTCTACGCTATCTCCAACAAAGCTTACTGCAAAATGAGCATTAACTCTGAGAGGTCCCAAGCCCTCACTCGTGTCGAGGCTCTGACAGAGATACCAGGGTATCAAACAGCCCGGAGGAAACAATCGCTGGAAAACCTGTACAGGTAGAGACCCCGTTCCCCAGCTCCGGCAGCTCCCCGGCAGCAAAATTCAGCCTCCCAAAGAGTTAACGTTCCATGGGCCAATAAAGCGTGATTGATTCATCGATAAGGCGGCGCTGCCTTGGGGAGAGGGAAGGAGCCATCTCGGGAGACAAGCGAGGCGATTGTTTGCTTTCCCTGGTGCTCGCCGAGTGCCCTGCGGTAACCCTCGCGCTCCGCAACCCTCATGTTGGTTATTTCGAAGTTGGGTGAGGAGCTGTGCTTTCCCATGGCTGCCACTAATGACTTGCAGCTGTTGCTAATCTGTGCCTCTGATTTCCTTTGATTACTGTGTGTATTGATGCCTGTGGTAAATAGGCATCTGCCAGGTGCCAGCACAATCAGGGGGGGAAATATAAAAAGTTCCCTGTTTCAAATTCAATGTGACATTGTGCTTGTTGAGAGGCAGCCGTTTAACTATTTAAGGGGAACAGTTTCCTGGGCTCTTTGCTGGCCTCCTGGCTCTGGAGGAGATTCTCGTGCGTTTCGGTGACGGCAATCCCCCTCGCTCCCTCTCCCCAGCCCAGCTGTAGGAAATAGCCACGGGGAGAAGTTGTCAGTGACGGGCACCCAGCTGTATAAGAGCCCACATGTGAGTTTGGCTCTGCTATCCCTAAAAGCCAGGGCTCTCTGACTAAACTCATCCCCCACCGGGAAGAGTGTCCCAGGGCCACACAGTGACCCCTGCTCCCACGAGAGGACTTGAGCTGGCCCTTTCTCCTCACCACGCTCTGCTCCTGCTTGGTGCATGCTGAAAGGCAGCGAAGCATCTCTGCTCACTGTCCCAGGGTAAAAAGAGAGGAGCGGTGGCTTCCTGCAGCCCATTAGGGAAAAATATCTGTTTTGCTGGCAGCCAAGGCTCATATTAGATTTTCCAGAAGGAAGCACAAGGGTTTCACAATAAGAAATGTCCCTGGAAGAGTTTCCCCATCAGGCTGCTGCAGCATGACCTGCTACTAGCACTCACGTTTTGCCTCAGCCCCAGAGCCCCTCCAAGCAATTTCTCTGGGCATTTCTCATTCCCCTGCTGTCGCAGCAGCCAGCTGAAGATACCATGCAGCTGCTCCTTACTTCCATCCATCATCCTTCTTCCTGGGAGCAGGTAATTATTTCCAGCTGTTAATTATCAAGACCATCACACCTGACCCATATTGTTTGCCTTTCATTTGCACCTCATGTGCAGAAAATAAATAAATATAGCAAAGCCAGCACTAGAGAGAAGAGCAGCCTACCTGCTCAAAAGCTGTGTTTGTTGTTCATTTCCTCGTTGTGTGGGGGTCACTACTCACTTACATGACTGGTTGCATTTAAGGGGCAGCCATGAGTTGAAGGCACAGCTCTCCTGGAGCACATGTGGGTGTTTACAGCGCTGGCTCATTCCTGTTTCCCTCTCTGCTCAGCTTGCTTCCCTGTGAGCTACCCCAGGCTCAGGAGGTTGGGAAACCCGGGGAGCACAGCAAAGCATGCGAGCCCCTTCCTCGTAAGAGTGCTGCAGGAGAGAGAGTCCCAGATATCCAAATTTGCTGTAAGTGAAGTGGTTTGGTTTAGGATTGTCCTACTTCCTATTCAAAAGGAGGGGGCACCTAGCTTAGGAGAGGCAGGTGATGTTGCACCTGAAAGGCCAGAATGTATGTGACTGCAAGAGTTATGCTCTCTTGGGCAGACTCACGTTCTCTGGAGCAGAGTCATCACTGTATGCTGATATTTCAAACCTCCTTTGCAGTGTGAAAAGAAAGCTGAAATTTCAAGTCAAGTATCCAAATATGCATGTACAATTTCTATACATAGAGCCATTCACCTTGGCTAAGGTGACCCTAGTGAAGGAGAAAGGCCCTTCCTAGGTGTGCTATGGTAGACAGCCATTGGGAGTGGTTTGAGCTAAGGCATAAGCTACAGGAGAGTAGGATTTTCAGTAGAAATACAGCAACCTAATTGTCTGATTGCTACCATGATCAGGATAACACAACATTGTATATGGGAAGTAAAACCTGATTTAACCTCAGAGGCAACAGAGTTCTCTATCAGCCTTGCCTCCTCAGTGGAATGATCTTAAAGACCTTAACTTTTGGCCTGGGTCACTACACCACACTTAGCTGATGCAGAAAAAGCAGATCAATTTTGGTAGCTGCTACTGAGAATCCAAAAAGTCCTGTAATGACTACAACGCACATCCAATGAGTTTTTGTTAGCTTCAAGATGGGGCAACATGGGCCCTCAAGACCTCCCTCAGCCAAGGAAGACCTCCTGCTCCTCCCCCTTTAATGAACATGGACGCGCCAGCCTTCCTCTGGGCTGTCAAGCAAGTCCCTCCAGACACCCAGCTCCTGGAGGGGCAAAAAGGACCTTGGCAAAGAGCAGCAGAGCGCAGTTTGTGGCACTTCCCAATTAGCGTGTTTCAGCTTACTTCAGAAAGTCACATATCCTTGCTCAGAGGTGGCTGGGGACTCAAGGGAGCGGGAAGGTTTTATGTTTCACCAGAACCCCAGAGGTTTTGCCAAGTACTTACTAAGTTATTTAGAAGGAAAACAAGAACCCGGCTGGGCTCCTCCTTTGTTTCGATCCTGCTCTGGGCTCAGGCACCTGAGCTGGCAGCTGCATCTCTTTTAATGGCACAAGGGAGGAGGGACATTCAGGCTGTCGTCCCTGCTGGCATATCCTGTTTCTGTAAGCTCGCATCTTGTAACCAGCCTAAGCTATTCAGTGCAGTGTTTTTCAAGGAAAAGAAAAACATCTGAACTTTGGCATAAAAACCCCGGTGGAAACCAGCCGTTGCCTAGAACATAAGCGAGCCCTTCAGCTCAGCTTTCATTACAGCAAGATTTCCCAGGAGAAAATGCCCAAAGGACTGACAGCAAGGAGTTTTCTCAGGTTTTACAGTCTGAGAGACCCAGTTTCTGCAGCACTAAAACACACACACACACACACACACACACCCCCCACCATCCCATTCAAAAGCTACTCACAGCCCAACACCACCTTTGCTGGGAGCACACTTCTGTTCCCAGCTTCCACCCAAGCAGCGGGGTGGGGGAGATGCTCAAGGACCAGCTGGATCCCAGAGGCAGCGAGGAAGCTCTCCCTGCCATCCCCTTCCACACAGCAGCAGGGAGCACAGGGGATGAACAGAGCCCAGGCTCCAGCCCTAAGAGCAAGGGCTTGATGCCAAGGAGAGGTACCCTGTACCAGGGAAGGTGTGCAGGGTCACTTCCCACAGGAGAAAAGTGGGGACCAGACCAAGACAGAGTCTGCTCCAGCCTTCCTAAATGGACTTGCACAGTTACACTCTGTCGCCTGAGCATTGCTTCATCCCCAGGCACACTGGGCAGCATCGGGTCCCAGTGATGGTAACAGCCCCCTTTTTATGGCTGCAGGGTCAGTGAAATAATGGAGTAGGGCGAGTGCCTAGCTGCAGATGGATGCACTGCTCGGCTTGCCAGTCTAATCTCTTCCCACCATACCTAGGAACGGTTATAAAGATAAAAGCAAGGCTAGAAACTGTTATTGTATCAAAGCAGATCTGTGGTACCCAGATTTTGTGCAGTTCTATTGTATTCTCCTGTGCTGGCTCTCTATTTTTAAAATCTAAGCTAGGAAAAATAAATTACTCTCGACCTGCATGTGAAAAAGAGTTTTCTTTCATACTGGCATCTTAACTTTATCTGATAATGAGACCCAAGTAATTTCCTTGAGTTTCAGCTGCAGCAAGTAATGAAACAGTGAAATCTTTCTTTGCTGATTAACAGCCTAGCCTAGCGACCACCACTGAAGCAATTCTCCAATTTGGGGGGAACATTAGAAACTTGCAGGTAATCCTAACCTCATCCACGTCCCCTCTGCCTACCCAGCTTCTGTCTCCCTCTGTATGTCAGGTCAGCAGTACTGCAGCAGAACATAATTTCCCAAATCATTAAACTCATTTAAACCTCTCAAGGTTTCCCTGCTCTTGAGGAGAAAAAAAAAAGCGTTTATGGGATTTTTGGTTTCGTTTTCTGGGGTTTCAACTACTTAGGGAACACAATTTCAAGGCTTTCTTTCCGACCAGGAATGGAGGCCTAATTCCCCCTTGGTAACTTCTAGCTGTATCATCTCATCCAAACTACATGGAAAGTCAGCGAGAGGCTTTCTGTTAACTTCAACAGGTCTTGAGCAATAGGCTCCTGGTGAAACACCCAACATCGGTTTCATCCATACAAAAGCATGTCTGCCTGCAAGGCTATAGCTGCATTCTGCCTGTGTTACAAATCCACACCATTTTTAATTATACGAACTCCACATCTTCTCCTTCAGTTTTCAGATACATCAGCACATACTCCAAGCCTTGACACTGAAGTTCCACAGTGAACATCCACCCACAGAAAGCTGCTCAGCTGCTCTCCAGGGGTTTGGTTTGTTTGCAGCCGGGAGACCACAGGCAGTCACATTTTGGTCACACTTTGGAAAGGTGTGTAACTGCTGTAACTGAGACCAATTATGACAATAACCCATACCTGTGCTACAGAAAGAATAATTTAAAGTCTTTGTAGAGAAGCTTTTTGGAAAAAAGCTAGTAATTTCGGTGCCCGATTGGATATGAGCATCTGTTTTTCAAAGGATGCTGAGTATCCTGGCAATAAGATAGCCCTGCAAGTTTCAGAGGCTAGGCTCTTAAAAAGATTTTTAAAAAGCACCCCATAAAGTTTACCAGCCACTTGGCTGCAGGCTGCCATAAACTTTCTTTTCTCAGTCTGGAGGCCGTTGTGCAAGATGATGAAGCTGCAAGCAAAAGTTCCAGAAGGTTTTGTTTTATTTCCAACTGCTGCATCATCCTCACTGATGCTTGTGGACCTGCTGCTTGTGGTGCCTGTGCAGCCCATGGTAACAGAGCATGACGTTAACTCTCAAGTCTGTGGCAACCACATGCCTGCCTACAACCGAAGCCGGTTGCACACACTCACGCATAAGCCTGCTATTTGGGTATTAATTGAATAAGCTTTCAAAAATAGTTTAAGCAAATTAGTTCCTGACACATTGCACATCTTGAGCTTTCCATTTGTGGCCTTTCATTCATAAGCGATCATCCACAGAGTGAAAGAAGCACACTTCAGCCTAATTAGGGAGGAGCTAATTATCCTCCATCAGTTAGATCCTACAACACTTATCTGTAAACAGTTGCTGGAAAGGTACATAACAGATTAGTGACTGAAGACCTAATTAATAAGGAATAATGAGCTCCTTCCTGCACGAGATGGAGGAAATGTGCTCTCACTCCTTGAAAGAGCCCAGCGGTAAGAGCCATAGAGCTGACCACAAATGCAGAGGGAGTCATTCTGCACACAAGAGTTCTCCAATGTTTACGCCTGATGCGCAGCGTGTGCCTTCCTGACTGCACCCTGCGAGCTGCCGGTGCGGCGGTGCCTGCCTGGCGCCTACATCCAAGACTGCAGAGCCTCCCCTGGGAGGGGAGATGTGAAGGTTTTATGGTGAGTGGGGACCACAGAAACACAGGGGCCTCAGACTCACTCTTCTGGGCCTCCTCTGGCACTGGCACAGTCGGCTTCTTCCAGCTCTGTCTCAGGATGGACAGACACCAACTGACCTTTGTTGCATTTGTGAAGCCTTTCACACACAAACAATCCATCAGTGCTGTGTTTCTTCCTTTCTCTGGATTTAAAGGACTTTAAAGGATTTTCACCTCTTCAACAGTGTTTTCTGAGCCTTGCCTGGCCTTTTGAGCCCCGTTTTACTGTCATCTTTTACCTCTGTCTTCCTTAAAATGTTGATTTCCAGAATGGCGCTCTCCTCCATGGAGGGCTTAGCACTGCAGAGTTGCATGGAATATTTCTCTCCCATGTCCTACCAGAGTGAGAAGTGCCCTTTTTAACACAAGTAACCATCTACCAACAGCCCTGTGCTCTCTGTCGTTATTTTTAGGCACGCTTGTTCAAACACCAGTGAGTTAGTGGTGTAACTAGATACATGGGTTAGGAAACACCTGAAGGAGTCCACTAAGAATCTGGCAGCGTGGCACAGGTCACTCCTCTCTGGACAGAGGTACTTAGAGTCCCGACAACCAGCCATTTCTCCTGTACCATGCTTTGCTATGAGCTTATAACACAGTCCCCAGAGTCTCACTCAAACCAAGATATGCCACATTCTCTGTTTTCCCCTTACCCATCTGGACGACTGTCCCAGCAGAGAAGGGAATCGGACTGGTTCAACATGATTTGCTCATGACAAACCCCTATCAGTTGGGTTTTTTAATACCATTTTAAATCACATAATCACAAGGTTGGAAAAGACCTTTGAAGATAATCAAGTCCAACCAATCCCATCCTAAGCTAAACCATATCCCTAAGTACTTCATCTACCCTTTTCTTGAACACATCCAGGGAAGGTGACTCAACTACCTCCCTGGGCAGCCTGTTCCAGGCCCTGACAACTCTTTCAGTAAAAATTTTTTTCTAATGTCCAATCTAAACCTGCCCTGGCACAGCTTCATGCCATTCCCCCTTGTCCTATCACCTGTCACCTGGCTGAAGAGACCATCACCTATCTCTCTACAACCTCCCTTCAGGTAGTTGTAGGTGGTGATAAGGTCTCCCCTCAGCTTCCTCTTCTCCAGGCTAAACAGCCCCAGCTCCCTCAGACGCTCCTCATAGGATTTGCCCTCCAGCCCCTTCACCAGCCTGGTTGCCCTTCTCTGGACTTGCTCCAGGACCTCCATGTCCTTCTTATGGTGAGGAGCCCAGAACTGGACACAGTACTTGAGGTGTGGCCTGACTAATGCCGAGTACAGGGGCACAATCACCTCCCTAGACCTACTGGCCACACTGTTTTTGATACAAGCCAGGATGCCATTGGCCTTCTTGGCCGCCTGGGCACACTGCTGACTCATATTCAGTCTGCAGTCAACCAACACCCCCAGGTCCTTCTCTGCCTGACAGCTCTCCAGCCAGTCTCCCCCAAGCCTGTAGCACTGCATGGGGTTATTATGTCCCATGTGCAGCACTCAACACTTGGCCTTGTTAAACTTCATCCCATTGGATGAAGTTGTTAAACTTCATCCTCTTGGTACTTACAAGAAGTGAATGTTAAATAATTTGTTCAGGTATCTTTCCAGGCTTCAGCATTAGGCAACCTGGTTAAACATTTCCAGGCTCTCCTTTCCCCACCTTCTAGGATATAGGGATCGTCCTGGTTTATCCTCAGACCTCTGAAATTAACTCTGAAGTTCATTTCGTCTTCACCTTATTCTGCTGACATGAATATACTCAGCTTCTCTGTGTTTTAATTGATTTTGACCAGAAACTTTCGTCACAGTACTGAAGCGAATAAAATGTTGAATTTTCCAGCCTTTATACCTCATCTGCTGCTTGTGCTTCTTTTCATTAAAGATGTATATTTCCCTCTACCTAATTACAGAAAGGTGTCATTTTAGGGGTTATTCCTAATTTGTTTTGCATGTGAGCTTTTTCCTGATTGCACCTCAGCATATTTGTGCTGCTTTGTTGCAGTCACAAGTCCCTCTTTTGACCTACCACGTAAGTCCCTTTGATTTCTAGGTCTTGGCTCCTGGTGCAGCTGGACCCTGGTCTCTTGCTTGTTTTCCCTGCTTTCACATCAGGATAGCTTACCATTCTGCTTTTGTTAACAGAGGTTTCAGTAACTGACAGTTCATTTATCTTCGGGATTATCTTCCTAGAAGACACACATTTACCTGTTTTACAGGCTTGTTGATGCTTGCTTTTTTTAAAGTTCATTACCCTTTTTCTGCTGCTTTCACTCCTTTCTTTCCTCAGAACAGCGATTCTGTTGTTTCATGGTTGCTTTCACTCAAATTGCCTTCCACCTCTGGTTTATCTCCATCCATTTCCTTGCAGAGTGAAAACTTAAACAGACATTGCTTAGATCCTCAGTATTATAAACCCTGAGCTTGGATTAACAGGGAAGATGAATAGACCTTCATGGAAGTGATGGTCTGGTCTTTAGACACCAAGATGCCTGTTACCCTCCATCCAATGGAAGAAACACGTGTTAGGTTGTAGTAAAAACGAAGCCCAGATTCCTTTTAAAATTCTTGCCTCTATCAGTATTTAGTTAAAAATATCATTAAATTCATAATCTACAGATCAGTTAGTCGTATCAACTGATCAATAATCCTACGAGTGTCCTGTGAAATTTGTTCTGGCCCTCATAAACCAAAAATCTAACTTTGAAAAGCCAGGAAAACAAATTACTCCCAAGCAATCTTATGCTGAGTTTACACAGAAGCAAAATACAACAAGATCTCCTCCATGTATCACAGAACCACAGGGGTTGGAAGGGACCTCCAGAGATCATCGGGTCCAACCCCCCTGCCAAAGCAGGTTCCTTAGGACAGGTTGCACAGGTAGGCATCCAGATGGGTCTTGAATATCTCCAGAGAAGGAGACTCCACCACCTCCCTGGGCAGCCTGTCCCAGGGCTCTGTCACCCTCACTGTGTAAAAGTTCTTCCACATGTCGGTGCGGAACTTCCTGTGCTCCAGCTTGAGGCCATTGCCCCTTGTCCTGTCTCCACAGACCACTGCACAACAGTATACAGATGGACAAGTACTTTCTAAGGAAGAAAGGACCCAGGCTGTTTCAGGCATTACACCAAGCAGAATTTTTATGGGATGAAGTACCAGAAAACCAAGGCACAATCTGGCTGGGGACGGGGGCGGATCAGCAGTGGAAAGGCCAGGCTACTCCAGCCCATTCCTCTAGCACATACAGTCATTACACTCATAGGCATCATTCCTGAAGTGTGCACAACTCTCCACACCCAGGGGCAGACAGAACAGATGGACGGACAATGATTTAACACACATAAAAAGCAGATACACTGAAGCTTCAGGGTGTTTTTTGAGGAAGGGATGTATTGTTTTCTGGAAACATTGAAAAGATCGATTTTGGAAAGCAGCAGAGGAAATGGGAAGAAAATTTGTTGCTTCTGTACATAGTGATCTGTTCCTTCTGCTCAGCATGAATAAGGCCTCAGCTGGAGTACTGTCTCCAGTTTTGGGCATCACACTCTGAGGATGATAAGGACTGATAGGAAAGCATTTAGCAGAGAGCTACAGGAGCAATCAAAGGTCTAGAAAGGATTGCTTATGAGCAAAATCAGGCTGAACAATGCCAGTTCATTTAGATGGGAGACAACTGAGAGAAGCAATTAAAAGAATATAAGCATGAAAATATTTTTGTCTAAGGAAATCTGGTTTGCATGCTGAAGACAAGAAACAGATGTCCTGTGATGCCATGATAGTGAGAAGGGGGGGGGGAAAATCATGTTAAACAACAGGAATGGGATTAGTCTGATAAACACAGGTGTCTACACTGTAGGCATCCTCAGCTGAAGAAGTCAACATCAGTGAAGGTTAGGGTGAGTTTCATTTTGTCCTAAATAGATGACTACAGACAAATTCAGCTCCACTGAACACAGAGACTCGATGTCCACTGACCATCACAGCAGCCAAGACTGCTGGGTCAGAAGAACAAGTGAGAAGTTGGCAGAGATGACTCCCAGCTTTCTAATGAGGGCAGCTGGCAGAGCAGCAGAGGGCCAAGGCAGAGCAGTGGGAACTTCACCCCTCCTGCAGGCTCTCAGGCAAGCCCGCGGCAGCAAAGGTTTCCAAGAAGCTGGAGAGCGGGTGACCCTGCGAGGTCCTTTCCAAATCTCCTCTCCTGTATTGCAACCAACATCCAGGGGCAGTCGCTTAAGGTGGAAGATTTGTTTTCTCTCCCAGTGCAAAGGACACAGCTACACCACTCCTTTGAAAAGCTGCTCACATTCATTCATCATCAATGACTGCTGCAGCAGAATTGCTGTTCCACAGCCCTGTGCAAAATAACTTTGGTGGCTTTACCCATATACAGTGTATTTGTATACCCAGATACCTGTATTTGTCACCTTCAGTGCACCAACCGTCCCTTAACACCACTGCAAGCAAGCAGCAACTCGCAATGCCGGCAGCAGGAGCAAAGTCAAGTTAAAATAAAGCTTGTGATGGGCTCGAGTTGCAGTTAAGGGAACCAGCGCAGGCAGCCTGCCGTTGCTGGCCGGAGCACACCGTGACAGGTAGTGGCACAGCCACAGAGTTAGGGAATGCCTGTGCTAACTTACAGTCCCTTCCAAGCAGGGTTTTTTGGAATACAGCCCCAGTTGGCAGTGCTCCAAGGCGGGCTGTGCCTCATCTGGTCAATGCAGAGAAATGCCGATGCAAGGAGAAGTCTCTCTGTCTCCAGAGGAAGCAAAATGTATGTGAAAGTAAAGCCACAGCAGCAGCTCTGCCCCTCCACCGGCTGCTGCTGCAGACAGCCGTCCAACAGCCATGGCATTTGCTTATGTCAGCTCTAGCACACAGCAAGATGTGTGTTCATGAGGAAACTCATGGGGGAAAGCCCAAAGGAGAGAAGCAAGGGAAGCTGTTTTTGCAGAGGAGGTTTAATTCCAGCCAGCGACCCACGCTGTGACGATGCCCAGCTCTGTCCAGGCACAGAGCAGCTGGGACTTCTTGGGAGTCTCATTCAACTGTGCATCAGGCAAAAGTATAACTGGACTCAAAGTACTTTTAGCAGCAATAAAATATCTGTGTGTGTCAAGGTACAGTTGAAGACAGCATTTATCAAGTCTCTTAGTAATGAATTGATATAAATAAACTTAATTCACTATGAATATTTATATATTTAATAAGAAAACATACGATATTTAGCTATAATATAAGGAGGTAAAATAAGACTTGAAAGAGAATATGTGCTTAAAGGGCCATTGTTAACTGTGCAAAACATGGAGTCTTAGAATACAGACATTTTATCCATCAACCCTGAGCTGCCTGCTCAGGTAAATCCTACAGACAGCAAACCAAACTCTAAGAAAGTCATTCTGAGTACGACACAGGTACCCCCAAATAAACTGATACTCAACTCTCTGTTGAATTTGATCCGAATCTCTGTTGCAGATCAAATCCATGATACTTAGGGTTTGCTCTGCCTTTCCCATGCTTGATCCCACAAGGCACAGCCGAATGGCACCAAAGCCAAAAGAAGAATTGCCATGCTAGACCCAGACACAGCAGATCCATGTACCCAGGTGCTGTGTGATGCAAAGCCACCACTGCAGAGCTCCTCTGCCACCACAGCTGCAGAAGAGCCAGGACCATGCCTGCTGGCATGCTGGCCACTTACACCAGCATCCCGGCCACATCTGCAAGCATCTGCAGCTTGGGAGAGGTTCAGAAAACATCTGGTTTCTGGTTTTATAGGTTGTTATCTGCACAAATGCTAAATTCAGAAACACTTTGAGTCCACTCATGGTTAAAATCTGGGCTTGTCAGACAATTCCGCTGGGCAGGGTCAGCTCCTTTCTCAGCTAGCCAGCTCAGCAGTTGTCTGACGGTGCCCAGATGCACCCCTTAGGACAGAGAACAGCTAGCACTGTCACACGGTTAGGGCTGGTTAGGATTGCTGTGTCAGGAGTCTGTCCCTCTTTACCTGCCACAAGAGCTGCGGGGTCAGAGACAAACTTGATGGTTAAACCACCATCGCTTTCCACCTCAAGGGCACTGGAACAAAAAGGGGATTTCAAGGGCAAAAGGCATTGTCATTTCTATGAAAGTGATCTTGTCTTCAGACCCATAATGCCTCAGGGAGGAATCCACAAAGCCTTGACAAAAACATCCCTCTCCAGCTAGAAGCACTGATTTTCACAAACACCCGCAAGGCAGAAGGATCCTGAGAAGAGAGGAAAGCCCTTGCCCCCAAGTCAAATCTGCATGGAGATGGCTGGCAACACCTCCAGCTGCTCTTCTCACCCAGGGAATGCTCTGGCAGGGAGTAAATTGATCCCAGAGATTAAATCCACCGTGATCACCTCCCTTTTCTGCCCATTCCCACCATGAGAGGTCACTGCCTATCCCCTGCTCTGGTAGAGGCTGCCCTCAGTTAAACCCACGCTGCTGAAGGCGACAGTAACATACACACTCTCAAGCCAAACCTCCTGTGTGAGAGGTCCCAGCCCAAATGACTGACCAGAGACGGCTGGCAGAAGCTTTAAGCCTGCAGTTTCTGCTTTCTTAGCACCCAGCACTCAGCCTGGGGGGCTTTGGTTTTGAAGTACAAACTTATTTCAGCAACCTTGCTTATGTTTCTTGCCCAGCTTTTATCTCCTGGCATCCTTTCAAGGCAAAGCCCAGCTAGTGAATGCAAGCAATGCCAGAGGATTATGGCTTACCTGTGTGCTTACACATATACAGCCAAATGCCCAAGGACACAAGCAGTTCTCTGCCTGACATGCAAGTAAGGCCAAGCATTTTCTTAGATGCTTTTGGTTAGTTTTATACAGAGTTTTGTAGTCCTGATCGTGGTCCTGATGCAGCTGGCTGTGACGTGGATCTCATAGAGGTGGGCTTGTTCTGCCTGAAGAAGAGAAGGCTCCAGGGAGACCACCAATACTTAAAGGGGTCCTACAGGAAAGTGGGAGAGGGACTGTTCACCAGGGAGCACAGTGATAGGACAAGGGGTATTGGCTTCAAGCTGGAAGAGGGCAGGTTTAGACTGGATGTTAGGAAGAAATTCTTTACTGTGAGGGTGGTGAGGCCCTGGCACAGGATGCCCAGAGAGGCTGTGGAAGCCCCATCCCTAGAACATTTAAGGGCAGCTTGGATAGGGCTTTGAGCAACCTGATCTAGTGGAGGGTGTCCCTGCCCATGACAGGGGGTTGGAACCAGATGATTTTGGGGTCCCTTCCAACCCAAACCAGTACATGATTCTATAAATGTTTGGCATGCACCTGGTTACTAGCACAAGGAAGAGCAGTGAATGGGAGTTTGTACTTAAAATAAGAATTCTTTATTTCCTTTGCATCAAGAGTGACTTCACTTGAGTCAGCTCCTGATCTGGGTTTTTTTGGGATCACTGAATTCAGTTGGTCATTTTGATGTTCTCAGACATTGGGAAAGGGAGGTGATAGAGAGCAAGAACTTGTTGAGCATGACCTCTGCTGGGGTCTGCCTCCGGGCCCTTATTCTAGCAAAAGGTTAAAAGTAAAGCACCTGGATCCTGCAAGGAAGATACTGCAAACATTGGAGTTTGATATCACTAACTAGGAGACTTGCAAGCCATCATCTAATAAGTTTGGGGTATGTGCTACTGCTCTTGCTATGCCTTAAGTCCAGTTGCTCATTGCTTTATTACACCAGGATTTTGGTAAAGACATCTCATCTTGATTTGTTGACTTTGAATGATGGAGACTTCACCATGCTCCCCAGGTAAATTGTTCCAAGAGCTAAACACTCCCAGTTACAAACAGCGTTCAATTTCTAATCTGGACATGCAGCACAGATGTGCAACAGTGTGGTATTTAGATAATATTCTAAGAGAAATACCCTTTTCCACTCATAACTTGCCTTTATGAAACCAACTGAGTAGAGCATGCCCAGGGTGTGATATTTGTGGGCCAAATTTCTCCAGACTATCTCTCTAGGACAAATTAAAATGTAAAATCCTCCCTGCATGGTGACTCTTGGTCTTCTAGTGTGGCCAGTGAAAAATCCCTCAATGCATTGAGGTGATACACTCCTCCGGCCTACAGCACTCACAGTCATGCACAGGTCCAGAAGTAACAACCAGGTATGGTCTGCTTGGGTGTTTCACAAAGCTATACTCCTGATGGGAGCAGCAAAGGAAGAACATGCCAGCTGCCAGGATCT
Source organism: Porphyrio hochstetteri (assembly GCA_020800305.1). Taxonomy (NCBI): domain Eukaryota; kingdom Metazoa; phylum Chordata; class Aves; order Gruiformes; family Rallidae; genus Porphyrio; species Porphyrio hochstetteri. Next base: position 100,722,703 of record CM036906.1, on the reverse strand, counting down.
GGCTGGTCCCAGCAGCAGCTCTGTTCCCTCCATGCTGCACCCTCTGCAGCTGCCACACACATGGTCACAAGCCCAAAAGCTTGCAGGAACACCTCCCACACTTCCTACTGGGGATAAATTCCTACTGGGGGTAAATCAGGGCACAAACCCAAACAGGCCTCTGTATGTGCTAGGGAAGGAAAAGATCAGCCTGTGGCCATGCAGGAGGGTGGAAGTGCCACGCACCTCACTGCACAATAGGATGGGAAAGGCATTCACCTTGCAGAAGTGCAGTACTCTTTGGAGCAAGCTCTACTTTTTGTGTGCTTTTCACCATCCAAGAGTCATCTGCACACCTCCAGGAGCTTTTTGACTTTGCCACTGTCCAATTTTGTACCTCCCCAGTGTTCAAAGAGTGCAGGAAACCTATCATGGCAAAGGCAGATTCACCTTCAGAGGGGAGGAAGCATTACACCACTATCTCCTCACGAGGCTGTCTGACCCGTGAGGAGCCCCAACTCACCACTCTCACCCCCACCCAAGCACACTGTCAGCTCCCCTAGGTCATACACACATCACCTTCGTGCGTCCAAGCAAACCTCCAGACTCCAGTGAAGGGGACATTTCTTTCCAATTCCCTGGTAATAGTCTTTAAAAGATTATAGATGAGTAAACAGTCACCACCTTTTTAAGACCACTGCACATTTGTTCTCTTTTTAACAAGAGATCATTAACCTTGTTTTAAAAATACACAGGTTGGAGGGCAGCAGTTTGAGCATTATATTCCTGTTTGGCCACACACACTGCCCTTGGTGCCAGCAGTTTACATTCTATCAAGGATTTAAGCTCTTCTGGGATTATGGCAAGGTTTTCATGATGGCTGAAAGTAAGGGTCACTCCAAGTAATTACTGTGGCTGCCCCCAAGGACACAAGCAGCAGAAATGATTTATCACCACTGGCACCACGGCTCCCCGAGGTGCCAGGGAAACAAGAAAGACCGCAGCAGCTATAATGGGATACCTGCAGTATTTCTAGGTGCCCTGCTCTGAGCAGCTAAAGCCCTCAAAGTGGAGGTCCCTGGAAAGCTTCAGGTAGGGAAGAAAGCCCAGAGGAAGGGAAAAGGAAAAGTCATTTTGTAATACTCCATTTCCATCACTGCTCTTGCAAGCCTGTGTTTGGAGGTGGAGAGGAGAAGCCTGCGAGGTGATACCAGGATGCAGAGGTATTAGTTCTCACCAAGGGTATCCAGAGACCAGCAGAAAAGATTGCATCCCCTTAATGTATTTGTACGGGGATGAACAGGCCATGCAGCAGCATAAACAAGAGACGTTCTAGCAAACCTCCCAAAAATGTTTCCAAGGTATAAAATATTCTCTTTGTCATGTTATTTCAGAAGTAGTAAACAAGTTTTAACCTGAAATCTTGGCCTAATCAAACCACAGGAGCTATCTTCCCCCTTCGGTATCTGACGAAAATTCTCACATTTTCACTGGGAAGCTTGAGAAGAGTCCAGTTTTAGACATTAAGATGAACTGCAATTCTATTCATTTCCTAAAGCTGGGAGGGCCAAGAAATCTCCGATCCAAAAAACCAAAGTCAATGCCATATTTGTCTGCATTGTTAGGCCTTCCCTACACCTCTTCAGAGAAATAAAAAACAACCTCACTGGCCACAGTCCATCACAATTAGGTGAGCCTGAAGCACTTGAAAGTTCAAAAACAAAGATCTTTTTCCCTTTTTATGGAGGTGACTCCAGGTTCCCCAGCAAAGCTTCTATTGGGGCCTTCTCTCCGTGCCTGTGCAGATGTGACAAGGGCACCGTGAAGAGGAAGCCAGCGAATGCAGGCGAAGCAAGCCTGCTGCGACCCGGGGCAGTAATGCCATGGAGGGAAAAAGCCAGCTCTAATTTTGTCTCTACTTTGGGGAATGACCTTATCCAATGACAAATATGCTTCACAACTAATTACCCTCTGAAATCCGCCTGAGACTGCCAAAGCTTCCCACGGCTGTTTTTCAGGAGACACGGAAAACAGAAAGACCACAATATTTCAGGATTATTTCCCTGCTGTTGAACTTTACACGTTCAGCGGCTCCACACAATCACCAGGCATTTTTTGGACATTTTTACTTACCCCTGGCAGTCACTAGATGGCAGCAACGAACTACACTTGGTAGCCGATTGGGTCCTCAGCTTCCCCCTTGCCTGCGGCAGGGGTAGCTCATGGGAGCTGGGAGCCAACTTTGCTCGGGGGCGTTATTCCCTTTTACCCCTGAGACCTGTCCCCTGGGGTGCAGCTTGCTGCTCTCCCTAGTCAGTCCAGCAGCCTCACAAACCCCACAGCATCCTTCATGCACACTAAGATGAAGCAGGCAGAGCCCAAAACCTCACAAGTTTCACGACTCAGACAGGTGTTACCTCTCCAACTAGTTTGGAGGGCTGTTTCCATTCCCAAATTACTCTTTCTGCCCCTCATCACCTCTTGTTTTCCCAATAGTGAATGTTGTACATCAGGCGGTGGGAGCCTTCAGCCACCTGCACCTCCAGCCTGTCCCAATTCAGGACCTCCAGCAGGAAGTGCCTCCTCAGAGCATCTTTCCATAGCCAGCCCCTCATTTCTGTAGTAGGTGCTTTCTCACACTGTGTGTAGAAACAGCAGGGGTCATACACACTCGATGTAAGACAGCAGAGTGCTCTGTGCTGTGCTTTCTGCAAACCTTCCTCAGTTACCGGCAGTCTCTCCTTGGCATTGTCTCCCCAGCTCAGGGACCCCTTCCAGGCCCTCCAGCTTTCCCTTAGCCCCAGTCATGACCCACTGTCTCCATCTCTTCCCCATCTCATGGGGCTGTTTTCTCCCAATCATAATGTTGGGCAGCCTTTTGGGGTTATTCCCCCACGTACTCACCTCTTCAGCTCAAAGGCCTCTGTTTCTTTCAGCAGTCCCTCCTTTATTTCCTATTAGAGCCACCTCTTTCCCTTTTTACACCTGTACCTATTTGCATGATAAAATTGCCTCCTGCTCCCCCACCTCATCCCTCTGGCCCAACATACCTACAGAGATGCCCTCCTCACCTGCCTGATGGGGTGGGAAGGCCAGAGGAGAGAGCATAGCTGGGATAACCCGGTGGGTTTGTTTCACTCTGCTTTCAGTATTCGTTTACAGGCCACGGACACCTTTTGTCACCAGCCCAGCCATGCATTATGCAGTGCTTCCCCACATGATATCCCATGACAGCTCTTCTCAAGGGGCAGGAGGGTCACCACAGCACAGCAAAACTTCCCATACAGCCCACCTTCACGGGCAGGTTGGGTCCCTCCTACCCAGGGGTGGAAACAGCAAAAAGAGTAGGCTGGTTACAATTTAAGACAGCAGGCTCAAACTCTGCCGTGGCACAAGAGCTAGAAGCAATGAGGCTGCTCAGAGGTTTGCTTTCTCCAGCTTTATTTCCCACATGCAGGACCGCAGCCCCTCAAACCGTGCACCCGTTGCAAGTCTCTCAGAGCAATGACAACTGCTGGCTAAATTAAGAGATTATTTTAAGGGCCTTCAAGCACCACCTGAGACAAGACAAGGAGGTTGGTTGTACTGGGCTGCAGCATCATCTGCCATGCTGATCCTTGGTGTATCTTTGGTCTACAGCAGCATAGTGCTTATGTTCCTGCCATACAATATAAAATAGGTATCCCCTGTATTCCCTTCTGCAAGCTGTCTGTCTCCTCCTGAGGGGCCTCAAACCTGCTAGCAGCAAGTGTGTCATCATCCTGTCCATGTGTGTCCCACCCCCAGCACTCAGCCACAGAAAATAAACAGAAATCCACAAATCAGTTATCCCCCTCGGTCTCATACCCCTAACATGTCACCTCCCCTCTGCACCCTGCTCTGCCACAGGTGCCTGGTGCGGGAACCAGCATCCACACCAGCAGCTGTTGGGACACACCTGGTGTTGGTGTGGAGGTTCAGCATCTCTGAGCTACAGTCCCAATTCCAGGGCAGGTGGTGGGTGAGAGAGGGCTGTCAACAGGCTGAAATATTCAGAGGTCATTTTGCCAGGCCCGTACTTTGGACCTTCAAGCTGCACAAACTTGGCCAGCTAACGCAGCTCCCCTCTCCCTGCTTTGCCAACGCTTCCCAGCTCCCTTTCTTTATTGCACTGGAGTTCTAAGGATATGGGGTACGTGGCGGGTGGAACAAATATAGTAAAGTGAAAACACAGGGTTCTTTCATACTGTCTATATGCACTTCTTCCTCCTCATGAAGGTTGCTTTCCCCCTGTCTGGTAAGTGCTCCTTCAGAACACACTCTCAGGCTTTTGATGGCTCACCCAGCCCTAGTTGGTCTGCTGCTGAACCCCTCACTCTGGTATTTTCAGATGATCATGTTCAGAGAGCACCCCATTTCCCTAAGGGGCAGTGATTTCATCCACACGATCTCTTCATGGCATTTAATCCAGCCTGCTGCAGCACAGTGCCACTGATACTTGCATCATGTTTGCTCGCAGTAGCCAACCTTGAGCCACACCAAGCTTCCAGGTCTGATCCAGCAGCAGCCCCAGGGAGCCCTCATGGGCTGCAGAAGGGAGTCACTGGCATTTCCAAACCATTCAGAGCCAGCACCAGGAAAGAAATTAAGCTTCTAGCAGGAAAAGGGTAACTCCCATTCTCTGGTGCCCACCCAGAGACAAACAGCCAACAGGCACAGTACTGGCTGCCTCCATCAGCTCTGTTTAGCAGCTGCTGGGAAGGTCAGTCCTCAGCCCTCACCATGGCAGCCACTCCTCCAGTTACAGAGCACACATACAGATTTGGCTCTAAAACAGTGTTTGGACAAAACCTCTGGGTTAGTTCTCTACTCTGCCAGGAAAGCAGCTGCCTGGCAGAGGGGCAGGATCGTCAGCAATCCCACTTAAGCCCTCCTCTTTGCCATATCTTTGGTCATACCCACAGAAAGGGGAAAGCAGCAAAGAAAAAAAAAATCCCCAGAGAGGCCCTAAGCACACAGGGGAAAGCCAGGTTGTTTCCAAATTTGTAAAAACTCTGATCCTGCAAGCAACAGTGAAAGTCCCCATACAGAGAAACATCTGAAATATTTCAGAGACATCCTTTAACTTCAGTGAAAAAGGAATGAACTCTGCGCTGCTCCCACAGAGCCTCACACATCACAGCTGAAGTGCACAGCAATCCATGTTAAAACCCTTGTGATCTCAGTTAATGGGAAGTTGCATCATGCCAGCAACTTAAACCATGTTTGGACGTGTCAGATGTTATGGCATGTGGAGAACATAACCTATTTTCGCTGGTTGAATTTGCTTCTATCTCCAGAGAATCGCCCGCTGCAGTGCAGCTGGGGAGGGGAGAGGAGGCTGCACTCAGCCATGCTGAAAATCGGCATTTAACCTTCCGATCACTGCAGAGGGGAAATTCCTGCCACTGAATCCATGTAGGGCCAACCCCCATTAGTTTATCCCATTTTCTATGCCCAGCCTTGTGAAATGCCAGGGAGCAGAGAGCTGGACACTATCTGGCAGCTCTCACGGCCCCATCCTTTCCTGCCCCTCTCTTCCCAGATGTGGGGAGCAGGCACTTGGTAAGCCAGAGGTCGTGGGGCACCCCATTAGCTGGGAAGCAAGCCCACACACAAGCATGCTTCAAATCCTTCTGCAACCCATGTTGCTCACTGTGATGAGCCTTCAGATGTGGCTGAGTGCATGACCATGGTGGGACTGCACCTCCAAGAAAGGGTGTCCTACTTTCTGGGGTAGGAATGTGGCCCTGTCTGGTGTCTCGGCTTCACCCTTCCTTGAGGCCACACATGGGAGGTCTCGGGAAAGCAGAGGAGGAGAACAGGGAAGGACAAGTATGTCAAGACAGCTTCCAATGATTCTTCAAGGATTCACAACAAGGATGCTCAAGTCAGGTGCCTGAATGTCTTATGTGGCAGAAGGTGTTCAGCAGCCAGAGATCCCCTCTGCAGGGTCAGCTCAAGGAAGCTGTGCTCACCTGAAGCCTCAATACAGACTCTAAAAATTCCCCTGAAGAGATTGGAGAAGGGGGAAAAAGATTAGATACCAACGACCAAGATGTCAACACAGAGATCTGTCCCACCCCTGTGCTGGATCCACAAGGCAAAAGGGAAAAGCCCCACCCAGCATGATATCTGGGGACATTCTGTGACAGCTGGGAAGACGGGTCCCCACATGCCGCCACTCTGGGGGTAGCTGTACCTATCTTGTGCCCTGTGGAACCTGCAACAACACCCAGCTCAGCCACACATGCAGTTCTCCATGGGGTAATGTATCCTGTGGTGTCAACCATCTGCAAGTCCCCGAGCTATCAGACAGACCCACCTCTCAAACACTCGCCGCCAACCTTGACAGACCAGAATAGCCTCTGATTCCTCCTGGAGCAGAAAAAGTCTGTCAGTGTGCCCACACCAACCCCTTCCCAGCAGAGACTGGGCAACATTCAAGGAGACAAAAGCTAAATCACTTTATGAAGCCAGCTTGCCACAATCCTGCGTTGGTTTTTTGCCTTCGTGCCAGGCAATTACAACCTGCTTTTTATTTCCTGGCCCTGATTTTGTCTGCCCACCCGCACAATCCCTCCTTTACAGGCTGCTTCCACACCCTGACGTAGGCAGGAGTTTCAGAGCAAGGAGCACTGACAGCAAGCGATACCTCTCACTCTACAGCATTTCTGGCAGCCCATCACCTCCCGGGAATGGAGATGATGTAGCACAACCTGCAATAACACTGTGATGGTGGGTATGACAGACAAGGAGACGCTTTAGAAGTACAAGACAAATCTCTCTGACTCTCATCGCTGTTTCTCTCTTGCTCCCCTTCTCCCTTCCCCCATTCACTTTCTCCTCTGTGCAAAGTCACTAGCGAGCAGTTGCCGACCCTGTGCTGCTGCTGCGCCTCTCTCGCACCAGACACGCTCCGCTCCTTGGGGACGGGAGCAGGGTGGTGGGTCGCATCTCACCTCAGGGCTCTCTGCATTTGCCCCTCAATATCACCAGCTAATACTGGAGGGGCATCAAACGCCACCCATGAATTTAGTGTGGGTACAGCAACAGTAACTGGCAGGATCCTACGTATGATGCGATATTTGGTTTTCCTGTTTTCCTCTCTCTTTCCCTGCCTGGACTTGTGCATCTGTCCCCCATTGCTTTCCCAAAGCACTCAATGCAAGTGAAACACAAAGAATACAGCATGAAACATGGGGCAAATGGTTTCTAGTTAAACCCTGTTTAAAAATAAATGGTATCTTTCCTTTCAGTACATTAGCATCCATTTTTAAAAACAAATCTCAGGCAGAAAGCTGCAATGCATAGGCTGCTTGGTTCAGTCCACAGGTCATAAAGAAGTCTCTCCTCCCTCTCTTCTGCCAGGCCATGGGAACGCCGCAGCCCAGCAGCAGCCCCACGTTAGTGCCAGCTTTACAGGAACCTTTGGATGTGCAAAACCCAGTAACAAGAGGCAGAGGGCACAACTTCAGCCAAATCTGTTCCATCATTCAAAGACTGAGTCGGGGCACGGGCGATGACACAATTTGCGAAGAGCAAAATAACGTCATCTTCCCCCAGCAAAGCAATGACCTTCACAGCCCTGGCACCTTATCGTCCCTGGCCTTCTCCAGGCCTTGGATGGCTGCCATATGTCTTAGTCTTACATGTGAGGGAGCGTAGCAATTTCTGGGAAGAAACTGGTTACCTCAGGTGTTCTAAGATCACCGTGTGCATATAAATAAATAGCTAGATAACAACCATTATATAAAATTATACTGTATATGATTGCATAATGATAGCTTGTGAGTAATGGGGTTTATAACACCTCCAGTCGCCGGGGCTGTAAGTAATCCTGGTCACCACTGGTGCTAATCCTCCCCACGTGATATCAGCTTAATGACAGTTACAGGCGCAGACTGACACAAAGCCTGGGCCTGAGAGGGACTTGTCTTCCCAGCGGAGCTGGAGGGGAATCACAGGGTGCTTTGCTGCTCCTGTACAAATGAGTACCCTACCAGGGTGTGGGGATGTCCCTACCATGGGCGCACACGCTTCCCTACTGGGCACCATCACAACCCATGCTGGAGAAGGCCCTGTGGACACAGTGCTGTAGCCCACCCCCCCTGCACAGCCTCTGGGGCCTGCTGGAGTTACTCAGGTGTGAATGTCTTTATAGCTCACATAGCAAACCCCCCATTGGCCTTTCCTTGATTTTAACTGGAAGGCTGAGTCCAGCCATGCAGCAGTAACATCCAAAATGCATGGACTCTGGACCCAAAGGGGTCACAAGGTGTTTGGAAAGAAATGGGGGGGAGGTGTGCACCACCATCCTCTACCCCCTCAGGTGACATCCGCAATATATGAGTCTGCTGAAGGGAGGGCGGGCATGCAACCCCGGCAGCTCCTGTGCCACCACCATACAGGAGGTCCAGAGGGTCTTCCCCTGCAGAGCTGCCGTCCCACAGAAGTTCACACCCAGGCACAAACCGGGCACGGAGCGGACTGGCTGCAGTGGGATGCACACAAACAAACACATAACACGGAGCACAACCACAGACCCAAGCCTGAGGCCATCCAAACTCAAGTTGCAGCTGGGAAAGAGTGACCAAAATGCTCAGAGGGATTATGAGCCACCAGAATCTTACAATTAGGATTTTGCTTTTAATTAACTAAAACACATGCTTTATTCTTGCCGAGTTGCCCCCTGTTGTTTACATACATGCTCGCTTCTTTGAATTTTTTTATTGATCCCATATGCTTCAGCCCTGGCAGCTGCACTGAGTCATCTTATCAAAATTAGCATAAAAAATAATGTAGTCTTACACATTACTCTCATGATTTTTTTTCCCCTTACACATCCCATTTGCCTTTCCTGACTTTGAATGCATTTTTCTTTCTTCCCCTCTCTGCAGTTGTGTTTTTGTTTAATCTACAACATTCATCTCTCTAGGGATTCCAGGGGACTTTGGAGGGGTTCAGAGAAAGGGCTGTAGCCCATCAGGAGCTGCTGGGAAGCAACTCTTGGAAAGATTCCAGAGCAGCAGCAGCAAGGTCTCCCCCCACTCTTCCAGCACCTACATGGACATGCTCCTTGTGAAACATCTTCCACATGCCCTATTGAGGTCCCCAGCTGGAGGCCAGGACACTGGGAAAAGCTGCCACAACCATGCTCATGCATGCCTTTGCATTCAAGCATCTTCCCAAGCACCTCTGCAGTCTCAGACACTTCCTTACTCTTCTGTCTTTGGCAGGGTCACCTCTCCCAGCCCTATGTGCCCAGGGGAAGAAGATACAGCCCACAAATGTTGCCAGCAGTGCTACACCAAAGGCAGCCAGATGCCAGCAGTGCAGAGCTGGCTGTCCAGTAAGTATTCCTTGCAGATGTCATGGCACTTTGGAGGCTGGGCATAGCACCCAGCAGATGCATCAGTGCAGAAGCATCAGCACCTGCATCCAACACAAGTGTCAGGGGCTGGGTCACCTGCTCAGCCTCCACTCTGGTGGGGAAGGAGCCACATCCTCAGAGTTTCTCCCTCAACTGGTCTCACTTTAAGCACGCTGCTAGTTTTCTTGGCTCATCGAGATGGGATTAGGTCTTTGCTGATTGAAATCGCCCCTACACGGAAGGGAGAAGTGAAAGGAGCAAATTGGTAACAAAATTCTCCTATTATCTCACCGTGGGAGGTCCCTGTCTGAGCTCCATACAAGCCATGAGTAGGTCCCAGCTGAGCTCCTGTGCAGCAGGGAGCGTTTCCCACCTCTCACGGTGCTCAGGCAGAGCCATCCTCTTGAACGGCTGGGCTGGGTGCCAAATACAAATAATCCTCAAGTGCTGCAAACATGAACCTCTTCCCTCAGCTGGCGCTTTGCCAGCCCCCATCCTGCCAGAGCTCTGCACTCCCCTGCCCTCCACAAGCCTCCCCACCATGCTGGAGGACACTGCCACACATGCACAGCTCGGGGAGGGCTTGGGAGGCGGGCAGAGGGGCTCGCTTCTCCCTCTTCACAGGATTAACATGCTGAAGTGTAACATAAAACGTAGTTCTCGTGGCTGGCACAAGCGTTCCTGATCCACAGACTGAGTGGATTGCCCCTGGTTAGCAGAATCAAGGGCATCCCAGCCGCTCCTGCCATGGCTGCGCCACAGGAAACCCGCAGAGATTAGGTTCTTAAAGCCCCCAGGGAAGCGCAGAAAAACCCCAACTGAAGCAGTAGGAGAAAAGCGTCGGGGTCACTTGGGTGCCAGACACCCTACATGTTGAAGCTTCTTGGGTGGGGGTCCCTGCCAGGCCAGCTCAGCACCGCTGCTGCACACCCATGCGGAACAGCCCAGGGGCAGAACGGACACTCCTCCCGCCCCGCCGCTGATCTGCGGGGACCAGGCAGAAAGAAAACCTGTAAGCATGCAAGTCTGTATGAGGGAGCTGACATCGCTGAAGTTACTGACCCACTTCAGCCCAAAACCATAAAATTTATGGGATACCACTCATCTTATAAACACGATTAGTAAGACAGTCATATTCACCAGGGGAGCTTTTATCAGGACACCTTTGGGTAGTGAGCATCGTTTACTTCAAAAGCTACACACAATGCAGATGGAACCCCCATCTGCATAGGGGCAAGCACACATATTATGGTAGGAAGCTTTTCTACGGCCACCCCAGGCCCCCACCCTGCCTACCACAGTCCTTTTGTGGCTGAGTGCCCCAGACCACCTATGGGGGAAGCATAGGGTGATGTGAAGTCAACAGGAGAGATCAGCGTAAAACCCAGCCAACCCACCCTTCCCAGAAGCGGTTTCTGGGCCACCACAGCCGTATCAGCTCCAGTTGCACTTCCCTGCCCAGCTGAGAGGGACCCAGGTCTGGCTGCAGGCCAAAGCATCCCCCTGTTACCACTTGTATACCATCACCCAAGGAGCCACAGACTGCTGCCTCCCTAGTTGTGCCAAAACCTGTGGGTGACACAGGCCCAAGTGACACCACCACATTTTAGTTGTTTGTATCTGTAGCCCAAGCAAAGCTAGACGTTTCCTTTCCTTTCCAATCAGAGTTTGAGAAGGGCACTATCCCACTGTGGTGCCACCAGCACTGTAACACTGCCTACTTCAGCACACTTCTGCAGCAGGCACGCTGCAAGGCTTCTCCAGCTGAACGACCATCAGGAACAACATCCCTGCTCGGCAACAGCAAAGTTTCAGGTGAGAAAACTGAACACAATATACCAGGAAACAGTCCAATTCCCCTCTCCTGGCTGTGCTGAGAGCAAAGCAGGAGAATTTAACGAAGCCTCAGCTCTCCAGGGAAGCAGATAGCAATGCAGTTCTTCCCTTAATCTTTGCCGTTGCACCTCTCACTGTCCACTCTGGCTGGGGTTCCGAGGGAGACCAGGAGGGAAAAAACCCAAGCAAGCAACAAACCTCCAAACAGGAACAGATACAGTTAAAAAAGCCTCAAAGCTTTCTCAAGAGACATTCAGCTGAGCTAGCATAGAGGTCCTGAGCTCCCTCCTATAGTAGCCCAGGGTGCTGCTTCTGGGCACCTTCACAGGACACTCCCAAGAGTCCTCCTTCCTAGGGCTTGACCTGCAGATCCCCATCTGAGCCCAGACCAAGCAAAGGGATGCTCAGACACACTCACATGGGGAAACACACCATGTCCCGAGGCAGCATCCCCACTAGCTGTAGTATCCAGGATAAGGAGCAGCTGTTGGGGGTAACAAGAGCCTCTGGCCTCTCACAACAGGCAGTGATGCAGACTGCCACAGGCATGTGCACTCACCTGAGCTAAAAGTCAGTCCATTAGCCCAGACCCAGAAAAACTTAATTACTCACTAATCAGCCAGTCCTCTAGGCTTTCTCAAAGTCTGGCATTTTGGCACTGGTGTGGATCTCAAAAAGGCAAGACTGTGAAACTAACAACTGTGCCTGTTGATGGATTATGCTAATAAGGGGTCAGCATCAGGAAGGATTTGTCATTTCTTTGCGATATGCTATTACTAAGGAAAAAGACCGGGGAGGGGGGCGGGGTCCTTTTGCTTGGAGGTTTCACTCCAACCTGTCTGCAGAAACTTTCTGCAGCCTTGTCATTGTTCAGCCCCAGCCAGCAGCTGACTACCACACACAGCTCATTCTCCCCCAACCCCTACAGCGGGATGGGGAGGAGAATGGGGAGATAAAAGCAAACCTTCGGGGATTGGGATAAGGTCAGTTTACTAGGACAGCACAGGGAGGGGGAAATAACAACAGGGCTTAAAATAACAAAGAGGGAATAAAATAAAAAATAAAATAAAAAGAGGGAAATAACAATAGAACATACACAATGGTGACAACACAAGGCACTTTACCGACCCAATGACCAATCAGATGCTCAGCCCACACTCAGACTGTCCCAGAGTCACCCCTCCCCGCCAAGCCCCCTTTTATGGGGAACGTGATGTCACATAGTATGGAAAACACCCTTGGCCAACTGCGCTCACCTGCGCTGGCTCCTTGGGAAAATCAACTCTATCCTAGGTGAAACCAGGACAGACCTCAGTTTGAGAAGTCAGAGATCCAGCAGTTCTCCCTGTTTGGATAAAACACGGGCACATCTTCAGGCAGGTGTGGACACTGGGCTGTTGCTCACAAGCTCGGCTGCCAGGCAGCTATTCCAGCATCACTGCTGAATTTTGAAGTGTCTAGGTGCGCTGCTTGCTGCCCCTGCCAGAGCTCAGGTTAGGGAAAGGAATGACAAGAAAGGATTTAATTTTTATGTTGAATATCACAGTACGGATTTGCAACCTTGAGTTTGCCTGTTGGACATCTGTGAGGCTCAGCGTGGCAGTGGCTGGGGATGTTGCTCACGGCATAGGTGTTAACAAGCCAGGCTCAAGCCAAGAAGCTTGGCCTGAGATGTCCCACACAAGAAGTAACCCATGGTACCAAAGGAAAGTGTTTGCTCTGAAAAGTGTGCTTTTGGGGGTGGTTTTCTTTTTGTTTGTTTAGTTGGTTGGGTTTTTTTCATTCTAGGATATCCCTGGAAAGCTCTAGAAAGACAAGGCTTTTGGTTATAATTTTCAGAGATCTCTCATTTCCAAAAACTGAACAGTTTTCAGGTCAGAAGAGTTCTGGAGCTTGAAAGAGGAAGGACCTGCCATGCAGCATCAGTCTCAAAGGTCACTGGAAAACCTACTTGCAAGAGCAATCCTTCTGAGAGGCCATCAATGCCCACAGAGGAGGAAACATCCCCAGGGGAAGGCACGGGCCCTGCAGAGTAGCGTGACAGAATGATGATAGGGTGCTCATCATCTCCCACGGGGACACCCCAGAGCAAATACATCAACCCACTTGCCGGGAGACCAGAGGAGGCGTTTTACAAGGGTGATGTGGGTAGTGTTTTTCAAACTGGAAGGATGGATCAGGCTGAGGCAACACTTGTCCCCCTGCAGAAGGGGGTGTGGGTGGGTGGATGGATGGCTGTTAGGACCCAGGTTTGCAGTGGGAATGTGTCAATTCTGTCAAACTGATGATGGACACCAGCTGCTGGCAGCCAACCCACAGGCACACAGGTTAAGAAGGTAAGTGACATCTTTTGCAATCTCAAAAAACACCAGGAGTTTAAAATCCAAGGATTTAGTTAACATAACCCTGAAATAAAAAGCTGTTAGAGAGAACTAGTCTTCATGGCAAGTACAGGAACTGTGGGGGGAAACCTGCATGTTGAAGCTGGGATCAAATAAATTTGAAGCCACTGATTCCCCAACCCAAACTTGGTCAGAAGATGTTTGGGTTGGCAAGTAGTGGCAAGTGCCAGTTCTCCACACACATTAAAGAGAGTGAACTGAATGTGGCAACTGGTTCCTGTTTTCTGCTGGAGAACAAGTGAGCATGGAAGAAGATGTGATCATACAGGAGCTGCAGGGCCTCTGGACTTTCCACTCTGCTGAAAATTGCTCTGAGTCATCCAATCTGGAATTTTAAAAATCGGAGAGAAATTCAGAAATGTCCGATTTTTCTATGAAAAGATTTGTTGGGTTTTTTCCTTCAAAGTCACCAGGTGAGGAGCTGGCATTTCAGTGGCCTACCAGGTGGGGAGCTAGGCGGTTTGCCCACCACCGGCAGCTGGTAGGTTGGCAGGGCACCTGGCAGGTTGGCTGCCAGCAGCTGGTGTCCATCACCAGTTTGACAGAATTGACACATTCCCACCACAAAGCTGGTTCCTTGGTAATCAGGAGGATCCTCTGAAGGAAAAGTGTCGTGCTGGAAACCTTTGGCCTGCTGCGGTGTGTCACCTATGTTAGCATGTGGAGTGAGGACAGCTGCTGCTTTTTGGCACAGTCACACAAGACCAGAGCCTTAGCCAAAAAAAAAAAAAGAAGGTAAATCAATAAAATTACTGTGTTTAAGTAGACTAACAGAAATTGGGGGGCTGGGGGGAAAGTACAGGTATGACCAAAATTTGGAGCTGTAGGTGACAGTGGTTGCCGGAGCCAAAGTTTTTGCGGACTCAACTTAGATCAATGTGATCAACTGCTCAGCTCGTTTATTGAAACACACACACAGCTTATATAGGTTTCTATAGCAGTACATGAGTTACATTACATTGCTATTGGTTAGATGCTCTGTTCACTCGCCTTACATGTGTCTCACTATTGCTAATAATTGGTTAAGACTACACAGTCACGTTGTTCCTTTTTAAGGCAGTTGTTAACATTCTTGCAGTTTCTTATCTCATGGCTTTTCTTGCAAACTCCTGTTCTCACAGACATCTGCTCTCCTGTTACTGCATACCGACATGTCTCTGCTAGCTTCCCCAGGTCTGATTATATGGGGGTCAGGAATAAATCTGGATGGGCCACAAAACCCATTCCTCTCCAAGTACATTGCTACAAGTGGTGACATTGACATTAAATGAAGACAGGCTGCGAGAGTTGGGCTTATTCACTCTGGAGAAGAGAGGGCTCTGTGGAGACCTAATTGAGGCCTACCAATACTTAAAGACGTCTTACGGGAAAGATGGCGTGGGACTGTCCACCAGGAGTGTAGCGATAGGACAAGGGCTATTGGCTTCAGGATGAAGGAGGGCAGGCTTAGGTTAGATGTTAGAAAGAAATTTTTTACTGTGAGGGCAGTGAGGCCTGGCACAGGCTGCCCAGAGAAGCTGTGGCTGCCCCCTCCCTGGCAGTGTCCAAGGCCAGGTTGGGTGGGGCTTTGGGCAACCTGGTCTAGTGGAGGGTGGGCCTGCCGATGGCAGGGGGTTGGAACTAGATGATCTTTGAGGTCCTTTCCAACCCAAACCATTCTATGATTCTGTGATTCTATGAACCCTCATCCCAAAAACATATCCTCAGAGGCAGACCTTTCAGATAATCCTTTGAGGTGAGAAGCCCAACGGTAGGCACACTGGGTTTTCACAGATGTGTCACCGAAGTGGAAAATCCTACTTTTTGATGCGGGGGAATTGTAGCTAAGCTGGAAATATTTAATAGTAAACACCACCTTAATATGCGAAACTCAAAAACACAGCTGAGATTGTCACCCCTGAGCACTGCAGGATGTGGGGGTGTGAGAAAACTAAGGCACATGTAGATCTGGAATTGCACGGCAGGGCATCGTGTTTCATCACGTCCTTTAGAAACACAGAGCAGGAGGCCTAATTCTGCTGCAACAGCAGGCTGGCTTGAGGGAGCGAGGGGAGAGAAAGGAGGCTCTGCAGCAGCAGACTTCTCTTCATGCAGCCTCCCACATGTCT
Organism: Porphyrio hochstetteri; assembly: GCA_020800305.1. NCBI lineage: Eukaryota > Metazoa > Chordata > Aves > Gruiformes > Rallidae > Porphyrio > Porphyrio hochstetteri. The sequence goes on along the minus strand of CM036906.1, from coordinate 100,706,987 downwards.
CCCACCCACAGCCTGGGGTAGCTCTGGCTCCTCCTGGTACATCCCAGGCCATGGCGTCCACCAGATTTTGCAAGGCACCCCTGCACCCCACCTACGAATGGCACCACTGCTGTGACGTCTGTGCACCACTGCAGCAGCGCTCAGGAGCTGACCCACAGCCTGCTCCGCTCTCTTTAAAAGGATTTTTCACATCATTTAGTTTTGAGGAAGGAAGAGACAAGATCCTTATCCCACCTCTTCTATCCTCAAAATTCCCATTAAGCACTCCATATGCGTTTGAATTCCCCCCATAACTTTTCTGTGTTCATCACTTTAAAGGCAGTTAACAATTACAACAGTGAGACGATGTCTTTGCACTAATTATTTAATGTTGCACATTAGATGAAAAAAACCCCCAAAGTAAACCTTAAAGACATAAAATAAATATATTTTTAATGAATATATGCAGCGAGAGTGCAAAAAATTGCATCTGAAAAACACTTAAACGCTGAATCATACAACAAAAAAATTTACAAAAGCACTTATTTCATAGTACATGTCAGCCATCCTCTTATAAACACAAAAGTATTTTAACAAATCTTACAAAGATCAAACCCTTTTGCCCTTCACCGGGAGAAAGGTGGTGAAGAAAGTGTATTACCAGGAAGAAAGGAAAAGAAAACCAACCCAAAACCCAACCAAACCACAAACTCCAGATGAATGAAATGTAAGCTTAAACAGGTACCAGGGAAACACCACCTAGATGCTGAGGAGCGTGGGAGATGAACCCCCTCAAAGAAGAAGGGGCGGCCCTAAGGAGAAGAGCCAGATTCCTCCTGCAGAGACAAGGCTGTGCCACTCGCCCCGCATAGCAATGCAGTGCCCTCTCTCCTGCTCCTCTCAAGCCAAGGTTTTATTTCAAACAAACACATCCAAAAGCAGCATCACTCCAGTCGGGAGACCTCAGAGAAGAGCTGAGAGCGCTGTGAATAGCCCAGCTAAACCCAGTGCCTTGGCCTGCAATGTGCAGAGACAAGGCCCGTCCATGGATGGGGCAGGACAGGGGTCCACAACCGTTGTGGGTTCGCACCAGTGCTCAGAAACGTACCTCGGTGTCAGGCTTGGAGACTTCAGATTTAAAATACAGCCTTTTATTTTTCAGAAACAAGCAATGCTGGGGCAGCTTAAGAGCGCTCCCAAGGTGGCCCTTGGTGCCTGTGATGCAAACGTGAGCGCGGCGCGTAACAGTGCTGCTTTTCTTCATTCACAAGACTTGCTCATTAGGCAAAGCAAATGGTTAGACCAGCCGAGCTCCAGATAGCTCATCTGAACTGAGGTTTCTTTGAAACAGAAAGGGGCCAGTAGCAGAGACTGGGAAACGAAAGGAACGGAGACTTGCTGTGGAATTTTGGGAGTTTTGGGAGTGGGCGGCTAGCTATGGAAAGGGCCAGCTTGAGATAGGGTCCTTGATGAGATACACTCGTGCATGGTGAGGTGGCCCAGCATCACGGCTGTGGTGCAGCACCCATGCCCAGCACTACCCATGCTGTATAGCTCGCAGCACCCCTTGAAGCTGCCTGGATGAGCCCCTCGTGCACCACATCCACCCCTCTGGCCCCAGCAAGACATAAAGCTCAGGAACCTTCCTGAAATTTCAGCAGCTCACTGCACACGTGCTGCAGCATCACACATTCAACCTGTCTGGGATCTCCCGGCATGTGGCCACCAGAAGATCCTGATTCTGTTTGGACATCCAGAAGGCAAAAGCAAATGGCTGAAGTCCTTAATTTTCAGCCAAGAAAAGAGAAAGCCTCATGGGCAGAAGGGGAAAGCATGAGGTTATGTCCTCTAAAAAGCTGGTGGACCTTGTCACCACTATCACTTTGTACGGCCCAAATCAGGATGGTCAATAAAATTCATTGCTAGGAAACTACCTTTTGTAATAATACACATTTTCTGGATTCCAATAACTAACTCGGGGGATCATAACAAAACTTCTGACATAACTAAAAAGCAGCAGTAAAGATTTGCTGAGGACTGCACCAAATCTTTACCTTGCCAGGAACACCATGGCCTTCTCCACAGGGAGCAGAAGAGCAAAGCCTTCCAGCATTAATGCAACTAAAATAAATCTATCATATGATAAAAGGCAATGACACTTTAAAAATAATGGTTTATAATTACTAATTATAAATAATATGTGAATTGTATAAATTATAATTATATATTATAAAACACCATTGGTACTAAGTTGAGTGTAGAGACACAAACCATACCTTTGGGCTTCCTGTTCAGCAAAACCACTCAGCTCCTACTTCATTACTTTACTGACTAGAGGACAAATAAAAATAAGTTTTTCCAGAATCTTAGCACTAAGTTCACCTTCCAGCAGCCCGCAGAACAATCAACTCTCCCTATTCCAGCAGAGGTAAATTTTCACATATTTATTCCCAGCAACATAAATTAGGGTCTGACCCTACATGCTCACGTGTGTGAGATGTCTTACAACTGGTTTGTAACTGGAGCTCTTCTGTTCATCTGCTTTTGTGTATTTTTAAAACAGCGTAGCGTATACGTATAACCTAGAAAGCCTCCAGCAGGTTGAATCCCTAAAATATGAAGCCATACAAGAGAAGCTTTTTTTATTTATATAATAAAAATATGTATGTAGGATGTAGACATTTTTTTTCCCCAGCACATTTCCAAAAAAGTCTACTTGTTCAGACCCACAGACCCATCTCTCCTGCGAAGCTGAAAAGCTGTAGGGCCCCCTTACCTGTAAGCTCTAACAAAGCAGTCATTATCTAGGTCTTCCAAAAAAACCCTTCTTAAGTCTGAATGAGTTTTTCTAAACAAGCCAAGTCTGGAATTTCTATCTTTGGTCATTTATCTCAGCATCAAATTTCTTATTAATACCAGGCAGAAAATTGTTGGAAGATTTTTATCCTCACACAAAGAAATCTATGATTTTGCTCTAAGAATCTTTGGCCTGAGATAGAGGACAAAAAATACAATCATGAAAGGAACTAGTTTGAGAAAGATGACAGTGATGGGGAGAAGGAGATTAAAGTGCAAAACAGATTCCAAGTTTTTAAAGCGGTGGGCACTCCAGCACAACCACCCGCCGTGATGCCAGAGAACAGAGCAGCCAAAAGGTGATTTCATTGTCCCACTGTGGAAATGCAGTTGATTTCTGTTCATCTGTATTATCTTCAAGAGGGTATGAAGGTATCATCCAGTTTCTCTTAGTTCATTCAAGTAAAAACTATATACATTTCAAACTTATCTTTGGACTCTGTGCTATGTTACTGGACAGACAACAGTACGTAGCATTTAGCATCATTAAACCATTGTAGAAACATTAATTACCGTTACCCCTCATGCCCTTCTTTGGGGTAAGTAACCCCATGCACCATTAATAAATAAACAATTGCTGAACTGCAGCACTGACCATCTCCCATAGTTCTGGAATAAACACTTCAAGGAAGTACTTACGCTACAGCACGGCAAAGATTTTCTTTTTATTAACAGGTGGGTTTGGGAGCTGGTATCATCGTCCTGATTTTAACACAAGGACATGAGATGTTGAATGGGATCCTCAGCTGTATTTGACACAGCTCCAGTGACTGCTGGGAAACTACCAGGAGAAATGTGGCCATGGAGATTTGTGGCCAATTGCAGTAAAAATCCAGATTTCTAGCACTAGTTTCTAATTTTAGGATCTGACCTTTAAGCATCTAGAACACAATTTTCAGAAGGGCTGAAAATTGCCCCTGGTTCAGAGGGAACGGAGTTATCGCCACTTTTGTTCTCCAAGAGGGACATCTGCAGACACTATCAACACGACGTTAAAATGGCCTAAAACCCTCAAGGTCTCTCTCAGAGATTAAAGGCCCCAGGGAAAATTGGCAGTGGAGCCAGGGTGGGCAGTGTGCTGTAGATCCCAGACCCTGCCCTGCCACGGCCCTGAGCTCTCACCTGGGTGCTACCTGCACACCAGCCACTTGCCGTGGGGGGAAAGAAGAGACATGGTAAAAGCAGCAAAGTCTGGTACTCACATAATAACCACAACACAGACAGGGAGCTATATCCATTTAGAGACTCCTGCTTTTTTTTATTTCTCCCTAATTCCCCTTAGTATTATTTGTTATGCTTGCAATAAATCTCTTATAAAGTGACTTCAGTTTTTCAGGTATCCCTGTGCAATGCAAAGCCAGGATATACAGTGGACTGGACGCAGCCACTTAAAGAAATCAATCCTTGTAAGACTTCTATTTTAGGCTCTAAAGCATGTCTAGAGCTTCTTGCTTGACCAGTCTGTTGCATCTATACAGCGCAAGAAAGGTGTGCCTGTAGTTCATGCTCTCCACATCCACCTTCTGCGTAAAGACGTCCAGCTAAAGCCTGGCCACTGCTACCAATCTGCACACAGGCTCTTCAGATGCCTGGACTGGCACTCCAGCTTTCAGCTTGTGCTAACACCTGCCTACTGAATTTCTTCTGCTTTTAGTACCCCCACCAGGCACCTAAACTGTCTCCGGCAATAAAATGTGCACATGGAAAAGGCACCGCCTCCCTTCTGCTCTGTAGCAATTAGCCTCTGAAAGGAGTTACCCTTCACTTAAACTGAGGAGTTAAAAATAAACTGAATAGTGTTGTTTTCCCCAGACTTTACAGCTATGCACGTGTGCGATGCTTCCATAAAATGTTATCCTTCCAACCACTGAAACAAATCCCCACTCTGTGGAGAGATCTGCATTAACTTTAGACAACATTTAAAGAACCAAAAAAGGTCAAATTTTTATTACAGCTCAGATGGTGACCTTGTGTCCATTGTGTACTGTGGGCAAGACAACTGCCCTGAGCTGCGTTTCTTTCACAGAGGGAAGAACCTGGCAGTTTCATTAACACAGCAGTATTAATGAAAAAAAACATGAGACCCCTTCATTCCAGGCCAAGGGAAAGAACAGAGAGGACAGGGGGAGAAACTGGACTCGCAGAGGGTGCACTGGGCATAGGTAAGACCACAAAACATGAAAACCCCGTGAATTTTAACATGTGAGGGATACTGGTACATCTCAATGCTGGTTATGGTTAAAGAGACCGAGCAGCTCCTATATTTTTGTTTTTTAAAGTAAGACTCTCAGCTTCAAGTTCATAAATAAAATGGAAATGGCAGTAGTGCCATAAAAACGTAGGTAGAAAAATAGTACAAAGCCAAGGGCTGGACACTTTAATCTGTCACAAGTACCCCCAAGCACTACCATTACCGCTCTTAAAGAAAACACATACAGAAAACATTCTCCATTTATTATAAATGGCAGTTGCCTGCATTGCACTCTTTATTTAGAACATACTGACTACCTTTCTGCTTCCCTTTGAAGCTGCGGAGGAAGAATAAACGCAGCCTTTCACACTGGTGAACACTGCCTGCCCTCCAGTCTCGACTGGTAGCAAAGTCAGACAATATTTATAACAGAAATCAATTAAGAAGTAAACCAGACAATATCATTTAAGGCCTTTGTCCCTGCTAGTCTGCTCAACAGACTACACTTTCTTCAAATAAGAACATCTACCGCTTCTGTTACAGTAATAAGAGAGCGAAGTTAAACACACACACATACACACACCAAAAGATCACATTTACGGCTGCCAAGAAGGCAAAGTTCCTGAGGCTCGGCCACACACAACAGCAGAGATGCTCTTCACAGCACTCTTTGGGTGCCTGGCACTGCGTGCACAGAGCAGGGCGGGCCGGCGCAGGGTGAGCCCCACGCGACGCTCAGGCTGAGCATCTCATTTAAATCCTGCAACAATTATCGAAAGGGGTTTGGAATTACAACTGGTTATATAGTGCAAACTCATATCACTTCCCACAGATATAAAATGCACAGACAGGAGTCCAAGACAAAAGCCGCCACCGGCCAGGGTTGTGAGGAGCACCAGCCATTAACAAAATAAACTCCAGGGACCAGATCTCAGCTACTCCTGAGTGAGCCTGGAGTAACTCCAGCTCTTCAGTGGGGTTGCAGCAAACTTATACAGGTGTAACAGATACCAGGGACTGAATCGGTTTGGCAGTGAGGCACCAAATGAAAATGAAGAGTTCATTAAATGACAGCCTTTTCAGATTTAGAGTAACTAAACGTTACCAGTAACAGCATTTGTTCACCTTCAGCAGGACAGAAGAAATACCCACCAATGGACGGAGATTACAGTTACACAGCATTTCTCAAGTATTTACTTCAGCGAGGCCGCAAGGTTTCAGAGGGCTTGGCTTAGCCTGGTCTGAGTAATGTTTTAGAGGGTTCCTGCTGCCACCCCATGCAAACTGTTGGAAAAAATATACTGACTGCCTAGAAAATAAATTGTCCATATGTACTTGGCCTATCCACACCCATACGGAGACACCGTACACGCACAACCAAGATTCCAATACTGTGCACAAAATAGGAGCTGTATTGTGGCCCTTCTGAAATATTAGCTTTGTGGTGAATTTGCTACACCCATGTAATGGCAGGGAAACATGCTAATCATGGAATCATAGAATGGTCTGGGTTGGAAGGGACCCCAAGGATCATAGCGTTCCAACCCCCCTGCCACAGGCAGGGCCACCAACCTCCAGGCCTGGATCTACACAAGGCTGCCCAGGGCCCCATCCATATTTAAAGGTAGAAGCGTCATGTTTGATCTGAAAAAATACCAGCTTTCTCAAAGTAGTCCAGCCTGTCAAATGAGAGCCCTATCTTTCTTACAACGAGTTTTGTTGGGTTTTACTTCTGTAATCGAGATCAATAGTGCAAATCAAACTGATTTAAATGCTTTAAGAAATGCCTTGGCAGCCAATTGACAGGAAACTGTCAAATATATTTTCCTAACAGTTTGTTACCTTTGGTAGGAGACAAGCTAGCAGATAGAAGCACTGCATCAGGCTTATTCCCTCTCCCTCTTTTACAAAATACCGAAGCTTCCTGAGAAATCTTAGTGAAGATTTCTCTTCTCTGAATGGTACCCTGTTTTCCTTTTAGAAAGCAAAAACCTACACCACACATACTGCACAATAATCTTGACTTTTCCCACGCTGGGACTGGTTAGTGATAGAGTAGCCTGTAGAGAATAGGCACTTATCCCAAGAATTGGCAAAAAAAGGGGAGTAGTATTTGGTAGTTATGGCACCAAAACACAACCGTTGTGCTTTCTCACATACATATGCTGTACAGATGGAGGCTCAATCAGACACAGAGTTTTAGGTTGTTGGAGGGCTGTGTTTCTTCTTTTTGCTTCGGCAAGACTTGCAAATGCAGCAGATGATGCATGGAGATGCCATGAGCAGCAAGGGAGAGGTCACCAATGCTATGATACCTAGTCCAACGAGGATCCCCACGACCTGAAAGACACGGTCATGAAAAATATGTATTTAGCTGGTGTAGAAAATAAAATACACTCTTGCATGCATAAGCAGAGCATAGGTCACAAAAGGAGAAATAAATAGATGAGAACATGAAAATAATCATCTTGGTAAAGTCTCTTTGCTTGATGCAAGTGTGAGAGCTCCGCTTGGCTGGCAGGGAACGCACCTGGGTTCTGTTCCACATGACGGAAGCCCGCGAGTGGCCCAGCTTGTTCCTGCACGGGCCTCTGTCGTAATGCCGTAAGAAGATATCGTTCTGAAACACAAAAGGAGAAGCTGTAGGAGCGGGTTGCAGTAGTGCGGGGAGGGGTTCAGGGCTGGACTGGAAACACAACCTTCCTGACACTGCTTTAAAATTACCAGCTGCTGGCAGGCAAGTTCACTCGTCTTCCAAATAATTATCTAGACCAACTTCTTCCAGTTTCGAGAAGTGTGGTGTGTTTGGGACCTGAGCTGATGTACAGCACCTTTCCTCCCACCCACTTTTAAAAAGCATAAGCATATGCACCGCCCCTATTGCAGAAATACCTACTCTAATTTGGGGATGATAAAGGGGCCTGTAAACAGGTATTTCTAGCGACCTTCTGAGGTACTTCTACCTTCTGTTCTCCTGCTGTCCCTACACGTTACCATAATTTTCTTCCTAGGCTTAACAGGAAAATTTTAAAAGTAGGAAATCCCAGATTCCTTTCCCTTTTTACCCATTAATACTTATTAAATTCTCCATTTTTTTTTCTTCAGAAGGTGACTGCTGCTCTGCAGGCCCCTCCCCTAGCCAGCTGTGCTGTAACCTGATGCTGCTTCCTCTTTCGTTTTTCAGTGCTACTCCCTGGCCCTGCACATTTAGAAAAACTCCAGGCACATCACTACCACTCTGTTTTTTTTCTCTTTCTCATTTGCACTGACGAACGCTTGGCAAAGGCACGTCTGTAGAGTCTGTGAGAATCTGACTGCCTCTCAGGCCAGCACGGTGTTAAGCAATCAACACATGCCGTATGCTCTCTGAGGCAAGCCCTAAGGCTCATGGTGAAAAAGCAAGCTCACACACACAGAAACAGGACCTAGCCCGACATGAAACCTGTTCAGCATGATGAGAAAAGGAACTATGGAGAACAAGGAAGTCTCATTCTTTGCTGGCTGTGGATAGAGTACCAAAAAAAAAGAAAAGCAAAGCCATGCAGCATGTAACATTTTGTTCCAAGTGCTGATAAAGTCCTTTTCGTGCTCCCACAGTTGTTACTGATGTCCATGTCAAAAAGGGAAGCTGTCACACGCACAAGCACGTTACTTCCTGTACACTTCATCCTGCTAGGAAACTTGAAGTCCATCCAAGTTCAGACTAGTTGGTATCACTTGAGAAGTAACTAGCAACTTGCACATCATAATCCATGTTCATAATCCAAAATTTTAATCCTCAAGTCTACTAACCAATCATTCTCTTCAGCAAATGTGGCACTAGAGATGGACTGGCAAAGGAGACTTAGTTCATATAAACTCCTAATGCAGCTGCTCATGAAACAACCCCCTTCACCCTAGCATAAGTACCATAGCACTTTTTGAGCAGTCTGTGACCCTTGCAGTTGGAGCAGACGGAAGACACTTATTTCCCTGGCTCTCAACCTAACTGTTTTTAGCTACTGCACTGGAAGATGGAATCAGAGAAAGGTAGTGCTGCTATGGACCTCCAGAAAGCAAGCAGTCTGCCCCATTTCCCTCAAAGAACTAAGATGGAACCCAGGGACATGGCTATAATCTTTTAAGGAAAGATTATATTGATGTAAATAATAGCACTGGATAAGTTACAAGCTGTATTGAGCCGTTCACTAGGGCATCAATGAGTCAGTGGAGAGCTTATATAGGGCCTCTGACTAACCCCAACACCCAGACCCTTTATCTAGATGTTTTATTCTGTAGCACTTACATCCAAGTTCTGTAGACAGTACCAGCAAAATGTGTGCTTGCAGTTCTTGCACATCATCTGAGCACAGCCCTCATTTCGCTCAATATAGATCCGACAAACTGGGCACTGCTTAATTGGTGCCTCTGTCTCCGCTCCAATAAGTGATCTAGAAGAGAAGGGAAATGCTAAAGTGAAATGTGAATGCAATTACCATTGATATTCAGCTCTACTACCTAATATGTACCATGCTTACTTTAGAGCATCTAATGTTGCTGCATTCATGCACTTAATGTGCGAGGCTTGTTATATTCAGTATAACACACTGAAGTATACTCACTACTAGGTATAAGGCCACATAAATGTGAAACTCAATTGCCTTGGTCTTTTATGCTACATAAAACCAACACTCACTGTACCCACTGATGTATCACCTATAGCATTGAAAACTAGCCCTTTGTATGACAGCTTGCATTATTAATTAACTGGATTATGCAGTTTATAACACTGTCCCTGCCTGAGCAAAATAGCCTTAAACACACCAAAGCCAAAGATCAAATCCAGAGAACAAAAATAATGGTGAGAAATATTTGGCAATTCCTTTATTATTAAGTCTCTACAAGCAGAATGCTTAGATTTTATGTAAAATTTCAATTTCTTGGAAAAAAACTTTAATTTCTTGGGAAAAAAATGTGAATACATGCGAATGAACTTCATTCTGAAAACAAAGATGTATATCCACAGACATTATATAATTTAAACACAAAAGTGTTTTCTTTCTTTAGATTAATACTTTATGTAACCTGATTTGTAGGTTGTTTACACCTAAGTAAAATGAGCATAAATCAGATTTCTCACACCAAATGGGACATTTTACACCCACTCTGTGTAAGAGCCAAGATTCAGCTATGCAGAGATCCTATAAATATTAAGTAGGGGTGATTTCTTAATCATTGTATAAGCAAAGTTTTTATCCCAGATTATTAGTGTATTGGATTTTTTGTATGGGCACAAGTAATAATTCTAGCAAGAGAACAAAGCCTTTAGGCAGATTTGAAGTCCTGGAGGACTTCACCTTTCAGAAGTGTCAGTGGCATCATTAGTTTGGTAAGTACCCAAATAATATTAAATAATAAGTATTAAAAAATAAAATGTAACATTTAATTTAATATTTAGTCTGCAATTATACTTAAGGAACACCATGAGAGATGGAAAGTCTCAGTGATGCACCTGAGATGCTAGAAGGAAGCTGTTCCATGAAACTAATATGAGTGCCAAAAGAAACCAAAAGACCATGTTGCCTCGGTGGGTTCCCTCCCCTCTTACCCCTGCTCAGTTGGTATTGGAGTAGTTTGGTTTTCCTGGCATAGGCGCTGAGGGTGCCATGCCTCCTTGCAAGAGGAGCAGAACGTCAGGCAGCAAGCTGGGCACTCCACCGGCACCGGTGCTCCTGTCTCGCTTGATGCAATACGGCACACTGCTTGGCAGTCAGCTGAAGGGCACCATGTTCTCTCGGGGTCCAAGTGGACTTCTGAAATGTAACAGAGAGAGAAATAAAACTGTTTATCCAGTCCCCTTCTCATCCCAGACCCAATTTGGCCTGTGGGTGGGAGAGCTGAAGCCCTCTGCACCCATGTCTGTGAGCATCCGGGCCTACTCCTCTTTAGGCAGGTCTGCAATCACACTACAAAGGCCGCAATGCTGGAAGCACTGCAAGAATGGCAATACACAACATGGGACATAACCTTTGCCTTTATAGGGAGGTACAAAAGACAAACATAAGTGCTGCTTGCTGAGAAGCACGTGTCTTGTGACATTAGGCCATTCATTCCATGTCTTCCCGTGCAAGCCACGCGGTATCTTTCATGCAAATAGCAGGACTGCCATTAAATTAACTTCACTTTCCACACCTTGCTTCCTCCCCTCTATCTACTATCTGCAATTAAAATTCACTTTATTATATGATCTTTATTTCTCAGGTATCAGATTACAGAAGTCAAGGCAAGCTTTGGGGTGGAGACAGTTACAAACATCACCACGTGGCAGGGAATCATAAATATCGATTCTTCCTCTTGCTTGTGTATTCAAGGAATTTGGCCTTGCAACAGCTGAAACACATTCACTGTTAGGGGTGCCCACTGTGGTTTATAGTGGCTCAAGTCCATGGGGTGCAACTAAACAGTCCCACCCCGCTGAGCAGCAGCTACCTGCCTCTTGTCCTTCCCTGGGAGCTCTCTGGGTACTGCCACTGAAAATAAATAGATGGAAGGGATGTCTCAGGAACAGGTGGAAATCCCTGACTGTCAGATGTCAAAAGCCATTACAATGTTTTTCTGCACCTCCAGCAGATGAAGTGTTGTCTCACTTGAAACAAAGGGCTGCACAAGGGCCCCAGACATATGTTCTCTGGCAAATTTTGCTGAAGCAGTTGAAGGCACTTCCTCCTATGCACAGCCCCCTGCATGCACTGCTCCTCTGCAGGAGGTCACTGGTAGCCCACAGTGAAGGAGGCTGGTGGATGGATATCTAGCAGATGTTGCACTCAGCATGAAAAACACTGATACCATTTCAGTGTCCAGATACCCAGAAACTAGAAACTGTAGAACCAAAAATGTGTTCAAAGTAGTAAAACTCTTCCCCAATCTCTCAAGCATTCCCCAATCTCACATGCATGAAATCTGAGGAGAAGGACACCCCAGGAACATCATAACCTAATGTGCACTAGAAACTGAGTTCTCTTCTAGCATTCCAAACCTCTCTGTGTACCTTGAAAACATCGAGTTTGTTTAAAGCCATCCCTTCCTTCCCTTTGTCCAGGACACTTACTATATGGAACCACTGATCATCCTCTCAGCTGGCTGCAGAACACACAGGTACACACAGGTACACCACACTCTGACTATAGGTAACTTTTAAGTATGTGTCAGAGATGTGTATGTCTCACAGATGTGGGGAATTTCTACACCCATGGCAAATGTTGTCATCTATAATTTGAGCAGTGCCAGCAAAACACCTGTACCATCTGCCTTCAGCCACTTCCTTAATCTAGCTCACTTCTTTCCTCTTCCTTTGCCTCCCACAAAACAAGCAAACATCTCACTTTCTACTGAATGAAAGCCAGAACAAAACCGTTTGCAGCATCATTTCTGGGAAGAAGAGAGAGATGTGGATGGGCAGTACAAGCGATTTTACATTTTTACAAAGTTTTTAGAAGTAGTGTCCTGACTGAGAAATCATCAGTACTGTAGTTTTGCTCTGCTTGAAAGAAATTGTGCACTGGGTAAGGCCATGGTCAAGTACTGGCTATTACATTTGAGTACCAGCTATTGCATTTGAGTCTTCACACAGTAGGTACTATGTGCTTTCTGTTGCTAAACTGCAGTTAAAATGACAGAAAAGTGCAGTTCCTGTAGATAGCTGCTTAACATGCTCAACTGGAAACCTAAATTATTATCCTGTCCTGGTTATGGATGAAAGACACAATGTCTGGTTTGGACATCATTAGGAGGAGAGGAGTTAGGGTTGTAAATCTTACTGATTTTTACACATTTGTTGCAGCAAAATGTAATGCATGAAATGAAACTCCTTCCTCTCCCACTTCCTCCATTTTACAAAGAACCTACAGATGGTGTTTTGCAATCCATCCTGTCTCATACTGTTTAGTTTACCATGGAGTACAAGCAAAACCAGAAAAAATAAAAAGGAGCAGCCAAAGAGACTATTATATTACCCTGACAAGGTGCTCCATTTTTTTTTTTGTTAGGGCCATTTCTCTCATGAACCTTTACCCTGCTTCTCCACAGCCGGTTCAGGAGCACTCACTCCACTCTCCGGAGGAAACCCTTCCCAAACTGAGTCAGCGATGGGCTGGGATCCAGATGGTTTTCACAAAGCATGCAAGCAAGCAGGTGAGATGTGGGAGACAGATGGAGTAAATGCAGCATCACAAAGAAAGGAGAATTTCTGCCTCAGGAGAGATACCCACTCAAAAGGTAAGTCCATGCCTTGCTCAGAATATTAGGAGTAATGGACCACTTTTCGGTCAGGCATAAAATAGAGGTTCTCATCATCTGCCACTAGGCCTACTGGGCAATTGTCACAGAAACAGAAATATAATGAATATGTCCTAACCACATCCTATTCATCTATTTCATTACTTCTGATGCCCACATCAACCCCATCCTAAACAGACATACACCATTCCTGTTTCTTCTATTAAAATACGATGCACGGAAGCTCTGTGGTTAGGTCGTGGCTGGATGCAGGGAAGTTACAGATATGTAAGAAAGCTTGGTCTTAAGCCTGGAAAGATTTTCATTCTAAAAACACAAACACACAAACACACACACCCCACACAGACCCCAAAGAGGATACAATATTTCACGTTCATTCCTTATTAAACTAAGCAGGTGCATAGAGATGTATATAGATAATACAATTGTAAACCAATGGCTTCTTGCAACTTTTTCACTCAATATTATCTGTCATTTTTTTTCAAAAACCAAGGAAATGGAGTGGAAATACATTTTCTTAAAATAGCTAGCACAGATGGGGGGTGGGGAAAATAGCTTTTGCATTTATAAGTCTTTCTTCATGTCATCAAAATTTTCCTCAAAATTAATCTCATGAAGGAAAATAGCTGGAAGGGTGAGAACCGTTGGCTTTACCAATCGCTTGAAGAGAGGTGAGCAAAGACTACAAAGCAAGAGGAAAAAAAGGCTTACCCAAGAAGCTGGTTATTTATTTCTAGCATCTGCAGTAAAGCAAAGGGGATACTGAAGCAGAGAACTTGTATCTCAACACAGTAAAGCTGAGAGAAGAGTTTAAATATAAGAAGCTGAAGGGATTGAATATAGGGGCTTTTTTTATCACAGCAAAAGTCCTGAAGGACACACTAGCACCTGCCTACTTTAAGAATCAGAATCTGGCCTACTGTATCTTCAAGCATGGAAAGGAAGATGGTACACTTCAGGCAGCAAAGTCTGGAAAACTCATTGTGCTCTATTTATTCCCATTGCCATGCTGCCTCTTCCTCCCCAGCAACAAAAAATCCTACCAAGCCCAAGCTATCTCTTCCTCAGCATCTCGCCTAAAGAAAAACCTGAAAACTAAGCTACCAATATTTCACATATAAAGCTTTCCTTCATTTTTAAATCAACCCTGAAAGGCTGATTAGAGCAATGCTACTCTTATGCTGCATTTCTGTTCTTTGAAAAGTTCTCTGTCATTAAGTAAATCAAATGAATTCACGGTCCTCAGATGGTGTACTTGGCTCAGCCTCTGGCTGACATCGGGTCTGCCCACCCGGCTGCATCCTGACCACAGCTCATGTATTTCTAGGGAAAGGTCCATGGTCCCACCACAAAGATGGATGAACTGCTTTTGCTGATGGGTCGAGGAGCTGCAGCTGAGATTGGCTTAGGGCTGGTATGAGAATGGATGGTGAGGCACGGAGTGGCTGTGTTGGCGAGGGCCCATGGGAGAGGGCAGAGTTAGGCAGTAGCAGCCTGGACTTTGCGTAGCACTAGGTTTGAAAAGGGTTATGGCTGACACAGACACGTGGCACACCTCAGATCTCAGCTGCTGGTAGACCCTGGTCAGATTCCAGGTCAGAATTTGGCTATAGCAGGTGCCATCAGGAAGGCTGATGGCTAATTTTAGATCATCAGGCCAGTGTTGGTGTTGGGAAGGCAGGCATAGCCAGGCCTGGGTCAGGTCTGAGAGCGGAGCTTCCGGCCAGCAGCAGCTAGTTAGGCAGGTCCAGCTAAAGAGTCCCAAAAGGTCCGCCTTGGGGACACTGCTAAATGCAGGACAGGCAAAAGGTCTTGGCCAGGGTTGAGATTAGTGATGGTGTCCAAGTCAGAGCTTGAGTTAGCAGGAAAATGTTCCCAGGCATCAGTTAACTGGATTTATTGCTGGGACTAATAGGCAAGGCAAAAAGGCTGGGGTTTAAACCTGCCACTTGGACCCTGGTTTTACTTCTCATCATCACAGATCTTAGAAACATCATGAAGAGAGGTTGTGGAGGAGGATTTGTCAGACTTCGGCAAGAAAGAGAAGGGAAGGAGGATTTAGAAAATAGACAAGTTTCAGGCTTCTGTGCGTGGGAGGCAATAAAAAAGATATGTAACAGGGAGTTGGACAAAAGATCATGAGTTCAGCTTTGTCTAGTTTTAGAGAAGGAGATACCAGGAAGTCATTAGTTCATAGTCTTTAGTTAAAAAAATGTTTTACATAAAACAGATTAATATTATTGCCAGAAATTCTCTTTCTTAACCCTTTAATATAATGATTTAACAAGCTCTGCTTTCTACTCTCTAGGGCTGAAGACAAGCCACTGCTTGGCTTATGAACTGGAGGGACTTTCTAAGGAATTAAGGGTAAATGAGAAGGTTAATTAGGAGAGAGAAATTAAAAAAATGAAAGGAATGTTTGGGATTTTTTTTCCCCTTTTTTTCTTTTTTTTTTAGTCTGGGTGTCTGGAAATCATAGCTACAATCTGCATCTGCCCATCAACTCCAGGCCATACTTGGTAATACTTATTGTACAGTTTTTGTACCCATATATTCTTCTATCTGACCATCTTTTTAAGTGCACTACTGTGCCTAACTTTTAGGAACCTCTGCATTTTCACACACACTCCTAGTCCATCTGCACGTACAGCAAGAACAAAAATACAGTCTTTCAAGAAAAGTTTGAAAATGGGCAGAGGCAGGGCAGATCAGGCACACTACCCTGCAAGCTGTTATGGAGGGAGTTCTTTGAAAAATGCTGCAACTTCCAGCTGAGACTTTCAAGCTGGGGGGAGTCTTTAAAACCAGCGTGGGATCTCATCTTTCTAGCTAACAAGTTTCTTCTTCAGCCTTGGCAAGGAACCGTCTCCCAAAGCAGAAGGCTGACCTCTTGCACAGGAAAGCTTGGCCCCAGTAAGACCTTCGGTTGCAAACTTCTTTACTCTGTAATGAGGGGTCCATCTATCCCTCAGGAAGAAATAAAGTATACTAGATGAACACACATTAGGCTTCTACTTAAGAAAAGCTCTCTTGCAGGGATGTTTGTAAAAATCCCCATCAACTTCAGGGTCTGTCTTCCCCAGAAGTTTAGAAGATCCCTATGGACGTATGAAAGAACTATGTGCGTCCCGCACCACCTTTTAGCACCTAGTCTAATTCTACCAGTACAACCACCATCTCAAGGATGTGGGATGAGCATGATGCAGGAAGGATGATGGAGCCTCAGGCACACAGTCTGAGTGTTAAAAGCTTGAGTAACAGTGTGGTATTTCAGTAGGATGCCACTCTGTTGATTCTGCTCCACTGAAATAATTCCAAATTTGTCTGTGGAGCGCAGTCAGACCTGTGATTGGTCTTAAACTATTTCAAAACAAAGACTTCTTCTCCTTCTCTTCCTTAACTTACCCAACAGGCTTTGTCTTTGCAGTATGCATTACTGCTGCCCCCACTGACATTTTAAAAATTAAGTAACAGAAACCAAAAAGTTCACACCTCGTTCAAACTTCAGCCTCTTGTATAACTGGAACTGGTCAACAGGCACCAAACAGGCAATCTGAAATAAGAAACACACACACACAGAAAAAGCATTAGAAACACAGAGATTAGCAAAAAAAAAAAAATTAATAAACACCCTGTTCTACAAGCCTGCTTTCCTGACCTGGGTCTCAAATCCACCATCTCTTCCTGCTTGCTCTTCACCACCACCTTCCTCCAGACCTTCACTTCCTTCTTCCAAATGTAACGTTGTTAATGACCTCTCCTATTTCAGCCACACAGCCCAGCAGTTCAGCCCACATCTTTCTTACCATGCATAGGAAAGCCTTCTTTGTGGATTCTGTATTTACTTCAGGCTTCTCAGTTTTATTACATGTTATTCTAACGTAACAAAGGGTGACAGCTTACCAGCCTTGGAGACTGCAGCCTGTTGTTCACAGACCAGAATATAGCCCAAATGAATGGTTCTTCATTCATGTCTCCCAGTCTTAATGGCAAGGGTCAGCTAGCTCTCAGGAACATAAAAGCTAGCCTGGTTTCCATTTTTTATTCACTGCATGGGTTTTGGAGGAATTTGCCTTAGATATGCACTAGCCCACTGGGAACTGGACTGAAGTTACCAAATTTAGCTGGCATAGACAAACAGGCTTTGCATTTTACATATTACCACAAGGCTAAATACTCTAATCTCAAATTACCAGTCTACGTGAGAAAACCAAATACTCCGATTAGAACTAATGAGCAACCCTGCATATAGAGTAAGGAAGGGTTTAAAAGAAACTTTATGAACATTTGTTCACACTCAGAATCCAAGTTCATTCTCTTTTTATTTGATCCATCATAATAATGTACCAGCACTGAAAATGCCTTTCTCTTTTACTGCAAATAAACCTAGACTAATACACCCCATCATTTGAAGTAGTGTGAGACAGTGTAGAACTGACAGCTTCAAAGTGAAAGTCCCTCAGCTCTCACATCCAGCGTCCCAACACAGTCCTTCACGTTACTCTAAAAGGTAATTTTTTTCCCCTCAGCAGACACTGGCCCTTGCTATCTTTCTGGGTTGTGTGACATGGCACTCATATGAGAAGAAATACAAAGACAAAAAATTCAATCTATATTCAGTATCATGCTGTGAACACATTTGCCTTCATAGATGGAGAAAGGAAAATAAGATATCCGTTTGTATATTATGAAATATGAAATTGCTTTATTAATATATCAAATAAATTGGCATTAAAATTCTGTTTTGAAGCAGATATTTGGATCATTTATTATTTGACCCAAATCAACGTCATACAAAAAAAATATTATTCAACTGATTTCAGCATTGAAAGATTGTTAAAAGACTTGTAGTTGAAGTAATCACAGGATTTAATATGTCAAAATGGGAAATGCCAACAAATCTTTACAAAACATATTCTTAGTCTACTGGTCTTGGGGTCAAAGTACTGTCCTGCTTCAGTTTCTGAATTCAGAGTGTAAACTATTTTTAGTATTAAAGTATTGAAAGTATGAAGCAAATAATAAATAAAGGAAGGAAAAAAGAGTGAAGTTCAGCAGCCTCAGCAGAGAATGAAGCCAACCAAGAACGTTATGTCAAACCCACATGACATCATTTCAGTATTGCCCACTCCTCCCCAGGGCAGCTTCAAACCTTAAACTGGAATCTTAAATTTGTTTGGAAAACAGTCATCTGCTTTTCTCTAGCTGGGTGATCTCTGGCAACTACTTTAAATTTTCCTTCATTACAACTAAATTAAAACAGCGAGTCTCGATGCTGTTAAGAGCCACTTGAGTGCATTGTTTGCCCCGAGTCTTTTTGTGCTTGCTCTTGCTTTTAGCAAACAGTTTTTCAAAAGCGCTTCTATTGAGCCCAGACTTTCCCACGTATGAAAATTTGGCCTCTTTGATTACAGTGAGAGCAGAGTTAGGAGTTTTATTGCAGATTTCAGTAGGAAGTAGAGTCAGTGTTGAAAGCTTCCCTTTCTCCTTTTGGAAACTGGATCTTACCGTGCCAGACTTCCCCACTGGTTTCCCCCAGCCCCACTCTTCTTCCTACATAGCTTCTTCACAGCTCAGCTCCCCCTTCCCTGCATGCACTGACAGATGCAGCCCACCACCTCTGCCACTGACTCCGCCAGGCTTTGAAAGACCCGCAACTGACATAACCCACGCAGACGTCGACCTGAGAGGTGCCGAGCCAAAGCCCCGTGCAGATTTATGATCTTCAGGTATGAGGAAAGGAGCACACAACGTGCAGCTCACTCAGTGCAGTGCCACTTTAAAGCTGTACAAGCAAACTCAATTAAAGAAACCCGCAGAGCAAACATGGGCCAGATCCCCCCCAAAACCAGCAAATCCTTTCCTCAGTGAATTTTTAATCTCGTTTATCTTTAATCAAGGAGAGCCATAAGCACAATAAGGGAGTTAAGTGTTTATCTTCTCCTACTTTGCATAATCACACGTGATGTGTTCATCTTCACACAACCTCTCCAGCCCCACCTGAGTGTCCGTCCCAAACACCTCCTCTCCTGTACAACCCCCCACAGGCCCCTGGGCTGGGAAGAAGCAAACCAGCAACATGGCAGATCACACAGGGCCAAAAGAGAAAGTCCATGAGCACATCAGAAAGCAGGCTTTTCTTACTCTAGCCTATGAAATTGTTCAACGTACCAAGAAATGCTACAGGACACCTTTTCTGGTTGTGTTTGTTCGGGTTTTTTTTAAATATTGGGTTAAGGTTGCAATTAAAACCTAAAAAAAAAAAAAAAAGGGGGGGAGAAGAGGACTCTGCTCTCCTGAATGAAAAGATGTTGATTTGAGACTGTTGGGAGCTGAAATAAGTTTTCTGGCTTTCGATACACTCTAAGCAACGTTTGCAGTTGAAGTACTCTTGTCATAGAGCAGAGGAGCACATAAGAGCTCTCACTAGGAACAGCTGGTTTCTCCTGAAGTAAAAATATCCAGGGGGAAAAAAAAAAAAACCTAACAAAATTTCAAAGGTTCACTGCCACAAAAGGCTGCAGCTGGACCCTTGCCAAGCATCCAGAAAGATTTCCCAAGGTGGCAAAATAACCAGGGGCGTGATTATTGCACGGGAGAAAAGAGCAAAGGAAGGAAAATGAAAAGCTATGAAATAATTTGGTTTGGTTTACACAGGGGCAGACTGTTCCTTGTAACCCAGGTAGTGCAGGAACCAGGAGCCAAGGAAGAACAACTCCCCTGTTTTTAAACACTGGCTACCACAGTGGAAAGTGAAAATCACTGCTCCACCTATTCTCAGGCTTTCCAGGGAGACGCAAGGAGGCAATCGAGAGGACTGAATAGATCTTACTTCCTTTCACACCCCTATGAATCAAACCTGGATAATGGCAAGGAAGGAAAGTTCACGGGCACAAGTGCTTCTCCCCTTCTCCCTCGTGCAGACGGGCAGCAAGGGCAGCTCTCGTGCTGGCAGCTGTGAAGGCCCCTTGCAACGGGTGGTAAAGGGTGGCACTGCCCACCTCTGCCAAAGTCCCACTCACAGAGGCACGGTCTCATTTGGCAAGGCCTGCAAAACAGTTTTAGCTTGGGCTGTGGTGTGCTTTCCAAAGGGGCATGGGGGTTCAGTCTCTTTATTGTTAAAATGTACACACACTCCCTTCTTCATCAGCTACCATGCTCACTGGTGTTGTCATCATGAAACGTCGATTTATTACTTTCATCCATTAAGGGGTTCTTCTCTTATTTAGTGATAAGGAAGAAGAAAATTAAGACTCTCTCATCTCTTCCCCTTGGATTTATTTAGAAACGACTAAATAAGAAGAACAAAAAATTTAATTTTGACCCAGAAAAAGATAGGTTAACCTACAACATTTTCTCACCTTCCTCCTCATTTTACCATTTCAATTGCCCCCAGCAAAACATAAACCAATTTTCATATTAAAAATAAAACTGATACTTTAAACTGACTCCCAATGGGATTTTTGTTCAGCTACGTATGAAATATAACACAATTAAGATCTGGGTCACTGTCCCATTTCAGCACCACTTTACAAAGCACTGACAACAAGCTTAGCACTGGTGTAGATTATAGATTTACATGGGTAGAGCAGAACCTGCACTGCATGCAAAGGGGTAACTCTCCTTGTCAAACTTGAGAGGCAAAAGGAAAGCCCAAATGTCTTTTACTGTCTCCTTTACTGCCTGCTGCACAGTTTTGATCCAAATCAGATTATGTATACACGGATCATTGGCATCAGTGTTACAAGCTTCAAAACACTACAGGAATCAGAAACAGCAAAGCACAATCCCCTTGAAATTTTCCAAGTGAGCACTGCATTAGAAATCCCTGTATGCAGCAAAGACTTACCCTGATTCATAGCTTACACTGGTGATTTGATTTGTACCAAGTAAAACCATTTCAAAGCATGATAAATTACCCCTTATTTAGATTAGGGATATTAACTGGTCCAATTAAATCAATGGAGCAAGTTCCCAAGAGAGATGGGCGTATTCCAGATAGAAGAAGTCTACACGGTTAAAGAGAAATGCATTAACGTAAGATGTTCCTTCTACCTTCTGCTTCCAGGAAAGAATCCAAATCATCTTTGTTTATTGTACTATTAGAGCTTGAAAGGACAAACATCTTGTTTAACACGATTGCTTTTAAACTTTCCTTTTTGTGTGTGCATCCAGCTATTTGAAACAGAGTCTGTAGCCAAAACCATTGCCTTCCTACCACAAACACCCATTTATTTCTACTTAAAACCAGCTACACTACGAGCAGTTGCTACCTTAATGTAACATATGACCTAGGATTGTACTTGATTTCCAACATGCTAGTAGAACAATTCCTTTTGTTTGAATGCACTATTTGTCAAAACAAAAGAACTGCTGGGGAACATACTGTTTCCAAATAGATATTGTCAAAGTAAAAATAAGAAAACAACCAAATACAGGGGTTTCAGAAAACATATTTTCAAAGTACTGAAAAGTACAATTTTCCAGTTCAAATTACTTCTCATTTCAAGGGGTTTTTTTACAGAATAAAAAAACCTGGAACATTTTCTTCTGAGGTCCAGCGAGACACAATGTTCTACCCAAAGTAAAGTCTTAACTCCCAAACACCTCCTATACTGTACGAATAAGCACTTTACTCCCCAAGCACTGATGAAATATTCAACTGTTTGAGAGAGACACATTTCTACTATTCACACTTGCTCATTTCTTGGTGAGCCATGCAAGAAGAAATTCTATTCCCTGTTCAAAATGTTGACTAGTTTTTGACCCTCTCCACCCCTCAAAAGCAACACAAGAAGGACGTGTCTCAGAGACAAGGCAAGAGCAGTGAAAAGGCAATCTTAATTTAGTACCAAACAAGATAAAACTCTGAAGAATTTTACCAAGAAGACAAAATTCACAGTGAGGGTCACTGGAAAGCACTGAAGAATTGTTACATGCCTTGAATGGGACTTGAGAGAGGGAGGTAGAGGAACTTTCATAGTTGTAATGTGCTAGAAACTGCTTATAAGCTTTGTTACTAATTGTTCAGCTTCCTTATTGAAGAGAGCTCGATCCAAAACTGCACTGAAGTCAATGGAAAAGCTTTCCTTTGCTCCACGTTATGCCTAAGTTCACCTTATCTCCCTTGCACAGGCTAGGGCAAAAGGCATTTAAAAAGCAAACAAAACAACCACGTTGCCTCACATAATTAGGCACAATCTAACCCAAAGCATAGGAACCCATTTAACACTATGTCCATTACTAAAATAATATGATCTGCTATTTATTCTCCAAACTGCAAGGGTACCTGGTAAATGTTGGTCACATTAGAGTCTGAAATGGCCATGCACTTTTTCAAAAACCCTGACGCTAACAGAGGGGAGAAGAAAAGACCCATTTCCTCCCACTGCCACCCCTAGTATAGGCAACATGTCATTCATTCCATGTGGTACTGTCTTTGTGAGGAACCTTTTCCTTCCTGAAGCCAGAAGCAAAACATTTAAGACCCTCCAGAGGTGAGGCGGCTTGTACTTTTACATCAGGAGTTTTCACAGCGTGTAATGAACAAGCTGTAATTCTAAACAGTACGTCCATGCCAAACAAAGAGCCGTATTTAAGCATGTTCTCTACCACCTGAATACAGTTCTGTTTTTTAAATAATAGCTTTTAAAGGCCACATTTTCACGTGGAACAGTCTTTTTGGAAAGAAAAATGAATACAGAGTGCTCATACAGATTTGTGGTTTACACACTAATCTTACAGGTTATTAACAGAGACAATCTATTCTTTCTATTGTTCCTGGGCTTTTTTTGGAGTTTCTTATAAGAAATAGGTATTTGGTAAAATATATAAGCTGCTCACTTTAACCAGATGGGAGGCCTGTTTGCTTTTCAACCAGGTCCGTGTTTCAAGCACATCACCAAAAGAGAGCATCAGAACATTCATCCATCCACGGGACACTAATGCGCATTTGGGCTGTTTAGTCATTCTGCCTCCAGCCCAAAAAGAACCTGTGGATTAACCTAATGGTCCATTAGTACATGCTCCAGAGTGTCCTCCTGTTTTCCTGTGGGGAAATACCTCACTACAATTCTTAGAGCGTCATAACCCTAGCTTAACAGAGCTTCCTACCATTTGTTAATTTTCTTTAAAAAGCATTTCAGTAAAGGCTGGTTGCCTCCAACCTGGTTCGATGGGTGGGAGGGACACTGCTCTCTATCTGTGCAGAAGAAAGAGAGAAGGGAATCAGATGGCTGCTTTCCACAGTAGCTGGATTCAGCCAAAGAGATGCTCCACCACATGCCTGCATACCACAGCAAACATATTTGCAGCTCCCAGGCCTTGATTGAACTAAGCACAGTGTTTCAAACGCATGCCAGAGCAGAGAACCTGATCTCTGTCTGGAGAAAAGGGCATTTTTTGGTACTGGGAACTGCACTACCACTGATTGCATTTGAATAAGATTATATACTTCTAACACAGTTATGTCATCTGTATACACAGGGCTCAAGGGAACCCAGAAGATCATAAGCTGCTTTTCTTCAGCTCAGGGATGGAGATCTGATTCTCCTTGATTTTGTCACTGCAAACAAACACCAACCGAATGCACAAAACCAGCCAAAATCCCTTACTCACCTTTATTTTTTTCCTGGTTTGTTTTTTTCCTGCTTGCATTCTCAGGCCCAGCAGTGGCCTACCTTGGCTCACAAAGCAAGCAAGCAAGCAACAATAGCCACAGGCCAACATCAGATTTGCCCGCAGTTTTCCATGGCCTTCTAGACGCACGTAACAGCTGGCACGTATGAGGCTTCCAGCCACACTGCCAACAGCCCCTCCCCATGTCACAGGTTTGGCCCGAAGCCCAGTGCAGTAACTTTACACCAGCCTGCTTTACACCAGCCCTAAGTCAGGCAGGAGGCTGCTTGAGCATTGCTAGGAGGCAATTAGGCAGCCAGGCCCAAGCTATCTACAGAGCCCCCTTGAACCCCGTTGTCCCAAGCAGTACAAGAAGGTCTCAGAAGCACGTTTTCCCTCCAGTTTCTCCACCTGCACCTTTCAAACTGAGATTGTGCAAGTGCCAGACGTGAAAACAGCTCTGCCTAAACCTCATTCAGCTTCTGAGCTCTCAACCTCTCCCATCTCTGCCTTGGTAATGGAGACAATTCTCATACCTACTTTCACCAGTGCTGTGCAGATACTTTTCTTTCCCCATAATTACATGGTCTTGCATGTTTATATTGGGCTGCAAAATGATTTTTTCAGCCCAATGTAAGCACACACAAAGAAATTCTGGCCATGTGTACCATCAGTTTGAGTTCTTGCTCTTCAGTTAAGAGAGGCACCAGAATTCCAGTGTTTACAGTCAAATCAAATCTGATTTAACTGACAGTACAAATGGAGGCTCAGCAATGCTGGGATACAGGGTATTCTGGTTAAGTCACCTGCATGGGGTAATTCAGCAGTTGTCTGGATGCCAAGTAAGCCTTTCCTCAAGGCACAGAGGGAGGGAAAAAGGAGCAAAACTCTTGAAAAACATCTGTTTGTTTCTAGTTCCTCTTGTCAGTCAGGCTTCTTGCCAAAAGCTCATTAAAGATAATCAAAGGGAGGGAAAACTGGATCGTATGTATTATGTAGAGAAAGAAATTTGGGAGGTTATTTAAAAAAAAAAAAAAGAGAAAGAAAAAAGTGTTGATACCTCTGCTTCTTGTAGGGTCCCATGGTTCAAGCACACCATGTCTGGACATGTGATAGGAGAACCGCAACCTTCTTGAATTGCCAGCTGCATGTATTGTTTTAGGCACTAGAAACAAGCAAGAAAAGAAAGAAAAAGTTATAGCCCACATGCTGCTAACACACAGATGCTAGAGATGCTGCAAAGCTACCACCTCCACTGCCTTAATTGGCGGTCCTGAAGCTCCTGCACACAGAAAACATCAATTATTATAAGCATGAATGCTACAAGTCATTACATTGGAAAGAATGCAACAAAGAACAATTAATTATGCATGACTTCATCTGCCGAGCATTGCGTTTACCCAAGTCAGCAAGTCAGACCTTTCAGTGCTAACAACCCCTACGCTCTGCTAAACTTGGATTGGAGGATTGGGAAGGAATGGGGGGTGGGGGGGAAGTATCTTTCATCCTAATTAAACAGGCTTTGCTCTTTTGTCTTTCCTCCAGTGTCCTTGATTCAGACTCTTACCCAGCAGTCTCCATTGCAGGAGACCTCATTTACAAGAAAGAGACTACTGTTCTCATCTGCATAAAAAGGGAAGGGGCTGTATAACCTGGTTAGGAGGTTATAATCTGCCCTAGAAGAAGTGCAGCTCTCAGTTCTTTCTGTCTTTCCCCAGCCCAACCACCCCACAGAGATGAGGTAATTTCCATGGTTTACCATGATTAATCATCAGCCTTTAGCAGGACTTCAAAGTCCGTCTCAGTATGGAGTCCTTCTTATGAATGTTTCCAAATGGTTTCATTACTCAAAAATGGCAGGCCTTCCCCCTCCAAGATAAAAAAGCCCTCTGTTCTCCCCACATTTTATTTGGCATGCCAGTTTCAAATATATTCAGCTTGTCTTTTTAACATATATTATAAAACTTTTAATAAAACCATGGCATAAAACTGGTGCAATGGACCAAAGAGGGGTGCTCAAATTGTATGTCCAAACTGCACAGGTAAGTGAGCTCACCTTTAAATCAAACAAAAACAGCCAAGTCTCCTCAAAATAATGACAAAGCACACAGTAAATTGCAAATCACTGTTAACAAAATAACAAAACACAGATCTCTGGCAGATTTTGGTACCAGCTTGCATAGGTTATTGTAAATGAAAACTAACATATTTTACAAGTAGTAGGACTAATGCAGCTCATTCCCTACAGATTTGGTGTTTTATGCCCATGTGGTAAACCCTTCTTCCTCCTCTTCCTCAGTATTGCTGGCTTCTTGCCTTGTCCCATCAGTTTTCAAGAAATATGAAATATGAAAAAGTGGAAGGTCTTTGAGACCTCTGCCTCTCTGACAACTTTTGGAATAGCCACTGAGTTCAAAAGATACTAAGATGGGTTATGGAGAAATCACAGCCTTTCAGAGCATGAGCTCTAAAAGCCCCAGGACTCTTCACAAACCATTTTTCCAGTATTTATAGGCATTTAACATTTAAGTCTGTATTAGTTTGGACTGCTCTGAGAAGACCTTGCATATTGTGCTCTGATTAAAGAAATTTCCTCATTTGTATTTTATTGGAAAGCTGCTACCCTCTTAAATGTCAGGATAATTAAGACTTTTACAAATGGAAATGAGGTTTCTTTATTATTCTGTCTGTCTCTCTAGTGAAACATCCACGTCCACGTTTTGATTAATTCTGATGAACTATACGTTGATATTCATTCAAGAATGTAGAATCAGCTTAACTTAGTGGCATTTTAAATGAGCTTACCTTTGATTTGTAAATATTTGAATTATATTCATTTAGAAGAATGTAGGGGTATAACCTAAATGGTAAGCTTTAAGTATCTAGCTCATTAAACACTAATGGATTCAGATCCAGCATGCACCCCTAGATGCATGCAGGATAGCAGGCTGCAAGGAATTGCTGGTGCAAATAATATATGAGAAGTGAGGGAGATACAGGTGAAGAGCAATAAAAAGAAATCATGTCACTAACTGAAGGAAGCATTAGCTCCCTGGGGAATATCAGCACAGATTTAACCAGGAGCAATTCTTTTATTATTCAAGCAGTCTCAGCACCCTGTCCCATCTTGCCCACCTCTCCCAAAGGTATTTAGTGCTTAAAAAAAGTTAGTGTCAGCACCAGAGACTGCTCCGCAGAGCAGTAAGGAGAAGCAGGTACGCAACTACAGGGGTGCTCGGGAGTAAGTACACGAGAGACACCGGAGCTGCCGGGGCCCTGCCAATATCTACTGCCACCACAACGCAGGCAGTGGCAGCAGGTGACACAGAGAAAGCCAAAAAAAGTGTCCCCAGAGCCCAGGGTGGCACCCAGTGCTGCTGTGGATGCAGATAGAGACCTGCTCCTGCAGCCCCACTCATTAAGCACCTGGCATTGCCCACAGGAGAAACGGGGTATCAAGTGCTTACTCCCTGCAAAAATTTCCATGCTGGTTTGAGTCTTCACCCAGCTTCCACCATGAACGATGCAAACAGAAAATTCTGCCCTCTGAGTCCCTTCCCAAAAGCCTGCATGTGCTGCAGGGTGTAGGGTGCACGTAGTGACATGAGCGATGCTCCAGCTGGGCCTCCTTACATCTCACTCCCTCTCCTCATGGGAGACCTGATTACTTTCTGTATCAAGTCTCAAGGCAACATGTGGGGAAGGGGGGAAAAGTTTCCCTCCCACCAAAGCATTTAGTTTGCCTTAATTCCTCACAAGCACGGGAGAGCAAGCTTTTACTTTCGCTAAGATCCTGGCTTCTGTCTGCTCTGTGGTGCTGCCTGGTACTTAGTAATGTGTTTTGACAGCATGGTACAGTGGATTGGTATTCTGGGGGCAGCTCAGGTCAGCCTGTTACAGAAGGAGGACAAAGCCTGAGAAGTTACTGCAGGCCTAGCAGCAGCCCAGAGGCTTGTTCTTAATTTAGACTTCCAGGACAGAAGCTCGAGCACTGACAATTACGCTTCTGTGCAAGGATGGGCACGAAGCTCTTAAGGAGCTTCGATCCACAGTATGGATTTTGCAATCAGTTTCAATATGCAGTATCTAAATCGTTAGGGGTACCAAGCCAGGAGAACAGAGGTTTCTGAGCATTGCTAATGCATCTGGATTCTCCTTCTCTTCTCACCCACTGCTTGGTTGCAGGTAATGATAGGCGAACAACCAGAGCTTTCTGAGATACTTTTAGAGGGTGACTTGGAGAGATTTTATAACAGCACAGTGCCATTGATCTTCAGATGCTTCACAGAAAAGTGTTACATAGTTTTAAAAGGCATGACATCTTTTGCCTTGATTTTCTGCACTTGGAGAAGGTGCTGTGGGTGCAATTCTAGAAGCTGATGGAAGGACTTACAGGTGCTGGGAAACTCAAAGGGTGTATTTATCATTTACCTGAAGGATTAAGCTTTTTACCCAAGTCTGTATATGAATGAAGATGTGAACTTGTTCCCAAGTTAGCAGCAAAAAAGAAACAGTGGGAAATCACTAAAATTTTAAAATATGCCTTCACTTTAACAGTACAATTGTTTTTAGAAGGATTTTACTATTATTTACAGCTCAGCTACTAATTTAGCTACTTAGTTGAAAAGTGGCAAATGTAAGTATCTGAAAAGATGTACAAGCTGCAATTGTGGTGAAAAGAGGATTCAGTGCCTATATAATGAATCATGACTGACCTTCTCAGCAGCATGTCCTCCCACACAACAGAGAATACATTATACAGACTTAAAATGGTAAGACTTTTAGTGCATTTGTCTACAAAAATCAGCAGTATCTCAGTTAGGAAAATTGCCCATGCTACATGTGCTACTTAATTGCTCTACAAAGTGAAGGTAGGATCAAGATAGCTCGCCTTCTGTGGTACTAAGAGTTCCTAAAACAGATCTCAATCTTGACATCCAAGAAATAAGCAGGTCTCACCACCCGTGAGCTACACTCCCCCACCACTTTCCCACAGTATGGTGACTTAGAAGCACAGAGAGCAGCCAGTGGCTGGAGAGGCCACACCACAGGACCTGTGGCTAACACTAATAGTCATACCATTGTTTTATTCTCCATGGCCAGAGCAAATCGTTAGCAGTGACCTTCCTACCAGCACAGCAAGATTTCCACAAATGCATCACATAGTCAAGGCAAAATGGTTGAGACAACAGAGTAAAAATCTACTGAGGTCTTGCCGAACAGGTTTGAACTGGGCTCATTACAGATGAAGTTGGAGGACTGGCTCCATTACATTTACCCCTCAAATAAATGGTAGAAACCAACACGAGGAATTTTAACTTTCTTACCTGTGTGCCCCAGTCAGCTACACTCAGTTTACTCAGCTTTTCCCCACTGAGCAACTATACCATGTACAAATCTGTCTTCTGGGATATGTAACAAAATCCTGATGCAAGCAAGTAAGAGGAATCGATTCAAACGTGATAATGTGATTCCACCAGTAAAATTCAGTACATCTAACAGAAAGTTTTGATGCTGATCTAACTTTGCTGGGCAGGTATTGCTCCCAAGGGACTACTGCAAACTTGAGTGGAAAGAGTACAATGAGTAATTTTTCTCTGCCTGAGATGCGTAATATATAATTACATCTTTTTCAAATAATCATAGAATCATCTTGGTTGGAAGGGACCCTTTAGATCACCAAGTCCAACCATCACACTAACCTGCCATCTACTATTTAACCCTCAGCACCACATGTAACTGTCTTTTAAATACCTCCAGGGATGGAGACTCTACTGTCTGATTCTTTTGGGGCAAGAATTTTTGCGATAGGACAAGGGGTAACAGCCTTAAACTAAAGGAGGGTGGATTTTGATATTCAGAAGAACTTCCCTGTGCAGGTGGTGAGGCCTGGCACAGTCTGCCCAGAGAAGCTGTGGCTGCCCCTCCCTGGCAGTGTCCAAGGCCAGGCTGGGTGGGGCTTTGGGCAGTTTGGTCTAGTGGAGGGTGTCCCTGCCCATGGCAGGGGGTTGGAGCTGGATGGGTTTTGAGGTCCCTTCAAACCCAACCTGTCTCGGATTCTATGAAGAATTTTTTTCTTTTTTCCTCTCATGCTCTTTCTGTTTTTCAGGCCATCACCTTTTAATAAAATAAGGTCAATATCCATTTACCTACTTCATGCTACTCATGAGTAAGTTAAGGCCAGTAAAGTACCTGGATCAATTTATCATGCAGCATATATGCATTTGTTTTTTATACTGCAGGACTTGTAAGACAGATTACACTTTAGGCAAATATTTGCATATGCCCCAAGTACAAATTCCTCTGCTTGAGCTAAGGCTCTGTTGAAAGTGTGTGTTGTAACATGAGGGAAAAATCTTTAAGAAAGCACTGAAAATTCCAATCCAGAAATAGGCAAACTAGTAACATAAAAATTTCCTTCTTCAGTAATAAATACTTCCTCTGATCTTCGAAAGTGTTTTCTATGGTCAGCTGCGAGCCCCAAGAATAGAAAATTCTGTGCAGGCTAGTCATGGATTCTTCATTTCAACACTTCTTCTACTTGATGCTCTAACTTCAACTTCCCTCCCCCGCCACACCGCCCCAAACTAAACGGAAGGAAGGGAAGGGAAGGGAAGGGAAGGGAAGGGAAGGGAAGGGAAGGGAAGGGAAGGGAAGGGAAGGGAAGGGAAGGGAAGGGAAGGGAAGGGAAGGGAAGGGAAGGGGAGGCTGTTTGGCAATGTATTTAATGTACAGAGGTAATATAACAGTTCTGCATTATAACATAAGAATATGTTCAGAGCATAACTTCAGTGTTATATTGCTAGGTAATGATGTGACAAAGGCACTACAGCCCTCTCACTGTGAAATCTTATGTTTCTATTCAAAGCCATTTTCATATAATCTCTGTACCAGAGACAAAAGATGGATCTCAGTCATTCCTACATTTTGCTTTTTTCCAAGTACCTTGACATGTCCCATTACCTTGCTCGTCTCCTATCTGCAGGCAGTTCTCCTGCTCCCTAAATACAGTCTCATTGATGATAAAATGAAACAGGTAGCTTTATTAAGGAACATGGAGGGATGGCTAGGAAGCAGCAGGAAATGGAAACGTGCTAGCCTGTTTTCCTGTCAAGTGCTACAGATAGTGCTGCTAGCCACTGGGCAGCAGCTTATACAGGATAAGGAATGGTATTTGTCTTTGCTTAAATTGCCAAAAAGGAAAAAAAACCCAGATTTATGGTATTTCTTAATCAGTACTAGGGCACGATCTACATTAAATGTGAAAATGCAAGAAGTGATTGAAGGCATCTTGCCAAAACAAGAAGGGCTTTCCTACTAATGTGTAACTGGAAGACAATTTCCATTTCAGAGAAATTAAGAGAACCTCAGGTTTCCATCTTAGAATCCACAAGACTGATTTAAAATGTTAAACCTGTCTTGCAGATTTGTCCTCAAAATTGTACTGGTTTGGTTTTGGGGGTGTTTTTTAGCCTTGAGCCTTTCTACATACTGAAAATGTGGGGGGTGGAAAAAACCCCGACTGTATATGGAGAGAAAAAATAACTTTTCATTTGGCATTCCAGAGTGTCTTATGATTCAGAACAGATCAACAGATAGGCATTTAGTTTTTGTTTCACTTCTGGACAGTGTTTACATACTTTTTATTCAATAAGGCATAACTTTAATTTCTTTCTTATCATTTATAAATGTTACCTCCTCTTCAGTGCATACACAAGACAATGTAGTAGTCATGTAGTTTTAAATGGAATCTGTAGTAGTATTGACTTTGGTGATACAGGTCATGTCAGAACTCAAATTTAACCACCTGATCTGCTCAGCACTTCATCACTTGTGTACTTCAATAAATATACCACCCAAAAAAACCCCACAGTACTCATAGAGTTTATGACTGGGCTGCATAACATTTAGTAATATGTTTATCATTGTCCTGACATCTGTGCTTCTACATGCTCAGTCTCTAAAGTGGGCCAGTCACTCTCAATGTGTGGTTATCAATTTCCTGGAATCTCTCCATTATTTCTCAAAAGCCTATTGGCAATTAGCTTGAGGGCTTCTGTACTTCACGTGGGGAAAAATGTGAAGCTTTTCCAATTAAAGAAAGCTTTTTTAAAAGCACACCACAGAAATAGCCATTTAGTAATTTGTTAGAGATAAAACTTGTGATAGGCATGGTTTAAAGTGAAAAACAAAACTCTAATGAAACAGGCATTTGTATTGCCCAATCTGTATTTTAACTGCTGAGGACCAGGTGCAAGTTGTTTTCAAATGGGCAGAAGATCAGGCCACATAAGAGCCTTACTGAGAAAGATGCTTGAAAGAAAGTGAAAAAATGTCCCTTTAGCCTCAAATTACATATGGTCACATCTCATGGCACAGTAGAAGGGGAGGAGTAACATCACTGACAAGCATTTTATTTTGTCATGACCACGATGTGCTGGGTTCTGCTCAGATACACCATCTGAAACCAATCTACACACGGCCTGCCTCATCCCAGTAGCCTTTCATAAAAGTCAGTATAGGTTCCTGGTAACTGTATCCATGAAGTGGTACCACCAACCAGAAAAGGACAAGAGAACAGGACCAGAGAAGGCTCACCTTTCCCAAAAGTGACCCAGCTGTGAATAACATTTCTCTTGCGAACAAATCTGTGTCAGGCCAAACCGAGCCTTACCAACATGACCGTGAGGTTATGGCACAGGCTGGCTCAGTCACTGTGACACTCTGAGGCACTGACAACTCACTTCAAGTCTGTTTCTTCCCTTGTTAAATGGAGATAACACCAACTTCAATGACGTGGTGCTGTCATTAAACATGTTGGTTCTCTTTTCCTCACCTGTCTTCCCTTGGCCAGGCTGCCACCACTGTTGACTTCAGAAACATGCAGTCCCTCTTTCAGAATAGTAGCATCCATAAAAAGGCCATAGCTACATTTGTGCTCTTTGGGTACCCCTACGAACTGCCTTTGGTGTGTCTCTGCACAGAAATGCATGCAAGAAGTTCTTAAACCATCTAAATTACTATAAAAGTACCACGTGTTCAGTGCCACGGTTAGCAGGTGTGGGACCTTTCTTTTTTATGACTTTAAAACAAAGCTATTCTGAAACATTTCCAATGTCAAGCTGGGAAAAAAGAATCCGAAATGTCAAAACTTGACAGCTTGCTACCTGTGGGTGGAAGCAGAAAACAACCTGAGGTGAGCTTTATATAAAGTAAGTGGGGCATTGCAGCACCAGGTCTATTTATGAAGAGAAGGTAGCATTCTGGTGTAGCCCTGAGTACATCCAGGTGTCTCTGAGAGTGGGGGAAAGAGAAGGAAGAAGAGGGGACCAAACCCCTTCTTGAAAATCAGCACAAAGAAACAGAAGAGATATTAAAACCTAGTGATGGCTAGATGAAGGCAAATCCAAATTTTCCCTTACTCATAAGTTTTACTAAGTAGTCTTTCACTGGAGTATTCGTCTACATCTGCTCCATTTAGCAGGCATCCCACACTCTTTGTCATCTGCCTCCTCCTTGCCTTTGATCTATTCAGTCTCCTCTGCTCTCAGGCTTTTCTGCCCGTGTTTTTTGCTGACGATGCTGATGCTTCACATCAGTTTGTCTCCATTTCTCCACTGTTCCTCTGCACAAGTGATCCAAGGCTTTACAGCATTAAGGACAAATGTCAGTATTTAGCCACCCAACGCAAGCAGGGAAACGTACATCTGCCCTCAAAATAGAAGGAAAGCAGAGGAGCCTTGGAGTGTCCTGCTGGTGAAGTGCAACAGAGAAAGTCCTATTTCTGGAAGAGTTTCCCCTTCCCCTCTAGCAAAAGTAGCTGGCAGCAGCATGCAAACCCCTTTTTTGAGGCTGCAGCCTCCTAAGTCCCCAGCTCACCAGGCAGGCAGCTGCCCAGGGCACCAGGTGGCAACAGAATCACAGAATCACAGAACTGTAGGAGTTGGAAGGGACCTCGAGAGATCATCGGTTCCAACCCCCCTGCCAAAGCAGGCTCCCTGGGACAGGTCACACAGGTAGGTGTCCAGACGGGTCTTGAATATCTCCAGAGAAGGAGACTCCACCACCTCCCTGGGCAGCCTGTCCCAGGGCTCTGTCACTCTCACTGTGTAAAAGTTCTTCCGCATGTTGGTGCGGAACTTCCAGTGCTCTAACTTACAGACATTGCCCCTTGTCCTGTCTCCACAGACCACTGAAAAGGGGCTGGCCATTTCCCCCTGCATCCCATTTTCCCCCTGCATCCCATAAAATAGCAGCAAAAGAGCCTTTTTCGCCCATGTCTAGCCCTGGCCTTACTGTCACACATCATCACTACAGCAGAATATCTTCTTCTCTCAAACACCTTCAGAGCATTTTCTACTTGTAGAATAGCCAAGACAGCACAGAAGTTACCTGTGCTTCCATTCAGCATTGCACACTCTCTTCTTTTAAGGTTGCATGAAGTTTAATCTCACTTAGACCGCCTTGTTTGTGCCAAAGGAACAAACAGGAGGATCATCGTGATGATTGTTTTGCACGTTTTGTAACTCAGTTACCTCACACACTTCTCAGAAGTACAAGACCCAACAAAGAATTTGCTTGGGAAAAAAAAAAAGAAGGATGAATCATGCTAATTCTGCAGAACATGTGCTGACAACACCGAAGCAAAATACATGAAAGTATCTTCTGCTTTGTGAGGTTTTTGACATGTTGTCTTAGGCATCTTGAGCCCCTCTCCAGTAAATAACACCCAGGATGGACATAAGCTGCTGCTTGACGCAAACAGCAGTGATGCCATTTATTGCTCACCTGGCTCTCACGAGGACTCCAAAATGCTTAGGAGGCAGTGAGGGGGGAGAAGAAAGACAAAACCACACAGAACTGATGTGTGGGGAAGAAGCCAACACCAGCTTTTTTACTGACTCCCCAAACCCACGTTTTACATAACAGCACTGCGCTGGTTCCCTTTTGTCATCGCTGCCAGCAGGGACATCTTACCACACATCGTAAAACCTCACCTCCATGACTACTTACAGGCTACAGGCTTGTAACAAGTCTTCCACAAGGCCCTTAGTATTTCCAGTATTACTACTAGTCCTGCACTCCTCGCTTCTGCTTCCTCAGGGTAATTTATGCTGTGCTGGCTACCAGGGTGTGCCAGTGAGGTGCATGCAATGACACACGCATCATCTCTCCCAGCTGTTTTCCCATTTCAGCCAGGTTCTGAACAAGTGGGAGTCTCCAAAATGTATACTTTCCTGCCTATCTAAGTGAGTGCCAGATGCTGGGCAACAGCCAACGTCCTCTCCAAAGGCAAAGCAGAGGGGTTGGCCTGTCCATTTCTGGCACTACCCTACCCAAGCACTCCTGAGGCTTGCCCGAGTGATGCACTGCTGGAGCTATCTGGGGGAGGGAGGAGAAGAGCAAAGGATGCAAGCCTATAGGAAAATTGGTTAGACAGAAGTGTAACATTCAAAATAAATTTTTTAAGTGGATCAGACAGTATGTAATTAATATTAGTTTGCTTTAGACACAGATATAAGTGCACTAAAATACTGTATTTTGTAACACCATAGCACACAATGTTTGTAACACACATGCAATGTATAATTATTTTACATACATATGTTAGTGATGTGACCAGCACAGGGTCAGGAAGGATGACTGACAAGACAAAGACCAAGATAAGCAGTATCAGGAACAGATGAGATCCCCTCACCTTTAGGGAATGGGGCAAGTAACATATAACCATGTAGCTTAAGCAATACACATATTACTGAAGATATGTATGTAAGAATGTATGGCACTCCACAAAGTTTTGGAAATGACCTGAATAATACAGGTCTCTGTATTTAGATCCTCTGAAACTTTTGCAGATAAAATACACCTCACATCTCTGCTCGATCCACTTCAGAGATCAATCATTCATTCAAAAATAACATAGTTCAAACACAATGAAATCAAGCCATCAGGTATGCTATAGCCATGTCCAGATCCTTGGGATGTGTAAACATGTGCTTTATCTCTCATTTCAGTGGAGTCTCGTGCCCAGTGCAACAAATGCTGAGAAATGCCCAGCTGATGCCTCTTCAGACCTGACTGGGCTACCAAATAAGATGGCAAGTGTATTCTGCAAGCCATCTGCTTTCTCTTCTCTGAGCAGAGAGAGTAAAAATGTATATAGCTATGTGAAAAACTCCTCTCTTACTAATAACATTTCACCAAAAGGGAAATACACACCTTCTTAAATGCAGTTTACGTACTTTGGCTGGCATACAGCTTTTATGAGGCATAATCTTTATTGCAAGAGTTTCTAAGCCGAGAAAAAAAAAAGCCATAGACAATTCTAACATTTACATTTCTTGGTTTTACAGGCTGCAAGTGAAAAGAAGATATAAACTCACCCCTGCAGATGCCTAAACTTCCAATTATTTCCACAGCCAAAGATGCTGTAGTGAAAAACAATCATAAATGTAGAGTCATCATTACAATTAGGGAAAAAAAAAAAAAGACCTCATATATAATTGAAGAAAAAAATTACAAAAAGAATGGTTTGGTTAGAGCCACAAAGATGGCCAGAGGGTTGGAGCACCTCTCCTATGAAGACAGGCTGAGAGAGTTGGGCTTGTTCAGCCTGGAGAAGAGAAAGCTCTGGCGAGACCTCAGAGCAGCCTTCCAGTACCTACAGGAAGGCCTATGGGAAGGCTGGGGAGGGACTGGTTATCAGGGGCTGTAGTGATAGGACAGGGGTAGTGGCTTTAAGCTAAAGGAGGGTAGATTTAGATGAGATATTAGGAGGAAATTCTTTCTTGTGAGCGTGGTGACAGGCTACCCAGAGAAGCTGTGGCTGCCCCCTCCCTGGCAGTGTCCAAGGCCAGGCTGGATGGGGCTTTGGGCAACCTGGTCTAGTGGAGGGTGTCCCTGCCCAGGGCAGGGGGTTGCAGCTAGAGGTCCCTTCTAACCCAAACCAGCCCATGATTCTGAGATTCACCTCGATAGAGCAGAACCTGTTATGTCCATGTCAAGCCCTTTTCTATTAAAAATTTAACACTACTCTTCGATCTAGGTAATTAACTTTAGTGATAGAAAATTAGAATAACCTATACAGGCCGAAAGTATTGCTAGCTGCAAAACTGATATGGGCTCAATTCTATAGCTCACAGCTGACATTCCTACCCCAATATGTGTCATAAGGGCAGAGTGAAGGTATCGAGAAGCCCTGGCATGGGTGGGAGGAAATTTAGGGCATTGCATACCAGTGCAGCTACTGCAGGCTGTGCCCCAAGAAATACTCCATGCAAGCCCCGACACCAGGGCCCTCTGTGACAAGTGCTTCTGACACTGTTCTTTGAAGGCTGCCTAAAGGTCCAACTCACACAGCCAGAAACTGCTCTAGATTCAAGACAGAAAGCAACATAGGCAGGTTAAAAGTTTCCAGAGTACCCCTTGTTACAGGATGCAAGATCCACGTGTCTCTGTTGCATCAGCCCAGACATGTCCATCAAGATGCTGTTCAGACAGACAAAACCAGCCAGACAAAGGGTAGGCATGGAGCATAACGAGAACCAAGACATATTACGCCCACTGAAATAAATAGAGCATGTCTAAGGGCTTCTCCCAGCTGCATTCAGCACTCGCTCATGGCTGGCTCTTGTTTAGACAAAGTCAGCAAAGTTTGCCAAACAACTGTGACTGTACTTTGCACTCTGTGTCATGGCACTGGAGAGCCAAGCTCAGTGGGGATGCTTTTCCTGCTGCAGACCAGATAAAGGGTGTACGTATGGGGTGGGAGCTGCAGCACAAACAGGGGACAGTCAGAGACAACAACTTCCCCAGACATCACTGATGTCTCCCTTTGGTCAGTGCCCTGAATGAGTGGAGAGCCCAGCTCTGCATGGCACAGTCCTCAGCAGTCCTCCCTTCCCCAGAGGAGAAAGGGTTACTCTGCTCTCCTAACAGTGAGGTTAATGTGCCTTAAGGGACAGTAAATGAGAGACACTAAATTCTTGGAGAAGAGTAAAGGTAAAAACTTCTCCATTCTTCTGTTTTGGTTTTTTTTTAAATTTTAAACAATATCTTCATGCCTACCTGTTAGGTATGCTCTAAAACTTCTGTAACAGACTAAAACACAGAAATGCTTTCTGCAAGTGAGTATGGAAAACAAACTTGATGAAGTTCAGGTTAAAAATGCATATTAACCAATTTTATCCTCGTTTCTTGAAACACACAGCTAGATTCTTATCCCACTTAAGCTACTCTGAATTCGGGTAAGATATTGTCACTGGATTCACAAATATCAGATTTCGTCCATGAGTTCAAACAATCAAGGGCAAAACTTAAGCATACTTGCTTGATGCTTATCCACAATTTCTTGTTAAAAAATAAAACCAAGTACTTTTATTCTGGAGTTAAAAAAACCCCTCCAGTGGCTTCTGACCTGTTTCCAAAATCCATTAGTCAGGTACATCAAAGTCACTATCGCCAGAGAAACTGGTTACATTTTCCCATGGTGACAAAGAGACCAGAAGAGTACTAATATCTGTAGGGCTTTTATCAGCTCACTCAACCTCTGCCTTTATCACTTCCACCAGCTTTATTTGATCTGAATTTGCAGGACAGAAAGTCCTCACTGACGACTATAGGCAATGCATGATCTGGACAACATCTCTGCAGCACAGACTACAGATGCAAAGGTTCAATAGGCCAAGGTTCGTTTTTGTTTAGGTTTTCTGATTGCCCTAAAAAATTACATAGAAGATTGCAGAGGTCTCAGAGTACTCAGGAAATTAAAGAGGGGAAACAACATCTCACAGTTACCCTATGATGTTTCAAAATTTTGCTTCGGGAAAAATAAATACTGAGATTGCATGTGGACTGTGTATGTTCTCTGACAGTCTTAAAATGCATCTTCTTTCTGCCCCACCCCCCCTCCCATTTTCTACTGGGATTTATTATTATTTGTCTATTAGAGCTATGAATTACCAGAAGCAGAATGATAGAGAAGTCTTTTAAATAAGGCAAGACAGACTAACACCAAATGCTCTTTAGGAAAGCATCTTCTATCAGCGTGGATAACATAAGTTTCTGGTACTGGACATGCAACCCTATCTCACAGTTCTGTCTATCTCCCATTACCCTGCTCCTGTAACACAAAGGTGCTGCTAAGGTCTTACCGATGTGCAAAACATGCAGCTGCATTCCTGGAGAGTGGTCATCTTATCCAAGGAATATTCACAGAGACATAGCTTGCAAGTGAGCAGGGGCTCCAGAGATAACTCTGCAGCTTCTGACTCGTCAGCTGTCATGGTGTGAGGACAAGCCTTCCTGGCCGAATCCATTAATTCATTTATGGGACACTCAGCCTGAAAAGAGAAATCAACAGCTGAAACATCCTGAAAAGCCATGTAGGCACTTCTCACTGACTAAGAATTTACAGCTCAGACCCATAAAAGCACCTGCACACGTAAGTGTACTACTTTAGCATCTTGGTGCCAGTCTTGCACTTTCAGCCATTCAAAACTTACAAAAAGGTGCCTGAGAGCCCACCTTCACAAAAGGCCTGAACTGAGTTGGGTTTTCAGAGAACATTCACCTTGCTGGCACAAAGCACCTCAGTCAGGCCACTTATTATCATGTTAAGAAAAACAACAAACCAACAAACCAAAAACCAAAACAAACCCCAAAACTCACACTACCAATGTTAAATGCAACAGTATAGTGATGAGAACCCTCACCAAAGTTCTAGGAGCAGGGATCTGACTTGAGACAGTGAATCCAAATGAATAGGGAACTTGAATGAGTTTCAGAGTCATACCCCTCCCATCCCTATGAATCCTTCAGTCCTCTTTGCAGCCACACCATTTCAGTGAGTGTCTCCACCTCCACTTTCCATTCCAGCTCCTGGGAGGCACAAGCCACCCAGCACAGATTCCCACTGCCTAGGCAAGCACTTCAAACATCTAGCCTGTAACATTAAGCGGTGAGTACTGTGAACTTCATCTTCTTTGTGAGCTGTCACTGAGATAGCGAGCTAGCAGTCCATCACAAGAGGGGTGGCAAAGGTATTTAAACCCAGGAGGAATGGGTTTCAGGCTGCATGTACTACTTCATATGGGGCTAAAGCTTAAATCCAAGCAAGGAAGAACATTCAAGATGCAGCCCTCTTTTCTGCATTCCCTTGACTATGCCAGGGAGCTGCCTGCTCAGGTCCGTAGCTTTTGTCCATCCTGCTCACTGTTATCCAATTCTTCTATCTATTTCATTGGGCTCTAGGGCATCGAACTGAGGTTTGTGAACCATAAACTAAGTGCAGTAGCACTTTGACAGGGAGATACTCAGAATAGCCATGTTTCCATCACACTTTATGTCACAGCAGTGCTTAAGGAAGAGATTTCTATCCTTTGAGAAGCAATAAATGGAAATATCACGTTCACATGCAATGTTTTTTGACCTAAGCATCTGAAAACACTGCAACAAAACTATAAAGAACTTCAGGTCCCTCATTCTTACACAGCAATACTGAAAGCGAAATTAAAGAGAATATCCTCATGCTTACACTGAAACAACGGAAAGCAAATTCACGGATTTTATTCACCTCAAAATAGACAGTAGAGATTGGTGCAGCATTGAAGGAACTGGAAACTATATTCCCATCTCCAAGAAACTTGGCTCAACTTCCACAGATCTCCTTCTGAATGCACTTAGCTGGTGGCCAGACCTTCACACACATTTCTTACAGAGGCCTGGTGGCCAGCTGCACACAGCTGCTTGCACCAGTGCCAAGTAAGAGTGCAGCTCTGCTGAATCTAAAAAGCTGCCTCACGAACGGAGGCCGCATCTACACGAAAACAATCCAGACCCACCCGCGTGCCTGTCAGATCTGAAAACTCACGAGGCA
The DNA here is from genome assembly GCA_020800305.1 of Porphyrio hochstetteri. Taxonomy (NCBI): domain Eukaryota; kingdom Metazoa; phylum Chordata; class Aves; order Gruiformes; family Rallidae; genus Porphyrio; species Porphyrio hochstetteri. The sequence goes on along the minus strand of CM036906.1, from coordinate 100,666,194 downwards.
AACAGGAGACTCAAGCCCTTTGGCCCACTGCTGCTTGCTTCCCCTGCAGCCCTGAGTGTCCTCGTGGCAGGGCTGTCAGGTCACATTTGGCAGCACGTCGCTGCTGCCGTTCTTGGGCTCCCAGCACGGCCAGGCCAGCTGCAGCCGGTCAGCGCGTACGCGACGTGCCGGCTTGCAGTACCTGCTCAAGGAGCTCGAGGGCTAAGCACACATGAAACCTTGCCCTACAGCTCCCACCTCACAACCTGACACAGAGCCTAGCCATGTACCCAGGCCTGTCCCGTGAGCCTCATGCTCTGTGTTCACACAGGTCTGCAGGAGACACTTTCTCTTCAAAAGCAATGAAACCACAACAAATCCATAAGGAAGCACGCTTACCCCTTTTTAATTATTACACTTCCTTAGTTTCAGGCTAGTTTCCTAGCCTAACCCAACAGAGCAGCCATCAGATGTGTCCCTTGGGATCTCTTTCCTGTAAGCACCCAGTTTTAGAGACATAAGAGTCATAGCCAAGATTCCGGTAACCAAATTCCTGGCCACGAATCCAAAACAAACTCCCTCTTTAATGGCTTGCTATCACTAGTTCAAAACGTGTACCATGCCCACATTATTCTTGGCGTGGTCCACACCACTACCACAATGCTCCCCACAATTTGCTCCATATGGCTGCGGAGCTGGAGCTCCAGCACAGCCAAGAAGGCCAGGAAGGAAGACTCCCTCTGAACTGCAATGCTCTTCTGTAATTACTGCAATGGGGTGGGGGAAGCAGTGAGTCACTGGAAATGCTACTGCAGATCAAGAACTACCTGTTATTTAAAACTACATGCTATATGTTATCTCAGTACTTAGCACAATTGTAACACATTTACTTAGGTATGCTTTTCAACAGCAGCTGCATCTGTACAGGTAAGCTACTCACTGCCACGCTGTGTGGATCTGGTATTTCTTCATTTACAGGGTAGAAGGTAGCAATGTTAAGAGGAGGGATGTGAAAAAGAATAGAGAGGGATATTTCAGGATGGATGTAAAATGGATACCGCTGTTTCCAAAGTCAATGTTCTTTTTATAACCCAGAGGTTTATGATCCTGCATACTGTTATTAAGGCAGTAGTAGGAAGATTCAGGTGTATGACTGAGGTTTAGAGCTAGGGGCTAGAGACGAATTTTAGATTACTAAATCTGGCTCTTAGTGTGATAGCAAGACAGTTTGCCACAGTGAAGAGTAGGCTGATGATACTCTGCTCTGCCCTAGTAGCGACCAGATGCCCCAGTGAGATGAGTGTGGGGACTCATGATATCCCAGTCCTTGAAGACTGTTTGTAGGTTAAAGTCAGTTTTGCTCCTTGTCATCCCCCTGCCCTTTCCTCCTTCCCTTGCACCAAGACATCAGAGCAGGGCTGAGGTTCTCCCTAGAACAAGCAGAGCACCCTGTGAAAATCTCCAGCAGATAACACCAAGCAAACCTGGCAGACCAGAGGATCCAGCCCCTGCACAGCCCAGACCAGATCAACTCACTGCAGCCTCATTAACCCCAGCAGGAAGCAAACTAAGCAAACGGAAGAAAACAACAGCTGCCCAGCCTGCCTGCACAGCCCATGGAGGGGGCACTGTGGCTACAAACAGCAGCCCACCTTCCTTGCTCCCCAAGGAGACAGCTTGTCCATAAGCAGCCCTTCAGGTCAGGCTGGCAGAGGCAAAGCCATCCCGTTAGTACCTGAAAACCAGCCTGTCAAAGAGGGAGAGGATGCATGTCCTGCATGGCCTGCTCCTTTTCTCTGAGTGACCCAAGCAGCTGGTGTCTGCTTCTGCTCACTAGAATTGTGATTTCTTCTATTTCTGCCGAGGGAAGCATGCAAGAGGAAGAGTTAATGGTTATGGAGAAGGGTAGCCCCATCCAGCAGCAACCGGGCTCTGAAGAGAAATCAGGCCTGAGAAGTACATTCATTTCCATATTCAGATCAGATGGTGAAAAATATGAGGAAAGACACGTCTTCCTCCTATTCTCACCCTCTCCTCCTCCTCGTATGCTTTCCTGACACTTAAAGACACACTGTCCTCTTACACCATCTCCCCCACTTTAATATCTTGACTTTTCCATGTGCTACAGAGAATCCATGAAGTTCCACCTCAGATGCTCCAAATGTTTATGGCTTTCACTTTGCTAGGCTTAGTCCCACAGACTGTCATTAGTTAATTATATATCCACCAGTTCTCTTTACTGTAATTACAAGTGAGTTGCTAACAGTTTAGGTTGAAAACAAAACACCTTGGATATGTATGTCATGCAGGGCAAGAGGGAATCACCAAAGAATGAGTTGTGGACAAAGAGAAAAAGACCATTCCACATTTGCTTATAGTAATAATAGTGACCTGAAATAAAAATTAATTTTAAGTCCCTGAAAAAAAATGGACCCTCTTATAAATAAAATACATTTCTAAGCACCAAGATCTACCCTTTCATGCTCACAATCACAAATGATCCATTTAGGACAGAAACCCAAATAAAGCAAGAAATGTATCACTGAAACAGGAATACAGCACCTAACTCCTCACAAAACCCTCCACTTGAACAGCAATACAGGCTCCATGAGATGTGTGGAAGACTGATAAACACATCTCGAGGGTGTTCTAACCTGAAGGAACATACTAGACTAAATTCTGCACCAGTGAAAACTGGTGGCAAGGAAGCGCCAAGCCATCCCCAGCGTGCATACACACTCATGAATTGTAAGGATCCCAGGGTTTTTTACATACTTCTGTCAGAAACGTGCACACATATGCACAGATCATACTCCTTTCACATTGCACAGAATTTCCAGGAAATAAGACGTATTTCCTCAAATTTTATTCTGCACAGCTCATTAGGAAGAAGAACTGTTGGGAAGACATCCTTCCCTGGCTCTGACGTGACTGGTGTTGATGCTTTAGGACAAGGCAGGACCAGAAAGGCTGAATGAATGTGAGCAAGCTATATGGGGTCAGCCCTCGGAGGGTGCAAACTGCACAGGCACCGGGACCACAGTTTGCCGAGTGCTCAGACCTGCCAAGGTTCCCATGTCATTCATCTGCCTGTGGCCAGGCTTGCTTTGTCTCTGGGAGGTGACCAAGCTCTGTGCCTTCACGTCACACTGAAATGTCTCAACGCTATCCATAAGCAAGAAAACAGCAGAGCGGGCTCAACGCAGGAAGAGAAAGGGCTCAAGGGGGGTGGGATGGGTAAGTGCAGGCAGAAACACTGACAGAAAAGCAGTGGAGATCTTGAACAAAATATGAAGAAGACAACATAAGCAGTGGAGGAAGGAGTACGGAACTTGCCTGCCTTCAGGGCCTCCTGACACCATGGTGTCCTGTGTCTGGCTTTGAAAACAAAATCCGAACAGCAAATATTTGCTGTGCCTGCTTCTAGACAGGTACCCGGTTGCAAACCTTTATTTTAGCGTCCCGAAGTGGAAACTATTAACTCCCTGAAGTGGGAGTGAGGGAGCATCTGGGTGAGCATCTGGCATCCAGCCAGCCAAGGTCAAGCCACCACTGCTCCATAGGGATGTTAAAAATTGATGCAACCTGTAGCCAAAACTTTCCCTGTGAGCGTGCAATTGTAAGGTAACATCCTTGTTACAATCATAGGAAGGCTCACCTAAGTCTGCCCAGGTGCCTCAAACCAAGATTACCCAGCTCAAAGAACAAATGATAGCTCAAACAAACCAGGCAGCCTCCTGAGCTGCAACACTAGTGGGACATTGTCCGTGTGCCTGCAATCAAGTCCCTGTACTTGGCTAAAAAAGTATGTCTGAACACGACTTTCACCACTTAGAAGCATCACATAAAATCACAAAAGCCTTCTGCACTGAAGCTGGAGGAGAATGAATGGATTATATTCAGCACTGTAAATCATCCTTTTATTTTTCACGTGCTGCATCCAATAGCAACAGCAGTGTTCCTGGAGAAGCTACTTCAGCTCTTGTGTTTACAAACAGTTCTGCTGAAGTTAGTAGAGACCTATGCTTATAGCTGAATTCAGAGTTTAATTGATGTCAAGAAATATACAAACATGAGACACCTTGCTCCAGGAAACATTAATGGAATACAAAGGGTCTTTTATGTATTTTCCCCTGTGGGCTGGGGCACGTGCCTGAGCCCACCCTGTGGGGTGGGGTGCACCCTGACAGTCCCCCAATACCCCCCAGGATTGCCATAAACCAGCCCCCAGGCATGGACTTGCACACACATGGTGGGATCATAAAGAGGTTTGGGTTAGGTTTAAGGTCACGTGTGGGTCTAACATATAGATAGCACTTCGCCTGCTTTACAAAATCCATTTTGGCATGAAAATGAAAGGACCTACGCACCTTTGCTAAGCTCCTATTTAGTCTACCAGGTATTCACTGAACTTCCCTGAAGAAATATTTGCAAGCACTGTAATCATTTCTCATGCCCTCAAGATTTTTTAAGTACTCCACCCATTACAAAATTATTTCAACACGAGATAAAAACCTGTTTTGACATTGTTCGACTCAGGCTTCTGGTGTTTCCTGTAACTAAGGTTCCCCCTTTAATAATAAAATAGAAAAAAAAAAAAAAAGAAAAAGAAAACTACCTGAATAATAAAAGTGTTCAAAGCCAATGCTAAAAGTCAAGCCCTCGGAGAAAAAGAATAATTATAGAAAGATTTTTAAAATATAAGAGTAATATTAAGATAATGGGGTCAGATCACAGAAGATGTAAATTGAGTTATGAAATTAGGACATGTGAAGGCAGCTGTCAGAAACTCACATTTCTATCACCAACTTCAGTAAAACCCCATCGTTACCAGTTTTAGCTACAATTCCTTAGCTGTCCCAACTCTCTCCAGTCAATGTTACTCAAAATTCACTTCTAAGGCAGCTTTTTTAAACTCAGCAGCTCTGGACACGGAATCACTTTGAATCAAGAGCTCTGGTATGTCTGTGGTCCGATAGACTGACCGCTAAACCACGAGGCATTAATTTCTCCTCCTGTGGATACGCGCTGCCTGCACAGAGCTACCTCTCTAGTCCGTACAAGCATCACTTAGCAAGCAGTGATTCTGTAAGGCTGTAAACCGTATGATTAAAGCTCCGATCCAGGAAAGCCTTCATCTTTGAGAAGGACATTTAATCGTATGTTTAGGTGCTCCTGAGTATCAAAGCCTCATTGCTATGAGATTATTAGCAAGTTGAACGAGTACATAGAATTTTCTGAGACTGCAGTGTCAGAAAAAAGCATCCAGACCCACAAACAGAAGTTCTAATTTTCAATACATTTTTAATGTATTCAGATTTGCTGTATTACATCCCTGCCTTAATAAAGCAAGCAAGCCAATGACTGGATTACATGGATGTACAAGGAAAACCCATTTCTGGATTACCATCATATGGTACCAAGCTGAAGTATTAGAGAGTATAAAATTATTTCAATATCTGTTCTCTTTCAGCAGGGCTTAAGAAAAGTCAGATGTATAATATTACATGACAGCTTTCTGCACTATAAAATTTTTATTTTAAGAAAATTTGTTCAAAGAACAAGCAGCCTAAGTAAACCTGCTGTCTGGTACATGAGAACACACCAAAGGCAATTTCTCTCACTTGTTTTCATTGGAATGCCTGGGAAAAAAAAAAAAAGAGCCCTTGAGCGGCTGTTCAAGAGGCACTGGCTGTATGGAGTGTTTTCATACCATGCTAGCAAACAAAAAATAAATATATCAAATACTTTGTAAGGAATGCTGTGAGTGGGAAGCCTCTTGCACAAAAAAAAAAAAAAAGAGTAAGGGATAGACTGCACTAATTAAGAATACCATCCAGCTTCCTGCCAGGTATTTTTATACCAGCACTTTAGGATGCTTAAAACAAACACTGAACAGCTTCCCAAATCTCACATGCACCCAGTAATTTCTAATCATTCTAATAAATCAAAACACCATTAGGACACATGTCATTCAGTCTCTACAAGTCTTTGAGAGTTCACTTGTTGGGTAATATCTCTACTGTACTGTAATACTGTGAGGTACAAATAACTTCAAGTACACCAGTTCTTCACAGTAACTTCTAGCAACCCTACATCAACATGTCCTCAGGGAGTTCTTTTGCAAAAAGACCACAGATTAACTGAATATAACAATACAGTCCCCCGCCCCTCCAACAGATGTGACTCTGCAATTGTGGGAATCCTTCATGTGTTTCCTTGTGTCCCAGTTTCCCCAAGGATAGGGTTAATTTTCTTTCTGGCAGCAGGTGGAATGCTGATGTTTGGGAGTTGGGATGAGAGCAGTGCTGGTAACACACTGATGTTGTAGTTGTTGCCAAGCAGTCAAGGACTTTTCAGCTTCTCATGCTGCCCTGCTAACTAGAAGGTGGGGGGCACCCAGGAAGCTGGGAGGGGACACAGCCAGGACAGGTGACCCACACTAACCAAAGGGGGTATTGTATACCAATGATGTCATGCTCAGCATAAAGGGGGGGTGGGGCTGGTACGGTAAGAGCTTGTGGCTCCAGGATGCACAGCTTGGGGACAGTGCGGTTCGGTGAGAAACTGCATTGTGTATCACCAGTATATAATTGTATATTTGCTATAAAGTCCTGCTATTGTCATTTCTCCCTCCCTTCGCTGTCCCAGCAAACTGTCCTTAGCCCAACCTACAAGGTTTGCTTTTGTCTATTCTTTTTTTCACTTCCCCCCAGGTTGGGGGGGGGAGAACAAGCACCGCGTTGCTGCTCAGCTGCCAGCTGAACCATGACACCTTGCAATACTGCTTTAGAACAGCAAGAGGAATAAAAGTGGGCTTTCCACCTCTTTCATTCCTAAAAATCCAGGGAGTCCAAGAAGAGGGAATCTGAGGGAATCTAATAGGTACAGTAAATGCTGCTACTTGCTGACAGGAAGCTAGCAAAAGCACTTTCTTGTCCCTTAAAGATAAAAACATAAAGACTGAAAAAGAAACAATGCAGCCTGATACTAAACTGAAATGCTTAATCAAAACACAGTCTTTGTCTCTCTTCAGTACTGACAGGAGCCACACAAGGGCAATGTTCACTGAATCCATGAGGACAGGAGTAAGTGGAAAGAGGTCAGACCATCGTATCACAGAAGCCATCACCTTCACCCAGTTCTGCTGGAACTGCACTTGAACTGGGACGTATCAAAGTTCAGGATACAGCTCTGTCAACACTGGCAGGCTGGAAGCTCCCAACACCAGACCTGCTGGATGTGAGTCCTAGGAGGCCCGTGGGCATCAAGTTTGGGATGACCCAGATGTATCAAACTCACTACTCCTGAGCTGGGGGATGGTGCCAGCCACAGGCAGCAGGCTGTGGTGATGCATCTGGTCCCACAGGCGGTCAGTAGCAGGATTCTCCTAAAGTTTTGTGTTCACAGAATCACAGAATCACAGAATAACAAGGTTGGAAAAGACCTTTAAGATCATCGAGTCCAACCATTCTCATCCTAAGCTAAACCATATCCCTAAGTACTTCATCTACCCTTTTTTTGAACACATCCAGGGAAGGTGACTCGACCACCTCCCTGGGCAGCCTGTTCCAGGCCCTGACAACTCTTTCAGTAAAAAATTTTTTCCTAACATCCAATCTAAACCTGCCCTGGCCCAGCTTCATGCCATTCCCCCTTGTCCTATCACCTGTCACCTGTTCGCCCTGGCAGGCACAGAGCTAAAAAAGGTTGATCAGCACAAAATCCAGTGAAACAGGCAAAGTGCAGCCAGACAACAGAACTTTGCGTATTTTGGCATCAGATATTTCCAAGTATTTCCAAAACACATTGAAACAACAAAATTACACCAAGTGGAATTCCAAGGATTGCTTACCAGTTGTAAGATTAGACTCTAAAGCTTATCTGAATAACACCCCCTATTCTTAATGACACTATGCAACCTCTGCTAATGCTAAGCTACAAGGAATTCCCACCCAAGCTTGTTTGGTGCACTTTACTTTTAACTTCCTGTTGACAAGAGGTAATATACCACTATTAAATAAAAACACACTCTTCATGGCATTAATGACAAAAGCAAATGACAGGTCTTCCTTTCTGACCACATGAAGGCCTCTGGTTACCGTGGCATTTAGTAACTAAAAAGGAATTGAGCTTTTGGGAGGTCAAACGGGTTGATAACTTGGCTAGCTGTCTCAGCTGAGGCAGGAACAGGAAGTCAGATGTAACAATTTGCCTTGGACACACAAAAAAGTGTTTATTTTTGTTAATTGGGTAACAAAACCTCGGGATATGTTAACTCCTTGAGCTGGAATGTTTACAGTTTTGACAGGGTGTGTTCAGAAGATATTTGTGACACTGGCCTGTTCTAACATCAAGGATTTTTAGAAGATATTTGTAAACAGACATTGTTAAAGTGAAAAAAAAATGGTAAGTTATTCAACAGAGAGACCAACTTTATCTGTTTGTTCATAGTATGGACTCTTCTAAGAAAAAGAAATGAACTGAGATGTTGGGATCCTCTGGCTGGACATGGCTCCTTTTTCCGAGCAGCTGATGCTGTGTGTGGAGCAAGCAGCGTCCTGACTGCAAGGCCAGGCAGGTCAAGGCAAGTGGAGACGTGTCACAAAGCCAGGCCTCAGAAGTGACAGCAAGAAACTTCTTAGGGTCAAGGAAAGCACGCAGAGTTTACCAGAAGCCAAAGTACAATTCAGCTGACAGAAATAATGAAACTGATCCTCCACTCAGTTCTGCAAAAACACCATATACTAGAAGAATTTTTAGAAGGGATGATCAGAGAAATGTTTTTTCAGGGTTTGCAACAAAATGATACCTTTAACATCTCTCTCACTTCATTTTGTCAGGCCAAGAAAACAGCAAACTTGCAAGATTATGGTCCTACAGTCTTTGTTCACTACAGGGATCAAAAAGCACTTTCATACAACTTCAGATTTACATAAATGGGAACCAAAGAATAAGGTTATTTTCCTTTTACAACAATTTTTGTGTGACTGCTCAGTGAATAAAACTAATAATGTTTTAATTTGCCCCTTCCTAATCTTGCAGTCAAATATGCTGCCCATTATTACAGAAGAAACATGCTGTTCAAAGTAACCACAATAAAACAGGTAAGGCATTGAAAACTGCCCTCGATCCAAATACCTCTCAATGACTTCGAAAGCTGGGGGGGACACTACCCAGCGGCACCTTTCAAGCATTAGAATGACATTCAGTGACTTAAAGACTGGGAGTCAAATCTGAAGATTAGACCTTGGGGAAGTCACCATCTCTATTTTCCATTATGGAAAGATCACAGAATCACAGAATCACTGGGTTGGAAAAAACCTTTGAGATCATCAAGTCCAACCATACCTGTCCTCTACTAAACTCTATCCCTAAGCACCTCATCTACCCATCTTTTAAATACATCCAGGCATGGTGACTCAACCCTCTCCCTGGGCAGCCTGTTCCAGTGTCCGATCTGAACCTGCCCTGGTGCATCTTGAGCCCATTCCCCCTTGTCCTGTCACCTGTCGCTTGGGTGAAGAGACCAACACCCATCTCTCTACAACCTCCTTTCAGGTAGTTGTAGGTGGCAATAAGGTCCCCCCTCAGCCTCCTCTTCTCCAGGCTAAACAACCCTAGTCTAGATGAATAGCTACTGACTATACTGGAGTTTGACAAGAAACAATACAGTCATTAAGAAGTAAGAACAGAGGTCTGGACTGGGACATAAGCAGTTTTGAAACTAAGTACTTGACATTTACTGAAGTAACTACTACAGCTTCTCATGGCTGGTTATTAAAGTAACTGGAGTGTACCCCTAAGCCACTCCTCTGCCAGCTCCTGAATGAGCCTCACCGAAGTCAGCTGCAACCAGAGGTGACGAAAGGACTGAACACTGAACAAGTCCCAGCTCTGGCCAAATCAGCAGAGGTGAAGAGAAGTAAATTCCAGTAACAATCTCCTGGCTGAGCTCCCCTCTGCTGTCCTCTCAGCATCTATGTTCACCTTACCTCTTTTCCAGCCCACGCATGAGGAGAGCAATGACACCAGCATGCTGGGGAGACAGCTCCCAGTCAGAGCTCTACTGCATCTGATTCCTTCCGCACTGCCTGCTGCCCCCAGCGTGGAGGAGCACCGTGGTGCCTGCCCCATCAATCAGGATTTGGGGCATCTCTAACCTCTGATAGGATCCACATACACACTACTGAATAGAAGTTGCAAACTATGCTGGAATAGCAGTAATAGCTTCAACTACAACTAGTCTCATGCTCCTGACTAACTCTAACAGCTATGTGTTTTTAAATCACGCCTATATTCCCACTTTTATAAATAAACATTGTTAACAAAGCATGATCTATTTTGCTCTGCATCTTATTAACTAGGTAAGACAAATATGTCATTTTCTTAAACTTGAGTCAAAAAGCATTGCAGCAACTTGGCTGATGGCACTGGCTATCACATGGTGCAATATTGCCTCATTGCTGCCCCACCTGACTTTCTTCACCCAACCTTCTGTCTCTGTGTTCCAGGCTGTATGTGCTCACAAGAAGGTTTTTGCCTCTACAGTGGCAAGCACAGTGAACACAGTTAGTTTCTCAGGGGCTCTGTGCAACTATATAGAAACCCAGATGGTGTTACAAGATATGTAATAAAGCAGAGGTGTACATCAAATGCAGTTAGAGGTTTGCCTTCACCGTTCCCTCACTCTGACTTCAAATTTCAACCTTCATTACAGAAATCATTTCAAAGGAGAACAACTGTAAACATACAAGATTTCAACCTCAAGAGCCTTTGTGTCTGTTAACAACTGGCTAGTCTCTATATGACCTTAGCCATGAAGTCAAAATCCTGCCAATGGGAGTATTTCCAGCGGCTCCAGTGGACCTGCTTATGTGTGCAAAGGTAAGCAACTACAAGCAGTTGAAAGAAGTTGCTCCACCTCCTAAACGCTCAGAGAAAACACCACCTAAAACACAGCACTGAAGGAATTCAGACTACACCATACCATACCATACCATGCCCCTATACTATAGGGTGACAATCTTACAGAAACATTTCTAAAGATACCTTTCTGCTAGCTGGTCTTTTAATTATAACCATGACACCTAATGCTCCTCAAACAGGCATTTTGTCCTTGCCGTTAAGAAATTAGGAAAAGGAGCTACAGCAAGAATTCTTGACTCCTCCTCTGCTCCTCTCCCCGCAACTGCGTGTTTCCTTCATTTGTTGGCCCATCCTCCCAAAATGCGGGAAGCTAGGTCAACAAAGGGCTTGAAACTGGACAAGCCATGTACACTGCTTGGGTATTTGCAATAAAAACATTGACCAATCCAAAAAACACATGTCCTTAAAGTAGTACTGGATAAATTATATATACATATATGTGGCTTTTACTCCACTACAGGCAAAGGGCATGATTGTCTTTCCCACAAATCCTCTCCAGAGACTGTGATGGAGATTCCCCACCACTGAACAAATTTGTGCAACTGTGAAGAGGTCAGGAGGGTGCAAGATTGCATCCTCCTCGTTGTGCAAAACTTCATCAAGCAAGTTATTGCTGGCCCAATGGATGTTATCTTAGCCCTGTGGTGGGGAAACCCCACTGGGAAGGGTTCCAGCACCAGTGGTTAGCTGGGGGTCCGCTGCTGTGAAAAAGCTTCCAGTGAGTGCAATGGTAAATAGTCCCCAGGATCAGCTAGTTTTCCCCCTAACTACATCTCTGTAACCTTCTTTTTCCAAAGAAGGGAAGAGCAGCTTGTTTTCCTTCAACATCTCCCCACCTCCACCCATCAGAAAGCTTCCAAAACTAAGCACAGGCAGGACACACAGACTTTCCCATCTACCGCTCAGACATAACCGATGCCAGCCTGCACGTCACAGCTTCTGCTTAATCCTGGAATTTTCCTTGCATGCAAATGATTAGCCTATATACTAGCTGTCATGAAATGTGGTTTTCCTTCTATGTGCATAGGAGTTTAGAGCATGTAATTTCAAATGATTTGCAGCTATATATACATCAGCAAGGAATTCACCCCTAAGCCGCAGTAGGTACATAACAGCGTTAAGCAGAGGTAGCTTTGAAGGACCCGTTTCAGGCAGAGATATGGGTCTGCTGTTGCAATGGGTTCTCCTTTCTGCAAACATACACAGCACATAAAGGTTTTCAGTTCTGCACGTGTACTCCCCAGCAGTCTGAAGATACGCTAGTTTGTATCACTGAACATGAATATCAAAGCTTCTGTCAGACACTCAGGCAAGTGTCCACTCTTTGAGCAAGAATTCACATCTTGTGCTTCCTCTCTTCTCATTATTACAGTAACGTGAAAGGCAGCAAAGCTTGCAATAGATACAAATACTGACATTCTCGATTAAAAGGAAGAAACATGAGCAGGACAGAAATTATTTCTTTTTTTCCTTCTAGTAAAAGTAATTTTGCACTGTTTGTCTCCTCATCAGCATCTCTTGACTTTTCTTCAAAAAGCAGGTAGAACAACTGGACTTTGCCGCGGTAATATGCTCTCTGTATTTTTCTGACATGACTGCCACGTCTTGACTTCACCATATTCACTAGTAACATGTGAGCATGTTTGAGACCAACACCAAAAAGTACATCTTATCAAGTCCCAATTCTGGAGACACACAATAGTCCCACTCTGACTCACCCTTATTTATGGTCTTTGAAGTCTGTTGGGACTTTCTCATTAGGTTTTATATAAACATATGATTCTATAATTTATAAAAACAGTCCTTTGACTACAGCATGTCTGAGACTGTCTTACTTCAAGGAGGTTAACTGTTCTGTAGCATGAGCCAAATTCATATGGTCCAAATCGCTGGCTGGCTGTGGGACCCCAGAGATACTGACCCACTGGGAAACATGAGGCACAGGGATGCTTGGAAGTCCTGCAGTCAACTAGCTCAAACTTCACCGAAGTCAAAACTGCACTTGCAGGAACCAAAGACGTTCACAGAATCAGGTAAGCTGCTGGCATTTCTCATTAGGCATTTTGGATTTTCCCTTGGAAGCAGAGCAGATTCCCCTAGAAATATGGTAAAAAAACACCCAGTTCTTGGGCAACCTATAACTTTTTTTCTTCACTAAAATAGAATAAGAGGAACCAGAAACAGGGAACGCATTGTGTGCAAGTATCAACACATACAAAGAGATTTAGGAAACTGCATCAACAAAATGTGGTTTATGTAGCTACTTTTTTATTTAAAAGTGTGTTTGCAATGCAGTTAATCTAGTCATGCTCTCAAGCCTAGAAATTTCCACCCAGCACCTCTGCTTCTCCCTGGAAGACTAGGAGTTGGAAAAGTCCCACTTCAGCAGGAAGTGAAAGATACAATCCTTTCTAATTTGAGATCCTTTCCTTTTTTATGAGTGTTTTAGTATCTGCTAGCAATGATCTACTTTATAAATGTAATGCCCACTCAGTTCCCACTCAGCTGAAACCCTTTACAAGAGACACAGAGAAAGATTACTAAACACTGTTTTCTTACTGATCAGCACAAAGTTATTTGGCACAAGCATCTCTGTAAATATTTGTCCAAGACTGGGTAAATTTTCAGTGTACGATGGCCCTCAGACCTGTACTTCTCTCTATCAAGTGAGAAGGCTCATAGTCTAGCGCTGGAGCTCGGCTGTGCTTCCGCAGGAATACAAAATGCCAGAGGATGAGCTTTGCACCGCTGCTATCTTTCCCTCAGGATCTGTTCTTTGTCGTTTTGTTCAATGTTACCCTTCACAAACAAAAAGAAGATTACTTCTGAGATGGAATGAACGTCAGGTTATTCCTGGCTGTTGGGTAATGAAGAGAATTTGTGAAGTGCATTCATTACACAGGGCTGGGCATTGGCATGGGGAAGCCAGAGGGAACTGTACCCACCTCCCTGTGAGAGTACACAGAGGAAGAAGACAGATCCAGAACCATTTTCAGCCTTGTGAAGCTGAAGGCAATGTCTGTTTTGGTATGTGCAAGGAGGTCCAGTGGACTCAGTTCACAGCAACACTGGCAGCCCGCCACAGTATTTTGTTCACGTGTGCTTGTGACATCCATGGGCCCAGAGCTTTAATTATGGTCTCAGATGTCACAGTACTACAAGCCCAGGAGATATTTATGGATCTGATATGTACAGGCTATAGACACTGTGTAGTTTCAGACACATTCAAGAGAACCCCCCACTCAAGAGGCACAGCAAGCCTATAGCGGTTTTCTTGAGCCACGTATCAAAGCGATAGACTCCAGTGGGTGTCACCACTAAAAGTCACTGAAAGGTCCAGACGGGGCAGGCTGCAGGCACAGAGCTCAGACTCGTACCATGGATATTTTTGTCAGAGGCACACTGATGACCTGGGAGCCAGGTTCAGTATTAGTGCTGCTTGTTTTCCTGTAAAGTGACTTGCTGCTTCTCCCAGTCACATTTCGGACTGAAGATGTTAATAAGGACAAGCAACGTACTTTCCTCCTCTGCCAGAAGGGAAAGGCCAGATAACCACTTCCTCACTGTTTATTTATGTCTACAAAGCCTATGAAGCATTTAGAAAACACAGTGTAATCCAACAACCTCAGTAGAGAGAAACAACTCCATACTGTTTGCTATTTATATTATTACCTCTCGCTCCAAAGTATACCACCACAAAAACATAATCACCAAAATGTCACCATCTGTGGGGAAAGAAGACTGTCAGAGAGGAGCACTCAGGATCTAGTTCAGCACAGGGAACAGAAAACTGTACCAGGTTGCCAAATGCTATTCCTACGTGAAGTGAAGGGAAGTTTCTGTGTCCTTGTGTGAGTAGACAGCACTTTGTGTTAAATATCCCCATCAGACAGTAAGATGCATGGAGGGAAAAAGGAGCCTGATTCTCATCATACTGGCTTGGTTCCAGAATAGCTCCAGTTTATTTTGAAGGAATACCTCTCACTTTGCCACAGGTTTAGACACTCTGCAAACACACTCCTCTCGATCCATAATCTACAGCATTACTTTCAGGAGCATAACTGCAGCCATCCCCTTATCAACATGCTGTATTTTTTTGCAGTGCTCACTGAGGAAAGGGTTTCAGCCACTTTCATGCTATGACAGTAACCCATACACCCACTCACATACAGGCATAGACAAGTCCTAAACAGGACAAGAATCAGGTCAAGATATTTGTTTTGGAAAATATATAAGGACAGGATTTTGAAACTTTCTGTTTCCAGAAATATTGGTATCTTCAACCCAGTGCTTGCCCTTAACTGAGACCACTTGCCCTTCAGGCTGAGGGTAGCCAAACATATCATGTTGCTGTGCCTGCTCAGTCAGTTGGAAAGCTGCATGGGGGTATTTCAGTCACAGCTGGTATCTCTGCTAAAATGTACTTCTTAAAAGCATTCACTGTCTGTTTACCAGAGGATGGGAAGTCACCCTGCAATGCTTCCTTAACTATAGTCATCCTAAATATTTTACTACTTACGGTGCTCTCTGAAGGAAGATGTTTGATATTGCTGTATACAGTTAGGAAGCAGAGTGCCTTTGCATCACTGAAAATGCAGAGCTTGATAATAAGCCAGACTGAAACATCTTTATTACCGAAGCAGCTTTGCACTATTAAAGCCTTCTGCTGAGAAAGCAGTGCAAACATACCAGTAAATGCAATTTTCTGGGTTTAGTGTATAAAAATAAAAAATAATGCAATCTAGAAAACATACTGTATATTTTGTATGTGCTTACATAAAACACATAACCCTAAACCCTGAACAGATTATAAGTGTACATTAACACTTAAAGCACAAATCAGCATATTTTTCCTTCCCAATACCAACTGCATGAGACTGTGACAGAAGAAATGCCTTTAAATCAGGAGAGAATCTCTGCATTTTAAACTCAGGCTCTCCCTCCAGCTTTATCAGGTGTGTTTCAGCACAAACAGAGTTCTTGTATTTAAACTAAAACAGATATATGACTGACAGTATGCCATCTTAGCAACTGCTTTCCACACAGGTATGTCCTAACATTGCAGCATTTTCAAACACTCCACACAGATCTCTCTTTAAAAGTTACACTGACAAAAGTAATTTCACCATTCTGGGAAGTACCTGATGCCTGTTTAATTTTCTGCACCTTTAATAGCTGGGACACCAAGATTTCCTTTTGCCTCAGCTCTAAGCACCACGTAGTTTGATTTTAGCCAAACAACAAATAACATTTAACTCCTTTAAAAAATAAAAAAAAGGAAAAGAACTAGAATGATTAACTAAGCCTTTTCTACTTTTTTCCCTTAGAAGCAAATGCTGGCTTCCTGTTGTTTTCAGGGTATCCTCTGCTTTTAAAGAACAAATTAGAACAGAAAGCTGTATTCCAACATACCTTGAAAGGAGAGCAGCGTTCCCTGCCAGCTGTGTGACTTTTCAGTAGCTGCACTCAGGCTCCAGCCTTCCGAAGAACCACGGTGTCACAAACCCCTGAAGCTCGCAACCAGGAGCAGAGGCAGATCGCTCTCGCACGCCCTTCCCCTCTTCTCCCGGGTATCTGACAGCTGTACACTTTTTTGGACTGCAGCAGGAGTTGCCTCCCAGCCCCTTCGCCACTCTGATAAATCATCCCCTCCCTGCTATTAAAAGCGTGCTGCCATTATATCTTAAAAGCGCGTCACAGTGTGCATGCAGTAGCTGTGGGAAAGCTGCATTTATTTATACAGGAAGCATGAGTACAGCACTTCCTACTTCCCATCCGAGTCTCAATTCAACTGCAGGTGATTATTTAAACCCTGTCAGCCTCCAGCCAATGCCTACCCTACGTTCTTATTTGGGTATCTGCGCTGCTTTGAATTACAACTCCCATCTGAGCCCTGACGAGACAGAACTGGAAGAGACGAGGCATCAGACGCAGCACTCATTAAAAAGCTCCCGGTTGCCATTTAACCTGTTTGAGGATCGCAGTTTGTGTAGCAGCTGCCTTACTGGCAGCTGATGTCTGAAACACTGCTGGCTCCTGCTCATCTC
This sequence comes from Porphyrio hochstetteri, assembly GCA_020800305.1. NCBI lineage: Eukaryota > Metazoa > Chordata > Aves > Gruiformes > Rallidae > Porphyrio > Porphyrio hochstetteri. Next base: position 100,649,239 of record CM036906.1, on the reverse strand, counting down.
CGTATGTGAAACGTGTCATCTCACAGCAAAGCGATTTCTTCACGTTGGAGAGGAAAGGAAGCAAAGAAACCACAACTCACAAGTAAAGTGCCAGTGTAATATCAAATCCCAGCACCTAATGATGACAGCGCTCGGCTTACCCTGCCAGTACTAAACACAGACTCTTTTAAGCTGGGCTTATGTGTGAGAGGTGTTGGATATTCTGCAGTCCGGTACTCCAAACCCACAGGTGTAATTCACACTAGCCAAACAGCAGGAGAAGGTGCCACTTGACACCCAAACCCTGAAGAACTCTTCCTGCTGTAGGAAATGCACCTCACTCAACAATTACAGGTATATCAGAGTGCGGGGGGTGCAGAAGAAGAGAGGGACAGACAAGTACAGATGCTAATCTGTTTGTTTCTTTTTATGATTAAGGAAGTTTACTTTGTACTTCATGCAAATATTGCTGGTGTTTTGCCTTCAGGACTTTGCCAATGTATGGGCACTTGATTCCGGGTGTGAAGAAACTTACAGCTGAGCTTATGGTTATTTTCAGACAATTATACTGTATCAGATGAATTTAAGGAAAAGGCAGGGATCTTGTGGAACTTGAATTCAGCCTCCTCACACCTATGCATTACAGCTTTGCTTGAATTATCACATACTCTTCCCCTCAGAATAAGTACAAACTTGATCATTTTTTGGACATTGGGAGTAACCTATAGTTTTATACCTGGAAAAGGAGAGAACAGTCACCAAAAAAATATACCTGTTCCAACAAATGGAATCATGTTGATCCCTACAGTATTCATCAAAAGGCTTAGGCCACCTAGAGCCATGTCACAGATATTGCCACTTGAGATAGCAGAGCATTTCCCAGCAGCAGCAGAACTTATTCCTCAGCAGTGACAGCACTCAAGAAAAACCTGGGGCTCAGAGCTATTTTTTAGGATGCAGAGCAGGATGAAAATGTGGAATTCTGTGTCAAACTACATGATTAGAAAAGGAGTCTCCTTCAGTCATTAGATTTGTATCCTCCATTTTCTGTTCTACTATAAAATAACTTAAGCCTCTATCACTTTTCAGTACCTCCCCTCTCTTCTCCTTCTCCTCTGTTCCAGCTCCTCTATTTTCTCCCTGCAGCTGCTACCTTTGCTGCTCCGCCTCCATCCCACAGATACTTATTAGACCACAGATGAAGTGCAGCAAGGAAAATCTCCCTGCTCTCAGCTCCTGTGCTCAGCACCACAGGACCTGAACAGCAAGAGCACAATTATCACAGGGAGGATGAAGGAAATCAAGACGTTCATGCAGATGTAGGGAAAACAGCAGGGAAGTGGGTCCAGAAGTAGAGCAGGGCAGCTGCCAGTAGCAAAGGAGCAAAAGCAGCATCTGGTTTGGTATTAGTCCTTGCTGGCACAATAAAACAAAAACAAGCTTCACTGCACTATCTTCCACCAGTCAAGAGAAACAACTGCAAATAAAGACTAATATCTTCCCTTCAGAGAAATGATGAGGCCAGCTTATGTCTAGAGGGGCTGTTCTTTTGAATTAAGAAAACTGGATCAGTCCATTAAAATGCAGATAAATTCTGGAAACTTCAGCTGCAAACATCCCATGGTATTTTTATCCAGTTTCCTACTATGTATCTCTTTGCATAGAAGTTACAATGTGACTGCACAAATGTGCAAACCTGCTAATAGCAAAATTAATTTCCCTTAAACACCACAAAATCGGTGAGAAACATAATGAATGTGTCTCAAGACATTTAATTTTCTGTAAAATGTTAAGATGTGCTCATTCCAAGCGCTCCACCTCTAGAGTATCAAGCCCTAAACTGCTGTCCCTGGATTTACATCCAGGACAATCACTTACTGATTCTCTGTGGGCAGCTGGCTATTCCCCCGCTTCAATCTTCATTTCAGTATTTGCCCCAACTTCTGTGCTTATCCGGGACTGCCGCAGCAAAGAGGACCTGAAAGTGACGTGGCACGGTGCAAGAGCTCAGGTTATAGGGACTTGAGATGATCACTGATGATGATTCTTCCCATTGCCATCACCAAAAGGCTTGAGCTGGACTGTTACGAGCTCTTCTGTTAAAATGATTTCTCTTCCAGCTGTACCTCGAGCCCAGGTACTTCACAGCTTCGCAGAAGCACATCATCTTGGCAAGCTAATTTTGTGAAGTGTTATGAGTCATGCTAAAATTGCTACCTGTCTCAACTCTCTGAATCTCTTAGCCCAGATTGATTGATTTCTTTTTGGAGCCAACAAATAAGTAAAAAAAAAATACAAGTTCAGAATGTCACTCGATGCTAGTCAAGGAACCAGCTAAGCCCTCCCTGTTTCCTTTCTTCTTCAGTAAGGGTGATACAGACCACAATGCTGAGAGGGTCTGGTTAATTTTTTGGACACTTCTAACTGATGCTTTTATAGCTCCAGGGCTGGGGGGCTTGGGAGGGATGGGTGACCCTCTGAGATGCTACATTCCAAAATGCAACATCACTGTGAATTTTTAGTTGAGTTACTAGCTAGAATAAGAATAAAGGTTGGCATAGTTAATTACTAACATTGCTGTGTCATCCTTGCTGCTACTCGAAATACTTACAAAATGACTAAGGTGAAAAAGTAAACAGCATGTTCACTGGAAAGATCTCTCACATCCCACCAACAGAATAGCATTTACAGAAAGTGAAAACACTGAGTGAATGTATAACTAACAAACAAACAGTTTTGTTATGATTCTACATAAAGAACTAGCTTGGGAGCAGAAAGGAAGAAATTTTCACTACCCCGATTCACATTTTTCAACTAAAAAAACCCAAATGTCCTGAAAAATAATTGCTATTCATAGGTGTAAAATAAAACCACATTTTCTGACCAGCTTCCTAAAGCCAGATTTCAACTAAGAAAAACGTGTCTTTATCCACTTACTTACTGTACGTGTAAATTATCCATTTTCCTATTTAAAAAGTATTTGTATATGCAATATATAGTTTCACAAGAAAAACAGATACTTAAGTGAAACATAACCAATGCTGAAAACAAAAAAAGGAAGGGTTTTTGCACAGTGAGTATATCTGTATTATCTAAACTTGCACTATGATGCCCCTGATGTCATAGGCTAAGAATAGTTTCCTTCAATGGGAACTATTTTAAAGGGGGATTACACCATCAAAAGTAAATTTTGGTATCTTCAAAAACCAAACTTCTTCACATAATCACACAACACTAGAAATCAGATGTTACTGCAAAAGCAGAGAGCTATATAATACTTCAGATGGAGACAAGCATTACTGAGAACAGCTACAAGAAAATCAGGATCACATCTTTTCCTGTTTTAATAAACCTTCTTGTTCTACAATTCTGACTTGGTATGCAAGTCACTCACTGACAAATCAGGCTTGAAATCTTCATTATTCCCTTTAGCTAAAACATAGTAAAACTTTATTATAAGGTGTTTTGTATTGGAGTGAAATAAATCAAGTTAAATTATTTTGAAAGAACAGTAGGTACTAATCTAAAGGGCTTTTTATTTTACAATTAAAAAATGAGTGGGATGGCACACTGTCTACTGAACATTTATAATCTTTATGATCTCAAAATGTATGGGTTTGTCTCAGACACAAAGAAAAAGTGATAGGTGACTTCATGCTCATCCTGCTCTATGAACAAGGCAAAATGCAATATCCATTAAAATTTTCTGGCACAGCAGACTATGTCCAAACAAAACTTGATCATATGGCTTCTATACAGCTCTGTATTTCTTCTCTATTGACATTTTCTCCTGTGTTTATACTTTGAAGTACTTCCTGGCGTACTGAAAACTAGCTTTTGGTATTTGATCTGTACAGAACAATGCTAGAGAAAAACAAACCCAACCCATACAGCCTCAGCAGCACACAGTGAGAAGAGAGCCTGCCGCCCCAGTGGGTAGCTGGGTTTGGGGTGCTTAGAAATCTCATCCTAAAGATCAAGGCTGATGGCTTTGACAGTATGTTACTGGAGTTCCAGTGCAACCTGGAAGCATTAAGAGAAAGTTTGTCTGACCATAGCAGAAACACTGCCAGCAGCAGAGCTCTGCTGGTACCACCGGCAGGAGCGGGATTTTTGCCGCCGGCAACTGAACAGCTCTGCAACAGCTATACATGAATTTTTAACTTCTGCTAACTCCTGCCTGTTCACTAAAGACTGTGGAGGACCAGCCTGCAATAAAGAAAACAAGCTGAGTTGCTATGAGTCGGCCATAAATAAAATGCTGATGAACTGCCGCTGAACCACAGACATCCAGCCCAGGAGCAGCTGGTGCAACACCCTCAGCCTTGGACACCCCCTTGCACTCAGAGGCAGGGAAGAGGGAGGTTACTGTCACCCTTCCCTTTAACCTTCTCCTGTGACACCAGACACGCCAGTCACCAGTTCGCAAAGCGGTCACGTCCCTCTCCACGTGTACAGTGAGCACGGGCACAAAACCCTCCAGATGGGCAAGAAGAACTGGCACGCCAATGACGTGATGGCACTACTTCTAGTGACAAGGCAGCTGAGGACACGGGACACCTCTCGGGCTCACAGAAATTCCCTGGGCAAGTGGGTCCAGTTCACAGGCTGGACAGCACAGGTACCTTCCCCCAAACCAGTGTTACCTCATGAACTGCTGGAAAAAAGTAAAATATAACAAGTAAAAATTAAAACCAAATCATTTTGCCTCACTCTTGTGTTCATGTGCAACACATACAGATCTGGAGCTGCTCAGTTCTTCTGAGTATCAGATAACAGGTGATAATTTTTAGCTGTGAAGAGTAATTTATAAAGTAGCCTCAAAGGGACCGTATTACATACATACAAAAGAGGAAACACTGAAGTTGTCCTCTTCTGCTCTTTCCTGGAGTAAGCAGACATTTTAATGAAAGTCTATAAAGACTGCATGGGAAATTAATTTATTTTCTATTAACTATGCTCACAGTTAGCTTCACAGCATGACACAGACTTTCAATTATGCACAGGTGGGGTTTTTTCCTTTTGACTTTGTGCCCAAAGTGACACAATCTGTTGATTTTTAACCCAGTGTCTTGGTAATGTACCTAAATTTGCAATGATTACAGATGTCACAATCACCATAAGTCTAAAAACTGAGAGGGGAAAACCATCCATCCTGGCAGCCAACACAGGAAGCATTGTCTGTAACAGAGGAGGTCACCAACCTGTCCTTATCATATGAAAAAAATGTGCATGCTGTTTTCACTTCTGTATTTCTAATGCTTCTTCTGTCCTGCCTCAAGCTCTTAACTGGCCTTTTTTGGAAATATGAAGAGACAGCTTTTTTCCTTCCAACCCAAGCCAGTCTCCCAGGTGATGGCTTTGCCTTAGCCTGGTGAGGCTCCATCTACAGGATTAAAAAGCTGCTAGAATGGGAAAAGGAGAGGGGTGGGGGACACAGACGACTTAATAATACATTTCAACCCAGACCTTGTTGTTTTAACTATACCTTCTGGAATCGGGGATGGGTGGGTCAGAGATGAGATAGAGCTCCAGCACCTACTTCTAAGGCTATTAAAGCCAATGACAGGGCTTTTACAGACATCCAACAGGCAGGAACAAGGTGTGGAGCTAAACCATACCTTTGATTCATACCTTTTCTCTAGTATTTAGGTTTGACACAGACTTACCTTTTGATAATTTAGGGTGGGAAATGGTTTCTAAGTTGAGAGGGTTTTCTCCGATGGCCTGGTTACGCAGCAAAATGCCAGAACTGAAACACATCACAGAATCACAGAATCACAGAATAACAAGGTTGGAAAAGACCTTTAAGATCATCAAGTCCAACCATTCACATCCTAAACTAAACCATATCCCTAAGTACTTCATCCCAACAAGGATACAGTACCACTGTTGTACCAAGCAACAACTTCTCAAAACACACACAGTTGTTTCTTGGCAGTGATGTCATCATATCACAGCCACAGTAACAAAATCCAGGATAGGTCCACATTCAGGTCTCTTGTTAGGATAGTGATAAAGCTTTTTCCCCCTCTTCTGCACAGAATGGAGAAGACAGTGATTACAATAATCTTGAAAGGACTTCTTTAACATCCTCCACCTAGCAAGTGGTTGTTATATTCAACAATCCCCAAATGAGGATAGTGGGAAATCAGAAACAAGCAGGTTGCTTGCTTTCTGCAAGTGACATAAGGATATATTCAGTTGCACTGAAATACTTGGGGGTTTTTAACTTGATGTTGTTTATTTTTTGATCTTTTACATATGTGCAGGGCCAGAAGGGCAAGAGGCAGACGAAAAACTTTGCTTTTCCAAACACTGCTAAAATCCAGGCAAATAGTGTTTTCTGCTTCACTACTATCTACGGTCATTGAAGAAATTACAAGTGAACTCATCTCATTTTTAAGCATGACTTCATCTGTGAAAATACACTGGCTCTGCTTAACTCCCCTACAGTCCTCAGAAATAGATTTAAATTGATTTAGGTATATCCTCCAACTTTTCATTTTATACATACATATGTATTTCAGGCTGAGAGAGTTGGGGTTGTCATGATGAGACAGCTGGGGTTGTTCAGCCTGAAGAAGAGAAGTCTCCAGGGAGACCTTATAGCTGCCTTCCAGTACCTACAGGGGCCTACAAGAAAGCCAGGAAGAGACTTTTTAGAAGGGCATGGAGTCATAGGACGAGGGGGGTGGTTTTAAATTGGAAGGGGGTAGATTTAGATTGGATATTAGGAAGAAATTCTTCACTACAAAAGTGGTGAGGCCCCGGCACAGGCTGCCCAGAAAGGTGGTGGATGCCCCCTCCCTGGCAGTGTTCAAGGCCAGGACGGATGGGGCCTTGAGCAGCCTTGTCTAGTGAGAGGTGTCTCTGCCCATGGCAGGGGGGATGCAACTTGATGATCTTTAAGGTCCCTTCCAGCCCAAACCATTCTATGGTTCTGTGATTCTATGATTTCTTGGGATATGACAAAACAAATTAGTTGGGGGGATAATCAGTAAATTTGTTCCCCCTGAGAATCACTTTGCATTGTATGATATAAACAAATCTTTGATGTGTGAACTTTGAAGCCGTATAGTACTGGAAGTTCTATCTTTCTATGATCAGATTATATGTATTCAAGGTGAAGAAAGTGTGCTCAGTGAACTCTGCCTAGTAGTAACTAACTACATTTCTCCTTACATTATCCTTAAGGTAACTGTCTACACAACTGCAATTTGCAAATATGGAGAAAAAGCAATTTCCCAAGTCACCATGACTTGGGGAAAGAAAAACAGACGAGTAGAAATAACTGGCCTACTTGCATGGAAAAAGGACCAACACCTCTCTCACTTCCCATACAACAACGGTAGTTAGATCAGCTCCTGTCTCCAGGACACGCAGTAAGAAACTTACAGGGTCTTAAATTCTGCCAAGAAAGTATGAGAGAACATGAAGTTTAAGGAGAAACAGGGCAACTTTGATTCTTTTAATACAAAATGAACAGCATGAAGAGACACTCTCCTGTCTCTCTCCCTGCTTTCTGTTCATGTATAGAGTACATTTGTTATATTGGAAAAAAAGCAAATAAAAGAGAGGAAAAATCATACACCCTTACAGAGTATTTCTAACATTGCAAGAAAAAGAGAGGGAGAGGAGAGGAGAGGGAGAGGAGAGGGAGAGGAGAAGAGAGGGAGAAGAGAGGGAGAGGAGAGGGAGAGGAGAGGGAAGGAGAGGAGAGGAGAGGAAAAGGAAACAGCATATCCCACTAGCCTCTCAGAGAGCACACTTAGCGGTGGACTCCAGACATGTAGCATCTCCAGCATGCCTGCTGGTGATCACAAACACATCACCAGTCTTGGGGTGTCCCAGGGAGCGAGCAGCTGCAGGCTTCAGCCATGGAAGCGGCAGAAAGCACCTCTCTGGGCTGATGGAACTGGAACAAATATGCTTCTTCCCATTCTTCTATTCTTCCTATTCTTCTACGAGTAACCCTCAGAGAAATTATCCAGCACAACTTGGTAAGAACTGGAAGTTCTACCTGAGATCCTTTTGAAATATGGTCCTCATCAAAATATGCCACAGACCTGGGGTTTACAATAATGGGTTCTTGTCTTTGGGTTAAAAACTGTTACCTGACAATGATGTGATATACAGCACCTAAACTTTGTACATGAAAACAGAATTTAGGCAGCGGAAGATAACTTTTTTCCAGTATAGTGTTATTCTTGATCCTGTTAACTTAAGGATTTGAAGAGTTTCTGGCAGTTCTGTTTAACTGGGTTTTTTAAGGAATTGTCATTTCTCTCCCTCCAAGAAAAATAACAGGAAGCATGAATCAAGACTGTTCAAAAACTAAAATAACAACTTCCTTTGTCCTTACTGATAACATTTTTGTTTTCGTGACCTGAGTGGATATTTCTGTGTTTGTTGAATGGGGGAAATCTTTTTCCGTGACTCGCTATTTTGATGCAGTATTTTACATAAAGCCGACAGTCAATCTTTTGTGTGTCATTTCTCCTGTTGTCAATGGGATTAGGAGGGAGAGGAGGGAATTGAAAAACATGTAGGAAGAATAAATAAAATCAATGTCTTAAAGGAAATTAGATGGATGTTCTGCAGTTATGTTTCCACTAAACACAGCTGATTACGGCATGAATGGAGATAGCAATGGTGAAGGAAAAATGCCAAGAATCAGCTTTAGTTCTTTGATTGTCTATCCAGGAAACACAGAGGTTTCTTTGGCTTCCTTTAACTGGCAACAAGTGCACATAACTCTTTTGTCATTTAGTGATAACACGAATGTGCAACACTCCACATACCACAACGTTTTGAGTTTGGATACTACCTGGGCCAAAAGGCACATCTATCACTCTGTCTAGACTATCCAAATTGTGTTACTGGCATTGGATCAAGATTTAAGATTCTCTCCCTTTAGAGTGGCCCCAAACTGATGGCCAAGATCCCTGCTGTCTCTGTACCATCAATTGCCCAATAATTTCATTTTTTCATTTGAAAATTCTAAGGGAAGACTAAAAAATGCTGATGAAATTAAAATAATGAAGGATTTGATTGCTGTACAAGTGTGTGTGAAAAACAATCAATGAGAAAACTACTTTCCTTATTCAGAAGGACTGTAAACTATGATTTTTCTCAGGGATGGAGATACATTAATTAGATAGATTTTATGCTGCAAGCTTGCATGTGAAGACATGGATGAGTAGCAAAGCTAACGAAGCCTGGTTCCTGAGGATTTGTTTGCCTTAATGCTAGTAAAACAGTAACCCCCAGCTCTCTGATATCACTACATATCAACATGTCCCTGGACTGGGGGCAATGCAAGTCTTAACTTGCATGCTGATGAGTAAGCCTCATCTACGATGCTGGTTTTCTGAACAGATGCTACCAGAAAATGTAAAACAGTGGAGCACTGCCTGCCTTTTTACCTCAGTTGACAATTATAGCAGCAGACAAACAGTGTAATCCACATGACCTTTATTGTCCTAAGAAAGGAGGGTATGCAGAAGACTTAGCTCAGACCTTTACGGATTAGACTGATGATTTCACAGAAAAGTAGCAAAAGTCAGTGCATTCTACAGGGTGCTCTTCAGACTTATGATGCTGTGTAATGCTTACGTTTTGTAGTTACTTTTTCATTATACACAGTAAAAAACAAAGAGGAAAAGCTTTGATTTGATGATCTGGTTTTGACCAAGTGAAGTCAACTTCAGGACTTTTGCAATAGACTTTCCACCTCCTTAACAAAAAAAATCTGCAGCACAGATACAAGATTTGGATTTTTGTTCTAGGCTTTGCCACAAACATCTTCTAACCTTGGAAATGTCACCTAATCTCAACACATGCTATTTTTATCATCTGTAACACCACAAGAAAACCCTCACTTACTTGGCCCCAATTGTCTTGTATACTTCGTTACAGACTGTAAAGTGCCCTGTATGTCCAGGCTAGATGGATTCCTGTGCAAAGCAGAGGAACATAACTGTTCAACAGGAAAATCTGAAGTGAATCAACAGAATGAAAAGTCAGTCACAAAAAAAGAAGGGGTTTTTTTAGTGAACATCAGTGATTTGATGAACTGGATTATTTTTCTTTAGAAGATAATACAAATGATCATTCAAACAATACAAAGTGTGGCATATTTCAATCAATCTTGCCTTAGCTAAGGTAGAATAGATAAACCCCATACATACTCCAACCACTTGGCTTCTAGATACTAATGCAAAATGAATGCTAAATACCTGCAGAGGAGCCATGGGGTCACAGGGGGTCACTGATACCTCTAATCTCTGAATCTCTCCCTGAGTGCTTCCTTCCAGCTTCTCACCATCTTCCCTTTGACTATGCAAGGTATGCTGTACATGTCTTGTGATCTTGGCCTCACGAAGACTTTGACAGGTGGTTCCTTAAGCCTCCTCTGACTCGTCATCCCTGCACTGCCTGTCTGAAACCTCAATAAATCTACTCTAAAAGTCTAAATCTTTTCACTTTTTCTTCAGAACACTCAGTCAGCCAAAGCCCTGTGAATATGGCAGCAGTTTATGATTTTTTTTGTATCTGTAGAAATATATAACATGCTCCACCGTGTTTGATCTTAAAGCCTTAAAGGCTTTCTTTGTGAAATGGGTTGAACCAACCATTTTTCTGTTAGTATATACACCTGGGTTCCTGTTTTACTGGAAATGTAATACACATGACCATACTATTTGTATGCTTGTCATCAATGTGTGCATAGGATTATCAGAACATAACTCCTTTAGGTAACATCTATTTGATGATTCCTAATGCCAAGTATTTCCACGGTTAAAATCCAAGTAATGATAAGAGCCTGCTCTTTATGAGATTATGAACTGAATTAATTGAATAGCCTGGTATCATTGCATTTTATCTTAGGGATTTTCTGTACCCTGCTCCAAACTGTGGTGCCCCTGCAAGGCATCAGCCAAACAGGAAGAGTTGTGAAACAAGAAGACAAGACAATCGAGGCAGGAAAAGTGTGACTGGAAGACGATGCAAGCTGCCTTTGTACACAATTAAATGATTCAGAACATTTGACATTTCTTCATCAGCCTCTTCTCCTCCTCATCAAGAAAATAAATAACTGCAATTCTTGACCAATATTAACTAGTCATCGCTGTTGGCTAGCCACGGGTAGAAGTCATAGAGGAAGTGAGGAAGCTGAAGGAAGAGAAGATGTTTCCTTTATGAATAAGAAGGCAAGGTGCTTTTTTTTCAGAGGGGGCCACATAAAAGTTCATAAAAACACAAACAAAGCTGACATCGTTGGCAAGAGACAAAGCAGCAGCAGCAATGAGTTGTGGAGGACCTGAAAAGTAGACAGGAGCAGCAACAGTCCTCCTCTGGAGGGCTATGGGAGAGGGCACTTGGCATGTGGTGCAGGCCAACATAGGAACAGAACAGCCACAGCCACCACCACCAGATGGCTGATGGTAACATCCACTAACAACCAAAACCACACATTTCCTTTCAACGTTTCCAGAACTGCTCATTTTGTCACTTAAAACAAAACAACAACAAAAAAAAAAACCCAAAAAAATAAAACCCACAAAAAAAAAAACCAAAATGGCTTTCCAAGCACATTTAATGAATTGGGCAGAATGCTTTTCTGTGCCCAAGAGCTGCGTGAAATGCTTCAGCACCAGTTCATATCAAACATTTTCCAGTCAGTTGATTTCATCACAAAGCTGACAGCTCCTGCTTGGCATTAACTGAAACGTAATTATTGGGATATTTTTCTTCCCCCTTTTCTCAGTTCAGACACCAACACCTTCCCCACTTGCCCTCTCCTCTCAAAAATCCTCACTGTTTCAGACAGGTCTGTGAAGAACCTGTTTTAGTAATCAGTAGGGTGCTCCGATTGCTTAATCCTGACACGGATATTGCCAACACCTCATTGCAGAGGTGTTTCTGGCAGGGTGTGTATTTTGACATGTAGCCTTCATCCACAATGTAGCCACCTTAAAAAAAATAAGCTATTTTACTGACACAACTGAGAGGTACTTTCCCTGGCATCTGTAATTAGAGCTTTCAGGAACCGATTGTCCTGAAAAATGATATGAAGAAACTATTCTGGGAGGGATTAGCTCTTGGTTAAGAGCTAGAAACAAAGCGGAGTCTTTAAACTCCATGAAGTCAAGCAGTGCTCCACAGACCATTCTGGAAAAAACAGCTGTATGTGGATCTGAAACACAGAAGGATGCAGAGATCTGGCTCTAGAGAGCTCCTGTCCGTCTTTGGGGTTGGCAGCAGATATGTTACCGATCCCCGGACTCAGTCCCCTTGCAGAGTCACACAAAGCTTTACCTTTTCTCAGGTATAAAATCCCAAACCCTGCTAGCACAACCAGCAAGGGATCAACTACCCCAGTCTTCGGCTAGACACGCTTCTCCTTTTCAAAGTCCAGTTGAGCCACTTAATCATCATGAATGCTGCATTTATCAAGCCTGCCTTCAATTCAAGTGGCAGATTCTCAGTACTACTTGACAGAGGAGCTGAAACCTAACATGCACAGAAGGGTACTTCACTCTCCAAAATCTCAGATCTCCTCTTGAGCATTGCCTTGTCATGTTTTTTGAGTCTGGGAAAGCCTTTTGCCTTTGAGAAGTGTCACATACTCCAAAGTTCCTCCTCCATTTCCAGCTCTTCTTTCCAAGTGACAACAATTTATCTTTTTTCCCAGCCAGCCTCAACTGCACAAGCTCTTCTTAATTTTTTTTATTTTACTTTTCTTTTTTGTTCTTTTCTTTTTTACACACACACACACACACCCACACACCCCGCCATTCCTCCACACCACACTGACACCCACTGCAAGAGCACTGGATGGGTATATTTGTGCTTTCTACAGCTCTTCAGCCTTTTCTGGACTGGGCTACATCTGTGGACTTCCTCAGAGGTAAACTGTCCCATGTTGGATAAAACTACGGCAAAACTAGCAAGAGCAGACAGCAGGGTCTAGCCTGAAAGCCTAAAGGCTCACACAGCACGTTAGCAACATTTGCTGTGTTAGGCAACCTTCAGTCAAGTACATATTCCATGTACTGTGATCATACAATTGCATTATTCGCCTTAATATCACAAGCAAAATGAATCTGATGGTTGCTAATGGCTTTTCAACTTCCATTGTAGAGGCGGAATCGCTAATGCAGGCTGGCACTGTCTGGGAAGTTCCAATAGGCTTTCCAAGGGGGAAAAAAAGGTGATTAAAAGCCCCTCCGCACCATCTCCTTCATAAAGCTGCTGAGCAAAGTGCTAAATGAACATGCTAAGGGCACCTGAAAAACCAGCTCTGACCAGTTATTAAGTGGTTTTTCAAGAACAAAGTAAATATTGAATACTGTAAAACACTCTATTTACTATTTACCCTAGCTTAAAAGGGGAATAGTCAATAAAAGAGAAGACTACCTAGTCAAAGCTACCACAGTAAAGAAACAGCAAACACTAAGGAGAGTATGAATTAAGAGCTGTTCTGATGACTGGATAGTGTCTGGTGTCAGGAGACTGAAGAAAAACCCACTGCTGTGTGAAAGGGGTATTAATGTCTGCAAAGATGTGCAATTAGGACCAGCTATCACAGGGTTTAACACATTATCTCTTCAGACTCCACCAAGCAGGTTCATGAGGATCTTTGTTAACTGAGATCAAATAGACACTGCTGGAGGATGAAGGTACTTCTGTTTTTGCAGCTGCTCACTTGCAGGATAGATGTCTTGGAGATGCAGAGCACCAGACTGCACTAAACTACAGTCAACCTGGTTTTTTTTTCTTTTCTAGACTGATAGTAGATTGTTTACTAAGCCTCATTCACCTCTCCTTCTGCCTTCCTTTTATTTTGCTTTCTCTCTTCCTCTCTATTACAATGTGCAGTATAATATTGTTAACGACATTTGTCAATGTTAGAGAAAAATATCCTTCTGAATTCGTTGTGTGGGAATCAGCAGAGGAGTTGCACATAAGGACCAATTCTCTCCATCGCCTCTGAAGCTGCAGCTCTTCACAGGTGCATGCCATGTTTGATTTTGAAATTCCCTTTCGATGCAACTACGTACCAGTCTTGACTTCAAAGTTCCCTTAGTAAAATTACTGCCTGTGCTTTCTTTTAAACTATTATGAAGAAATACGAATGCAGAGAGCTGTATTTTTATGCCAATATACTAGAGGCACATAAAAAAAAGAATCTAAATTTACCCTCATGATTTATTTTGTCAGTAGAAAGCTTTAACTAAGTTACAGTAATATTCAGTTGAATTTAGTTTGTTGCATAGCAAACGTGTGAGCCATAAATCTCAAACAACAAAAATCTATTTAGCTGTAGGCACTCTTATATCACCAGTGGGCTTAGGTACACGTTCAACGTTTTGTCTATTCAATGCTAATGCCAATGGATTAGGCAGATTAGATATGCCTACCAGTGTAGCTCCCCGATAAATGACAGGCTTTCCATCCACAGCAGGCCCTCAATAATTCCATTTTCTGTGGAAATGAAAATGTATCTTTGGAACAAAACAAAGCACTCAGTCATGGAAGTTTTTTTAGCATCCTAAGAATATACCCATACGTAGAAGCATGCCGACCAATCTGTAAGTCACCCTGGGGGCAGCAGGACTAATGAAGGCTGGTTTCCTATGGAATTACACCCCACATTTAGCACCCATGGTGTAACAGTCCTAGAGTCCTCCAGCATAACACAGCTGCTATTCTGCTGTATCCTCCCAAGCTCCCTCCCAGCAGTCACTACTTACACAACACCTCATCTTCTCCATCACAGGCAACTCTCCTTCCAAGTGCCCTCCCACAGCATTCCTCCACCACCTCGTCTCCACGTCCTCCCCTTCCTAGTTACACCACCCTCATCCTCCCTTTTCCACCCAGCTCTTGCCAGCCTAGTGCTTCGTCTACATGGATGGTTGGCCAGTGGCAGCTGAACAGAATGAATCAGGCTGAGCTCCTCCAGTCTGGCACAAAGCACTGTAAGTTGGGCAGTGAGGCCCAACATTGTTAGAGGAAAGATGGATGGACAAAGGTGTAGATAGGGTGGTTACACACACACACACACACACTGCATTTTCTACAGAAGCTAAAAATCTAGTCCTCCAGGGGCTACTGGGATGATGCTGCTTGGTGTTCCTGATCAGGAAACACATCAGCATGACAATTTGAAAGATTAATCTTTCAATAATGTCCTGGTATAATTATTTTTCATTGCAAACTTCTACTTTTGAAAGCTTTTTTATACTGTTAACTCAAAACAGAGAAAATATCCAGTAAGTGCATTGCTGAATTTTATGTGTTTTATTTAAGCCTTGAGGAAGCCATCTAAAAATATTAGTGCTGCTGCCTAAGGCTGAGGTCTTCAGCCCTATCTCCCACCTACTGAAAGGCCTTGGCATGACAGAAAAGGAGGCACTATGCAAGTCCTTGAAAAAAAGATGGGCTTGTGGCAAGTTTTTTTGCTTCCTCTAGTTGTGAGAGATGAGGATATCAGTGAGAGATTTAACACTGTTTTGGCTGCGGTGTTATGAGAGAGCCTACAGGATCCAGGCCATCTTTGGCTATCTTTGGATAGGCTGTCCCTTGAAAATTAAATAAAAGGCAGGAGCAGAAAAATGGGGACACAGTCATGGGTGTGCTGTGTTTAGGGAGCACGTCTGTATGCTTTACATTGGGATAAAGGTTATTTTTTTACCACCACCCATAAAAAATTTTCCCACTTCCAGCTGAACTGCTCAGCTGAAAACTGGGAGCCATCAACTTTAGGTAACAGAGAGAAAGATATCTAGATATCTATCACAGAAAAGTATTTATCTATGATTATAGTGGTCAACACCCACTCTCAGATTGTCGATAAAATGCATTTCTATGAAAAGGGATTAGCACTAATTACTTCTGTTTATAGGGTTTGGTAGATATCTGTGCATTTCATAAGCAATCAAAACCACAGAACCACAGACATCTTCAGCATTTCCACTGCTACTGGTATACAAAGTAACGGGAATCGGTTTTGGACTGTTACTACCAGTTCCTACTGGCAGAAGTCAGGGCCTAACACGGATGTGCTGCCTGCACTGCACTTTCTTCCCTTCCTTTTCTTTCATCCCCTCTCTACAACCCAAGAATGCATTACCTTTTCCTTTAGGAAAAACCAAAATAAAACAAAACATGCTCTGGAAGGATAATATTAATATCATTTGTCCTAAATGAAAACAGGCATAAAGGCAAATACTACTATACACAAAGGAGGATTCCCCGCATGTGTTAAGATCCCAAATTGAATTACTTTCATCAAAAAAGACAGAGCTCTGAATGTGTTTTTAATTTTTTATTTGTTGTTGATGATTGAGCCTGGCATTATATTTTTTATTTACAAAATGTCAAAATGATACATTTAATTTTTTTTTCAAAATGTTTTTAACAGAAACGTGGTCAAACATTCCATGTCTACAGCCAGGTTTTGTTCCAGAATTCATGTAATGCAGGACAGAAAAAAACATCCTTCAAAGAGTCCTGTATCAATCTCAATGACAACTAACTGTAGTAGTTTATAATTTATCCTCAGAAAAGTTAGTGATTTAGAACTACTTCACTCTTCTAAACATAAATCTTTATCCTCTAAAAGTGCTAAATGCATTAATCTTTTGTGACTATTTAGCACAATTTAGCTTCCTCCTGAAATGTTGCAGTTCTCAGCAATTATTTGAATCTTGCTCTGAAACTTAGAATTGCAAAAGCTAAAAATATTCAAATACATTATTTCAAGTAGGAAGTATATATATATATATATATATTCATTCACACTAGCAATAACTGAGTAGAGTTAACAAATGAGATCAAGCTTTCCCAAATCACAATATTTTGTGTTCTATTTTGCATTCAAACAAAGCCTGGTCAAATAAAAGTAATCATGAGTCAGAAGACCGAAATAATTTTTAAATATATGATGTCCTTTTCACTGAGCATTCAGTCTGTTCTGCTTCACACCAACACAGGCTCTCTTTAAACCGTACACTGCATTCATGGGATAAACTGCTATTATATCACAGGAACCTTCTCCTTGCCAAAGTATTGGATACCTAGCTGGCATTTTCACTAGACAAGTGTGTTTTGCAAGCTTTAAGAACTGTGCTGCAGCCTGTGCTATTTTGGTTCTATGATAGCTAGAAGCAGCAGCTGAGACAGATCCAAGCCTGTCATTTTCTAATCTAAGTTACCGCATGCATCGTGCTTCATCAGTGATGACAAGTAGAAATATAGTAGCTGGACGTGTCTTAGGCTGAACGGTGTCACTGGTCATAGAGTGAGATTTGAATGAAGTCTGATGTCCACAGCTTTAATTCGCTCTGTGCGCAGCGAGCTGAGCTACCCACGCACACTCAGTGCCGACCATGCATGCATCCTCAAGGAAAACGGAAATTACTTCAATTCTGGAAATTGTCAGGTATAACATGAGCAGTGTTTAGGGAAAGAGCCATGCGATCCTCTGTGGAATCACTTCAAGGCTCCTTAGGACAGGCAAAACTAAATGTTACTGTCCTGAGATGAGAAGAAATTAAGTAAATTTGTCCTCATCTCTGTGCCGGCAATTTGGGAACAGCAGCGGAGCAGGGGTATAGACAAGGTGGAGGTGCTAGGAAAGAGGTTATGGTAGGTGGTCTGGAGGGATTCCCAGATATCCTTAGGGGCTGGATACCACCAAGGAGTTACAGGGTATTGAGTGGGAGAGAAGGTTTAGGAGCCATGAGGCCTGTAGCAGGCTTTCTTTTTTCCCCTCGCCCCTAACCTCCCACCTTTCTCCTACCAGTCTGACCTCTGTACAGCAAGTGCCTGTGCCTATTGCTTTTCAATACTGAATCCTCTTTCCCATCTCTTTGGGAAAAGCACCCTAACTTCCCTCCCATCTTCCTTTCTCCATACATTCCTCTTCTTTTCCTTCCCTCTGACATGTAAGAATGCAAATGTGAGTTTGATGGGACTTGGAGGAAAGAGAATTATAAAATGGATCAAGAAAGTTCTTTCCCTGCTCTCCTTGCAGGCCATTCTGGACAGGTAACACTTTACTCACCACTAGCCAGAATTCTCCCTGATGGTTTAACTCTTCCTTGTAAATTCATAGCCCCCTTTTGCATATTGGAATTTTTGAGTCACCAAGTCTCTGGAATCTGAAAGACAAGCTGAAGGGAAATACCCCTCTCAGATCTTGTCAGAGTTCAAATAGATCTCCTATTCTTGTGCCCACCAGACCGTGACATTTCTTTACTTCCAAAAGTTCCACTTGGAAGCTGAATGTTTTGAGCAAAGCAACCACACCAAGGGCTAAAAATAAGTTGCATATACCTGTGAGTGGAAACACTACAGCAGGGCCAGGAAAATCCAAGAAAATGGGGAATGTTTGACAGCCAAAGAAAGTCTCTCAAGTAAAATGACTCTGTTGCTGCCAATATTATTTAACACAGAAAAATCTCCACTGTTTTCTAGGACATTAATCCCACAAACCACCCATCTCTCAACCTATCTTTCAAGTCTCATTTGCTTCTTCAATGATTGACTTGCCATAGGGAAAAAAATGCCCTTTGTTTTTCTAAACAAGTGAACACATTGCGGAGAACACATCCTTCTCCCCAAACTCTTCTCAAAATGAGTGTTTACATTTGTGTGAATGTGAAAACTTTAAATCTCAGAGCACAGTTGTATTAATTTTGGTGCATAATTTCAGGCTTCCTTCTGACAATATAAAATTATGCTGCCTAGAGTGATGTAAATTGGGTGACATAATAACTAATTCAATTTGTAATGTCTCTCCCTTTCTCTAATACCAATTATCTTCTACAACACCACAGTGTCATTGAAAAACACTAGAACAAATTATGCACAGGAACCACTTTACAAGGAAAAATCAAGAGGATGTATAAAAAAAATATATCCAATTACAAAGTCAATGTAAACTGAGACAATGAGATCAGTATTCCCCTACAGCTTATAGGCTGGCCCTATTTTACATCTTTAGCCATCATAGAGGAGGTTTTGCAGCTTCCCACCCAAATGGTATCAGTTAACACTGGAACAAATATACTGGGTCCAAATTTCAGTCAGTGTTAGATGACAAAGCCTTTCTAGGCTGCACTAGAAATTCAGACCAGCTAAGAATCATTCTTGACATCCACAAAATGCGTAATGTTTGACCCTTTTTTGAAAAGCAATATAAAGCAATTGAAAAACACTTCCAAACAAGCATAGCTAGAGTTTACATTCACCTCTGTCTGCAGTGATCATGTATGGTATAATGCGATGCAGATTTGGGCTTCGTAATACAAGAACGACTCTAAATTAACAGCCATGAAAGCAAAAATTTAAAGGTGGAAAGACAAGAATTAAAAAATATAATCCATGTAGTTATCTTAAATTAAAATACATGGAACAGGAACATGAAAAAAAATGCTTACTGCTAATCAGAAAAATGTATAAAAATGTAAACCAGTTAGATGACTACACATAAAGGCCCCACTTCTCAAAAACTCAAATATTTGCTATAAAGCAACAGGCTATACTTCTCTTATTTCAAAGACACTGATTTCCATTTTCTTGAAATGGAAAGCCTTACACTATTATAATGAAAAAAATAGTTTGATTATTTAATTCAAGATAACAAAGTGCCTCAGACGTCCTCAATGATAAACATGACATGGTATTATTTTCCATTAGGCTAAAGAGCCCTCTAGTGTTCACCTACTGCAGGCATAATAAATTATTTCCAATTTCTAAGGAACTTCCTTGCAAATCTCTATCTATTGGCTCCACGAAGCACCTCTAGCTAGCAGAAAGCAAGCAGATTTTAGGCACTTGGTGATACATCTGCATGAAGAAAAGAACAGTTAAAACTGTTTATCAGGAGAATCTTTCTGTATTACTTTCTGTATAATTTTAAATGACTCATGGGTTTAAACAACATTGCAGCCAACCATTAATAATATTGATAAATATTTATTTATATATAGAAAAAGAGCCTTCAGTCTTCAAAATGAATTATCTCTCTCGTTCAGTCACCACTACCAAAAGTCAGTGACTAATGGGCCATGACACAATTAACTCCAAATAGGTATTTTTCTATAGAGGTTCTATTCAGTTCAGCTCTTGAAGGACTGCGCTGTTCCAGTTTAAGCAGTGAGTTGCAAAAACCTTCAGACCACGTTGTGGAAAAAAAAAAGCATTATTAGCTTAAGACTTCTCACTCACATGCCCCACTGCCTCATCTATGGCAACACAATTGCTTGTGGAGATAAGCTGTGAACCACACCACAACATGCTCCAGTACTACCAGAGACTGTATGTAGGATGCCTTTGAGTTCCCTACTGACCAACTGAGAGAAGATTTTAACCCATTCCTCCAGTGAAAAGAGCTGCAAGACAGAGGTGTGTGCAATCCATAAAACAGCAAAACATATTCCTACCTTTTGTTCAGAGGGAGTCTGCTGATAGACATGTGCCATGTGTACCTATAGGGTACACATACATTCTGTATACAGAGGAAGACTGATCTCAGATATACACCTAATCAGAGCTGTGTCTTAAGCTGGGTAATAATAATTGGCATCATCTATCCTTGTTGCATCTCCACACCAAAGACATACTTCTTGAAGTACAGTGTTACTAGTCATTAAGACACCCTAAGATATATCAAACCTCCCATGTGAGCTATTTTCCCTGTTATAAGTCTCTCTCTGGTGGATATTCTGCTTTAGTTACTGAATGTCTGGATCCTCCTGCTCTTTAACCTCTTGGCAGATCAGGCCCATAGTCTATCACGTGGCCACAGAAAGACCAATGCTGGAACAAAGCAGACACCAGAACTCATGGGTAAGGAGAAAGGGCATAATCATCTCATTTGATGGCACACTGTCCCATAGACTCCACCACCAATGTCCAGATACCTGATCACAGTTCCTCTCCTTGCCTTTGATGATCTCTCAAGGTCCCTTCCAACCCCTACTATTCTGTGATTCTGTACCAGTCGTAGATACAAAACCCCTTGTTGACCTTTATTTCAGGCACTTCCAGTCCTCTTTTCTCTCTGGACAGCTAGAAACATCATAGAATACAAATTAAAGGCTCTTTAAGCTCCACACTGTCTCTACCCTCGCGATATCTACCTGCACCATGCCAGGAAACATTCAACGTCAGGTTGGATGGGGCACTGAGAAATCTGATCTGGCTCATTGCAGGGGGGGTTGAACTAGATCCCTTTAAAGATCCCTTCCAACCCAAACTATTTTCTGATTCTATGATTTCAAGCCTCGAAATAGCATTTAGCTTTAAATAGTGTACAGCCCCACCAACAGTCAGAATGCCTCATTCTCACCTTCCATATCAGCTTGAAATAAAGCTTAAGACCACAGAACCACAAAATCACAGAATGTTAGGGGTTGGAAGGGACCTCAAAAGATCATCTAGTCCAACCCCCCCCTCCAGAGCAGGATCACCTAGATTAAATCACTCAAGAACATGGCCAGGTGGGTTTTGTATGTCTCCAGAGAAGGAGACTCCACAACCTCTCTGGGCAGCCTGTGCCAGTGCTCTGCCACCCTCACTGTGAAAAAGTGTCTCCTTATGTTCACATGGAACCTCCTATGTTCCATCTTGCACCCGCTGCCCCTTGTCCTATCACTGGACATCACTGAGAAGAGCCTGGCTCTGTCCTCCTGACACTCACCCTTTACATATTTGGAGACATTGATGAGGTCACCCCTCAGTCTCCTCCAGGCTAAAGAAACCCAGCTCCCTCAGCCTGTCCTTGTAAGAAAGATGTTCCAGTCCCTTAATCATCTTAGTGGCCCTGCACTGGACTCTTTGGAGCTGTTCCCTGCCCTTCCTGAACAGAGGGTCCTAGAACTGGACTCAATATTCCGGATGTGGCCTCACCAGGGCAGAGTAGAGGGTGAGGAGAACCTCTCTCCACCCATTAACCACACCCCTTCTAATACACTCCAGGATGCCATTTGCCTTCTTGGCCATGAGGGCATATTACTCATGGTCAACCTGCTGTCCAGGTCCCTTTCCCCTGTGCTGCTCTCCAACAGGTCTATCCCCAACCTATACTCTTACCTGGGGTTGTTCTTCCCCAGATGATAAATTAAATTCCCTGGATTTAATTTCATTAAATTTCTCCCTGCTCAACTCTCCAGACTGTCCAGATCTCACTGGATGGCAGCACAGCCTTCTGGTGTGTCAGCCACTCCTCACAGGTTTGTGTCAGCAAACCTGCTGATGGTGCACTCTATTCCCTCATCCAGGCCACTGATGAATATACAGAATAGTACTGGTCCCCGTACCGACCCCTGAGGGACTCTAATAGATACAGGGCTCCAGCTGGACTCTGTCCCACTGACCACAACTCTGACTTCTTCCCTTCAACCAGTTCACAATCTACCTTACTACCCGATCCTCCAGACCACACTTCCTCAGTTTGGCCCGGAGGATGCTGTGGGAGACAGTGTGAAATGCTTTACTGAGAGTGAGATTCAGCCAACTTCACAGTTTCTCCATCGCTTCCTTTGCTTTATTAGTCAAGTTTCTACTTCAACTCAAGACTGGGTGTATAGAGGTTTTGGGTTTAGAAACAGCTGAATTGTGCTCTAGGATAGGACTTTTTCTGAAAATATGTATCTGCTACATACAGTGATCACTTCAGTCATCCCAGGATCTCCTGGACCAATCTACTATCAACTACTTGGAAGGTTCAGCCCAACAAGGAAAAAACCCAAGTATTTCTGTTGCAAGGAAGGGGCCTGCTCAGATGGCACAAATAGAAGTTTACAGATCATTAATAGTGACTCTCTTAGACATGGCCTGATTGCCTCTTTAGGTAAGGCAGGCTGGAGGATGAAGTAAGTAATGAAAGGATAAGACCAGATAAACAGCCTGTAAACCCAAGTCACAGATCCCTCTTTTCTGTCTCTTTAGCTCCCTCTCCCAGCCAGGAATCACCCATCCCAAAGTGTGGAAGAGTTTTTGAAGGTGGACTTTCAGGGTACCTGGTACTAGCAGGATCTACACAGACTTGCACTGTAACTTTTTTGTGACATTCACACAGAAGAAGCAGCGTTTCACCTGAGGGCACTAAGTTAAGGAGGTGAACAAGTTTTTCAGAAGCATTCAATGCTCACAGGTTTTTTGAATGAATTGCTGGGTCCGGGGAAACACCTTATTCAACAGACATAAGAATTAACTGAGTTATCAGAAAATCTTGACCTAAAACTTTGTTTTTTCTGAACCAGTCCTGACCCTTAAGTGCTACGCTTACTTTCCTCTCTGGAATGGCCTTCATCCTGTGACAGAAGACTGCATTCATGCCTCATCTGAGCTAAAGAAAGATACGGTGCCTATCTGAACATGAAACAGTCCACAACCCTGCAGAGACATAGTCTCCATGGTGCAACTGCTTCTTGGTTGCCTCTGCATGGATTAACAATCCTTCCTGTAAATGGGCTCCAAAGAATTAGACAACACAGGGTGAGTACAGTTTGCCATAGATTGTTTAATTTGATCCACTCCATAATCTCCAATACTTTGAGCTCATATTCCTAAAAATATTTATCAGTGTAACACTTGTTACTGAATCTTCAAGTCCACATCAGTAACAAGCACTATGGGTTTCCCAGTGATGGGTGGTTGCCAGCTATCACAGAATGATCTCCATTCCCTTTTAAAAGGGGAAATTAGCTCTTATTCAAGCAGCTGTAATATCAGAATGAAGTGAGTACAAAATAGTAACTAACTTCCTTTTCTCATCCTAACATCAGAAAGCCACTATGGGTTCTGCCTTAGAAACTCTCTGGTGTTGACTGTAGTCATGATCCAGACTTGAAAGAAAAATACATTCGCTGCATTCAGCATTCAAGAAGCTATTTCTGTACTTAGAAATCTATGCCAGAGAGGAGTTATTTACATTGTCCAACCAGTATTATCTGAAATTCCATACCCAGGCAGGCACCTGTCAAAAAAACACAAAACACCCCCCCTCACTCCCCACCCTCCGAAGAAAACCCAAAAAAAACCCCAACAAAAAACCAGAAAACTCCAACACACACACATACATAGTTTATCTGAAAATCAATTGATCTATCTGGCTTTTGTTTACAGAAACACAGACTGAGCCATTGGCCTTGGCAAAGGGTTGGATATAACATCACCATTATTGGAGACATGATACTTTCTTGAGAGATCATGAGTTTACTGCAGCTCTTAAAATTCTCCCAGACCTTACTATGTATTCAAAATTGTCCAAGATGTGGTATCTCTAACACCTATGCCAGGTGTATGGAATGTGTGTGCCTAGAGAATAATTTGACAGCAAAGAAAACTTTTATGCTATTTAAGACATAAAAGCATAATTTGTATGGACTGAGTAGTTATACTGGTATTTCCAAATCAGTTTAATTAGCTTTGATGCTGCTCCTTAAGGTGAATTGAACCAAGATTCTGAACTATTTTTTCTGTAGAATACTTGTTCTCAGCAAGAGAGGCAATTCTTCATCTACACCAAAGCTTTTCCTCTAGGGAGATAATGCAATAACTACCAAAGTATTTTGACATCCCTGTTTCTTTCATAATTCGTAGTAGCTTTTTATATCCACTGCATGGTTGCAATTGAAAAAAGAACAAGAAATGTAACCCTGCAGTGAAGTAAAAGCAAATACATTAAATACCTGCATGAATAATATTA
Organism: Porphyrio hochstetteri; assembly: GCA_020800305.1. Lineage (NCBI taxonomy): Eukaryota > Metazoa > Chordata > Aves > Gruiformes > Rallidae > Porphyrio > Porphyrio hochstetteri. Next base: position 100,624,527 of record CM036906.1, on the reverse strand, counting down.
GATTTCTGTAACTTCTTGTTTTTTAGAAAGCCTGTGCAAAAGTTTTGAGAATGAAGTTTGATAGGGAAGATATCTTCTCTGGCATGACTGATACTCAACCTCAAGATGGCCAAGAAGGCCAAGAGCATCCTGGCTTCTATCACGAATAGAGTGGACAGCAGGATGAGGGAAGTGATCATCCCCCTGTATGTGGTACTGGTGAGGCCGAACCTCAAGCACTGAGTCCAGTTTTGGGCCCCTCATTACAAGAAAGCCATCGAGGTCCTGGAGCATGTCCAAAGAAGGGCAATGAAAGTGATGAAGGGTTTGGAGTACAATTCTTATGAGGAGCAGCTGAATAAAGTGGGGTTATTTAACCTGGAGAAGAGGAGGCTGGAGGGAGACCTTACTGCTCTCTACAACTACCTGAAAGGAGGGTGTAGTGAGGTGTGGGTTGGTCTTTTCTCCCAAGTAACCAGCAATAGAATGAGAGGAAATGGTCTCAAGTTGCACCGGGGTGCGGGGAGGGGGAATGGGGTAGACTGGATATTAGGAAAAATTTCTTCACTGAAAGAATGGTCAGGCATTGGAACAGGCTGCCCAGAGAGGTGGTGGAGTCACCATCCCTGGAAGTGTTCAGGAAATGTGTAGATGTGGCACTTCAGGACATGGTTTTGTTGACATGGGGGTAGTGGACAGACGGTTGGACTTGATGATCTAAGAAGTCTTTTCCAACCTTAAAGATTCAGTGATTCTAAGATGTTCAAGACAGTCATTCCAGAGTCCCTTTAGATTTGCTGTAGTCTAATGATATATTATGCACGATCAGAAACACTGTTAAAATAAAGGGATTAGGAAGCATAACATCAGCCTTTGTCTGAGCTCTATTAAGCAGGTTAGGCATGTGAAAAGCCATTTAGTAACTACTTGCTCACTCTTCGATTAAGAAGAATACAGAATATGTGACACAATCTTAGCTCCCACATGTTTATTTACAGAATTCTTACTTCAGGGATTTGAAAGGATATTTTTATGTTGAAGTTACTGTAAGGACAAAAAGCATGAATTATTTTAAATATGGAATGAAAATGTAAATCACTGACCTCTCTTATACAGCATTTGTACAAAAGCTTTAGAACTGTTTATAACTTCATAGCATTAGCACGAGTTGGTTATCTAAATGTAAATGAAATTTATGTTTCCCATCAGTATCAATAAAATTACGAAAGGATAATAAGCAAAAGGAAAATACATAAAATCCTGCTGTGATTTTAAGCCTGCAAAATTACTCTATTGAGGTCATTAACCACAAGGTCAAAGCACATACAATTTTATGAAGAACAAGAGGACCGAAGTAGAAAACCTTGTTTTCCCAAAGGAAATTCACTGCTACTTTACTATTATTATATTTTTCCATGTAAATTAGAGTTACATTCTCAGTATCCTGTTATGATTTCCCTCTTCCTGTAACCTCTACTAGAAAATGAAAAAGCAGCATGAAAGCGAGCAGACTGACACTAGAACAAATTAATTATGATGCTCTGACACAGGGGATTGGATTGTTTTATTATATTAATGATAATATAGATTAATTTTCAAGAACCCTACTAGTCCTAATTCATGTAGGCTATAGATGCCAGAAGAATATTTTGTTAGAACAAACAATGTTTTCCAAGGTCAGGAATGACCTGAGCGTGCCATTATTTGACAGAAACATTTTCAAATACTTCCCATGGCTTGACATCATGTTTGACAGCTGCCATCAAGTCTACCTTCACAAACACAAGATTTCATTTTCACACTGACATAGCCCAAAACTATCAACTAATTTTTCCCCTGAGAAAGACAAAATATTATATGCCAGTTTTTTTCCAAATTCTTTCCTCTTTTCCTGAAAAGAAAGGTAAAGAAAAATACATGCAGATCCCTGTTGAGAGGTTACTCTGCAGAGGGCAAGTCAAATAAGCAAGGGTGTTTTCTTCATCTGAAAACTGCAACATGAAAACCTGTATTTTCCAGTTGCTTTAAAGAGAACTGTAATTCTGTAGTTAGAAATGTTACAAGTACTTTTGCCTTTACCTTTTAAAAGGACATTGAACAGAAAGATGTAACTTCATACTTTTGTATACCAAACTGTGATTAATCACCCACTTTTCCTTTCCACTTCTCAAGAGTGATTTCAGAGATCAATGCATTTTCCTTCTGCAATCAAAAAGGTTTATGGATCTCATAAGATTTTACCCTAATCTCTTCAAATGTCCCTAAACCATACAGGCCAAAAGAGGAGCTTTAAATATTTGCCCAAGATTCCTTCAACCCATTTCAGGTGAATTAGAAGTCAGACACTTAACATTTTATGACCATTTCACATAAAGACAAGTCATTTTACAAGTGCAGGAGTTCTGTGCAACCCAGACCAAAGCAGGGAGCAGCTGCACAATGGCTTTATACACTACTGCCATCACCTGGAGTGGCAAAACGAGTTTGTAGCCCTGGCACACAACATTCACTGCTGATTATGGAGGACTTAAAGATGGCTGTCACTGGTTCTTCACAGACTTCACACAGGAAACTGGCAGGAGAACATGTAAATAGAGTGGTGTAACACTTGGGTTGGAAAGGAACTTAAAAATCCCCTAGTTCCAAACCCCCTGCCATGGGCAGGGACACCCTCCACTAGACCAGGTTGCCCAAAGCCCCATCCAGCCTGACCTTGGACACTGCCAGGGAAGGGGCAGCCACAGCTTCTCTGGGCAGCCTGTGCCAGGGACTCACCATCCTCACAGTAAAGAATTTCTTCCTAATATCAGATCTGAATCTACCCTCCTTTAGCTTAAAGCCATTACCCCCGTCCTATCACTCCATGCCCTTGTAACCAGTCCCTCTCCAGCTTTCCTGTAGGCCCTGTTAGCCACTGTATGGTTGCTATAAAGTCTCCCTGGAGCCTTCTCTTCTCTAGGCTGAACAAGCCCAACTCTTTCTGCCTGCCCTCATACAGGAAGTGTTCCAGCCCTTTGATCATCTCAATGGCCCTCCTCTCAATCTGCTCAAGCAGGTCCACATCTTTCTTATGTTTGGTGCCCCAGAGATGAACACACTACTCCAGGTGGGGTCTCACAAGGGTAGAGAGCAGAATTGCTTCCCTCAACCTGCTGGCCACATTTCTTTTGATACCGTCTGGGATGCAATTTGCTTTCTGGACTGCTAGCCTACATTATCAGCAAACAGTTTTTCATCCACCAATAGTCCCAAGTCCTTCTCCTCTGGGCTGCTCTTCATCTTCTCATAAGCCAGCCTAGATCCACATTAGCAGTTGCCCTGGTCCAGGTGCAGGACATCACACTTGACCTTGTTGAGCTTCATGAGGGTCACACAAGCCCACCTCTCAAGCCTGTCCAGATGTCTCTGGAGGGCATTCCTTCCCTCCAGCGTGTCAACCGCACCACACAGCTTGGTGTCATCTACAAGTCTGCTCAGGGTGCACTCAAGCACAAGTAGTAGTCCTGAACCCTAAATATCATCAATGAACAACTCGCTAGTTTCTCAGAACATTTGCCCCCTTCCCCAGCTGTTAATTTTATGTTGAGTTGAGCTTGAACTAACAGCTTCATACCCCAAGCTTTTCTGTCAGAGGGCCAAGCAGAGAGAATGAATAATGAACTGGAAAATGATAAATCACTGCTTAGTGGCATTCACCCAGGAGATGAACACAGAGAGGCAGGAGCTCTGTATATCCACAGACATCCATATTCTGGATGAGGGGAGCCATCAAAGGCCATAAAATCTCTCCTGTCATCCTGAGGGAATCCCTACACATCTGCTCTCAGTCACTCTCTGCGTAGTACCAGCCCGGCTTCTCCTCACACTTTATTTTGTTCCTGTGTACCCTCATACATTAGTTGGATCTCCTGAGCTGACAGAAGACAAGAGGGCTGTCAGAGCTCCCTTAATTCCTAGGCAGCAACTCAGGGCAAACTAGCACACACATGTGTCTTCTGAGGACAAGGAATCAGGATACAAACCAGACAAGGGGACTAGGAAGTAATAAGCATGGAATCATGCTGAAGGGCACACTGCACAGGCTATGACTTTTTTAATGCCTACTTTTTACAGCTTTTGCAAATTAACACACTCAGCAGGTTGGTGAGAATCTGAGTCATCTATGACATTAAAATAAATGCATTCATATGTCAAAACAACTCAGTTCAAATTTTAGGAGACATTTTTAATAGCAAAATAAAATAAATTACAATTCTAATAAGTCTGCTTTTACTATGTCAAAATCTAATGTTTTATTCACTAAATAAAATGTAGAACTATTATTCATACTACTTTACCTTTGGTTTTAAGCCCACAGTCAGCTAATCTGTGGATACTGCAAAATTCCATGATTAAGATTGACTTCATAGATACACAGAGAGAGAAACATCTCAGAGCTAAAAACCTGAAGTATTGAAAAGAATTAAAAGATTCAAACAGAATATTTTGTTTTGTTAATGACAAAGTAATTCTGATTCTTACTACATTTTCTCCTCATGTCAAAGAAAACTTTATTTAGATATGATGCAATATAATGTCTCCAGCATATTCCAATCTGGTGCAACTGCGGGCTTCCCCTGAAAACAGCTCCCATTTGTCTCCTTCCCCTTCCCTTCCTTAGCTTCCATTCCTCCAGATCTAGTAACTATGCAGACACAAAGTAAGACAGTCCAGAAAGCTCATCTGACAGAAAACTTAGTCTGTCTTCTGCCAGCCTGCAAAAAAGAAAGCACAGTTTCCCATCAGACCAGTTTACTGGATTTCTCCAGAGGAAGCATGTGAATAGGTACAGTAACGCAACAGAAATTCACTTCTTTCTGCAGGAGCTGTATTTGTACCAGATAGTGTCACATCCAGCCACGTGCTCAGGGCATAATTCTAAGCTAAAACTGACCTAATTTTATTTTGACCCCAAAAACCAGACAGTCCTGTCTTCCCACTTGTGCCAGAATAGCACTGGTGTAGGCAGATGACCTGCAAGGTCTGGGAGCTAATCAGAGTCTTAATCCTGCAATGACAAAAAACCTGACCCCTTTCCAACTGGCCCATGTCTATTAACCAGCTGATCATCCCATTAATGAATGCTAGCAGTAGCATCAGAGAGCGTGGTGACTCGTGGTGGGTGGGCAGGGGGAAGACAAGGTCACCCCCTCCTGCAGCAGCACTGACTTGCACTGGTTTAAACACAAAACCAAAGGCAGGTGTGATTCCTCAAGGGCTCAGGCGGAGGTATGGGAGGAGAGGGGCTCAGCCACATGAGGTGAACAGGCACAGATCTGCACATTCACTCTCTGAAAAGCTTAACCAGTTCCCACTGCCAAGGATGAATGCCCAGGCAGATGTGAAACTTTCCTGTGTTTTAGTGAGGTTTATGGCTTTCACATCCTTCCACTCCACAGAATTATTTGTTTAATGAATGATACTCCAGAGTGGTCCCAATAAAGCAGCACCACTTTTGCAGTAAAGAAATAGGACTTCTCTTCCTAGTCCAATACTATTCACTAAATAGAACCAATCCTTTTACTTTATCTGTAGTTTTTTTCTTCCCATCCTCATCTTATTGTTCACTGGAAGCATCTGCTAATCTACTGCCATTTGAATGTACAACTGTACATGCAACATTTGTCTCTGCACCCCTCTCCTCATCAGCTATAACCCCCAAAAATCAGCTATTTTGTAAAATAACCTATACACTTCCATTTTAAAATATACTGAAATAAAGTTTTCTTGAACTTTTTCAAATGTATGTGAAAATGCCAACTGGCATAAATATATACAGGCTTACATACTATACAATATTTGCCAGAACAAAAATGCAACACAAAAGGGTGAAATGGGCCAGTTCTCAGCACTGCAAAGGCAGTGACAGAATGTAAGTAGTTAAAACCCCCTGCATTTAAAAAGGAAAAAAAGTTTTTAAAATCCTAATATACTGTATAGATTAAACATTTCATTTATGTGAGCAAAAGCCAGTACATAAATTATTACCAATCTATGAACAATACTTTATACTAGCCTTGACAGAAGAGCCCCAGGCACGAAACCAGGTATCCTCGGAAGAAAGTAGAAAGCAACACCTAGTAGCACTTTCCAAAAAAGCTGTTTCTAACTGCTCTGAACTGTTTGAATTAATTTTTGAGACTGTTTTTCTGAGGTTGGGAGCAGAGCCCATGCCAAAGAATGTGATCTATTAGTCAAAAAAGGAGTATTTAGTTTAAGAAGCATCGGGAATGTTTAAGGGGGCGTAGTTTGGGGCTTTCTGCTGGTTACTACCAGGAAAATTCCAGATTAATGAGACTAAATTCAGGAAAAGAAACTGATGTGTAACTACTTAAATGTTATAAAGGACTGCAATATGCATTACTACGCACTATGTTTGAAAAGTAGTCAGTGTTCCTAGCCAGAACCACATAAATAAGAAAGATTCCATATGTTCATCCAAATCAGTTTGTACAGAATTTAATCCTAATTCCAGAGAAGGAAGGGCACTTTATTCCACCACTAACTGCATTCAAAATTTCCTCTTACATACATTTTCTGCAGGACAGATTCACTTCATCATTGTCTTTAGCCCACAACATGAGAAGCAGTCTTTTGTACTGCTGGAAGAGCGTGGAAAGATATTCAAGGGCACATGGCCTTGCATGAATGACAGAGTATTCTTATGGCTTATCTACACAAAGAACCTACTCACTATTAATTGAGGATATGAATTTACAGCACAAATTCAAATGCTTAATAACTCCTTCCATGTGCAAAGTGGTGAACACTCCAGGATAATGACCTACTTCACCTTCAACAATATTCAGTAATGCCCAAAGCAGGAGCCAGCGTGGAGCCATGGGTGTTGTGTACATCCTGCTTTATTCCATGGCAGCTTCTCTTGGAAGATACACTTTCAGTATCAGGAACATAGACACTTTTTATAAAAAAAAAAAAAAATCTAAACAGTTTAACTTAATACTTTTGCTTTTTGCAGATTTCCTGGAGAAAGCACACGCCCACTTCACAGTTTGTAGACAGAAAGCTTGTTTACACAGAGATGCTCATGCTACTGATGCAAGTCCTGCAACTGAAGATGTCAGAGAACACTGAAGATGTCAGGGAACACTGAAGATGTCAGCCCTTCTTGCTGCCTGCCTCACCTCCCTCCAGAAACGGCCATTCCTGCAGCACAGTAAGCATCTGTCTGTGCCTCATGGCCCCCTGGTTCACAGACCACTGTATATGCATTCTCTGAATGCAAGTTTGCACCATGTACCATTTGTGAAGTACTGCAGCTGCACATCAAGCACATCTGTAGTGATAGGACAAGGGGCGATGGCTTTAAACTACAGGAGGGTAGATTCAGACTAGAGAGAAGGAAGACATTTTTTACAGTGAGGGAGGGGAGGCAGTTGAATGGGTTGCCCAGAGAGGTGGTAGATGCCTTATCCCTGGAAACATGCAAGGTTAGGTTAAACGGGGCTCTGAGCAACCTCATCTAGTTAAGGATGTCCCCACCAGTGGCAGGGGGGTGAACTAGGTAACCTTTAAAAATCCCTTGCAAACACAAACTGTTCTACATTGATCTGCTACTCTTCATCCAGCAGCCTAAAGAAAGGAGCACAACAGAGAACTAGACATCATAACCTCATCAATCACCCTACCAAAACTTAACGGGTTTTATTAGCCAGAACCTTCAGGAAGATTAATTTGAATAAGCTTTTAAAATGTATTAGTTAAACCATAAACAGTTCAAAAGTGACTGTAAAACACTTTTGTTTAATTTATTTTAGAAGTCAGCTAAACAAACAAAAGTCACTTCCAAATAAAAGCATCCATAACAGATTTGAATCTGATTTTATTAATACACTTTTGAAGTTAGCCTAAATTAATATTCTAGAATGTACATGCAGTTAATTTGGAATATTTTTTTCTGAATGTTCCTATGTATGCAAGCCCAAAGACTGCTATTCATTTTTCTGGAGGCACAAAGTACAGTGAAGACAGAGAGCTGTGTTTAGCACTGGGCAGGAAGGTAGCTGTGAAGAAGTGTGAAGTGAAAGCATTTCAAAGAAGTATTTTTGTAAGACACTTACAAAAATGACAAAAATGGCTCTGTTGCTTAGCTCATTTTTCAGCTGAATTACTTAAACAGATGGAAAGCCAAGATATGTGACCTTCTGTGCCAAGTAAGGTCACTTTTTTTTTTTTTAAATGGAGTTTAAAACTAGAAACTACTCTGAAAACACAAGCAAAAATTCTGGTGAGAACTCAAGGTGAACACATTTTCTAAATTATAATTGCACTGGCAATTAGACACAGAAAACAGATCTGTTCTTACAACACCCAGAATTCTGAGGGAAAAGCCATGTATTATACCAGCCCTATATTACTGGTCATTCTGATGCCAAACTTTCCACTGGCAAGTCATTTCTTAGGCACACCAAGGGGAAAAAAAAAAAAAGTTACATATCTACACATTTTAAAGGAGAAATAGCCATGACAAAACTAAATTCCTAGTCCAGTAAGAGCCATGACATTTGTTTTTAACAAGTCTTAACTTCTGTAGTTAATGCTAGATCCTGCTTTACTTTTCAGTATCTCTATTCACTTCCAGCAAAGCTCAGAGTGGATTAGAGAGAGGCTTAAACTTAAAAACTGAACTGACATTTAGATATCAGAAGTAGCACACAGAAACTCTCTGCAATTAATCCCTCAACCTGCATTACCCCCAGCTGTCTTCAACAGTGGGATTCATCAGGTTGCAATTTACTGTGGGCAAAAAACCTTTATACTCTGTGTAGCCTCATTCAGCAGTCCTTCAAAATAGTGCAAGGACTTTAGCAGGCTATAGGACATAACAGGTTTTATACCCAAATTTAATAAAAATTAAGCAATTTTTAAATATTCAGTGCATGTCTACTTTCCAAGACCAAAATAGGAAGTTTTAGAGAACAAGCAGATTTAATAAAACTTTAAGATCTCTGACACAGATAACAGCTACCTTACATTATTAAGGTCTACAGTCCTGCACACAACCACAGAAGCCTTCAGGTATGTGAATATTCCATCTTTATTTGCGTAGGCAAATCAGGTAACCCACTCTTATAGGTATTTATAGCACTGGGATGGTCAGGACCTATTTCTGAGAAGTGAGAGGCAACTACTTCTTCCAGCTGAGCAGAGTCTTCAGGTTACAGAGCTCATGTGTGATCAAGGATCTTGTAATCAATGCTGCAATCCACCAGCAAAAAGTCTAATTCCCATCAATAATAAAAGCTCCTTTAACGTAGTGGGTATAACTGTTTCCCTTAAGGCCTAACTAAGCATCCAAAGAAGCCTTACCCCACCAGCAACTGCATTAGGTGTTAATTCGTGTTAAATTTACGGCAGTTTAAAAGCAGAGCAGTACAAGCCTCATCACATGGTAGCAACCAGCCTACAACTATTTAAACAAAACAAACAGCATAAAGCAGCTAAGGATAAACTAGAAACAGACACCAGAATTTCAAAATATTTGTTCAGTCTTTTATTTCTAAAGTAATTAAACACTCAGTGAGAAATGTCCGGGCTAAAACTGCCAAATTACATAGTTGTGTTTCTGTAACAGCAGCCTCTTTCCCCAGCTACATTTCAAATGGGAAATTTCAGGGTCTTTTTAGGTTTTGGGTTGGTTTGGGTTTTTTTAAATCAAAACCAAGCAAAAGTTTTTCCCATAAGCTTTCCAGGAAAGTCAAACTCTGGACTAAAACCAAACATAAAAATTTCAGCAGCAGAGGGGAATATCTCATTAAGTGACAAGTATGCAAATGCAGCATTCAGACACAAGAGAATGGTTAAAAATCTTATGTAACTTTCAATTTAGCAGGCCACTACAGACTACCACCTATTATAACACAAACATAACAGCTTATTTAAAAAAAAAAAAAAAAAAAACTGAATTCAAGGCACGGGCATTATATTGTATGCTATTAACTTCTGTCTGATTTTCATATATTAATCTTCAGGAACAAATGCTTAAAAAGTACCAGAACATGTTCTAGTCCACAGATACTTTTGTCCACACAACTATGCATATTCTGTTCCAAAAAGAAGTAGATAATTTCAGAAATCACAGGATTTTTGGTAAGTTTGACAGCGCTTTTTTTGCCAAAATTAATAAGTTTCAGGCTTTTTTATAAAATAATTACTTGGAGAAGCTAGGATATTTCTTTTGATACTTCATATGCTGTATCACCTTCTTGTAAGCTGAAGAAATACAGCAAATACCTGCAACAACAAAAGTTCTGTAACGAGAAAAAGAATTTGAAGTGCCTTGTGACATTATTTTCATAAAAGTTAGAAAAAGTGCTACCTGAAACACTCCAGAAACTTTTGTAGAGCATGAGGAAACACAAAATCTATTTTACCGATTCTTAAATCCTTTAAAATTATTGAGCGTAATATACTTTTGTGTGCATACTTGATCATTAATAAGATTTCAGACAGTTGTTCAATACAGGCCTAAAAAAACCAAACACATTGGGAAAAATACCATTTTTAAAGTTAATTTTGCATTTCAAGGTCTTCCTTAAAGTCTGCTTACAACATACCTGTAAATGTGGAATAAGAATACAAGAGACATCCGACCTGACACTAAACTGCCACTAACACCTCTTTACCCTGACAACAGGACAGTTGTTTGGTTGTTTTTTGCTGAAATCCTGAAAAAACACAGTGTAGATGAGGTACTTAGGGATATGATTTAGTTTAGGATGAAAATGGTTGGACTTGATGATCTTTAATGTCTTTTCCAACCTTGTGATTCTGTGAATGGATGAGTGTCATAACCATTTCCAGATAAGTTATTAAAGGTGTATAGGTGAGACTGTTACAGTCCGATTAGTTTACTCTGGTCTTTTTTATTGACCTTTACGAAAGATGTACATCTTCTTACCCCACCCTCCTCCTCACCGTCCAGGCAGTACGGATGAGAATCAGCAGACTTGTAGCTTATTTCCAGTTCCCCTATTAAATGCTATTCAGAGTATGTTATTCTTCATTTTAGTAAGTCATAAAATGGAGAAGGAAAAAAAAGCAAACCCAGCCCCAACTCCCTTCCCCCCAAAAAACCCAACAAACCTCAACAATTGACTTTACCTGAGCAGCCATCCCAAATTTGGCATCTTAGATGTTGTTTCATTTAGACTAATTTGGGGGGGTGTGTGGTGTGTGTGTGCATATGGGACAGAAGAGGATGAGCTAGAGGAAAAGGCAAGACCAAAAAAAAAAATGGTTTCCAACTAGTTTGTGAGCTCTTCCATCACTAAGTATTTACACTGTTATATAGGTAATCGAGGGATGAATATTAACTAGGTAGCTTGTGAATTTTCTGGAAAAGCCCAACCAGCTACTCACAGATGCACATAGGTAGGGATGTGATACTATTACTGGAAAGTCTATTTGTAGTGTCCACATTTCAGAAGTGGTATCACTCATCCTCAGGCAACTGGGTACTCCAGTCTGCCTCCTGTGACACCCTTGCAATAACTTTGACTTGTAATGGGATTGCTGCAAACAAAGTATTTTACAGAGTGATCTAATTCTTAGAATTTAGCAATAGTGTCTTGAAACTGCCTGCAAAACAAATAGGGTAACTAAAGTACTGATTTCCGTATAAGTGGATACTCATGTTTTGACAAGGAAGGCTTGGCCCAACTTTATAGGAATTACTTAGAAAACTATTTACAATTCTACTAAAAATTTTAAGAACTTATATACTGCAGTGTTTCATTTTTAGAGCAAGCTTCAGAATACCCCTGTAATTATTGTCTCCATATTATACCTACAAAACCCAGATACAGAAACCTTCGCTAATTTCTCTTTGATGACAGGGGAGGTGACTATTAGATTAACAGACACAGGACTGGAAACTTGTCTCACAGTTCCATACTCAAAACATCTTTCTACTTTTTCAAAGATAAAAATGTAAGCAATCTTAGGTAAAATGCATTTAAATCTCAAGCAAATATTTTCTAAAAACCCATCAACTCATGAAAATACACTACTTTGTACTAGGAAGGTTTCTGAATCTATTTCTGATATGGTCATGAGAAAAAGAATGAAATAGGAGTCTTTCTGTTTAAAGGAACAATAAAATTTACAACTAGAAGCCTCCCTTGCGTACAGAAAACTAAAAAAAAGATTGAGCAGCTGTTCAGGATCAGTGAGTTTAAATCAATGTCTTCCTCCACAAAAAATGGCCTATAATCCCAGGATTAAAGTTATGGATAACTCAACACTCTACAGACCTGACTGCAGCCTTCCCAGTACAGATCCAGCTACCTCTCCTTTTGCATGGCAGTATCTCTAATCACTCCTGTGCCAGCATCTTCGTACCTTTATAGCCTAATCAAAGTAATGCGTGCCCTTGAATTTCACTCCTGCTTATTGTGAGAAATGCTAAACATCCAGTGGACTTTTCCCTTACCTATTGTAATACCTGCAAGCCAGATTGCTTTATCTGGTAATTACCAAGGTGCAGCCTTCATTTTAACCTCTTACAGGGAAGAAATTTTTATCACCATGTCCACAGCTGCTAGTCAGGAGTGATTAGTTTCACAGCTTTCAAACCTATCTGCATCATTTGAATGCCCTAAACAATGACACATTTAAAAACTATCGGCTTCTTCAGCCAGCTACATCCCTTGGAAGAAGTGGTGAGTGATTCAGTCCTCTCAGCCTAAATGCACTCGCCTTTTTATGCTTGTTCTTAATTGTTATTGCATATGGACACCTCGTGGAATCATGTAATGCATGCATGTCAGTGCAAATCTATTATGCTCTAAACTTTGAATGAGAAGATCAATTGACATTTACTTGGAAAAAAATACAAATTGAAAAGAAACATGGTGAAGAAATTTAGTTACAGATGGAAGAGCTCACGAGCTAGCTGGAAACCTTTTATTTTTGTTGCAGAATTCACTGTTACAGACTTTTTACCTGTGTATAAAAACTAGATTAGCCTGCAGCACAGCAGAGACTTCAGAATATTTACCTCAGCTTTCGTCTTCATATGGCAATCACTTGAGTCTTGCTTTCAAAATTAGGCCTTAAACTGTATGTTTTCTCCAAAACAAGGACATTGCTATCAAAAGTGATACTTCTAGGTGTGGCAGTGTATATTTGAAGAGGTGCGACAATACTTAAGTAAGGTTTTGCCAATCCTTTTCTAATCATTCATACTTAGATATCAAATTTCTGTTTAGTAAGAAGGATGGGGCATTTTCCCTTTACAGACTTTAATAATTTAAAATATGTCCTTCTAGGATCTTATACTGCAAAGAAACTTCTACTAAATGCCCTTTTAAAGATGCATTAACGTAGAACAGGATCAAACCAAGAACCTAACTTATGAAACAGTAAATCTTCCATCCCATGCCAAACCCCTACATCTCTCCATAGGGCTCCTGTAACTTTCTTTGGGGCTCTAGGCCATGGTGGAGCCCACTTTGACCTAAGAGGAAGCTAGACGCAGAGATCTGTGAAGCCTCTGAGGTCCAACCACCAGAAAGGAAAGTATGAGCTTCCTATATTTAAGTTGTTTCTATTTCAGAATGTCATGAGTTGAATTCTTTAAGACTGTTTTTTAACTTTAAAAGTCCTTCTCATCTTGACTTTGAAAGGCTGCTTATGTGTGCACACATAAAATAATTTCCCCTAAAGCTTTTAGTTCGGCCATACCAGAATTTCCACTAAAAGGTCATCAAAACTAAATGCTTATAGCTTTTAGCCATACAAAACAGCATTGTGGTTTCCTGCCTCTAATAACAATATGTGTTTCTGCAAGTCCTGTTACAGAGGGGAATCAGTTGAATTGTGCATTTTTCGGTTTACATACAATCCAGTTTATATATAAATTCTGTATTAAAAGCCTGGCTTGAGCTGAGGAAAGTCACAAAATAGTACAGAAGCTTTTGAACAAATCCAGTGTCTGGTTACAGTGAGGTAAATCTAGAATAAAAGCTCTGGAACAAATAGAGTTACCATGGTGTAAAGTCTGAAGTAATTTGGAGCAGAACTTGGCCACCTGGAATTTACTCACTTCACTAAACCTAAAGCCCTGGAGGGTCAAACAATGAATAACTATGTAACTTCTGAGAATAAATGTCTAGAAACCCAGGACACAAAGGTGAAATGAGGATAAATGTTTTGCTTCCATGCTGAACTTTCTGGGTTTTGTTAGTCTAAGCCAGACCACAGATATTGCTTTAATATGTCATGAATATCTTCAATATGAAATTCCATTAATTTAAAAATAAGACATGATTCATACAGAATTCACATGGCAGGCCCTGGAATTTTCAGTAGCTTGAATGTAACAGGCAGATGTATAAAACTTTAAACAATTTTAGCTAGGATTTTTCTATATAATAAGAGGTAATTGTTTCACCAGTGGACTGTAAATATGCAGAGACTTTATTTTTGCTTCTATGTCTGGCTTATATATCTCAGAATAAATACTATGGACTCATATCTGAAAAGTCAGAAGGTTGCTCACAGTAGTAGTCTCTTCAAGGCCTAGAAGCTTTTGTAGGGTGCTCTTGCACCTTCACATGTGGCAAAGCACAGATACAGAAAATGTATGTGGAAAACACCGTAAAATGCCTGTTAAGATTACAGAGAATTCATGCCTAAATGAATGCTATCTTTAAAGAAAAAAAGAAAAATATTAATTGTGCTTCAGAATACTACTTCTAAGCACGTAAAACCCCCCACTGAATAACATTGCTACACTATGTTAGCCCTGGAGCAAACCTGCATTCTCAAGCTCCCGACATCGAGAGGAATCACACAAAAAGCCCAAAGCTGAGAGAAGTTCACCTCTTCTCCAGAAGATAAGGCAATGAGCAGAGGTCCCAAGACAGCAATCACCGCTCGTTCACCCAAAGGGCGGGGGTGAAGAAGCTCACCTGCCTGACTTCATGCAAGGAGAGAAGCGGGCTCAGCTCCCCGCCTCACTTTTGCAGGTGCCCGGTCGTATGCCGAGGAGCAGCCTCAGGCTGCCCGGGGAAACGCGAGGCGACAGCCGGTGGGAGCGCACGGCCGGCGGAGCGCAGCGCCTCCCGCTGCCGGGGGGCAGCCGCCCGGGCTCAGCGGCTGCTCGGAGCGGGGAGAGCAGGGGAATGCAGGGCAGCCCCTGCCGCCGCACACTACTGCCTACCTTTGCCGCTCACGACTGAGACCACGACGCGTTAAACCCGGCAGCGGTCTTCTCCCGGACCCGCCGCGGCTGGGACAGAGGGGGCGGGAACTCGCGGGCAAGCGGCCAGGGGAGCTGCCGTGGAACCCCCAATCCGCGCTCTCCTCCTTCCCTCGCTCCTCTTCTCCCGCTCGCACGCCTGCCTCCTAAGCTAAGGGGACCGGTGTCCCCCTGCACGCCTGCTCCACCGCCGCGGGCGGAGAGCGAGGGAAGCGGCGGCCCCGGGTAGAGCCGGGGGTGGGGGGTGCCCCCGCCGCCGAGGCCGCCGCTGCCGGCGGTGCGCCCGGGCGTGCAACTCCAGGCGGCGCTGCCGCCGCCTCTTACAAAGGGCAAATTCATTTCACGTTTCCCGAGCGCGGCGGTGGAAGGGCTCGGTGCCGGGTGAGTCCCCCGGCTACTGGACGGTTGCGGGGAGAGGAGCCTCAGTCAAAAGAAAGCCTCTTGTCTTCCGGAAAATGTCAAGTTACACCACGTCATGTGGACAAATTGTTACCAAGATCACCGTAGATTATTAGAAAGCTACAAAGTTTTCGTTTGAGTCGGTTTTCATCCTTTGGGTGTTGGGTTTTTGTGGTGGATTGGGGTTTTTTTAAACACAGCCTGCCACTAAATACAGGTAATGCACATGGTAAAACATCAGTTTTACTCGGTGGCCCAACCTGATGATGAGCTGAGTCTATGCTTGTCCTAGTGCAAAGTAGTGACACCCCTGGAAAAGTTTGCCATTTACAATGAGTTTAAAAACACATAATTGTAAATTACCAACTGTGCCAAAACCTACAGACCACTCAAGTAGAAATGGACAGATTCAGACCTTAAAGTGTAAATGAATGGACAGTGTTTCTTTTTCTCAACTGTGAGTTACATAACATTTGCATAGGAAACTGGCACATACACACACTATTCATTGCAAAACTCTCCCAAAAGTAGCAGGAGGCCAGTAACTGACTGGGCATTCACCACTGATCAGCTTCTGTCCCTGCAATCTTCATGAGGGAAACCACCCTGCCAACAGCACAAAGCACCACCACAGGCTGGGCAAAGAATGGATTGAGAGCAGCCCTGAGGAGGACTTTGAGCAACTGGTGGATGAGAAGCAAAACGTGACCTGGCGATGTGCACTTGCAGCCCAGAAAGCCAACTGTGTCCTGGGCTGCATCAAAAACAGGTTGAGGGAGGGGATTCTGCCCCTCTACTCTACTATGAAGAAACCTCAGCTGCAGTACTGTGTCCAGGTCTGGTGTCTCCAGTACAAAAGAAGACATTAAGCTGTTGAGTTGAGTCCAGAGGAGGACCACAAAGATGGTCAGAGGCCTGGAGCACCTCTCCTATGAAGGCAGGCTGACAGAGTGGGGCTTGTTCAGCATGGAGACCTCAGAGCAGCCTTCCAGTACCTAAAGGGTGTTACAGGAAAGCTGGAGAGGGACTGTTTATCATGAGATGTAGTGATAGGACAGGGGGTAATGACCTTAAGCTGAAAGAGGAAAGATTTAGATTTGATATTAGGAAGAACTTCCTCCCTGTGCAGGTGGTGGGGCCCTGGCACAGTCTGCCCAGAGAAGCTGTGGCTGCCCCCTCCCTGGCAGTGTCCAAGTCCAGGCTGGATGGGGCTTTGGGCAACCTGGTCTAGTGGAGGATGTCCCTGCCCATGGCAGGAGGTTGTAACTGGATGGTCTTTGAGGTCTCCTCCAACCCAAACCAGTCTGTGATTCTATGACTGTGTGATTAACAGTTCTTAAACAGTGAGCAGCATGCAGGACCTTGAGGTAACAGCCCTTTTACCTCCCCTATCTTCAGTGTCAGCAGAGGCCAGGTTACAGGACTACTGCACACAAGAGCTACACAACAGTTGTTCAAAGCTCCCAGACTTTACCTGTAGATCTAAATACTAGGTGGAAATACTTCACAGAACACATAGCAGCTGTGCGTGCTTTGACTGAACACGCAGTCGTAGATGCTACTAAACACACACAAAGCAGTGATTTTCAAACCCTGCAGAGTATGATTTAACTTCATGGTAACCAGAAGGCTAGAAATCCCAACACAGGGCTCAGTTTGACAGAGTACAGTGTTGTCATTCACAGAGAGATGGAAAATGTGACTTTATGTACTATTTTGATTCACTGTCTATCTCTGATGTTTCTTATTACTTCACAGGTTTGTTGAATCTTTGCACGTATTACCCTGAAATGCGGGCAACAGATAGAGAGATTTCTAAAATACAGTGAAACTGCTTGGATCAGTTCATATGAATTGCACATTTCACATTCTCATCAATTTCTATTTACAAGGACAACTCTTTAAGCTTCTTACAGGTAAGAAACAGATGATAAGCGTGGATGATGCAGTAATAGTCTGCTAATCCTGAAACACTTAGATGGGGAACAAAACAGGGAACACAGGGTGCTAGAAGTGAGCAGAACCCCCTTAGGAAAAACTTAGCAAATCACAGACTCTCATCAGTCAACCAGTGTAAAGTATCTTGCACAAATATGCAGTGAACACGTGGAGATACTCAGCATATATTATTAATCACACCATAACTTAACTATATACTGCCTTAATAGTTCTAAAGTTTTTTGGTCTTGCACATTGTGTTAATTAGTGCAATTATCACTTCATATTTAGATTCCTGTTTTCAGTAGCAATTACATAACCCTTAGATTCAAAACCTGTATCATGCTTCTAACATCAATATGGATGTGCTTGGCATTTATGCTCAGCATTTCATAGACAAGCCACTGTGACATTTCTAGGAGACACGTGGTCACATGACTGTAACAGAGAAACTGAAGTCTGTACGTACATTCACATGACTCACACAAAAACACAAAGCAACAGTACCTACATTACTAAAGAGTAGCATCCCATAATGTGTTGCTGTGGTATTTTATTCTATGGATAAAATTCCTAATGAGGGTTACTGGATACTTACTTTGATGCTGGGCAACTTCTCTGCAATCTACCTTTTCTGTAATTTTGCCCACAGCAGATGCACTAGTTTCTGTGCTGGTGGCAGGACACTGCAGTAACCAGAAAATAAACACAATCCTGTGAGGCCTACACCTGTATTCCCAAAAGCTTCTCAAAGCCCACCGTATGCTCTATACTGAAATGAAATCAACATTGCTTGCTAATACAAGCTGCTCTGAACTGACTGGAAGGAACTGTTTATATGAATTAAGTTACCATAGCTGGTAACTATGTTTAAAATTGCACTAGCTGGTGCTCTCCAGCACACAATACAGGCTAGTAATGTATCTTCAAATGTGCCAGTGTCTTTTTATGATGCTTTCAAACCTTTTCTCACCATTTAATTCTATTATGTTACTATTTCCCCAGGTTGGGGATGGATCTGTTGGAGAGCAGCATAAATGAAGGGACCTGGGGTCCTGGTGGGCAGCAGCAATGTGCCAAAAAGGCCAGTGGTATCCTGGGGTGTACTAGAAGGGGTGTGGTTAGTGGGTGGAGAGAGGTTCTCCTCCCCCTCTACTCTGCCCTGGTAAGACCACATCTGGAATATTGAGTCCAGTTCTGAGCCCCTCAGTTCAGGAAGGACAGGAAACAGCTCCAAAGAGTCCAGTGCAGGGCCACTAAGATGATTAAGGGAGTGGAACATCTTACTTATGAAGACAGGTTGAAGGAGCTGGGTCTCTTTAGTCTGGAGGAGACTGAGGGGTGACCTCATCAGTGTCTCACTGATGTCCAGTAATAGGACAAGGGGCAACTGGTGCAAGCTGGAGCATAGGAGGTTCCGTGTGAACATAAGGAGACACTTTTTCACAGTGGGTGCCACAGAGGGTGGCAGAGCACTGGCACAGGCTGCCCAGAGAGGTTGTGGAGTCTCCTTCTCTGGAGATATTCAAACCCGCCTGGACGCGTTCCTGTGTGACCTACTCTAGGTGATCCTGCTCTGGCAGGAGGGTTGGACTAGATGATCTCCAGAGGTCCCTTCCAACCCCTAACATTCTGTGACTCTGCAATACTATGTCTATGAAATCCTTTGATATCTAAAAGTAAGCCCAAGGTACCTTCAGGATGACCATGCTTTATGGAACTGGTGTCTGCAGACGGAGCTAGCCATCAAAACTAAGAGAGCATCCTTAACATTGGGACTATGGCAGTGGAAGAACAGCTTCTCTGTGATGGAGAGCATGCTGTAGTAGTAAGGAGCTCTTGCATTAACTCTAAGAACCTCTGACAATCACTTAGCCCTTTCGAGTTTACCGTTTGTTGAGAATCAAGGTTCTTAAGTTGCATTTAGTAACTTTCACTGACCTTAGATAATGGTAACATGTTACATCAATATTAATTATCCTATCCAGGTCTTTCAACTGTCAGCTGAAACTGTAACATTAAGTTACAGTCATCAGGTGGGGAGGAGAAAAGGCAACACTATAGAAGTATGATACAATGAAGCATCAGAACACTGTACTGGGAATGAGCATCCTTACTCACAGTAAAAATGAAAAGATAAATAGAGTTTCGTCTCTTTTCTCAAATTTAGATATTCACGTGTCTGAAATTTTCTTCTTCTAAAATTGCCATCTCCTTCTCTAGCTTTATAAAAAGTTTTAATCCATATCTTGCCTGGGAGATGGAAAAACCATTTATTAAACTGTTAACAGACTATTGAAGCTATTCCATAAACTTATAAATCAAAAGATTACTGTGAACAGCAGAGAACTTTAAAAAAAAAAAGCTATCATAGGTATTGAAGTTCTGCCAGAAGAAACCTGTGACAAAATGCATTTACCCCCACTGAGTGTGTAAATTCCTAAAATACTGGATTAACCCTAAATTGAAGGGCCTGCCTGCTACAAAAGTGGTATGTCTTCACTAAAAGGACCAATGAAGCCATTATATTCTACTCAAGATGCAGTTCTCATGTGATGTGTAGAACATTAACATAGGTAGTTTAATGAGGTAAATCATCTCCATTGGGTAAACATGTCCCTCTTTACAAAGTGATGGTCTAATTTATCATCCCAACCTGAAGCACAGCCTTTGGATGTCTTCTGTCACAGTTCTGAACTAATCCAAACCTATTCATTTTCCAGAAATAGTCTGTTGTCTTCAAACATCTGTCTTGTACCATTTGTGTAGCCCATGGCTTAATGATGAGATATTTTCATCTCCTTATTGTGTGTTAACTTCAGGCTTGTCTAATTATGTATTGTTGGTAAATAATTTACATTTTCCCTTTTAAGACCACCACCATCTGTGGTTGCACCAGCTTTAAAAACTTTTTTTAAGAAGGAATCTGCATCTCTGTTGCCTAAATTGGCGGGGGGCGGGGGGGGAGAAGTTGCTCTGTGTGTGATTAATAAACAACCCCTGGACTTTCTGTACACAGTATACAAATGGTAGTATTCCCTATGTATTCCCATTCCAGATTCTATTATTTTGTAATATCTGTATTACACTTACTGCCAATTCTATACACACACCTAAGATTAACAATTCACATCAGTGTGACACTTGTCTCATTTCCTCTCGCTTCTTACCCCTTTACTCGTCCCTCCCAAAGAGCCACCTACCCGCAGCTACTCACACTAGCCAGAAAGCTACTGTCAGTACCACGTAGCTTCGAGACAGTCACCATCAATGACTAGTTTGGGCTGCTTCCTTCTCCAATCTATTTTCCGAGCGCTCCTGACTCCTGCTGCGGGAGCGTTAAGCACAGCCAGGCCTCCTCTCTCGTTCGAGGATTACGTCTTAAATTCTGGCAAACTCTGGCAGGCCACAGCGCCCGGGCCTCTGCTCTTTCGGGGGCCGCCTGTGACACCATCACCGCCCCCCGCCACATTTTATTGGTATGAGGGCACCTCACTCTACAGCCCCAGTTCCTCCGTCAACGGCCGTTTCTCTGCCGTTTGCCGCAATCCCCCAGCCTGTCAGCACCGCTGCTGCCGCCGCCCTACGCTTCTCGGGCGCCCGCAGCCGGAGGGAGACGCGGCCGCTAGGAAGCCGGAGCGCCAAGTCCTTCCCGCCCGCACGGGAGCGAAGGAGACAGGACCGGAAGGGGGCACGGCAGGGAAAGACGGCTTCGCCTCAGTACCCGAGGAGAGCCGCGAGCCGATAAGGTGCCGCCGCCGGCGGGGCAAGCCGGCCCCTCACACGCCTCCCCATGCTGTGCCGCGTCCCGCTCCGCTCCTCGCCTCAGCGCGAGCAACAGCGCTGGCGGAGGCGCGCACTGCCCGCCCGCGGCCTGACGTCACCGCGAGCGGCACTGGCCGGCGGGCGTACGTCACGCACATCCACACGCCCCGCCACAACAACCCTCCCTGCGCGCGCACCCCCCCCTCCCCTCCAGCCACCTCCCCGCGCCGGCCGGGCTGCGGGCGCTGATTGGCCGCCGCCTTCCCGCTTCCTTCTCTCAGGCCGAGAACCCGCCATTTTGAAAACCTTGTTGATTCCGGGAGAGGGAGAGTGACCGACCGACCGACCGACAGCGGGACACCGAGTGCTCGTCTCGGGGGCTGTGTGTGTGTCGCTGTGCGCCGGGGTGCCCGGCCCCGCCCCCTCCCCCTGCCCTCTCCTTCCTCCGGTAACTGTCGCCTCCAGCCGCCGTTGCTGCCGCAGCCGCGCCCGAGGAAGGAGCCAGAAGCTGGGGCTTGAGCTGAGGTGGGTCCTGCCGCCATGGCCGTAACGGCGCCCGAGAGCGCGCTCCCACCTCTCCTCCTTCCACCTCGCCGCGCCCGGGCTGGGGTGGCCCAGTGTGGTGGGGAGGGAGTGACGAGGGGAAATGAAATAGGGCTGCTGCGCCACAGGGCTCCTGTCCCGCCAGGGGCTCGCTGTGCGCGCTTGTCACCGACCTGCTGGCGCTGCGGGGGCCGCCTCCCTCCCTCCCTCTTTCCCTCCCTCCCTCTTTCCCTCCCTCCTTCCTTCCCTCCCTCCCTCTCAGGCCTCCGCGGGGCGGCGGGCTGTGTTTTCCGCCTGAGATGTTTCCTGGGCGCTCTGTCCTGCCTTACGGCTCAGCGGCGGGGAGGGGGCGTAATGGACTCGCTGCCTGCTAGTTCGGGGAGGCAGGGGGATGGAGCTCGCCACTACCCTGCCGGCCTTGTCCTTGGCCGTCGGCTCCTCTGGGCGCTACCCATCGTCATCGTTTTACCCGGCCTCCGGCTCGCTAGTCAGGAAGGGGGCAGGTGGCGGGTCCGTATCTGAAAAGTCCTGGACGTGGACGGGAGATGCTGTGCATGGGTATCCTCGGACGGCTTGCGAGATAGCCTTTCCCAGCCGAAAATACCATCAATTTAAGTCGTCTTAAAGACGGATCCCAGTACTTTTTATTTCCTTATGCAGTTCGTCTTGACGGACCTGGTTGCTGAGAAGCTAAAGTGTCTCTTATTTTCCATTCTCCTTGTGCTCCCATTAAAAGGGAAAGGAAAGGAAAAACGTGTAGTACTTTTTCACTTGCTCAGGCAAGTGAAATTCAGAGGGTCATACTGCGAAAAAGTGAAATACTAGTAGTGAAACCTTGATAGAGATTCACCACCTGTCAGTGATTTAGCAAACTTTCTTTTTTTCCCTGACTTGGTAGTGTAACTCATGCTTTCTGTCATTTGAAGTTCTGTTCTCTGGCACCTGCTGAGACTGTGCATAAGCAGTTGATTTCATTGTTTTCTATTGAGTCTGACATCTTGCAGTTAATACTATCTTTACTATTGGGGGTGGGGTACGGTTAATCATGTGATATTTTTTCCACAAGGGCTTATACAACTGATGCTGTATTTTTTTCCAGATCTGTAAACAATGACAGATTTTGAAAGCTAGATTTTTTTCTAAAATGAGCAGATATGGTTAACTTCCTTTGCTAGATAGATACTCCCTGCCAGTAGGGAAATGGTACTCGCCAGATTGAGATATTTTAATTTTAAGGGTAGTGTTAAAGCCACTTCAAATGCTAAGAAAGGACTCCTCTTAAATATGCTAAGTACAAAGCATTTACTCTTTTTGCTTGTAGATCTCAGATTAAAAACAGAAATCATTTTCAAGCCCTAAGATAGTTGCAGCTATTTGGATTCTGAAAGAAGTGATTTTTCCAGATTGTTCATAACTTATTTTTCTGTTCCCATTTCCTATCTAAATACGTAGTTCATTTAGTTTATTAGGACGATTGTGTGCATAGTTAACAGTGATCAGAAAAAAATACTGGGTTTATAATATGGTGCACTAAAATTGTCGTATCTTAAAACATGACCATTCCTCATAGATAACAGCATCAGCTGCTTTGAGTGGGTGTTTCCAAATGCTTCACAAAGCAAGCTTGAAAACTTGTGTGTGGAAGAAATTGATAACCTTTTAAACTTTTCTTAACTGGGCTACTTGGCGAATGGATGGCAACTCCTGAAAAAAATGTATGTATTGCATGTATGCAGAATACTGTTCTAAAGAATGTGAATAATCACAATGTGAGCGCTATGACATTGCTTCTGCTGTATATGAAGATTGTGGTTTTTTTAACGCAAAACTTCTGTATTTTTCATGTATAATGCTCATGGTTTCCCTGACTGCTTTTTACAGAGCGGTACAGCATGTCTTCTGTTGCTTCATCAAAAGAAGATACAATGTCATCCGAAAAAGCAGATGAGAAACAACCTGAAACTGAAAACAAAGCAGAGGAAAGTGATGAAGATGAGGAGGAGGAGGAAGAAGAAGAAAAGGGTACATGCTTTTCCACCATTAAGTTGTCCTTTAAAAAAGCCGAGCTCAGCAAATGCAGCTTCTTATGATCTCAGCTAATTGTACAATTATTGTTTAGGAGATTCCATGGTACATCTATCTCAGGGATCATAAATTGCTTCACTGTAGATTATAATAGACAACACAAGAAACAGCAATACTGATGTTACTCAGGAATGATTGATGGAATTGCCAGCATCCTGGATTCCTTTGCTAGAAGAGTTCATTGTTGTATAAACTGCTAGAGGTAGCATCCTTTATCAAGTTATTTGTATAAAAATGTGTATCCATAAAAGAAGGGTTTTTTTCAAGTAAAACTCTGATGTGATCTGTATTTTCAGAAGAGAGAAACTTGAAAAATCTGCAGTAGCTTTGGAAACAATAGAGAAGTCTCTGGTTAACGATTGAATTAATTTGCTGTGTACTGAAATTTAATTATATTGGGAGGGGAATATTCCATTTGACTAATTTTGCCAATAAAAATGGTGGTGGATGATCAAGCAAGGAAAGTTTTGTGTTGTCACATGTAATTGAAGATGGTAGTCAAGGAATACAAAATGTGATGGAGGAACTACTATGCAAAAATGTTAATTTCAATCCCATTTTGACATCTCTAGGTGCCTGTTTTGCAAATTAAAGCATCCATGGAAATAGAACTGCAGTATGGCACAGTGAAAGCCAAGTACCGATGGTCTTGGACTCTTAAAAGAGCTGAAGTTTGTCACTAGGAAAGAGAGAAGGAAAAAGAGAATATACTGTTTAGGAAACTAGAGTAATTAGAATTAGACAGAACAACGTACCCGGTTTTCGCTGTGTTCATACAGATTTTGAAGCTGCTTTCAGATGTTAAAGTCAGGAGAGCCTGTTTAGTGCTATGGATAGTTTGATTTGAAGTCAAATATTTTAGTATGACATGTTTTGGTGAACGTTTGGGTTTTTCTCCTGACACGTTATCGTTAGTGATGTGTAGTGTATACATAAAAAAACCCTAAATGTGTTAATTACTAAGCAGCACCAGAATTACTGGGGACAATGTTCTTGTAGTATTTGTGAAGCTCATACTGTGCCTGGTACAGTGCTGAGCTGTGTAGCCCTGAGAGGTATAGTATAGTCCCATTGTGCTTATGCTTTTCCCTCTCCTGCTGATCTCCATGGGTCCTTCAGCCCAGTAGTGGGAAGCAAAAGAGTTTGCAGGCATGCTGGACTTGTCTGGTGGTAGTGCTCTCCCTAAGAGGGTGGTGGATCACTGGAACAGGTTGTCCAGACAGGTGGTGGAGGCCCCATCCGTGGAAATATTCAAAGTCAAGTTTGATGTGGCTCTGAGCAACCTGATGTAGTGAAGATGTCCCTGCTTACTGCAGGGGGGTTGGACTAGATGGCTTTCAAAGGCCCCTTCCAACCTAACGCATTATATGAAAGTAGAGCTGTGTATGTAGAGGCTGGGGCATTCCAGAAGGAGATTATGCAAATGGTGCCAGTTCTGTACCTCAGAAAAGCAGTGAAAGGAGAGGAAGATGGGTTCCTGAAAATGTGTAGTGCTGCAGTCTCCATCAGGGGTGAAGTTCTCTTTAGGAAACGCCCAGACTTATCTTCAAAGTGGATGCGGGATTGTGGTTAAGAATTAGTCTCTGTATATTGGATCCTCTCTAATATACAGCCTCATAGAATCCCACTGTCTTACTAGCCAAAGATTTGAAAGTCTTGTAGTACCTGGTTATATCATTATCCATTTCTGGCTTGCCTTTTCAAAGATTCAGTGTTGTATTGCCTGTGACTATGGTCAAATCTGCTCATGTAATGAAAAATACTGAGTTTAAGAAAGTTGTCTTTTCCAGAAAAGAGTCTCATTGTTGAAGGAAAAAGGGAGAAGAAGAAAGTAGACCGACTGACCATGCAAGTGTCCTCGTTGCAAAAGGAACCCTTTACAATTACACCAGGTAAACTTGTACTCTCAAATAAGAATTGACTGTTGGGAATGATAATGAAACAGTTTAACAAATTAATAATCAGATTTTTTTATAGATGAGACCTAACTGAAGAGTCATGATCCATTTTGAAATAGGCCATTACCGTTATATGAAAGACCTCTTTTATTCTGTAGCATCGGTATAAACCTTAAAAGTTATAAAATGTTTAAATTGACCTGGGTTAGGATCTTCAGTACCTAGCCACCACTAAGAAAGGCAGGAGTGGCTGGAATAAAAAATGCAAAGTCCTTGTACTCCGGTCTAGGTAGTATCAAGTAAGGAAGATAAGGGACTGTCAGGATGCCTAATTGATAGGAAAAGGCTTGCTTAATGTTTGATCTATTATAATGTCTAATGCTATTTTGAAATAACTAATTTGGTTTTCAGAAAAACCCAGTAGATTATTGACGTTATAAACATATAGGTGAATATGGATGTGGCGAATTGCATAATTGACTTTAACTGTTTCAGGAAAAGGACAAAAACTCTGTGAAATTGAAAGGATACAATTCTTTCTGAGTAAAAAGAAGACAGATGAACTTAGGAACCTGCACAAACTCCTCTACAACAGGCCAGGCACTGTAAGAACTTAAAATCAATCTTATATATGTATTAGTTCTCGTGCATAGTGATAATGTTTGTAGTATAGGTTTTTTACATTTGCATGTATGGAGTTACTTCAGTGTCATTTATTACGAACTACTTAAAAAATTAATACCACAGGACCAGTTGAGCAAGGCCATCATTTTTCTAACTCCTGTAAAATACTTATAAAAGTCATGTGGAAAATTACTGTTGGAAATAATTTATGGTTCACATGCTGAAAGCTGCTGACATGCAGATTACAGTCAAAATATTCCATGTAGTTATTTCGTTCAACATAGCTTTTTCTTTTTACTTCTATTTCTTTTGTTTGAAACCTGTTAGTGGGTTTTAATACATTGCTACTTGCCTAGTCGTTTTCTCCTTTAGTTTGCACAAAGCAGTAGAAGGTAAAACAATGTTATATGCAGAGTCTTGTTATCGTTTAGCCCAGCAGGCAGCTAAAATAACCACACAGCTGTTTGCTCGATTCTCCCCCTAGCTGGGACAGAGGAGAGAATAAAAAAAAAGGTAAAACTTGCAGGTTGAGTTAAAAGACAGCTTAGTAGACAGAAAAGGGAAATAATGATTAGGATGATAAAAATATACAAAACAAGTAGTGCACAGCATGATTGCTCACCATCTAAAGGTGATACTCAGCTAGTTCCTGAGCTACACAACTTCTGTCCAAGTCCCCCAGTTATATACTTAGTATGATGTCATATGGTATGGAATATCCCTTTGGTCAGTTTGGGTCAGCTGTCCTGGCTGTGTCCTCTCCCAGCTGCTCAGGTGTCCCACCGCCTTCTCCTTGGCAGGCCAGTATAAGAAGCCGAAAAGTCCTTGACTGCTTGGCACAACTAACAGGATCGGTGTGTTGTCAACATGATTCTTGTCCTAAATACAAACCACAGCACTATACCAGCTGCTAGGAAGAAAATTAACTCTATCCCAGCCAAAACCAGGGCAATTTTAGGAGTGGTTTTTGTCACATTATCTTAGATAATTAAAATATTAGTTGAAAACCCCATGTGCTTGCTATTGAATTTACAGACAGAACATAAAGAAAATAGAGTAGCAAATCTTTCTTGGGGCCTTTGATGTATCAGTGATTGTGATTTAAATTACAGAGTAAATATGACCCACTTTCCTTGTTAATAGAAATAAAATGGCTATAAAGAAATAAAGGCAGATTAAATTTTAGTGTTTCAGTACACTTAAAATATTTATAGGAATTTTTCTAATATCTTTGTGTTTTGTGAATTTGAACAGCATATAAACCAGGGACTGAATAATGCTAGTGCAGATGCACACCAGCTGTAGTGTCTGACAACTGTTGCAAACACACCGCTTGTTCAGATCATGAAAAAGACCTGTTGCCTCAAGTACAACAGTGTATATCCATTAAAACCTACTGCTGGGAATTACACCAGACTAGAAAATTTCTGTCTTGTGCATACAGAGCTTTGCAAACTTTTGGACTCTGCATCAGGAGGATTTAAGTGTTTGATAGGAAAGGTATAATGACAGAACTGTGTAATTTAGTTAACTAGCTTTACCTGGGAGTTGTCAAACTGCATCCATTTACCCTTCATGTTTTCTACCATCTTTGGGTGGAGGCACTGGGAAACCATTACTTTCCCATTTCAAATTGCAGATATAATCAGATTTAAGAGATAGAATTAAGAGAGTATATTGTTTATTGATAGTGCAGTACACTATTAAGAAACTAACAACTGAATCGTACTGTTGTTACTGATTATTAAATACATTATTAATAAATATTCAGTAGTTGTGTCTGTTTATCATTTCCACATAATTAGTAATCTATAAAACTATAATTGGGTATTTAACACTCCTAAGTGATACTAATTGGACACAACTGCTATTGAAATACAGCTCTCACCCTTCCATCCCCCACCACTTACTGGGTTGCAATTCCACCACACACCCCCCATAGAGTGCTTTGCTCTCCAGCACTTGGTCTTTTGGACACAGCTTTGTTGGAGACCCCAGCAAGATTGCTGCGGTGCCCTGGTGGTTTGAGTCAAAGATGTGAGCGTATATTTGCTTGCTTCAAAATGTGTTCAGTTTGGAAATGCATGGTTTTGTTATTAGGAGTTCAGAATGCTGTTTAATGTAGTGAAGATCAGATGTTGTCTTGTATGCACATTCTGCATGTGCTTTGGATCATAATTAACACTCTTATTAAAACATACCAATACCATCTGCAAATTTTCTTTAGGTGCTGGACAAAGATAATTACCTTTGGAAAAGGAGCTTAGCTTTGATAAAATGATAAACTAATGGAGAAACACCAGGAACAAAATTTGTAGAACTATTGAAAGTGAGTTCAATTATTCTTGATAGTGTTATAAAGATCTCAGAAGAATAAAACATTTGAGAATGTTTTTTAACTTTTTTTTTTTGTAAAAGGAGATGGAGAGAAAACAAAAACTTAATATATTTGTGATCGCAATGGGAGCAGTTTTCCAGTAAAAGGACTGTCACAATGAAAGTTAAACCCTTTTCAGACTGCAGGTGTT
This sequence comes from Porphyrio hochstetteri, assembly GCA_020800305.1. Lineage (NCBI taxonomy): Eukaryota > Metazoa > Chordata > Aves > Gruiformes > Rallidae > Porphyrio > Porphyrio hochstetteri. The sequence goes on along the minus strand of CM036906.1, from coordinate 100,595,503 downwards.
AATGATAAAAGTTGTAAACTGGGTGGTATGTCAATGCAAAAGTTGGTTGTGCTAAAGAAAAGACTTGGAAGTACAGTCATAGTCCTATGTAAGACTTTAGAAGAGCAAATAAAGCCAAAACTGCTTTAGCAGATTATAGAGTAAAAATAAAATGCGTTATTTGATAATAAATTACATGGTACAAAGCATGCAGTCAGGCTTTGTATGATTAGTTGCAGTGTGTCCCGAACGAGCTGGAAATGGCAGGTGGTTTATCTGGTAAGTTACTAAAAAGAATTACAACTATCAAGATTACAAGAACTTAGTTGTTCTAATTTGACTGTCATGAGATAAAGGTGTCATCCATGTAGGTGGATGACACTTATATATATACACTTATATACTTTATATATACACATACACTTTATATACTTAAAGGATATAACTTTCTGACAACAGAAATCTAACTGCTAGCACAGTTATTTCTTGTATGAAAAGTTAACAAATATAATTGGACGAAACCTTTTAAACTACTTACAGTGGGAAATAATCGGTGTGTTCTGTTCTAGGTTGCTTCCCTAAAGAAGAATGTGGGTCAGTTCAGCGGGTTCCCATTTGAAAAAGGAAGTGACCAATACAAAAAGAAGGAAGAAATGTTAAAAAAGTAATGATCTCTATTGCTGCTTAACATCACTTGACTCATGTTATACACTCCTTTTAATTTTCAAAATTTTACTTCAGATTATATTTGAAGTTTAAGCTGAGTGGCTGTTTCCTAGAGCTCCGTGATCTCTTGCTGAGCACAGTTTGATCATACAAAAGTTGAAATGTCTTAAAGAGTTAAATTGTGAACATTTTATTCATAATTCCTGCAGTCCTGGCTTTAACTGTTGCATGCTAATTAGCAGATTCTTCTGCCAAGTGAGAGGAAAACTTCTATTTCTGTAGGGAAATCACGGTGTTGTGAATACATTGTGCTCTATTCGTGGTCCAAACTGCATCCTTCTATGCCTCCAAACTTTCCTCCTTCAAAATCAAAGTAATTTCTGCGTGTTGTATATTAAACACAGCCTTATGCCTAGAATCACTCTAACAACTAGTCTAACAAACACTTTTTCTTTTTTCCTTTTTCTAGTGTCTCCCTACGTAAGCTGCTTCTTTATTAATAGGAAAATCTGCTGCAGCTTGGTTTTGATTGCACTGAAAGGGTTTAAAGATGCCCCTGTATATTTGGGCTGCTTGCTAATAACTTCTACACAATTGATTCTAAATATTATATATATATTTAGAGTCAGTTTTTTGATAGTGGAAAGAGTTCCAAAACTTGGAATTTGCAAATCTTCCTGCCTCAGATACGCAATTTTATCAGAATAAATGTCAAATACATGTGAATCTACAAGACAAAGTGTCTCAGATGGGAGTTTTGACTGTTTCCCACTGATTAATCGGATGTTTCCCCTTATCAGCAAAAAAGTCACACAATAAAGTATTTTTGCACTTTTTTTGTATGTTTTTATGAAAGAAAGGCTAATTAAGTTTTATTGCCCTTCAGTCTTCAGCAGATGTTGCAGGTGTTGCATGGTCACTCTTTGAATGTGGTGAGCCCTTTGTGCTTCTGTTACTGTGATGAGTTCTGCTGCTCTTCAAACACTGCTGATTAGATTATTAATTTATTCTTATTTAGTTAATTTCTGCCCCTACTGTACCCTTGCATGACATCATACTTTTAACAATATTGCATAAGATGAACAAAGGGCACAATTTAGTTTGCAAAATCTTACTTTTCCAGTTATGAGGGTTGAGGTTGCTGTGTGGATTACAGTTCTTGGATTTTGTAAGTCAGAACTACTTGCTGTGAAAGTTACTGACTCAAAACTTGTGTGGATTTGTTTATTCCACACTTGAACTGCCTTTTAATGCTTGGTACATTGTTAGCGGTTGTCTGCAGGTTTACCTTCAAAGCATGAAAACTATGAAAGGATTTGGGAGGTGACGTTCATTCCTTGTATAAATACAAGGGACAAATGCCATGTGTAGCACAAGTCATAAGGCATTTTAGTTAAAGCATAACTAGAACTATAAAATCCTAAATTCAGTATACAAGGTCTTGAGAATTTGAAACAAGCCTTGATGCTATGCAACTTTGAAATCTGTTAGCGGGTTTAGTGGTTTTAATTTTACAGTATTATTGTCTTTTAAAATGTAGGAGATTGACTTCTGATTCTACAGGAATGCCTTCTGAGTATTCAGTGTATCTTCAAGGGCTAAAAAGGAAGGCTCTCTGCATACTAAGAGTGCACAAATTATTTTATAAACTAGTCTAGAACAAAGATTGAAAGATTTGACTTCTTCATTGAAAGGATGGTGGATGACTGTTACTTTGAGGCAGGCAGATGCCCCAAACCAGTTAAGATTTCTTGTTCCTATGCCCTAAAGCATGTGAGAACAAAGTTGTTTTATCCCTTTAAAAGTTGGTGAGTTTAAACTTTAGAGAAGTTGTAGGCTGCCACGAAATAGTTGCACTGACTGAAAATAAACAATGAAAAATAAGTTTCCTATGAATACCAGAAATAGCTATTTAAACTTGTGAAAAATGGCTAGACAATGAAATCCACTTTTCAGGCAGCATTATACAAAATTAGTGGAGAGGAAAGCATGAGCATTTGAAGGGAAGTAACAGGTAGAATAAATTTTGGGTTTTTTTGGTGGTTTTTTTTTTTAAATCTCACTAAGCTTTCATTCTGATGTCATAACTTCTAAGAATTTAACTCTTTTCACTTTTTCCAATACTGTTGGGACAAATGATAAAGTGGGATGATCAGTTTGAGATCCTTTTGGAGTAAAAGGGGTGGATGTCATAGATACACTTAGCCTTCTACCTTCATCACATGTAAAGGGGTAAGGAACCAGAGAAAATATTGGGAGACCCCATGCCCTCTAAGAGTTCAAATCTTGCACCCACTGGGTTTATTATCCAAGATTAATTCTTTCCAGGGTGGTAGAATAGGAATGATTCTGGGGAAGACTTCTTTTACTAAGATTTTAGAACCTTTCTTTATATATATTTCTACTTCACACGCACGTGGATTTGAGAATTTTTGTTTTCTTTTGCTTTATGTAATAAAGGTAGTGGTTCTTTGCTTAACTATAGGTAAGACTGGAAATGTAGTTGTGTATATATTCATGTCTGTTGTCAGGTTGCAGACACAAACCAGATTGCAGCTTTTAGAAGAAGAATGTTACCGATTGTTCAGGATGTAATACTGAATCTTCTTTTTAATTTTTTCCCCCTTTCTCCAGGTTTAGAAATGCAATGTTGAAAAGCATCTGTGAAGTCCTTGATTTGGAAAGGTCAGGAGTTAATAGTGAGCTGGTAACCAGAATCTTAAATTTCTTAATGCACCCCAAATCTTCGGGCAAGGTGAGATGCAGGTTGTTATATTGGATTTTATGGCTCTGTTCCGATGAAAACTGCATTCCTTTGTTGTTTGCTTGTTACCAGTGGCAATACAAGGCGATACTATTCTAACTTACTAAAATAGCAATGTCTCCTTCAGAGTGGCTCTACTTCAGGCATCCCTCATGGGGAGACAACTTGGATAGAAACTATATGCTTCCATGTGCGTGTGTGTTATGCACTGTTAGTGCACAAGTGTATGCAGTCAACACAAAGAGCTAATTGGAGATATCCGTACCAAAATACCATAAGTAGATTTTGGTCTGTGGGTGAATGGAGGGGAATAGATACAATATGTGAGTAGGGGAGGAAAAAGAAAATGTCAGGGCAAGGAAATAAAACATTAAATTACAGGAAAATAACCTGCCAGATGCTACTTGGGTATGCTACACATTGCCAGTTGTGTGTGATCACACTTCGTAATGACAAGATGGAATTTGTTGCAAGGCTAGAAAAACTTACTTTAACTAGTATATGCTAATGCACTAGATTCAGTTGCTAAGACTACCAAACTCTTATTTATTGGACTTCCATTTTTTAATCTAAAAGCAATACTTAAATAGTTAGGTGCTCAGGAAATTACATTTATTCTCAGCAAACACTGATAAGTGATGTGAGCACTGATGAGTGCTGCCTCAGGAACACTGATACTGAGTGATAACAAAATGCAGTCTTGCATAAGATGTGACAGAATTCCTGCCTTTAAGTCTTCTGAAAAATTGTCAGCTAATTTGTTACCAGACGAAAAAACTTGCTTTTATGGGTTGAGGAGTGCAATAGCTAGATAGAAGTTTTCTTCTGGATTGTTTTTTCTTGCTTCCTGTCCTGGTTCTGGCTGGGTCAGAGTTAACATCCCCAGGCAGCCAGCACAGGTGAGCAGTCAGGGGAGTGGAAGGGGTGTTAAGCTTAGAGCTGGTATTTTGTTTACTCAGGTCCATCTCTGTAATAAATTTCTACTTATCGCAGAACGTTATGGTCTGAGTGTAGTACATAAAAGTATTCCTGGATTTTGTTTCAAGACTGAAACCTTTAAATTTGTTTATTTTGTGTTTTTTCGTGTGACTGGAGGAATTTATGTTTTTAAAACGCACTTTTGTATACCTCCTTGGTTAATCCACCTCTCTAACTCTTAGCCATTGCCAAAATCCAAAAAAACACCAAGCAAAGGTGGCAAGAAGGAACGCAGCAGCACTGGAACAACAAGAAAAGCAAAACAAACCAAGTGCCCAGAGATCTTGTCAGATGAATCGAGTAGTGAAGAAGATGAAAAGAAGGAAAAGGATGACTCTTCAGAAGAAAAAGAAAGTGAAGAAGAGGTAATGAAGGGGTTGGTTTGTTATTCAGTATGGGACTGAGAACATCTGTCTGCAGCTTGTCATTATGTGGTTACTGACTGGCAATTATTGGAACACAGAGTTGGGGGGGTAAGTGATGCTTAACTGAACGAATGGTTTGAAAGAGAAGGGAACACAAGCGCAACTTATAAGTATTTGTCATAATTTCTTACTGCATTAGGGCATAAGATAAAAGAAAAATGTTCTAATTCTTGGCTATATTTATATGCAACTTAAAAAAATAAAAAATAAAGAAGTAATTGCTATCTGGGGCAGCCAGGATTTCAAACACAATTGATTGCTTTTTTTGTATCATCTTGTGATGACTTTAATTCATAGAAACTCCCAATATCTATCTTTTTTCCATGTATAGGATTTGATTGGTTTTCTAGGACTTAACTTTGGATTAAGTAGAGGTTCTCAACCTACTTGGTTGTATTGGTTTTGAATCTTGGTTCCATGTTTCTCCTGGATTTTGTGTTCTAATATTTCTCCTAAGGTCTGTGTCTTGGGTTGCAAAGGTAAAAATGAGCGTGAGCCTTACAGAGATCCCACCAATCTCCAAAGTGTGCTCATCTCAGTTATTTTTTGTTCTTCTCTTTTCTTTGAACCTTCTTTTAGCCTTGCATGGTAGGAGAGAAATTACATGAACTTTGTTTAAATACAAAATACCTTTCCCTCTGCATTCCCTTTCAGCCCAGTACTTACTCACAGAGTAGACAGAAAGCATGGAGGGCCAGTACAAGTGTAGAGCTGACTTATGTACAAATTTTACGCTGGTTAGTCCATATGTATGAAGCCTGGAAAAAAGAAGTGAGGAGTTACAGGCTCCATCTTAACCTATATTTTGATTTAGGTGGAATTACCTTTTTAGCCTTAATCAGAGCCCAGCAACAAAGAGCAATTAGTCAACTGTTGGTGTCCAAGGAAATACTCTGTATAACCTAGGGAATCTTTGGCTGTAATGTAAGGCTGTTAGTTACTTGGGTTACAGTCTGTCTGTTGCAATGGAAGTGTGACAGACTGTCAAGGACGTAGTCTAAGATTGACAAAAATCTTTCAGTTGAAAGGACAATTTATGTAACTAACTGTTTTGTCACAGGCATTTTGATAGGTGTTTGTTTTCATTTAAAAAGATCATTTAAGGAAATTCCCTATGCCTTCATGAAACAAACTTAATTCTTAGTTTGCCTAAGTTTCTTTTCTCACAAATGGCAAATTGAAAGAGGGCTGAAACACTAGAAGTTAATTTTGTATTTATTCATCTCTTCAGCAAAACATTCTGCCTACCATGAGGAGAGGAATATCTCTTTTAGAGGCAGGAGTTGTTTTATGGAGTTTTTTTCAAGAACTCAGTTATTTAAAAACCCCAGAACTCACAGGAAAACCCATTGGTCTAAAGGGGTTGTCTTTGCCTTCTTTCAGAAGGTAGGAGTTAGCTGTTGCCTAGCAGATGTATCTGAGTAGACTGAAGTCTTTGGAAACTGAAGTTGACTTGTATAGAGTAAAAGCTTTATTATTACAAACATTAGTATGTCAAATCAGTTTGAATATAGGAAATGGTGAAATGGAAAATTTATGTGTGTTACAGCTTTAAGACTGCAGCATTTAAAAGAAAAAGCCTTAGGTTTGTGACAGCCTTTAACATATTACAGGCAGAAGGATGTTGGAATCTTGGGCGTGGGGTGGCTGGAGTAGATTGTCCTCAGAGTTGTGTGTCTCTTGATTGCAGCTCTTTCTTTAAACAATACAAAGAAACAAGAAAGTCTGATAATTACCTGGAAGCAAAAGATAACTGAAATATATTTGTGTGCTGAGAGAGCATAGTTTTTTTTAAAAAAAAAACACAAAAAAACAAACAGAATGTGGGTATTGGGTTTAACTTCTGACCCTGTAACTGGTGATGTAGCTTTAGCAGAAACTAAAAAGCTGAAAAGTTAGAAAAAACACACACTCAAGGATTACCCTGTTTCTAAATAAATGTATTTTCTGAATTTCAACGGTCAAAGTCTTTATTCTTCATTTAATACTGCAGAGTGAGCATAACTGAGCAAGCCAATATAAATAAATAGAATCTTGTTTATTAACTACTACTTTAATGAGTTGCACCAGGTACTAATGGGAGAAGCCATTAAAAGTTATACAAAGTAATCTTAATTGTTTGGATATGATAGTTTGCTCAGTTGGCTACACTCCCACTTGAAATATAAATTAAAGTTATGAATTTAGTAGCTACTCTTAGTTAATTTGGTTTGTTTCATAATGTTCTTTCTCTGAAGTATGGTGCATTCCTGGTCAGTGTTCCAATATTCGCTTCTGTGAAGAAAGTTTTCAGCCTTGTCAGTAGTATTACCTAAAGATTTTGCATGCTAAGCACACATTTAATTTGTGTGTGTAGTCTTAAGAGAGCTATAGCATCTAGAAATAATTAAATACAGCACATAATGTCCTTTCTTTTAAAGGAACATCTTTAAAGTGACTTTATAAGCTAATTATAAGTAACTGTGAGTGGAATGAACTGGTATCATCAAAATTCTAGCTATTTGAGCTTAAGAGCCTATGTTGAAGGGCAATGTGAAATTTAAAAATAAAGTAAGAATCCTCTGTGAACACATTCCCTCTGTGCTATAGGGGTAGAAATTGCTAGTACAGTACAGTAATTACATTTGCTGGTTTAGTTTGTTTTGACAGAATGGATAATTTCCACTGTGGAAAAGAAGTATAGATTGTTCAGGTAGAAACCACCATTTTAATCCTCTGCTCATCTTCTTTATAGCCCCCTAGAAAAGCATCTAAAAGAGAAAAATCTAAAAAGATGACTTCCAAAACCAAGAAAGCTGTGAAAGGTGCGAATGTCAAGAAGGCAGATAGCAGCACTACTAAAAAAAATCAGAACAGTTCTAGAAAAGGTAAATGCTTTAAATCTTTCATCGTGTGTTGTCTTGTAGCTTAACTGGCGTGCTTATTAGAAAGGAAGCTTTTGCACCTAATTGTGAAAGAAAATCGAATTTGGTGGCTTGTTGGCTTGATGTGTCTTTCCTTGCAACAGTAATTAAAAAAAACCTCCTTGGTTTGGGTATACTTTATGCCATCTCTGTTGTTTACATTTATATACTTTTTTATTTGCATATTAACTGAAAGTATCAGCCTAGTTCTGCTGGAATAACAATAGCAAAATTCTTTTGGTACCTGTAGAGTTACTTCACGTACTTATATTACTGGAACAATTATAGATCCCACTGTGTATGTCTGTCTTCAGCAGCTTGATGTGTGTTTTTGTTAATATAGATGTGCATCCTGTTGCTATAGCTCTTCTCATATCTGATGATTTGCATAAAAGGTATGCCCTATGATTGAGTTTCTTAATACCTCTAAACATCACAGCAGTGCAGATGGGGACAGGCTGGTTTCTTACCAAGCAGCTCTGCAGAAGAGACCCAGGTGGAGGCAGATGGTTCTCACACACAATGACATGAACCCAGTTCAGCAGCGTGCCCTTGTGATAAGGAGCACTAACAGCATTTTGGGCTGCTTCAGCAAGTGCGTAGCCAGCAGGCTGAGGGAAGCGATTATTACTCCCTATTTAGTGAGCTTGCATTGGGAGTGCCATGTCCTGCCTTGGCTCCCTGGTACAAGACCGATGAGGACATGCAGGAGCAAGCCCAGTGGAGGGGCCACCAAGATGGCCATGGGGCTTGTGGATGGGAGGCAGAGAGAGCTGGGCTTGTTCAGCTGTAAGAAGAGATGGTTAAATGGGGATCACACTGCCATCCACAACTACCAACTGGGGGAGCATGGGGGAGGCAGGGCCAGGCTCTGCCTGGGGGTTCAGAGTGGGAGCACAGGAGGTGACTGGTACAAGCGCCACCAAGCAACTTGCAATTACATGTTGACATGTGAGGGGAAGAAAAGCTTCAGTGTGAGGGTGGTCACAGAAACAGCCTGGAGCAGTTGTGGAACCCCTGTTGTTGGAGGTGTTGGGAACTCAACCTGGAAGGACCCTGAGCAGTCAGACCCATACTGGCCCTGTTCTAAGTAAAGGCTTAAACCAGATGATCTCCAGAGGTTCTTTCCCACCTTAAATTCTCTGACACTAACAGCTATGTGTCTGTCACAATTGTAGTATGAGTTAACGCAGCATATACCCATACTGCAAACACACTTCATTTAATGCCAGCAATGGCATATGTATGCTATAACACAGACATCAGTTCAGGTTAATTGCCCTGCTTGTCAGTGTATTAAGAAAACGAATAGTTAAATCTGTTGTCATAGAATTACACTCAACTTCTTTCATAGTCTTACTTCTTAACAGGATAAACTGGCCTGGCCTGAACTCGATGCATTTTCAGATTGCCTGCTAGCAGCACTAATGTGGTTGACACTGTGTGCATTTCACTTTGTCATCAATGTGTGTGTAAAAATAAGCTACATAGTGTTTTGTGTATGTGGTATGTAATATATTCCTAATTTCTTCTTTACTGCATTTTTTTGTTTGAGCGTATGTTTGTCACACAAAAATCAAAGTGTTAAGTAGGTTTCTCTGTAAGTTCATCTAGATTGCTTGGCATCTGCTTTGAATTTTGTCTTGCTCACATTAGAGGAATTGAGTGGATGTTGGAGTCATTCAGTCTGTGGTTTGTCTTTTTTTTTTTTTTTGTTGCTGAAAAAGATTGTAGCAGTGTGCTGTGCCTGTGCCTCTTTGCTTTACTTACTTCATGATTTTCTTCATTTGTTGTCATGATGTTTCTGGTAGCACGTTCAGTAACATGGTATTGCCGAATTACACGATCCAGATACTAGCATGCAGCACTGATGGGGGAGGCAGGATCTAATTCCCTTTTTAAAGCAAATAGGCACTTTTTTTAGAGCTGTAATATCTCAATTTAGAATTGTGGTAATAAACCTTCCTTTTTTTGGATAAATTTATCTGTCCAATACTTCCTAGAGTACATACTATTGTGTAAACTGATAGTTTATAAACAGTAATGTGGATTCATAAATAAATGCAGTATCGAAAAGATTAGCTTTGTTTTGAAGTGGATGGTCTGGCAAGATGACTGTTTTAAAGGACACCATCTGTATCAGATGTTTGGTGATGGCTTCTGGTTTGGAGGAAAAAAGCAGACAAATTGAAAATATTGTATTACAATTCAAATTGTTTTTCATATTTAGAAAGTGAATCTGAAGATAGTTCAGATGATGAACCTTTAATTAAAAGGCTGAAGAAACCACCCACAGATGAAGAACTAAAGGAAACAGTCAAGAACTTGTTGGCCAATGCAAACTTGGAGGAGGTCACAATGAAGCAGATTTGCAAGGAGGTAAGCAAATATGATTTTGCAGTCTGTGTTAAGGCAGTGGGTTGTCTGTGAAATGACTTTTGTCGTTGTTTCAGAAATGGAGGCTTGCGCTCCACACACTGGTTTGGAAACAAATGTAGTTTTGCATTGATTTATTTATTTGCTAACAGCTATGACAGGGAGAGCTTCAATCTTAAGATACGCAGCACTGATACCCAGCATTAGAAAGGAAATCCGCTAAGAAAAATTAGCTATGTGGAAAGTTAGCAGTGTTACCTCCAAAACAACTGCCATGTATTAAAGTGAGAATATTTGAGATGTAGAGACGGTGCAGCAGCTTGCTCCTGTCAAGAGGGGAGGGCTGTGTCCTGCTCTCTGTACATTTCTCCTGCTCACCTTGCTGTCGTTCCTCATAGGTTCTCTTTATGAATCCATTCAGTCTCCTCTATCAGCAAATAATGAATAGTTCTTAACTGAGTTAGTGAGCTGAATCAGTTCAGGAAGAATCCATTACTTGTCAGGACAGGTGCCAGGAAGGAATCATGTGGCCGGAAAAGGGAAAGGTGGGGAAAAATTACCAAAACACAGACAACATACTGTTACCCTGACGTTTTCTACAGTCAGTTAACTTGCATGTTTGTTTTCCTGCTGCTTCCAAGTTGTCTTGAGAAAATTAAGCCAGAAGTAATTCTTATAAGAAAACTGTATTTTTATAATCTGTATAAACTTTTTTTCATGTTTATAGTCATTCTAGAAGCCTGAAATTTGGAATACTGAAATAAAATACTCTCCATTGGTTGTCAGCGTTGGCATCTGTTTTTTGTTTGTTTGGTCCTCTCTAACCCAGTTAAGCAAAGAATAGTTGTAGAATAGCATGCAAATATGTTTACTCTACTGTTTGTCACTTGAAAGGGTCACAATTTTACTTAGAACCAAAAAAGAAAGAAGCCTTGGGATTTGATGTAATGTAGGGCTATCCGACCACTTAAAGAGCACGCAAGGGAAATACCGGAGAATTCTTAGATCCTGACATGGCGAGCTAGACATTCCAACTTGTTGCTATGAAAAAATGTAGGACCAGTTTAGTCAGTGACCAAGCACTAAAAAACCCATGTATTTAAATATTCGTGGTCAAAATAAGGACAGGAAAATAAGCTTGTCACTTTACGTAATTAACAGAGGGCATTTTGGCAGTTGTAATACTAGAACCACCACGCCAATTTTTGCCCTAACTACTTTTAAGCACCTGCTATTCATACAATACATTGAATGAAAGTAACTTGAGGTGGTTTTTTTTACTTTTTTTTAGGTATATGAGAACTATCCTAGTTATGATTTATCTGACAGGAAAGACTTCATTAAAGAAACAGTCATAGAGGTAAAAACTTTGTCAATTAGAAGACATTCTGGGTTGGGGTTTTGTTTTTTTCCCATCAGCCTATTAAAGTGGCATGGCAGCCTGTTACACTAGTTTTAATAGCTTCCTGTACAGTACTGGAAGTTAGTGTGCTGATAAACCTGAACTCTGGCTCTGACTTTTTTTCTTTTGTATCCCTCTTTCAAAAATAACTGCTTCAGACCATTTTCTTAGCATGCCACTACTACTATTATGAATTTCTTTGGTAAGCAGAACTAAAATTAAAGTTCTCATCATTTTTGATGACTTTTATTCTCTGAAAGCTATGCTTTTGGTTTAAATTACAGCCTTGGCTGCAAGGTGCCCTATAATTCATGCACTGACCACATACATCCATAGGTAACAATGTATGAGGTTGTGTAAGCTTTGCAGACCTGCAAGCTCTGGCAATGAGAGAAGGTTAAAAATAGGTAGCGGTTCTCTGTATGTGCTTCTGGTAACACAGTCGTAACGTTGCCTTTGAGTTTGCTGCACTAAATGAAGATTAGCTATGCCTGATCTAATGTACTCATGACAAAGGGTTTATTGTCCAGTCTGTGGGTGGTAACTTGTAAAAATATTTTCAAGTTCAATTACTTTGCTGAAAAGTAAAAATGGAACTGGAGAAGTGAGGTTCTGTTAGTGGAGTTAATAAAGTAACTTTATTTTTCTCATGTGGCTTCATTGCAGATGTTGATATGGCTATCTAGAAATAGTTATGTCTGTGTTGTGCATACACGTCTCTATCAGCAAAGGTGTAACAGAGCAAACTGTCTGCTGTAGGGATGTTCTTCATTTTTTTGTGATAGCAAAAGTAGTGTATTTTCTTGATAGTCTACAAAAGGAGAGGCTGTATGTAATTGGATTGAGAGAAAGGAGAATACTAATACACTTCTCATTTCAGTTGATTTCATGATCTGATCTGACTGTGGGAAATGAAGATTCCTGGTTTTATGTTCCCATGGATTTGAAGATCTGATAGGCACCAGCAAAAGGAATGTGTCTTACCTTGTGGTAGTCGGAGCTGATTCTGCTGATCTAATGTTAAGAGTGTTGATGTAAATTGCTTTGTGTATCTTTTCCTTTTTTCCTCCCCCTAAAACCGAAACTGCATTTGATGCAGTTCTTAGTTGAACATACTTAAGTTTTGTGCATGGCAATAAGTGTTCCCTTTTTTATAGTTTTTGTACATTTTGAATTGCTTTGTATAACTAGATTCATGAGAACCATCATAGCTTTTTCGTGTGGATTACTAGCTTGTAGGAGACTTAAAAAATCAAGTAAGATGAAAGCTGCTTATCTGCACATATACATGCAGAGACTGGAATATTGCAGTATTGGTTTTAAAGATATTTTGGATACATATCCATTCTGAAAATAACAAGAGTTAGTCACATGTTAATGTCTTTTATATTCTGATACATTCTACAGATGCAGAATTACTCAAGGTCTAGATTACTGTCTTGCATGTGTAGGCACTGAGAACTGTCAAAGCATGGTAACTAATTGGCACATAGATGTTATTTTTGTACTTTTTAAAAGGCTTTCTGTTGTGTATATAAAGTTATTTCAGATTTCCTCTGTGCAAATCAGTTTTTTAATCTTGTTTAGAATCTGACATGAAATGTCAGTGTTCAGCAGTGAGGCTGTGATGAAAAGGGGTATGAAGCTGTTTCATGAAACTACAAATGGGTTGGTTTTATGTTTGTCCCCTCTTTCCTTGTACAGAATCTAAGCTGTAGTTTTATACTTAAGCTTTTCAGCGTTTAACTTTGTACAAAAAACAACATATACATTTGTTTCAATGGCTTGATACAGTAAATAAAATCCCTCCAAAGCCTATAGGGAAATTTCTAAAGTTCACTTTGCAAAAAATCTTTTACTTTAGCGTCTTGACTTGATGGCTTAGCATCTCAGAAGTGGGTGTCCAGGATGTACAGCTGGGAGGTTGGATACCTTTGGAAGCCCACAGTTTGGCTTCTGAATTGAGCAGCACTGATACGTGTGGTTAAGCTGTCTTCTGTATGGGAAAGCTCTGCTGAACCTGACCCTTGGTGCCTCGACATTGATAATGGTACTTCTAAGTGTGCAGCCTTGAACTTTGTCCCACAGCTTTTTGGATCAAAGTGAGCTCTTTGTCTAAATTTTTGTTGTTTAGGTTTCTGTTCTCCATACACTTTGTTGCTAATATGGGAAGTCCTACACTTAAAATAATGAATCTAATAGCTGCCAAAGCAGGGGCTGCCATTAATGCCAAGAGCACAGAATCCCTCTGACTCTAGTATTGCTGGAAAGACAAAGCCTATTTTTTTGAATTTTATTATTGTACAGTTGAGAAATAAGGGTTCGTAAATGATCTAATTTCTGCAAATGTTCAGCCAGTTAGACTATTAATCTGCACACACTTAGTGAGTTTCTTTGCGTGTAATCATTTCTAATAAGGCTGAATGTAATGGGGGGTTTTGTATTCAATAAATGTCTTTCACAAAAATGTAAATCAATTTTTATGATCTAACATTTGCTTAAATGTATAGTAAAAAAAATCTGCACAGAAAGATTATTGTTGTCTTTATCTCATCTGGTAGAAACTATTCAAGCCTAATTTAGCAGGCTTTTAAAGGTACTACTGCTGAAATGTAAGTTTTTGCACCAGGATAAAATTTTATATCTTCTATGAGGTCGGTTTGGGGGTTTTGTTTTTGTTTTCTTTCTTTGAACTATCTTAGCATAAAGAATACTTCTTAATTGCAATTAAAAACATCAAAAGTTTCTGAGTCCTCCTTCAAAGTGGTGAATTACTTGTGTCAAGTTTTGTTGGGTTTTCAATTGGATTTTCTACAGATACTTGAACTGCCTTGTGATTTTTATGTAAATATGTGAGTTGGTTTTAATTATATGGGTCAAGAAGTGTTTTTAAGGTGAGTGACTCCTGAGTATAAATACTTTTTATAGTGTAAATTCCAACAAAAACTTACAAAAGGATAATGCACTTGTACTTTGGAATTGCACAGATGGAATGGAAATGAACTTGGCATCCTTTGAATACTCTGTTAAAATATTAACTGCAGCTCAGTGTAGTTCTCAACAGAGAAGAACTGTCTGAGCTGTTCCCTTGCTAATCCATACCGGTCTGGCTGCAGCTTATAGAAGATTCCAGTACAACTGGGGAAAAGGCTTCAAGAGAATACTAAAAGGTAAATAAAATGTCCTGCTTATCCTGATGCTGTGGGATTAAACAAACAGCCAATCAGGGCTCTCAATCCTCTCTAGAAATGCTCATAAAAGATAGCAACTACTTAACCGGATGGAAGGTAACTGAATGAAGTGTTAAGGCATATACCTCACAGATGTTAAAGATTGTCCTGAGCATTGTATTCTAGAAAAACAGTCCTGACACGTTGATATTACTTACAGCATAATTCCTACAGTCCAGTGTATTGGTTCCTCTGTTTAGTTAAGTCTTTAGTATTGGGTATTTTGGTCAGTGACCTGCAAATCCACACAAAATAACCTCAATGACTCACTCATATGTACAGCTGATCTTATGAGTGAGCTCGGCTTTTGAGGCCCTGTAGGAGAGGGCTAGGTGGGCAAAGAGGAGAAGTTTTGAGAGAAGAAAAGTTACTGATCTTTTGGAAAAGATCTTAACTGGAGTTATGTGAGTACTTGGGGTATGCTGCTCGGGCATGTCTAACCAACACAAAATTAGGAAGATGAAACTTTTAGGAGACATCTCACTTTTTTCCAGAAGCTCTGGACAAAGAACCATCTTGAGCCTGAGCAGGCTGCCGATAGTATCGGTTTTCATTCTGCATTATCCAGTTACATGGCACAGGACAAAAGATCTGAATATCTGGGTTTAGATTAGCCACTGCTAAGATGGACTTAAAAATAACCCTTTTGGAGCCCAGGGCTTAATCTGGCCAAATAACGCCCCTGGCATCTGGCATGGTGATTCTATTAAGGTTTATTAGCTCTGTTGCTGTTTGAGAAGGTGGCTTGTGACCACTCGAGTAGATCTAATTATTCCTGTTCCAAATTAGAAAGTCAAACTATAATCAAGTAGCTTCAACTGAGCTAGATGAAAGCATTCCTGAAATGACTTCTGGTGGTTGTTGTTATTTTAGTTCCTCTTATTTAGGGAGAATAGTAGTAAAATTATAATGAACCAGAAGACTGTCTAAAAAAAAAGCTTGAAATAAGTAATTTATTAAAGCAACATTCACCAGTTTTTCAACCAGTGAACAAGTGTGTTACTGACAAGTGTGTTGCTTTGCAGAAGGAGAATGATGTTGGCACTTCCTTTGAATTTGGAAATATTTACTAAAGCAAGTAGCTGATAATTGTAGGTCTAAAAGTTTATTCAGGTAGGCCTTGACTTTGAGGAGAAACGGGCTGACAAGGAACCTCATAAAGGTCAACAGAGGCAAATGCAGCATCCTGCCTCTGGGATGGAATAACCCCATACAGCAGTGCAGCTGGGGACAGGCTGGTTTCTTTCCAAGCAGCTCTGCAGAAAAGACCCAGGTGGAGGCAGATGGTTCTCACACACAATGACATGAACCCAGTTCAGCAGCGTGCCCTTGTGATAAGGAGCACTAACAGCATTTTGGGCTGCTTCAGCAAGTGCGTAGCCAGCAGGCTGAGGGAAGCGATTATTACTCCCTATTTAGTGAGCTTGCATTGGGAGTGCCATGTCCTGCCTTGGCTCCCTGGTACAAGACCGATGAGGACATGCAGGAGCAAGCCCAGTGGAGGGGCCACCAAGATGGCCATGGGGCTTGTGGATGGGAGGCAGAGAGAGCTGGGCTTGTTCAGCTGTAAGAAGAGATGGTTAAATGGGGATCACACTGCCATCCACAACTACCAGCTGGGGGAGCAAGGGGGAGGCAGGGCCAGGCTCTGCCTGGGGGTTCAGAGTGGGAGCACAGGAGGTGACTGGTACAAGCTGCCACCAAGCAACTTGCAATTACATGTTGACATGTGAGGGGAAGAAAAGCTTCAGTGTGAGGGTGGTCACAGAAACAGCCTGGAGCAGTTGTGGAACCCCTGTTGTTGGAGGTGTTGGGAACTCAGCCTGGAAGGACCCTGAGCAGTCAGACCCATACTGGCCCTGTTCTAAGTAAAGGCTTAAACCAGATGATCTCGAGAGATCCTGGGGATAAAAAGATGGCAGTGTTATGTAACTTGCCATGCCTTTTCACCTGACCTGGTTCACTGGACTGCACTCTGTCATATATTTGCTACTTAATTTTTGTCATCTAAATTTTAGACAGCATGGGCTAAAAGGGAAAAAAAACCCCTCATACCAGCAATTTTCTTGAAGGACTGCCAGTCCTTAGGGGGGAGTAAGATGAGATCTACTGTTTATTAGTGGAAAGAAGTTAATATTTTTCAAGGCCAGCGTCCGGTGCAATGAAAAAAATTCCCTGCAGGGAACTGGCATCAGGAGCAAAAGCACATCCTCAGGATACAAACTTTGACCTGCTAATCAAGAACCACAGTGTTATGGAAGAGCAGTGACTTCCACAGAGTCATGCTTTCACTACTTCACTACTCCCTGTGTTACTGTTTGAAATTAACCTTTGAAGGGAGTAGGGTTATTACTTTAAGTTGCTGGCAGTCAGACTGAACAAACATCTACCCACCCCTGTTCAAGAAGAATAGGGTAGATGAGCATTATTGGAATTTGACATTGTTAGTCATTTAAATGTTTTGGGTGCTTAGTAAGCCTTTCATGTGCTTACAGTGACCTGTGCTAGCAGGAACCTTTTTGGACCACAATTCTTCTATGAAGTTACATAATGTTTTTCACTGAGTAATTTTAAGTGGTTCTCTGATGATTTTTCTGGCTATTCTAAGATTATGGGCAATGCTTCTAAACAATTATAATCTCAGCTTCAATTTCCTTTGGTTAAGGAAAATTATCTGATACAAGCTTGTGAATTGCTTTGTAAACCTCAGAGGCAAAAGACACTATTATGGTGTTGTCCAAATAACAGCAAAATTAGTGCTTAGAGTTCCAAAAAGATTGTAGAGCAGCACTTCTGAGGAACCGTCTAGCTGTAGGAACATACTAAAATGAAATCTTAAATCATTATCAAATGTAATAAAATAGAGGCTTACCCACTAGTTAAAGACAAAAAAATCCCACCCCAAAAAACCAAGACATGAGCACCCTGTGGATACTTTCAAGTTTTATTCTGCTGCCATAACACAGTCACACAGAAGACTTGAAGTGTAACAGATCATGCTCTGCATTCAAACAGTTTTCATAACATTTAAACAAATCCACTCAAAGAAAAAAGTCCCTATTTTTTTTTTCATTTGCAGGGAATAAATTAAACACAAAAGGAAAAGAACACATACATGCTTGAAATAAATTTTAACATAGGTATTAAAAAAACTTTTTTGGAACATTACTTAAAGAATGAAGTCTCAGAACCAGCCTGATGTTCTTATACATTTCAAATAAACGTAAATTAAAATTTACTCCTCAAACTTAAGTGCAGCACAACACAGCTTAAGTGCCTTTGCACCAAAATAATATACAAATAATTAATAGACCAGACCATAGATAAATTTGTTGGAGTTTTTTTTTATGCTATAAGAAGTGTGCAGCAGCTAAAGCCAAATGTGACACGGTATTTGTTCGTATCCATCTCTGTTCTCTAGAATATAGCATGTATCTACCTGCAAAGTTGTAGATAGATTTAAAACATGAAAAATTAACAGGGTGGAAGCAAATGCCTAAGATCAAGCATGTTCACAAGGACTTTGGACTGTGGAAATGGAAGCAGAGCTCAACTTTCCAGATAGGTCCTATCCTAAAATATGATGTGTTTAAATGCTGTTGCTAAACTGACTGGAGTTCTGACTGAGGTCAGCTGAAGCAGCCACTGAATATAATGTTTTGGACTTGCAGTAATAAGCTTCTTTTTCCCCACCTTCAGAAGCTCCTCTCCTTAGAACTCTGTCATATATGATAAACTGGGGGAGAAACTTGGGACTCAAACATAGGCAACGCTCAGTCTTTCCTAGGTACACTGTAAGTTGGCCTGTAATACAGGACATTAACAAAGTGCAAACAATTACAAAAAGCAAAATCTGGTGTATGATTATCTCTTATCCATGGGTTTTTTCTTGCTTCTTATAGCCTTTAGATTACTTGGAAATACTTTAAAACTGTACATACTAGCATTTAGGTAGAGGAAAATTATGAACAGTTACACTTTTCCTATTAATCCATATAATTCAGCTCCAGGAAGCAGAACAGAATATATATCTGAAAAACATCTAGTTATATAGACATCTTCACCTTGTAAATTAGAGATTAAATAAAGGTATTTAACAATATCATAGCTACTCTAAACCCAAAATATTAGGTATTTGAAAAAGAAGAATTGTGTTTGTTCAGTAGGATTTTTTTAAGGTTGCTTCTTGTTTGTTTTTCCCCCAAGGATACAGCTTTAGGAAAATAAGCACTGTAGCTAAAAAAAAAAAAAAAAGTTTGCTGTGTCCTTCTTAAATTAAGAGATTAAAAAAAGAGCCTATGCATGAGAATGGGGGGGAGAGGGGAAGAATAAGTGCTTACTCCTTCCAGAAATCACGAAGCCTATGTAGAAAAAGTTACAGGGAAATTGTGGAGGAAGAGAGCCAAAAGTTGGTTTTGATTCTTCTTTTTTTTTTTCCTCTTTTTTGCATTAATACCATTTTAACGGAACAGTATTGCAACAGATATCCTAGTTGTCTGTCTTATTTCTATTGAAAAACCTTTTTTTTTTTTCTTCCCTGTCCCATGGAAAAATCTATTAGCTAGATGCTTAGCCCTTACTGAATTACTCCCTCAAGTTGTTTTTATTAATACTTTAATAATAATAATTTAAAAAAACCCCTTCAAGTCAAAGTGCAAGCCACCTTATTTCAGCCCTTCATAAAAGTTAGTATTTTTCCTCATTCATCTTCGCTTATTTTTTAAATATTAAAGCTGAATGAGCCATTAGGAACTTAGTCCTTCACTGCCCACTGTGTATTCATCAGTGGACACTTCCTCTACTCAGCCCAAATGAATCTGGAAGTTTGCTTTCAAAAATAAACCCATAGAAATACAGTATGTTTAAATTGTCCTGTCACTACGTGGTCAGAAGCACTAAGCAAATCTAAACTCAGCCTATTCTTCTAACAAGAACTTCTCTGAATAAGTAGCAGAGAGAATATTTCAAAGTTGGTTTTTTTTTTTTCTTTTTCAAAATAACATAAAAGTTATTTTTTCAAGTAGTTACTAGCTACAATAACCTTTCTATGATTGCACTGTAAACTGTTCCAGCAGTCTGATTTAAAGGAACAAACTTGGTATTCCAAAGCCTGCTTAGTGGAGGCTAAGAGTATGAAAAATATTCTAGAAAAGGTTATTGACTGCAGACGGAAAGAATGATAGTTGAGTTCCTTCCTAGAGTAATTCTAGAATTTGTCTAGGCTATTCAGGCTTTTGGGAGCAAGTTTGAACTCCTATGAGCACAATGAACCTGAGAAGCACAGTTAGTGGACAATTCCCATCCTCGTTACTAACTGCCAGCACCTCCAATGCCGTATGCCAACTGAGTCCTGTTTCAATCAAACCTTCTGAAATGAAGGTTTACAATAGCACGAGTGGAGCCACACAGAAGAGGACTCTCAACAAAAGTTCTGCTAGTTACTCTGTGGCCAGGGACTCCAATGTCTCTCTTGGTAGGAACACCTTAGCTGGAAAAAACACCCCAACCACATCAGGGCCTAAAAGAGGGGTGGGAAAGAGGAAAAGGACAATGAAGATTTTATCTTCAGGTACCATATACTAGTAAGTACCACTTAGGAAAAAGGCAGCAAATAGGAAACTTGAAGATAGTTTTACCCACAGAAAACAAAAAAATAGATCTATAAACACAAAATTTCAGTACTTAAAATGCTGCTATTTTGCTCGCTTCTCGAACCCCACTCAAGTAAGCTCCTGTAACGGTCTGAGGAAAGTGCCTGTTTGTGGCCTGCATTTAAAAGAAAAAAAAAGTTAATTGTTACTGAAACGATTAGAAAGGCAGCATTTCGGTTCAGAAGATCAGGTTTGTTTTCCTTAAGATTATACTGACATTTTTAAAAGCAATGTAAAACTTCTTAGAAACAATTTAGGAGAAAAGCTTTAGGATTTTTAGCAAGTTCAAAGTTCGAAGCACATCAACTAGCAAAGCCAGCAGTCTGCTTTGCTCCCTGCACTTGAGTGGGGCAGGGGAGTTCTGTTTCAGTATAGAAAGCACCTATATTCCATCAGCAGCGTGTACTTGTTATGTTACCCACACATGGAGGAACAGAAAGAGATTTTAACCAAAAATACAAGTGGATGGTATAGAGTCTTGTCGTGTTCTGCCAAAGTCCTGGGGCTTTTTTTGTTTTGTTTTTAAATTGGCTGGAAGCAGCAATGCTGAGGTACTGACAGGCTGACTCCTGTTCTTACCTCTGCTGTCAGAGTGGTTCCAAAGAACGTTTATCAATATGGTGCTGACGATACATATATATATAAATAAACCATTAGGTTATGCAGTTCACTCCTGACCTGAAATATGTGGCAGACTTTCCATGCTCAGTAACACGAATGAAGAGGGGTCTGTGTCAAAATCCAAAAGCATGTGCGTGTTTGTGTAACACAATACTTACACCTCCAGATTAATGGTGTTTGCTAGCAAAACACTGTCTTTCCAAAGAAACAGTTCCCCAATAACCTTAACAAACAGTAACAACAATGCTTACCTCACCAGCAAAGAAAATCTTCCCTTGTATGTCTTCAGCTATAATGTCGTAGGCTTCGCCGCTACCCCCTGTTTTTACAAAGCTGTATGCCATCTGCAGCCAAGGGTCTTTGCTCCAGCCAGTGACAAAGAACTTCACTGGGTCAGGAACCTCCTGCATAATGAAAATAAGAGATGTGCACTGCAAGGAAAAGCTCGTCAGCATGTAACTTTTTCCTTGGTTTCTTGTCATCGTTGGAGTATGCAGGATTATTACAAGACAGATTAGATCACATCCCAGAATTAAATTCCGATTTTCTTTATTATACTACTAGCCACAAAGAGAATTTTGCCTGATAGACCTGCCTGATGTCTGAAACAGAGTGCACTATTCTGAATGCAACAAAGCTGGGTATTATAAAATACTGCTTAGGTGTACATTCCTTCCTAAGTAAAAAGTATCCTAAAAATACACACGTTCTCTTGCAAATAGATAAAACACCAGTATCAATGTCATGTTTTTATGTAGACTGTAAGCACTTCTTAGCTAGGTAAGGCATGATGCTTTGCTACTTCTGGATTGTTAAATCTCAAAATGTCATCTTAATTTTGGAGATAATTACATTACTTAACTATTATCAGAAAGCTGGCTTGAAAACTAGGTTCAAGGAGAAGACAAAAAACCCCAGAAAATCACAGAGTCTGTAGCTAAGCCATGACAGTTATACTGTGTATTTTCTGTCATGTTACAGCATGCAAGCATCGTAGAATTCTACCAAAAAGAACCTGGATAACAATGGTATGAAGAATTAGTTAACTGGAGCTGTGTCTTAACCTGAGGGGCTTGTGACAAGTAAACAGTAGCTCTCTTGGCTGCCTCTTACCCACCGTGTGGTGGCAACAAAGAGATTATTCCATTCAGGTAGTGCATGAGAGACTGAAGCTCAAGCAACAAAGACAACGGTTAGCCAAGGATGGCAAGTTTCACAGGCACCCCAGAAGAAGTTCTGGTACACCCCTGGAATCTGCCTTGTCTGAGCATCCCTCTGCGTTGTGGACAGATGACTGAAACGAACCGCTGCTGTAAACCAGGGAGGCAGAGATGGAAATGGCTCTCCTAGACCAGAGTGGCACCAAAACCAAAGGCCTGTTTGCTACTTCTACGCTCTCATGAGATCAAAATAGCGGGTATGTGGATATACATTGCACGTGATTCTGGTAACTGTTAAGCCATTACCAAAAGTATGTTTTCTAGGAAAAGTCAGGCTTTCAAATGCCAGTGCTTCTCCAAGTCCATTAATCCAAACATCTGAACCATCAGTAAAATTCGGGAGATCCCCTATGAACACTAACACAAGTGTTCCTTGGGATTTAACTGGCATTACTGTCTACAGAGTGGAATGCAAGTAACACTGCTAAGTCACAGGCTTCTGCTTACCCCAGATTTCTGTTTTTCCTATTAGATTTTATACTAATTGTGAGTTGGGGGAAGAAAAAAAAGGCAGATTTTTTCTTTTTTCAGTCAGGATGTAGGGCCCTTGATAGATCATTTTGCCTGTACCTCCACCCCAAGACAGCTCAGGAAGCGTTGTGTCTTGTTAGAAAAGTTAGGGTTTGGTTTTGGGGGTGCTGTAATTTCAGTTGCTTTTTATGTGGAGGGGTGGGTGAGTGGGAAATCACAGTCACCTTCATCTAGCTTAAAGTTTTTATGATGTATTGGAAGTGACCAAAAAAAGTTTGGAAACCAGGACATCTGCTTTCAGGGATGGCAGTTCATTTCTGGTTTTTGATTTGTTAGCATTTTCTTTCAGACATGTAAGAGACTTCAGTTCACATTCTCCACATGAGACCAAACATCATGTTTTTAGTATATCTCAAAAGGAAATTTATTCCCTCATACTGACACAAAAATAGTTTAAAATGTCAAAGGTTTTCCTTCTATCATGAAGAAAGAGAGTCAAAAGCTGTACACCTGTTGGCAAGTTAAATAGTATCTTGCTAAAAGAGCCTTCTCTTACCTGCTCCTTAAACAGCTCTCGAAGTACCATCATACACTGTTGCAGTACTTGTTTATCATCTAAATTCTTAATGGTTGTCACAGCATCTCCAGTGACCACTGACATTAAAATGCTTTGTTTGCCCTAGAACCAAGACATTAGCATATGAGATTATTTTGAAATAATTAGGTTAAATATTTCTTGAAGAGTGCCTTTCAACTGGTATTGACAATGAGATTTTCAGCTGCAAAGTAACTTTTGTTCTAGAGGGAAAAATCAGTTTGATTTCTTAAAGGGTGCACAGTCTCCAGTATTATCTAATTACCACCGTCCTCTGATCTCTTGCTCACAGACCTGTGTTAAGGTCAGTCCCTGATTTAACTTGCCAGCTTAACTGGAAACTTAGTACCCCTTTAAAGGCTGCACCAAAAGATTTTACATTTATAGTATTATTCTTTGTGACAAACCTCTTAAGCTGCAGTTCCACACCAAAATTCTACCTCAGCTCTACTCCATTTTCAAAAGATGGTAATAAAGAGAGTTAAGTTTCATTTCTAGTTAGATGTATTTTGGATTAGGCCAGTGCTAAGGTCTTACCAGCAGCTTCTGGCCCATGAAATGAAAGCTCAGTTCTGCTGCTGTTTCCTTCCGCTTCAAGAAAGCTGCTACCACTCAGAAGTTTCAAAAATGAAGTGGTGACTACAGAACAGCACACAGATTAAAGAACACCCCATCTCTTGTTTATATAAGGTGATTCATCTGTTACTGATCTTCACAGCTAGCAGAGAACAGCTATCAGGGAAATTTAAGAGTTCTATCTAGTGTCTCTGGACAGCACCAGCACACTGAACCTCACATAGAATGAGCTCAAAAATACTGAAAACTTCTTTAAGAGAATTCATATACAGGTGCAGATACGGTAGTAACAGAGCACAATCTTCATGGGATGGAATAAGCTGTAAGGTTAAAAATGGCCTTTTCATTACTGCCAAGTAACAAGCAAGAGTTGCTGTAAAAGCATGAAAAGGTAAGATATGAGTGTAATGTGTCTGCCTGAAACTGGAAGGGAAGAGAGGCATCATGTCAATACACTAGTTTGAATGTGCTTTGAAATCCCAAAGTTTGGGACTGACCCTACAGACCTCAGTTTCATACAAAACCTAGCATTTCTCTTCTGCTGCCCTCCATAGTTATTCAGGGTAGTGCAAGACACTGAGTGTTATCAAGACAGCATGAATTTTTAGCTGATGTAAATAAGAGAAAAGAAATCCTAAACTGGAGGGGACTAGTAGACTTTTCTCCCTTATTAGTACATCTCTAATCAGGTATTACAGAATTGTTTTCAAGACAGTTAGAGAACAGAAGTGTTAATTTGCTCGTATATTTGCATCTGAACATAGGAAAACATTCCCATTTACAAGGGCAAACCATCAGTCAGCTTTCTCTTGATAAATACTACTGCTTGCACTTCTTTTACTAGTTGCCAGAGGGGGCAGAAGAAAACTTTCACTGTTAAGTAATTATTGCTCTTGGATTCCAAACTGAATTTCTGAAGGGCCAGCAGAAAATACAGGTGGCATGTGATACCTCTGGATCCATGTCATAGAATACACTGAAGAGCCCACGCTGGCTAGAATTGGGTGGAATGTGACCAAAAAAATCGGCTCCTTGAATTTTACTGTCCCAAAATCTGTAAGGAAACTCCAAGGCAATCTAGAGAGAGAGAGAGAGAGAGAGAGATACAGAATGAAAACATTTCATACCGTAAAACTCATAACTGGATAGGGTATATGGTGTTCTTCTTTTTCCCTTTTCCACTCAATGAGACACCCCTCGTTCTATGAGAGGGTCTCAACAGAGAATATATGGGGCTGTTGTCCAAGGGAGACTGAGAAGGACAAATTCACAAAGGAATTCACTGTGGAGAATGCTCAAAGAGTTCATCAGAATTTGTATAAACCTAACGTAGACCTTGGGGATCCCCATCCTGTGTGTAGGGTTTCTGAACCTTGCCTTTAAATTTCCACATGATTGCACTCCTGTTTCTGGCATTACTTCTGCTACTGTTCTGTTCTAAGCACACATCTTGGGGCCCTTTTCAGGAGAGGCTGGCATTTTGCACTGGAAGAAGGTAGAAGATCTTATACTGGTCAAACAGACAACTTTGAGTATTCTTCTGAAACAGTTCATGTGTTTATTACATCAAAAGGAGCTGGAATAAGCATATTATTAGAATTTTGGAAGATCTAAGCTAATCACAAAGGCTTACTCAAATTTAGGCACAAAACATTTGAGCTGTGAAATGAGACTGCAAACAAGTTTGGTTTTTTTTTAAACCCCATTTAAATAAGGAAAGCAAGAAAAACAAATACATGTGATCCCTGACAGCATTTTGCTCTTCTGGGCTAGTGTATGTAAGTGAAACCAAATGCTTAATCAAACCTGAGACACACTCAGCAAAAGCAACAGACAAAGCAGCCAATGCTTCTATTAAAAGACCCATGAAATGATTTACCTTCTCGATGACTCCTGCTCCCAAACTATTAATGGCCTTGATTTTTTTTTCTGACAGTGGAGGATTAAACTGAATGGCATTTTTCTGAAGAAGGGCCAGTGGGATAGTCACCAGTACCTGAAAGAAATAACTAGTCACGACAGCAGCAAAAGCTGAATGTTGCACTTAAAGAGTCACAGCATCTTTTTAATGACCTTGGTTGATGCTTACAGGATGCAGAGTAACACTCCCCAGACACCTCTGTATTAGTGTCTGGTTTCACTACACATTAGTGGGAAACATGCCTTGCTTTCAGGTGAGACCAAATCCTACAGTTCACACAGTCTGTTGAATTGCTTGTGTAAGAGTGGCTAACGATGCTACTCATTTTAATCCTTCCTGTAAATTAGTCAGTGGCTCTCAGACCAACAAAACTGTCTGTCTGAAAGGAGGGAAGGTGGCTGTTGTTCAAGTTTGGCATTTCTTCCTTCACAGATCTCTCTAAAATATGCTCACTAACACCGCTGATGTCAATCCAATCTTCATCAAGTGTTATGTATCGTTCTAAAAATGACTACAAGCTAAATTACCCCACATGGAGGAGGTGGGGATACATACAGAGAGCAGGGAAGACTGGGAGGTGTGGGCTGCCCAGTCCTGCGTGCCAAACAGAAATACTCTAACATGCAGATCACGCGCTGAGCGGGGAAGGGAACCAGAAAATGTAACTGGCACTTCAGAGACCAGGTAAAAGTGTCTTGGCTCCACATCTTTAGTAGGAACATCACAGTGCTTAGTTCTTCAAATCAGCTAGTACTCAAAATTCAAGCGTGCTCAATGAAGAATAGGACATCCACTGCAATATAGATGTGTTTTCACCTTTCAGTGGGAAGAAATTGGGCTAAATAATGTTCTAAATAAGACAAAATGGACATGGCACTATCTGTTAATTTGAGAAGCCCCAGCAGTCCAGTGAACTTCCCACTGACTGGAAAAGGGAAAAAATAACGCCCATTTTTAAAAGGGGAAAAAAGGAAGACCCAGTCTCACCTCTCTGTACAGCAAGATCATGGAAGGGATTCCCCTGGAAACTAGGATAAGGCATATGGAAAATAAGGAGATAAGCTTCACTAAAGGCAAACTGTGCCTGACAGAATTTTGGTGGCCTTCTATGATGTAGTTACAGCACTGATGGAAAAGGGAAGAGCAGCTGAAACCATCTACCTGGGCCTGGGCAAAGCATTTGACACTGTCCTGTATGACATCCTGCATGATGTGCATTTGAAAGATGGACCACTGTGGATGAGGAATTGGCTGGATGGTCACGCTCAAAGAACAGCAAGTAACGGCTCAATGTCCTGAGTGGAGACCAGTGACAAGTGGGGTTCCTCAGGGGCTGGTACTGGGACTGCTGCTGTTTAACATCTTTGTCAGCGACATAGACAGTGGGATTGAGGGCACCCTCAGCAAGTCTGTCCACACCACCAAGCTGCATGGTGCAGCTGACACGCTGGAGGAAAGGGATGCCATCCAGAGGGACCCTGACAGGCTTGAGAGGTGGGCCCATGCAAACCTCATAAAGTTCAGCAAGGCCAAGTGTGCAAGGTCCTGCACATGGGTTGGGGTAACACCAAGCACAGCTACAGGCTGGGTGGAGAATCATAGAACGGTTTGGTCTTGAAGGGACCTTGAAGATCATCTAGTTCCAACCCTCTTGTTCAATGGATGATTGAAAGCAGCCCTGAGGAGAAGGACTTGGGAGTGTTGGTGAACAAGAAGCTCAACATGACCTGGCAATGTGCCCTTGCAGTCCAGAAAGCCACCTGTGCCCTGGGATGCATCAAAAGCAGCGTTAACGGCAAGTTAAGGGTCCTACAGTAAAGCTGGAGAGGGACTGGTTACAAGGGCATGGAGTGATAGGACAGGGTAGTGGCTTTAGGCTAAAGAAGGGTAGATGTAGATTTGATATTAGGAAGAACATCTTCCCTGTGAGGGCGGTGAGGCCTGGCACAGGCTGCCCAGAGAAGCCGTGGCTGCCCCCTCCCTGACAGTGTCCAAGGCCAGGCTGGATGGGGCTTTGGGCAACCTGGTCTAGTGGAGGGTGTCCCTGCCCAGGGGGTTGGAACTGGATGGTCTCTAGAGTCCCTTACAACCTAAACTGTTCTATGATTCTGTGTATTGTGGTTAATATTGTTCTTTTGTTCCCTAAAATCTTTCATAGAAATAGAATCTCCTAAGCTGGAAGGGACTCATAAGGATCATTGAGTCCAACTCCTGACTCCACACAGGGCCAGCCAAGTCAGCATGTGACTGAGGGCATCATCCTGATGCTTCCTGAACTCAGTAAAGCTCAGTGCTGTGACCCCTTCCTTGGGGAGCCAGTTCCAGGGCCTGACCACCCTTCTCAGTAAAGAACCTCTTCCTAATATTCAACCTAAACCTCCCCTGTCACAGCTTCATGATGTTCCCTCGCTGGTCACCAAAGAGAGATCAGTGCCTGCCCCTTCTCTCCCCCTCGTCAGGAAGCCAGAAACTATGATATCTTCCCTCAGCCTCCTCCAGGCTGAACAAACCAAGGGACTTCAGCCTCTCCTCGTAAGACTTCCCCTCCAGACCCTTCACCATCCTTGTTGCCCTCCTCTGGACACTCTCCAATAGTTTTGTGTCCCTCTTGTACTGTGGTGCCCAAAACTGCACCCAGTACTGGAGGTGAGGCCACAGCAGCGCAACATAGAACATGACAAGCTGGCAGTGCCATGCTTGATGCACCCCAGGATACGGTTGGCCCTCCTGGCTGCCTGGGCACACTGCTGGCTCACGTTTAACTTGACGTCAACCAAGACCCCCGAATCCCTCTCAGTGTGGCTGGTCTCCAGCGTCTCATCCCCCAGTCTGTATGTGCAGCCAGGGTTGCCCCTTCCCAGGTGCAGAATTTGAAGCACACTGTGTACCTTTTGTGCTGTCCACACTGTTCCATCTGCAGTTGTGACCTGTACTTCTTCACCAGAATAGTCAATGCTCTGTACCTAGTGAGAGACAAATTGAAGAAGGTTATACCAGACACTCTACATGCAATGCACATTCAGACAAGAGCAGCTACCATTGTGCCAGTCTGCCAGCCAGAAATTGAAGAACAGAGTTTTCCATGGAAATGTTGAAATTAAAAAAAAAAAGCCTCCATGGAAGCTGAAAGAAAAAAATCCATCACGATTCTAACCTAAAAGCTCAGCAGCAGCAGCATATTTAAGTACTGAAATTCTTGAGCATGATTTCCAGAAATGGTATGGGGTGTTCATTAGTAGGGAAAGCAAGCTTGTCAACATTAAAGGCAGCAAATAACAGTATTTTTTAACAGTCAAGTTAAAGAAGGTGATTTTTTTAGTATATGCTTGTGAATATGGAATTCATAACATACTGAGATTAAATTTGTTACGAATCCTAAATCTGTTCTCCCTCCTAGGATGCAGAAATCCAGCTGTGTTTTCAGCATCACAGATTTCATATAAAGTTAATCAATGCTATCTGCAACATCAATAATTTAATTTCTTATCAGTCAAAAGCTTAAACAAACAAAAAAGCTGAAATTATCCTCTTTTCTTAAAAGACAAGCCAAAATAACCACAGGCACAGATTCTGCCTCATCCAAAAGATTACAGAAGACAGGACTGGGGGCTTCAGAGCAGCGTAAGACAGGCACCGCATCAACGTTTTCCAGACTCACTGGGGAGTTCAGCCGGATGTCCAACCCTTCCGCCAGCTTATCGATCACAGTAGAATATCCCACGGTCAGCAGAGTGTGGTCCCCAGCAAACTGGGCAAAGAACTCATTGTGGTCCCACGAGCGCGCAGATACCTGCGGGCAGAACACAACCAGCTGTCTCTACCGGCAAGGGGACACGGGGACTAGCAACAGCCCCGCAGCGTGCAAGCAGCTACCCCAGCTCCCTTGACAACTGGGGGGAAAAAGGTGCATCACCAGGGTGAGTGGCAGCGCTGGCAGAAGCTGCTGGACAACATAAGCTTTGCTGGGTTAAGAAAGGTCATGATACAGGCTGGTCATCAGCAGGTAATTTACAGTTCTGCTAGGTAAAGAAAATGAGGTAAAGTGTGAAAATTCAGGTGGTTTGTGGTGTATTTATTTTGGGTTTTCTGTCTCCAAGCAAAGAAGTGCGATTTTACAGCCTGAAGACTTCAAATAAAAAGGGAAATAGTTTTATTTCCCAACACAAAGGGGAAAAGAAAACGTCAATGAAATTCTTTTGCCATTTTGGGATTCTTCCACGATATCTTTCCTTCACCTTCTCCCCCATCCCTGTGAAGTCAGTTAGTACAACAGTAATATCTGCACTAAGCAATCACCACTTAACAGCAGAAAACATGAAGCAATTCTCAAACTGCTATTCAAATGCCAATTCCTGCCACCACAGTTGCATTTACTTCATATTTTGATTTTTAAATTGAAGGTGAGATATATTTTACCATCTTTCTCATTTCCCCTGGCTGCTTGTGAAATGTGAAAGCTTGACATAGCAAAGTATTTCCCACTGGCTGCCTGGTATAGCACTGTCTTGCAGATTTCTTATGTGCTTCTCAGTTCAGATCAGATTTGTACATCTGCACACACCAATCAGCTGTCCCATCAGCACAGTACAGTTGACCCTGAACATCTTTAACCCAAGCAACAGGACCGAGGGAATAACACACTGCAAAATACTTTGATATTTCCTGGACCTGCTTGGTTAAAATTGAAGCCACAAGGAAAGCCAAATATCACATAGTCAACAGAATACCTAGGACTGGTGAGCTGGGGCCCACCATCAGGGTGTTGGAACACTTCAGAAGGTAAATGCATTTATTCTCAAGATACCTAGCAAGGTAGAGAAATACCTCCGTTTTTAAACACAGAACTGAGAGGCGTAAGTCACATAAAACATCTGAGGAAGAGGAATCCTATCACCCAGAGTATCAGTAAAATGCCCTACTCCACTGCACCATGTTCTGTCAACCTCTATGTTGAAGAGGATCTTAATGGAACCATCATAAACTCCCATCAGTGCTGGAATTTATGTCTCAATGCTTTTAAAGAACAGGTTAGGGGTGTAGGAACAGTTTAGGGATAGCTCATTCTTCCACTGGGGCCATGGGATGGATCTGCTGACTTCTCAATGTCATTTCCAATCCTGTTTTCTATGAAGCTCAGAACACAGCTGTCAAAACTCACCTGAGAGAGATTGCTGCCACAGGCATACTCCAGATTACTGAGGTGGAACTGTAGTACTTTTTCTTCCAGCTCACTGAACTGGATACCAGACTCCTGAATAAAGGCTTTATAGATCTCTTGTATTTTTTCTGTGAAAGAACATGTATGAAATAAGAATACATCATGAGGTGCCAGAAGTCCTACTGCATTTCAAGATGCTGCTCTCGGGACCACAAGATTTTCAAGCTTATTGCTAAGTTGCACTAAGATGTTTTTCTTCTCATAGAAAAAAAAACCCACAAGATCTTTCTGGTGATAAAGTACAACTTGGCTGTTTAATCACAGATTTCCCTTGCACAATTTTCTTCAAAAAGGAAACACACATTGCTTCAAGGAAAAAAAAAGGTTATAATAATTTAAAAGAAAAAAGGAGAACCACACTGTGAAACAGTACAGCTGAGCTAGCAAATTCAGACATGAGGGAAACAGTTTCATTCTCATCAGTAGACCGTTGAAGGTATTTCAAGGAAAATACACAGTGAAGTGTAAATATTGTTTAGTTTTTACAAAACCAACAGAGCTGAGAAATTTGATTCAGGGTTCACTGAAGAGCACATTAGCAAGCTAATTCTTGTCTTACAGAAGCCACACTGAAAAGATCTGGGAGGCAGACATCTCTGAGCAAGTTTATTTTTTGTTGCCTGCATGCTGTAAGTGTGGTGGGAGGCGTTACCCATGGAGACAGGACTATTCTTAGGCTTTGATCAGGCTCTTTTAAGACAGATTAGTAAAAAATGTAGGAGCTAAGGCTAGCTGCGGCCTGTTCCAGCAAGAAGCAAGTCTTTTGAACTGCTAGTGCTGCTGGTTATACTCAAAAAGCTACCTCATGAAAACAAGACACTACACCAGAAGCCGTACGGTGTTATAAAAGCCTTCAGTTTAGGCTTCCTTAAGAGTAACAAGTGACACTCTGGTCTGTCTGTACATGACAGTCAATCTCCCTTTGTCCTCCATAAAGCCAGGTTATCACTTTTGGATTTAAGGCCAGATGCACAGCTATATGCTTTTAAAAATGCCTGATATAAAAGCCAATTTAACATCATACTCGAGGAACGCAGCCAGCATCTTCCCTTTGCAAGGCATCTCCCACTTACCACCAAGGGGAACATCTTGGTGTTGGGTTTTATCTTTTCTCCACTCAGAAACGACATCTAGGATGGCATTGAAATGAAAGTCCATTCGTTTATCAATAGTGGGATCTGTTATCCTTCCCCCTTCTTGGATCAAGTCACATTTCTCTCCTAGTTTGTGCATTTTAATGCCAAGCTTAAAAAGAAAAATAAGGACATTTTATTACTTTTTAAATATGATGAACCACAGTGCCTGATCTGCTGTATTTAAAGGCGAATCCTTCAGATTTAAAGGATGCCACTTAAATCTGAAGTGGCACTCATTAACTCAAAACTCTTTTCCTCCTAAAACTGGAATACCAACAACCTTCTATCCATTAACTGTCCACAAATCATTGTTCCCTACTCTTCCATCCTTTTCTTTACCATGGATTCCCAGAAACCTCATCTGCATCTTTTACCTGTCAGGCCAGGGACTAGTATAGAGACATTAATTCGGGTGATCAGACACGATGAACCAATCTCCTTCATTTCTACTTCACCTTATTCTCTGAACCACCATTAAAATCAGTTATTTTCTACAGCTTTCTGTTCCCTGGACCGACAGGAACTGAGAGTACATCACTTGCCAGTTATCAACAACTTAATTAGCAAACCAAAAATGAAATTATTTTGAATCCAACCTAGGATTGTCTTCTGCTTGTTCAACTTGTCTAGAACACACAGCAGAGCTAAGCTAGAATAAAGACGATTTTGTTCTACAGAGTTGGCCTACAGAAAACAGCAGAAATACAGCATTAACTTCTTCTTGGGACCTTGTTACTGAGGGTGCTCCAGGGTTTTTCAGCTACCCTCACATCTCTCTAGGCTGGTGGTCCCCACTGCAGATCTCCTCAAAGGTATACTCTGAATGGAAGTTGACATCAAATGACCACCGTTGGGACTGGCACCCAGTGTGCATTCAGAAGTCATTGCTCCTCACCTCATAACTAAAAAAACATACTTAATTCTTCATGACACTCTAGGGCATTAAACAGCTACAACTGCAGCACGGGCTGGATCTACATTCCTCTCTGAACAAAGCCCATACTCAGGTTCCACTTGGAGATACTCAACTTCCTGCCCAAAAAAACCCAACCCAAACCAAAAAATAAAATAAAACAAGACAACACAAATGAACTGCAGGGTGTCTGCATCAGTATTGTTACACATACTCAGCTTGTGCAGAACTGAGCTAGAAATAGGCTGAGCAGAAGCAAATCTGTCATAGAACTATGTATTACCACATAGCAATAGCCTCCCACAGCAAAGCCTTTCTCAGCTCTAAGGAAGTCTGCCAGGGACTTTTTACATTACTGTCTGCAAAAAAGAGGGAAAAAAGTGTTTTCCTCTGGTCCTGAAGCTGGAGCCGCCTTGTTTTTCTTCACATAATGTGCCCAAAACCATTCTACAGTGCTTCTCTGCCCCCACTTGTTATCAAAGATAGAATAGCAACACAGAGTTTACTTAGAACACAGAGCCCTGTTTTAATCGTGCCACAGAGGACCCCCACCCTTCCCCAGCTGCCCAAACCTGGCTTAAACAACCATCTTTCCACTAATGATAATGCATGACCACTGCAGGGAACCCACTTGCTCACACATTAGTGCCATTGGGTTGTTGACACATCCATTGACGATTTGTGCACCTCTCCCAACAGTGACTCCTTTGAAGGTCTTATCGTCCCACACCCGGCCACCGATTCTGTCCTTGGCTTCTAAGACAATCACCTAAGGCAGAATGCAGGTCAGGAAATTATAAGATTATATTAAACATACCTGTTTAATTCCAGAGCAAAGGGGAAAATAAACCACAGAAAAACCCCAGTCAGTGTTAACAATCTAAACACTTTATTTTCCTTTATGGATATAGTTCATTTATGCATTTAAATTGTCTTTTACAGGTTACCCTTTGGGATATACACATCTAAAATAACATTACTTTAAGCAACAACCATAACAAAAATAAGCTGCCTTTTAAAAAAAACTAAGGATCCATTCAAGAACTCTCAAAGTTGGAGTTGAAGGTATGCTACAGGGTATTAAACCATCATGATCTATGTGCAGTGTCCATCTGAGAAACTACAGAAACGTTTTGGAGAAACGTTTGCCTGGAATCATCCTAGACAACCCTATTCTCATGTAATTCCACCACTCATACATACCTCCTTAGCATCCACTACTTGTCACAGACAGACAGGGGATACTAGACTAGGTGGATGTCTGACTGAATATGTTTACCCTTACTTATTTATCTATTCTGTTTTTTAAAAAAGTCCTTTTAGAGAAACTCCATCTCTCCAGAACAGTAAACAGCAACAGCGTGTGTATATATGTTTTATATATTTAAAAAAAGGTCCTGCCAGTTGATATTCATCTATTTTACTGGAGGACAGCTTTCCACGGGACTTGATGTACAAAAAGGCTGCACTGCAATTTGCTATGTAGCAACCAAAGAATTGAGATAATGGGGCTACAGGATTCAGGGTTTCATTTAAATATATATATATATATATATATATATATATATATATATGTATGTTTGTGTATTTAAGTCAGAGAGATGCTCATTCATTTCCTTAAATATCAAACCTGCAAACACTCTGTGTGTAAAAAGTCCCACAGATTTTCATAAGAATATGCTGATGTGTAAAATTATGTCAACATGTAAACATTGTGAGATCACATGGCCAATGATAAATATGAAGGAAAAGGGAAATACATGGAATTTGCTTGTTTTTAATAACTCACAAGTACAGTAACATGCACAAGTGAAAGAAAATTTCACCTAATTTAAACTACCACCTTTATCTACAGATTTGGACATGAATATCCATGTCTCCCCTATACTCCCAACCCAAGTCTATGTAAAATATTCAACTGCATGCTTTTGTTGAATTTTAGATGCAAGTAAACCTTGTTTTTAAACAGCAGATTTACTAAATAAACCCATGGATTTTACAAATTAATTAAGATGCCCAATACATAAATGTCTGTAGCAAGGGTGTAATGTTTTATCATTTTGATAAAGCATACTTCCAAGGCAGAGGAAATCCTATTTTTCAAGCAGTGCACTCTGAAGTTTCTTACCTTAATTCCGAAGTTGTGCAGCTGCCGGGCTGCTGCTAATCCTGCTGCACCAGCCCCAACAATAATGACAGATTTCTAAAAAATAACAGAAGTTAAAAAATATGTATTTAAACTAAAATAGAAGTTACCATTACACACTTTATCTTCTTCTTGCTAAAGTTAAAAACACATGTAGGTTTCAGAAGTCTAGGCAATCTTGTCCTCTGAGGTAATCAGCAATAACTTGCAAATATGATAGTGCATTTCATGTAGAGAAAAGATCAGCTGTAGCTTTGCACATAGCTACAATTTTAAGGACTTTAAAAGCAGACATCTCAATTTCCTTTAACTGAAACAGCTGAAGTTATCAGTCAAGCAGCAAAATCTAACCAAAGTTACCAGACAAGAAACACACCTTGTAATGATTTGAATCACAGGTTGGGCTGACCAGTAAGAACTCCTTTACAAATTAAAAACACATAGAAGTGCAGTTTTCAACTATAAATCAACTTACGATTTCTAGGGGATAGGCTGAAAGAACTGCCTTGAGAAAAGAAGGCTAAGAGGGGATCTTATTAATGTTTACAAATATCTGAAGTGTGGGACACAGGGAGAAATAGCCAGCCTCTTTTCAGTGGTCTGTGGGGACAGGACAAGGGGCAATGGCTGTAAACTGGAGCACAGGAAGTTCCGCACCGACATGCGGAAGAACTTTTACACAGTGAGGGTGACAGAGCCCTGGGACAGGCTGCCCAGGGGGGTGGTGGAGTCTCCTTCTCTGGAGATATTCAAGACTTGTCTGGACGCCTATCTGTGCAATATGTGCTAGGGAGCCTGCTTTGGCAGGGGGGTTGGACCCGATGATCTCTGCAGGTCCATTCCAACCCCTGTGATTCTGTGATATTCCATACGGAATACATTAATTTGTTAAGTTTCTGTGTGCTGTCAAGCAAACTGATGGCCATAAATATGTACCCTTTAGTCATAGTTCTTGCAAACCAGTATGGAATAGGAGTTTCCTCACCTACAAAGGCAGATGTGTATGACAAGATTAAGCCATGAGAAGAACCTCAGTGTATTGTATGTATTTCACACAGTTCTCAACCATCTGAAAAGCTCATGGGAGACATAAAAGCTCATAGGAAGCTTCATTGGAAGCTCACAGTCCACAGGACTAAATTCCCTAGATTTTAGTGGCAACAAAAACCTTGCTGGGAAGAGTCCCATGTCTGCAGTTTCCATAACCACTGAAGGCAGATGAAAACCATGTGAAAAACATGCAGTGTGGTTACTTTTATCTGTAGTTTTTACATAAACTTGGAGTGGCAGGTAACAAGCAAAAACAAATCCAGAACTGAAAAAATACAACACAGTCTTATAGCACTAATAACAGGGGGATTATTACAGCCACTTACATTGTGATATTCCTTAGGAAGGAGATACTGGTCAGGGCTGACTGATAAGATCCCCGTGTTAATTAGCCCTTTCCTCGTCATGAAGTGAAGTATCCTCTCCATCTCCTGTACACAGCGAATACGCACCAGCCCCCGAACGATGATGTGATGGATGCATTTCTGAGGGGTGAGAGCCTCCTGCAAAGGAGAGCCAAAGAACAGCAAGTGTCAGTTTTCTGATATTCTTTCTTTTTCATGCATTTACATAATATTTAAACTGCAAACCAGATGGTAAAAAATAATTAGGCTTCTGAGAGCATTTTTAAAAGTTTTGTGGAAGTTTCTTGCTAGCCAGCTTTACACAGAAAGGTAATGATTTATTAAGCTAGATCAAGGTGGAATAAAAGCAAATGAGTCTACAAGATACTCTTGCCAATGCCAGGGTGTGCTCCATTAGCACAGGAATTATACTGAAATGCAGCCCTGATTGCCAAATGGAGCTATTTGGTGGCAGCACTTGCAATGTCATTCCGGTAAAATCCATTACAAAAGGGCATTCCAAATAAAAATTTTAAAAGATTCATATCCAAAACCTTCAGGTAAGTACTGACATCAGTATCTGAAAGCTTCAGTATGTGAAATTCCAGCAATTCCACTGAAGGCAGTGTCATAGAATCAGTGTAAGTAGAAAGACAATCACTTCCCTGTCCAACACTCAGATGAAAAAACCTTGTAAAGCCCCACAAATACTGCTTAGAAACATTTAAGCATCCCCCTGAAAGTTAGTAGCTGG
The DNA here is from genome assembly GCA_020800305.1 of Porphyrio hochstetteri. NCBI lineage: Eukaryota > Metazoa > Chordata > Aves > Gruiformes > Rallidae > Porphyrio > Porphyrio hochstetteri. The sequence goes on along the minus strand of CM036906.1, from coordinate 100,558,164 downwards.
AAAGACTTGGTTGAGTTGTAATACTTTAAAAACTTTTCTATTTTACTGCAAAAGTACCTCCCAGGCATTAAAGCTCAAAACACCCCCATTCAAACCAAATACAAACCACCCAGAACACCAAAACAACAGTCAGTCTTACCATGGATTTTTGGAAGGATGGGAGCAATCTTTCTGATGCATAAAGAAATGTCTAAAAGAGTCCAATCCCTTTGCTCCACATCCCCAAAAAGCAGCTACTATTTCTAAAGAAACAAATAAGCTATTAGCAACTCTTTCTTACCTTGCAGTTTGTGTACCACAGAGCCAAAATCAGGTTTCTCAAAGCCAAGTACATGGTAGGGTCTCGTGAATATTCTGGGAACTCATAGAGCTCATCCAGTTCCATGACATCTGGCCTCACACAAAGTGCTTTTCCACATTCATTGGGCTGGTAAAAAGGCTGGAAATACTTGTTCATGCCTGCAACTGAATGAAGACAAAGCAAGAACTAGTCATATTCCATCCTATCTTCATTGCATCCTTTTCCCTTTAAGATGACCTCACACAGATAAACAAGTAATGAAGCTCTCCAACCTCTAGCCACCTTCAGAATTATTTCATTTAACTTGCTCTTGTCTCTCCTACTCTCTAGGCCATAAAGTATTAATTACTGTCCTGCTGCCTGCCTGGTGGATACATCTTGGACCAATCAGAGCTTAAGTTTTGTCAGAGAGATAGTACGTGCCCTCAGATGCCATAACGAGTCCAGCAAGGAACAGGATCTAAACTCAAGTCAAAGGTCTAGCATTGCTGTACAGGTTCATGAAATCCTCTGAACCCCTTTAGTTTTCAACTTCCAATGCTGCCCAGAGTGGGCAGTAACTAAAAATAATCACCTTCCATGCGCAGTACTGGTAGCTCTGTGTTATGAAGCTTTCTGTTTGTTAAGCAGATAAATATCGGTTGAATAGATGAGCAGATTTATTTTCAGCACCTAAGGAGAGCAAAGCCTGCTAAGATGACACAGAAACTGAACTTCCATCAGAGCACTCACTCTCTCTGAGCCAGTATCGAGGTGTATCAATAGGGATGACTCTGGGAATCCTGAATTACTTTGCTCCATGCCTGACCCATTCTGCGGATCTGCGCTCCCAGGCTGTCAAGTCTCAGAACTGCCTTTAGCAAAAAATTAACCTAACCTGAATCTGAGTGCCTTAAAAAAACCTGAAGCCCCAAAGATCCACACAATCAAAACTAGCAGAATCATGGTTTGTTTTGATAAGTCTTCATTCCCTTAAGAATGCAAACAATCTCTAAGTACCTGTGTGTTCATTTCCCATTTCTATAAACAAACGACAGGTGGTAAACAAAAAGCCTGTGCAGTCTGTGCTTCCTGCCCAAAGAAATGCCATACAAAATGTATTACCTTTGTCTTACCAAGGAGTAAAGTGCATCAAAGAAGTACAGAGGCAGTCACACAGAGAGCATCTGCTAGTGCTGAGAACAGAACCAGTATTTCTGAATCAGGAGCATCATGTGCCTTATAAACTCACTTACAAGACAAAATTTATGACACCTATTTAAGCAACAGAGCCCTGCAGATGGCCCTTACCAGTCAAATTAGGCACGCTCTTTAAGTGCTCTAACTTCACAAGGTTGGATTCACCAGGTAACCGATTAGTGCTGGTACAGGATGGACTCATGCCCACGCAGTCTGGATAATATGCAGCTAGAAAGGGAGCTGCCACACTGTCTTTCAGCAAAGGAGGGAGTATGAGCATGGAGTACCACCAATGGTCTGAAACTTCAGCCACTCTCTGGCCAAGCGGAGAAGTGAAGGAAAGAGGGGAGAAGAGAACACGTCAGTACTTTGAAAACGTTGGAAAATGAACCAATTCCCCCCCCTCCCTCCAAAACGGAGACCAAAGCGCACAAGAAGTACCAATCTCAGAATTGCAAGTCATAAAGACATTTTCTCTCCCTCTTTCCCCTTCCTCAGCCTGACACAGAAAACCTGTAGCGTTAACCTCTCCCTCAGAAACGGAGCTGAAACTTCACAAACTCCACACCGACGTGGAAAGCAAACAGATGAAGCATGCCATGACAACACATCTATGCCTTATCAGGCCCTTTATCGAACATTTAGTTGTTTATGCACCCAGAAATCTGAACTTAGAACAAAGTCTGCACTAAGCAATCAATTTAATGTAGGTTCTGCTACCCCCTGCTCTCAAAGACCTTCTGAAAGCCTAGCTAATGGTTCAGCCTGCATTTACAAATCACACATGCATTATGGAAACACAAAGCTTCTGTGAGAGCCAGCAGTGAGCCTGAACAGGTGTCCTGGGGTGGAGGCACCACGTGTACGCTTGCCAACACTGGCTTACTGAACGTCGGATCACACTCGATCCGAAATGCAGCGGGGTCACGTGATCGTAGGCCCGTTGCAACACCAGCGTACGTCAAGTCTGGTTTTGTATTGTGAGGGAGAGGGGAGAGAAAGCACACTTTGATCTCCCACGGTCTTGAGAAAGAGGAGGCTAGCTGGACTAAAGATGGAAGCTGCCTGAAAGACAGGGAAATTTCAGGATGGGGAATTTTACTGCAAAGCTGGCAACTGGATACTCTTTGGCCTGATCAAAAAGTGAGAATTAGGAGTATACCTTGAATCACAGACCACAACTCCAAGATACCACGAACCACTTGAAAGCTAATTGGTGTGGTGTGGGAAAAGAGGAAAGAGATGAGAATGTAGAAGGCCCTAGGTTCTGTTGCAAGCAGCGCCTGGCAGTTTTCTGAGCGAAACGCCTTCACAGCAGCATAACTGGCCAAAGGAAAAGGGAAGAAATACTCTGTGCTTTAAGATCACTTTCATGTTCTAGGACAAACGAGGAGGAACAGCTGCTACTCACCAAGTCCTCAGGCATGGAACACTGGTCCGAGCCCTCAGTCTGCAAGACAAGCAAACAGTGTCAGAGCTATTCTTAAGCTGTACAACAAAAATGAAATGTAAAACAAAGCAATTTGTCTGCAGCATAGCTTTTTTCAAATTAAAAACCAAGCCACAAATGTATTAGTGTTAGCCTTCTGAAACAGACACAGCTATGTTAGTAAAAATAAGTAGGAGAGAAATGCTTAGTTAAAAACCACAACACACTGTAAAGCAAAAATGTCCCAGAAAAGGTTTGTTATTTTTTAAGTTAATTTCTACTGATATATATTAAAATACTGATACGTATTGAAATACATATCCTACTCCATGAAATGGAGTGGAACACTAAAACAAACAAATGGGGGGGAAAGAATTTTATAAAAGAATCCAGAAATATCCCACATTTTCTAGAGACACTCTTCCAGTCCAGACTATATACAAAAAAAAAAAAGGTTTCTTATTCATTGTAAGACTATCTTTATCACAAAGTTTCAAGATTAAATGCTGACCATTCTGCTTTTCATATGGTCACTATTTCCGTAGTACGTTTTTAGATTCTATGGCACTACAAGGGACTCTTTAAAATTCCAGGAGTTGTCTTCACTCTTAAGCTGAAAATTTTCCTGTAAATAATAAGAGCTCACTGAGCTTTGTAGATGCTCTCATCAGTAACGAAGTATGGCTGAACAAAACCAAAATGACCGTTTTGGCATCTGTTTTGTACATGCTGATAATCTTTCCATAGCTTTGGAATGCCAGATTTTACAATTATCTCTGCAGACAAAGATATTCCAGGTATGTCTTTCTTGACATTGCCACTCAGGAACAAAAAGTCCAAACAGCATGTAGGCCTGTCACTGTGCCATGGGAAAAACCACCGTGGCATTAAGCAGGAAACAAGAAGTTGTTAATGCCTGGGAATCATAGAATGGCCTGGGTTGGAAGGGACCCCAAGGATCATAAAGCTCCAACCCCCCTGCCACAGGCAGGGCCACCAACCTCCAGGCCTGGATCTACACAAGGTTGCCCAGGGCCCAAACCAACCCGGCCTTGAACACCTCCAGGGACGGGGCATCCACCACCTCTCTGGGCAGCCTGTTCCAGCACCTCACCACTCTCTCTGTAAAGAACTTCCCCCTAATATCTAATCTAAACCTTCCTTCCATTACCAACTTGTTAGTTTCGATAGGAGCAAAGCCCTTCAGCATTACCTTGGTGGAATTGTTCAGTTTCATACCACATCTGTAGGTTTTTGCGATTTGCGGTGTCAGCTGGATTTCCTTTGTCAGCTGACGCCATTTCCCACAGTCTGGCTTTGTGCACTGCACCTGAAGGCAAAAAAGCAAACATGTTTTTACTTGTTGCTGTCTGATTACAGATAAGATTAATGAAGCAGAACTAACCAATTTGAACAGAGTGAGATGTGAGGAAGTTGCCAATTGTAACTGTTAAATTCCCTCTCGTGTAATCCTCCAGTCATAAGTGAGACATTTGGTATATGGAAACCTAGTGTCCATCTGACTGAGTTTCTCCACAAATCTCCAAAATTAATTCAACATCCAGTTACTATGGTCTCCAGTGGGCTTTGCAAGCATTACTGCAAAAACATGTTGTTCACCACTTCAAAAAACAACAACAAAAACCAAAACACCACCACCACCACCACCAGACTTCCTTCCAGGCCTGTGTCTCTTCCACTCTCTTCACTAGTAAAATACAAAAATCTATTTTGGAAGTATTTCACATGTACTCCCTTACAGCTGACATGTTCCCTTTTCCCCACCAAGTCTTATTCAACCCAAACTTCATGCATCTTAGCTGTTACTTCACTGAAAAACGACGGAAGGTTGTTCTTTGGGGGGTGTGGAGGTGGTCTACCACAACGGAGAAGCCTATCAGAATTATTATCTTGACTTTTTCCACCGCCCTCTAAGGCTCGGAAACCCCCACAAAAACTCAGCTGACCTGCTGCTTGTATATACAGTATCAGAAACTCACATCAGAACATCACATCGACATATACCCTCTTAAATACATCACCCCTCCATCTTACCCAGTAAGGGAGCTGTTGATCAGCCATGAAGGCTTTTGGACTGGGCTCACTTTTGCCATTACTTGTCCAAATCCTTTTCCAGGCAGTGTATTTCTCATAACCATCTTTATGGCTAAGAAAGAGAAAACAGCAAGCAGTCAGGAAATTTAGTATCTAGCTCACTGCAAACAGCAGTTATTCTAAAATTAAACATTTTTTATGAAGAATAAAAATATAGAGTCCTATATTTTTCCTGTTGAAAAAGGAGAAAGTCAGGGTTCTTATGATAACAACACATTGCATCCTGACTGCTGCACCCCCTCTTGATCCCAGCATACTTTCTGGTATCTAAGGCTTGGAATGAGTCACAGGTACTGCTGAGTGCAGAAGCACCCAAAAGTCTCAGTGGAGCTGGACCCAACTCCTACTCAAATGGGAAGGAGCTTGATGCTGCAAGCACTCTGTGAGCCTGACCAGAGCCTTCACGGTCACTGAGCCGCCAGAGTCAAATCTGCTCATTGATCTGACGTTGCAGAGAGGCAAGGTCTCCCGAGCTCACACTGTAAAGTGAATTTGCTTTATAAAGGAAAATAGATTGTCTTAAAGCTGTCCTCATCATTTAAAATTCTCTGATGTTTAAAAAAAAAAAAAAAAAGACAAAAGCTTGAGAATACCCCTGTGTAGGCACACACCCACAGCCTGCCTGAAGTACCCAGTTCTGCTCCCGCTGCTGTGTTAAAGTTGGTGATGAGCCCATACAACACCTGCAGCTCTAGCACACGTATCTAAGCTTTGCTTTGAATCAAGCAAGCACAGGGGACAAGTCTTTTTGTCTTTATGTACATGGTGTTTCAACACTTGTAACACCTGCCAAATTTTATTAAGCACTGAAAAGGCACAGCCTTAGCTGGGAAATCTACCTTCGGTAATAGTGGTCAAAACATTCGTTGCAGAAGTGTTCCCCGCAGGAAAGATGGTACCATCTGGATGTATACCCATTTTTAGCACATCTGTAATGCAGGAGACACAGAAATAATTTTACAATACATTCAGGAAAAAAACCTAAGAGTCTGTTGGCAGTAGCACATTCTAGAATGGGAGAAAAATATTCAGGACAAGCCAGGGCCTTATGCTACATTCACGCAGGCCGACTTGCACAAGGCACCACAGCCACATGAGTAACAAGAATAAGATCACTGCAATTGTCTCAAACATTTCCAGTTTTCACACTAAGCAACACCAGATGCACAGGAGGCAGAATGTACACAGTTTTACAGTTGGCCTGACTTCCAGAAACCACGCCTGCTAACAATGCTCAATCAAGCCTGTGTTTGGTACCCTTTAAGCAGGCGTCTCCCAAGCATGAAATGTGTTTGCTCCTAGGATACAGGCTGTGACCCACTAAGCAAACGTGTAAGGCAGCAAAGCCCCTTCCATAGGAACGTACAGTTCCTTCACTTCATTCCATCTTGTTCTGATATTTAGTGCAGGGGTGGGAGGGATCGTTTAATTTAGTATTTTTCTTGTGATCAATTGATTCATAAATCATCACAACATCCCATCCCCAGAACAACTGACAAAACTATGAAGGCAAATCTCAACGCAAAACAGATGTTGCCTGGCTTTTTCTCACGTGACCAAGTCGGCTGCGATTTTAACCCAGTGAGACGAAACACCAAGGAAGCAGTTTCACATTCTGGGCATTTATTACTCTCAGGAAGAAATAGCCATCGCAAAGATTATATTCATCAGACACAGAGCAATCGCTTTCACTTGGAAAATTCTCGTTAAATGGCATGAAAGGGTTCAAGATAAAACACACAAGGTAAAAAGCAAGTGACCTAAGCTACCAACTGAAACAGCTAGACATGAAATGATCTCATCTCAAACAAATAACGTTGCAAGTATGTATTTGGGGACGTGGGGGTGGAAATCAAAATGCTGAAATAACAATTCAAAAAGATGACTAAGCACTATCTATTGTTTCCTAGATAAAAAAGGGTATTATCCCCAGTGCTGATCTCTCAGGTGCTCCTTTCCCCAACAAGTGTCTTATGCAACTGCCCGAACAACTGGCTTTCCTGTGACCACATCCAGAATACGCTGACCTCCTGCCACCAAAGGACAATCCACACAGAGAACTAAATGAAGCTCTAAATCATTATATATCACTGGGAAATAAATAAAAAGAGGAAAGTTTTTCTCAATTAACTAGGGAGAGAGGAATGCTGTGCAATTCAGAGTTTGCTTGCTGCACAGTAAGGTCTAACATGTTGCTTATAGATAGACTGTGCCAGTATCATGCATTCAGCACCTCCAGGGTCAGAACGCAAAAAGACTCTTGCAAGTACATGAAAAGCCATGAACAACTGGAGAACAAGGAGTTCAAAGTAGTATGATTCTCCCAAGACCTAGAATTTCAAGGTCAGAATCTCACCTCAGACTGCAAAGCGTTCCAGCGAAAGACCGATAAAGACTTTCTGCAGTAAATGATGGTTTCGTTTTCCATCTTGAAAGCAAGTTTAGCTTCCTCAGATTACACTAACGTGCTCTCGGTTTCACAGAAGCAAGGCGTGTTCCAGAACACACCATTAATAACATAAATAAGTGTATTCTAAAGATATTCTATATCTGAATTAGCAGCTTGCGCACTAGAAAGTAATCTGCAACAGGAATAACTTGTGACACTTTCCCGGCATCTTAAGACTCGTATTAGTACCTTTCAACTCTCCCTCCACATTTAGAAATGAAGGTGTTTTTCAGCATATAACTGTACAGAAACCCAAGCTTCAGCTAGGTTTAGGAAAGTTTAGAACATTAGCTTCAACCAGACTAGAGAGGTCCAAGGAAAATGCAAACAGAAAGAAACAAACCTTTCAGCTGCACTGGCAAAGCAAACGGGACATGTTGCAGTGCATCCAGCTTTTTCACACTTCCTATATTTCTTCTCTGACGCTTCATCATCATCATCTGCTGCTTCAGCTGCTTTCTTCTTCACCTAATAAAGAATAGCTGAAATCTGACCAGAAAGGACACAAATGCATCTTCTACAAAATGGCATTCAGACAGTTTTGCAGCTTTGTGGCTTGCACCAAATGGTTTTAAATGGTACTAATGAAAATTTTTGTATCCATTGTGGAATAGCTGCAGCTTGAAACAGCTGTCAAAGTAGGTCAGTTTTTCTACCAAAAAAAAAAAAAAACCCAACCAAAAAATACCACCACCCCACCAGTAAGGCTGGAAATACCATTTAAAGCTAAAAATGTCTTGCTTTAGTCTAAGTGATGCCACTGAAGAAATCAGAAGCAAAGCTTCCAATTTAAATCATATTTTAAGCTCCCTCACACACTAATGAGTCAAGCCTCATGCGTTCACTCGATTTCTCCTTCAGAAAAAGAAAATTCTCTTCTTCACATACTTACTGATATTAATTAGTGGCAGTCTTGTCTGTGCCTCAAATAAAATATTAGGCTTGGGGCTTTTTTTGGACTCCAGATACAAAGCTGGATACCAAACATCTCTTCTGGGCCTCAGCGGCCCTGCATATTGTGTCAGTTTAGGCCTCCGGATGGGCAGGCAGCTTTGTCTGGCAATACAGTAATCTCTGCCTGTATTTGTAACTCATCAAGTATTTACGGGTTATATCGAGCGTTTGGCTTTTCTGAATATTGTTCACAAACGAGACACCTGACCTACTTAGTCACAGAATTAACTAATCCTCCCTCTCTCCAAATAAGTACTCCAAGCACTAACATATCCACAATGAAGCCCACTTTCTTTTATCAATGTCAACAGAAAATAAAAATTACCAGAATACAAACCCATGCATTTTTAAATTATTATAAATAAATACCTGTCTTCCAGAACTCCTCAGGGGAAGGTTGTCTGGAGACTGGTCTGAAGAACATGCCTTTTTTTTCGTCCGTACCCTGCCAGTTGACATTGTATTATTAAATCTGAAAAAAAAAGATAGGCAGTAGTTAAGAAAAAAAAAAAAATCACTTGACTTTGCAGAGCTGTCTTATCAGCTGGGCAGCATAGGTACTTCTGCCAGAGCTACCTAAGAAAGAATCTTTAGCTCGACTATTGATTTGGGAGGAAAACAAGAACGAGGCATTACGGGAAAGGAACGATACTACTATTTTAAACTAAATTCGGAGTTAAGATTAGATCCTTGAGTACGTCTTGAGAGGCTGTTCCAGATCAGCATAGCCTGGATTTCAGTAATCTGATTTGCATGACGTGAAGACCTGGACTGGAATTTGGGTTGGCAAAAGCGAACAGGCACCAGCTCATAATGCAAAGCGCTGAAACACTACTCTGAGCAACGTTCGGCCCTGCTAACTGATTTATTGGTCGCCAGAGATTTGCACTGTAAAGTACTTTCCCAAACAGCGTTCTGAAGGAATGTTTAATACCAGGTGCACAGCCCGTTCCGAGGCTCGCACGCCCTCCTATGAAAGTCCATCAGCGCTGAAAGCCCGAACTGCGGTTGTGCTGCAATCACAGGCCATCACAATGCTATGAACTTTATGGTTAACGACACTACAGGAGGAAAGAAAAAGGGCTGTGCCGCAGGACAGCTCTACAGTTGTCTTTACATCGGTGGGAACATGGTAAAAGGCCAGAGTTTACCCTATGAGCTGGAAAACAGGGAATGTGAGAAGGTATGTCATAGAAATACAAAAGCATGTTTAAAATGGCATTACTACCGGGAGTGAAACACAAAGAAAAAGAGCCTGGAGGAAGAATTAAATCGAAAGGTGCCCCACCACATCCAGAAAGGAAGTGGAGATAAACCCCTTACACTACAGCGCTGCATCATTAATGTAATCTTGTAGTAGGGATCAGTTTGTAATTTTTTTTTTTTTAATGTATTTGAGACTTCTCAATTCTCTGTGTTCCAGGCTGCATCTTGTTCAAGCTGACACCCACGGCCGTGGTAGCAGTAGCTTCACTCAGGGATTCTGCTAAAAGTGCAGGTAGCAGGAGGAGATAATGGGCATTTCTACAAAGTTCCAAATTAAGCTGATGCAAATCAAGTAAATTGGTACTTTCCTCTGAAGATGCGAGGAACTGATTTGGGAGCACATGGGAAATCACATGAGGGTATCCATGTATGTGAAAAATTAGTTCAGACAGCCCAATACAATAAAAACCACTTTTTTAATGCAACACTCTTCCCCCCCCCCCAAAAAAAAAACCTAATTAGAGGGAGGGAAAAAAAAAGAATTAAGTCGATCTTCATTGCCTAACTAAAAAAAAAAAAAAAATATCAGCCCACCATACCTTACTGCTGTATGGGGGTAGATGAGGTTGGACGATAGAGAAAGGAAAACCAAGCAGTTCCTGTTACATGAGATTTCTCTAAAGCACTGTAATGCCCTGGGAAATGGTGGCTTTTTTCCCCCAGTGCTTTCCTTCTGGATCACTGGCACAACAACGTCGCTCCGCAACACCTTAGCTTCTGATGCTAGATAATCATCCCTACATGCCGTTGCCCTTACAGACGGAGGCTACGGCCTACCGAGGCACCAAGTGACTCATTTTGGTGACTGTGAGGTGATCACAGCCCACTGCTGCTGTGAGGCCCTTGATCCAAGAAGGTAAAAGGAGACGCAGCTGTTTCAGGGCGTGTAAGGAGTTAGAAAAAGAGAAGGTGGCCGTTATCGTTCACTGAGAAGCTTGGTTAGAACATTTAAGAATGGGAGAGGCCTTTACGTTTTGAAGGGCAGAAGCTGGTGATACACAATGTCGTGTTTTTGCTGTAAGCGCTACTGGAGGGGGAAGGGAAGGTGGGGAGAAAGAGCTCGGCTCTACACGTATCTGTTAGCAAGGCCACTGCTTCCAGCTGTGTGCCACTTCGTCCCCGCTTCCCCTCCCAAAATAAACAACTCCCCCACCCACCCCAAACCCATAGCTTTTTAAAGAACAGGCAAACATCACTTACTTTACTATGCTTCATACGACTCTGCATCCTATAACTATTATCTGACTGGCTGAGCAAATAAACCCTTGAGAAGGCGAGGGAGAGGGGCGGGTGCCTAGCACGCTGTCACACTGGGTACCCGATCACCCATCCGTAACGCGAGGCCTGCATGGGAACGCTCTGCTGGGTTCACCTGTGCCGCTGACAGCAAGTTTGCCTTGGGGGAGGGGGGGACAGAAACCACACGCACCACACTGACACAGAGAGAGGAAACGAGAGCAACCCGATCAACAGGGGCAACGGGGGAGGTGGGACCACGACGTGAGCGCGCCTTTAAAACTCACCCCCAAGGAACTCACCGGCGCCCGGCTAGGGCTGACAGCCGGCCGCCCCCTCCCCGGGCCGGCAGCCGCGGATCTCGCCGTCCCCGGGGCCAGTGCTCAGCAGCGCCCGGCGCCGCGACGACCGCCGCTGTGACAGCCGGCAGCCGGGGACGCCGGGAGGAGGGGTCCCGGGGTGTCCCCGGGGGAAGGGGTGTCCCCGAGGGGGATGTCACCGGAGGGAAGTCGGGGGCGGCCCGGGGGGAGGTCCCCGGGTTGCCGGCCGGAGGTGGGGAGAGGCGCTGCGGCCGGCGCGGCGGAGCTGCCTGGCACTCACCTCGGGGCCGGGTCGCTCGGGGGCCGGAGACTACACTCACGCGTGTTCGCGCCGCCTCCTGCTAGAGCTGCAGCGGGGGAGAAAAGAGGAGAGACGGGGAAAGGAAGGGAGGGACGTGGGTAGAGAGAAAAGGGGAAGGAAGGGAAAAGCGGGGAGGTGAGGACAGGGACAACGCTCACACCTGCCCCGCCACCCAGCTAAGGGGTCGGCGGCCCCTTCGGCAGGCGCTGCAGCCAGGGGAAAAGGGGTCACTCACCACCACCGCCGCCGCTGCCGCTGCCGACATCCTCCTCCTCCCCGGTGCCGTGCCCTCTCAGCCCGCCTCCTCCTGCCGCTGCTTCCGCTCTCCACGGCGCGTAGCGAGGGGGAGGGCGGGGAGGCACCGCCCCGTCCCCGCAGCCCCCGTGGGACCCGCCGCCGCGCAGGTACCCTCCACCGCCGCCGACCGAGCGGGGGCCGACCGGGGGAGGGGGCGGGGAGGGAAGTGCTGACCCCGCCGGGTGCTTCCCAGTCTCTTTCGCCCCGAGCCGCTCCTCGCCCCCGCGGGTCTCACGTGAGAGAGAGAGATGTGTCGGCATCTACCTCCTTACCTACCGGCTCCGGGTTTGGGCCCGCGTCTCCCCTCGCCCCCTGCCATTCCTGCCGCACCTGGGGTTGTGGGGCGGGGGGAGGGGGCATTCGGGCAGATATGTGCGAAACGGAGGTCACTGGGGTTTCCGTAGTGCCTAACGGGGCGCCCTTCAGCAGGCTTCACTCCGGGGAAGAAAAGTCACGGGGAAGCCATGGGTGGATAGCGGGGTGTGCGCTATCGCGGGCAGCACCGCCACGTTTAAAGAGCCGCCGGATTGTGATGGCTTAAACCCTACCGAATTCTCATTTCGTTGTAGGAAGAGCCAGTTCCGAGCTGTTGCTTTGGGTGGAGGTCATTTCTGTCTCCCCTTCTCGCAGCTACTAGCAGTCCCTGGGGACAATGGACCGCCCAGCAGATGCATCCGGGGGCCTGGAAGGCACCGATATTGGGGCACAGAAAGACAGAGTGGTGACAGAGGAGGAATGGCTGCAAAAATGGGAAATGAACAACATTGGATTTCACAAGGAGCAAGGGCATCCGTATGTGAATTTACTCTTCTGCCTAAGCTGCTTAAAGAGATGCTGTGAGATCAGTGACTTGCTCAGAGAAACTCTTAAACAGAAAATGGAGCACTTAGAGAAGGAAATCTATTTTGTGCAGCTTGAAAGTAAAGTAAATGTTAATATTTTTGTGACCTACGTTTGTCAAGAATAAGGATTGCGTCGAACTTAAAACTTTTTAAAAGTTTTTTAATTATAGAACTTTTTAAACCATTGGAATGGTTTTTAAACCTTTAGAATGGTTCTAAATATAGAACCATTTTTAAATTATAGAACTTTGATAACTTGACTGAGAATCAAGCTGCATTGCCGCTCATAAGTTATGGAACTGGGGCCTAAAACAATAGGCAGAGGGCATTGGAGCAATTGGCGTGCACAGGAAGACAGGGAACTAAGGGACCAAATGTGATTCTGTGTCCTGCAACCAATGGAAGTTGAGTTTAAGACTTTTATTAGCGATTTCATTGATAAAGCAGTCTGTGGAAGTCGTCTTATGTGGCCCTCTCAGAGACGGGTTGGTTTGTTTAGTTTACAAAGAGAAAATGGAACAAAGGGAAACACGTCCTTTTCCAACAGAAATTACATTTACATTCTTTCAAAGTAAATGGGAAGAGGAACGGTTTTATTTCTAATGGTACAAAGCAGGTTGAACCTAAGAACCTGTGTTTCATCATGGAGTTTGCGTGTTACCTGGGTGGTGTGTAGCACTCAGCTTTTAACGTGCCAGCATGAACACGTGCAGTGTTAAGTAAAACACATCTCTTCTTCTGCAGGCTCCTACAGAAGTACCTGGATGTTCTTTTAAATGGCAGGAGTGGACTGAGGATATTTTTCCCACTCTGTGGTAAAGCAGTAGAGATGAAATGGTAAAGCACAGATGATAAGTGCAGAAATTTTATTTGATGTGGAGAGGGAGGGAAGGAGAGGGGGAATTCCCAACCTTATATTGGCCAATGGAAATGTGCCGCATCTCTGCTGGTAGGAGAGCAGCGTCACTAGGGGCTGAAGGGAGGAGGAAGTTGGGTTTCATTTGCTGGTGTTGTGCATGGTAGCAGAAATGGGATGAACAGGGACTAACCTGAAAAGTCCTCCGGGTTGTTCCAAGTTCACCTTGGGTAATAGAAAATTTGTGACGGACAGGGTGACTGAAGCTGTGCCCTTCCTGCTTCTTTTGGTGGCAGTGCCAGAGCACATTTTCAAGGGACCGTGCAGCATGTCACAGTGGGAATGTAAATGATTTGGGCTGAATATAACTTCCTCTTTTTTACATTTATTATTTTACTTTTTTAGGTGGGCTATATTTATACTTAGGGGCTGTGTAAGCCAGGGCTTTTGTTTTTGTGGGGAGGGAGCACAAACCAAAAACACCCTGATCGAACTGCATCCTCCAGGAATGAAGCTAGTCCCAGCTGTTGGGTTTTATCGCGACAACCACTCACTAGGCTGACTGTGGGCTCTGACGCATGTTGCTGCTGCGCTGAGCTGCAGCAGTGAAGAGGTTACCGCACCCTGCTGCCTTCCTGGGAGCCAAGCAACTTACTGCCAAGCCGCAGAGGCAGCTGGGTGGACAGCGTGCCTCAGCCACTGCCGTTCAGAGCAGAACGTAACTTCTGACAACCAGAACGGACAGTTGCTCAGTGTAATCACCTTTGTTTTCATAGAAACAAATGAAGAATCCACTGAATCTAAATAAAGCCCATAAGTCCTCATGAACTGTATGCTGAGTTATGCTAATGTAAGCTCAGATCGTGGAGGAAAGGTGTTTGATAAAATGCAAATGCTCCAGAAAGTCAGGATTAGACATACCAGTGCATCCTAAACCCAGGGCCTCCCTCATGTCTAAGTGCTACATGTTCGGTAACGGCCCAGCCTGTGGGCCTCACATAAACTTGGGACCTCTCTCTGCTGCGCGCAGGCTGGCAGACATGGGACACAGCGTTGTCGGCGTGGAAGTCAGCGAGCAAGCGCTGAAGGAATTCTTTGCAGAACACAGCCTGCCTTATTGTGAGGAGCCAGTCCCAGAGATTTCAGGAGCAAAGAAGTTGCAGGTATGTTCCCTGCACTGGGGAACGGTCCAGTGTGGTTAATCATGCAATGCAAGCACAACTGAGCAAACAAGTCATTCTGCTTTCGTGCCTCTGTCCAACCTGTAGTCATTCACCTCTCCTACAGGGGTTTGAAAGGCGGCTCTTAGCTGTAAGCTTGGACTAAGAAGTTCTTTTGAGCTGTATTACCCAGGGCTTTTTTTTCTTTTCTCCTTATGTAAAGTAAATGTACTGTAGGATTGGGCAGATGCATGCCTTGACAGATCAGAACCCCTCTCTGGAGGGGTTTAGGAGAGGTACCCCAGTATAGAAAAACAAAAAATGTTTCTCAGAGTTTTTCCCCCATTGCACATAAATATATATTTTTAAATGGTCTATGTGTATATTTTAAGGTATAAATACACACTGTATATTTAAAGAAACTTTGCTGATAAGTATTGTCCACTTTGCTTTTTCTTGTAGAGTACGTCTGGGAACATTTCTCTGTACTGCTGCAGTATTTATGACTTGTCCAGGTAGGAATACATACTGTGCTTTACACTTCTGTATAAATCAAATGTGTTAATACTGTCACAATACTGTAAATTTTTTTCAATTTAAATCAGCCATAAAGATTTTGAACAGGCCCTCTCAAGAAAACTCTTATTAACTTGCATGAGAAATGTGAATAGCCAATCTCCAACGAAATCTTTGTTGTTGGCCATTAGATAAAGATGCCAGTTTTAAATGGGCTTCTTGTTCTAAGCTGTCCTGTCAAAGTTAGAGAAAAACATGTTTGTTTTTACAGTAAAACTAATTCTCTTTAACATTATTGATGGATTCTACAAGGCGAAACCCTAGCACAACCCCTTACTTGGAGCAGCTTAGTAAAAGTAAAGAGAATACACCCAGAGGTGTCTGTCTTAGGTTTTCCTTTAGCTAAGTCCTAAATACAATTTTTTCCCAAACTATTGGTTAACATATGCATAGGTAAGATGTACCCATTGATTATGTGCCTCCTATGCTTTACTTAACATACTTTTCTCGATGGGCTTAAAGTACATTACATCACTCCAGTGTATGTGACTACATAACACATTGTCGGACACTGACTCAGCAAGTGTCTCTTGGCTCTCTTGACTAATGTCTTCTGAAGGATTTTTAGTGCTAAAATATCCTGTTTCTTAGTTAGAAGACACAACAGAAAATGCAAAATACTTCAATACGGTCCCCATTACTGACTCCTGGAAAGTGTTTTAATCCATTGTGCTCTGTGACCTCAGGCATAACTTGTCAGATTTTGTGGTGGCTTTGCACCTGACCACCTGCTCTTGTGCCAGCTTGTGGGGGAATTTTGAAAATTACAGAGTTGTTCAGAGATCAAGGGGAAAACTTGGGACTCTCTCCAGCCTCTAGCATAGAAGACTCTGCCTTGGACAGTAAGGCACCTGCCATATTTATTTGTCCTCAGAAGTTTCATAGTGGTGTTGGCAACAAGCAGATTTAAATCTGTCCTAAAATATCCTCAGACCTAGACTGCTGCTGGGTGGGCGGGACACTGGGGAGAAAGAAAGAGTGCTCTTTCTGCTGTTCTAATGTGACTCGTAGGAGGCTGAAGGTGCCCTGAGTCCTGCATTATACTTCCCTCCTCCCGCAGTTCTTACTCAGACAGAGTCTTCCCTAAATTATCAGGGCTTTGGTGGGTTTTGTGTGTTTGTTTGCTTCTCTTACAGACAACTGTCAAGGACAAGGATTTGTTCAGTAAGAAGAAAGGAGGTCAAGTCTTAACCTTTGCTTGGATGGGCTTTTCAGAGCTACAGCGTATACAGGCATAATAGGTAGTTTAGGACACCAGAACATGGTGCTTACTATATAATTTTTTTATTTTTGAGAAACAAAGAATATTCATTGCTAGAGTAAAAACATCTTTTAGACAGTAGCCTATTGCTAAAACTTCTGCTGGTGCAGCTGAGTCCAGGTGGTTTGATCAGCGTGTAACTAGTCCCGCTGAGCGAGCGCTCTGGAACAGATGATCTGTGTGTGAATGTGTCTTTGTAGACACTGCCTGGTTTCCTCCCCAGCTTGCCCCTGCAGTGCAGCCACTTGCTGTGTATTTCCCTATAAATCCTTCTTGTGTGAGGTGACAAGTTGCCCGGGCACTGCTTAAGCTTCTTGTCAGCAGTTTTTGAAAAGACTCAGTTCTGTGTTTTGTGGCAAGTAGCATGGTGAAACCTGTAGCTTCTGCCATAGCATGGTACAATAATACTGTGACATAAACAAACAAAAAATAGGTAATTAATGACATTTGCAGTGCATATTACTGGGCCCAAATCATAGTGGGTCATCCACAAAATAAATACAGCAGATACGCTTTCTGGATGTGTGGTTGTGTACCTGGTGCTGTTACAGTGGAAGTACAACTTCTCAAGCATTTCTCACAGCAGGCAGCAGGTACCTGTGACTAAACTCCCCTAGTTTCTATGCACAAGACCATTTGATTAATTACCCAGTAATTATGGAAATTAAATTTAATTCTCTCTTGCTGAGGCTGGCCTGCAAACAAATCCTTTTGATCTCCATTAGCCTATCATGCGTTAGAGGAAACTCAGATGTGCTCCTGACCTTAGTCGGAATAAGATATTTCAAAGACTTTTGCTAGTTAAAGAGTAACAGGAGCAGTTCCTGCTCTTCATGGGAACTCTGGGACGTATGTAAAGCAGTTATATTATACAACCATTGTATCTCCTAATACAATTACAGCTGCAAGACTTTAAAAAAAAATCTAAAATTGCATTAACTGAAAGTACTGAATGTATGCAAAGATAGAAGTTCACAACTTTACTGCTTAAATCCAGTGGGATTTCTGCTGATACATGAATTTCTGCTTTACATGTTAATTTTTATTAGTTGGAGTAGTACCTAGACTGTGATCTCTCATGCTAGGTACCATATAAACACATCGCAGGAGATAATGTAGGGCTGAAAGTTTGGGTGGTCATACAGTGGAAGGTACACCCAAGAGGAGAACTTCCTAACACCTTAGCTTCATCCTGATGCTGCATCAGGATAAAAACCCAGTAGCGTACCTTTTTTGAGCTTTTTGTCATGGCTTCATTCTCCTCAGAAGGAAATTGGATGTGCAGATGGCCACAGAGCACTGGGAGACACTCGGCAGGTCCTGGGGGAAGGCCACAGCATGAGGCTGCCTGCAGCCTGGCATGCCTGTAGGCCTTGATCAAATTGGTGGGAAGGAAAACAGATGGAATGCCTTTGTGGAGCCACCGCCACCATTCCAGTTAGACCAGTTTAAAGTTGGGAAGAAAAACCAAATGCAGAGAACTTCATGAGTTTGCCTAAGGTCACACAGCAGACTCAGCTATGCGGAGAGGAGAACCACCAGCAAGCCTCAGATCACCAAATTTGTCACCTGCCCCACTAGGTTTTGCTTTTCCCCCCCTCATTCCCATTGTGTGTTTAAATGTTTCTTAAAAAAAAAATTCTCCTTTTATTGAAGAGGTTGGTTATTTAAATCAGAGGCTTAGTCTTGGCAAACTTTAAAAGAAGTCAAGACTTAAAAGTGTTATCATGCCTTATCACAGTAGAGTGGGAAATACTGGATCGGCTTCTGGTTTTGATGCCAGAGACTCAGCGATGCCGTTGCAATGAAATGAGCAAAGGGCAGGGAGAAGGACTTGACATGGTTTAACCCCAGCTGGCAACTAAGCACCACAGAGACACTTGCCCACTCTCCGCTGGGATGGTGGGCACAATCAGAAGGGTAAAAGTGAGCAAGAAACTTGTGGGTTGAAACAGAAACAGTTTCAAAATTAAAAGGGAATTTGAAAATAAAATTGCAAGAAACATACACACACACACACACAGAGTTAAATATAACCCAAAAAAGACAAAGTGATGCAAACGAAAATTGCCAACCATCAAGTGACTGATGTCCAGCCAGTTCCTGAGCAGCACATCCCCCCATCAACCTCCCACTCAGTTTTATTGCTGAACATGATGTCATATGCTCTGAAATATCCCTTGTTGGTGGGGTGGTGTGAGGAGCAGAAAAGGGCTTGATGCTGTGTAAGCACTACTCAGCAATAGCTAAAACACCAGTGTGTTACCAACAGTAATTTCAGCATGAATGCAGGATGTAGCCCCATACTAGCTTGCATAAAGAAATGTAACTGTACCCCAGCCAAAACCAGTAAAGAAATGAAGAAAGAGGTGATGCAATTGGACTCTGACACCTCGCAGTAGGCACAAAGGTATTGCACAATTCCATACCGTATTTTTCTCACTAAGTAAACTTATTTCAGACTTCATTTAAAATTACGCAATTTACTTTATTACTACCTTAGTCTCTAACCTCCTGCTTTAATAATTACCAGAAGCAAGGTCCTTCCTTCCCCTCCAAATAGCCTCATTGCCAGCGTCACTCTGACCTTACCACCCATCAGTAAAGGTACTTCCCAATGGTATTGGCCATTTGCAGGTTTTGGGTGGTCACCATAGCCACCTGCCAGCATAATGTCCAGGAGTAAAATTGATGTCTCTGGCAGTGTTAACATTACGCTGAGGCAGGCAGCAGTGTAACTTAGCTTTTCTAACATTAAATGGCAAGCTGAAGGTACCTGTCCTGGGCACGTAGCTGGGAATTGAGGTGTCTAAAATTACTGGGTGTACTGACTTCAATGACAGTAAGGCAACGAGGCATCTTCCTTAACCCTCATTTGAAATCACACCTGGGTTTTAGGAGGTGACCAAGAGCTATTGGCACACTGAGTGGACATTAGTGCTGCCTCAAGGGGCACGGCAGGATAGGGTTGCCAAAAGCCCACGCTTGTAGGCCAGATGTGTTTAAGCTACTTCCTTCCTCCTCACTTTATCTCAACACCCCCTAACGATGGGGCAATGTTGAGCAATTCCAGCATGTCTTCACTATCACGGCAGGGATGTGTACCCGGGGGTTCTTGGGCTCCTGATCATATTGTTTTGGATCATGAAAATGATGTACTGTTAACAAAAAGCTAGCAGGAGAACCTTTGTGACCTCACAGAAGTATCTGAATAAAGATGAAGGTGCCTTTTTAGTAATTTTAAGCCTTTTCCTCATCTCCCTGTAGCTCAATAGTTGGCAAGTTTGATGGGGTTTGGGACAGAGGCGCTCTAGTAGCTGTGAATCCCCGCGACAGACAACGGTTAGTGAATTTGTTCTGCTACTGCCTTTTCTCTAATGTATGTGGTGATGCCTGTCTTTCCCTTCTGCCCCTTGTTGATGAGTCCTTTTTCATTCGAAGAATGAAACCCACCCAGGTTCTTCTCCAGCGCAAGCACCAGCTGCAGCTGCGGAGTGCTGTGCTCGGGGTCCGTGAGCTTCCTTCAGGGAGCCGCCCTGCGCCTCGGTGGGAACATACGCGGCTTGTTACAGCCCCACAGAAGCAGAGCCACAAGTCTCACCCCAGTTTTGTTATTTCCTTTTCACCCTGTCTGCTTCTCTTCGCTTTGCTTTTCCCCCCACCCCTCCTGCCCTCACTTACCTTTATTCCAGTGTTGGCTATAGGCAACCCAAATGCAGTTTGACCCTACCACCCCCCAGATTGTTTAAATCAGATATATAATCTTGAATTCATGATGATTTTAAAAGCTCAGTCCTGTATTGTGTTCTGTATTCTAGTCTGTGGCAGATGATTACTATGGTTTTTTTCTGTTAGCTTTGAGATGAATTAGCAAAAAAAAAAAAAAAGAGAGAAATGCTTGTTCATGAAGAGTAATCTGCAGCCCTTATCTGAATTTCATGCTTGTGAAATTCAAACTAAGCTTTGCTTAGTTTCTGGGCAGTTCAGTTCAAATTGTCTCTGCACAGAAATACGTTACCTCTTGTGTCAAATACTTTGAATGCTGTGCTTGAGTGTACAATTCCAAAGTAATAAAATACACCTTTTTTTTCTTCCAGTTATGCCAGTTTGATGGTCACCCTAATGGAAAAAAATTCTTCTTATCTCCTCGTTACAGTTTCATACGATCCAAACAAACACAAAGGTGAGAACTTTGCACTGTTCATGTTTTGATTTTGTGTGCTTTCATACAAATCATTTACAGAGTATATTTTTAATCGGTGTTTTTTGATCAGCGTGGCTTTGCCAGCCAGTTACACCAGTACCACCACGTTACAATTTTTAGATGTTGACCAAGCTTGGAACTAAATTTGCTTGCTGACTAGCATCTAAACACGCTCAGGGTAAGCAGAGGACAGACATGGGATATTAACAAAGAAATGGAGCTGGAAGTGTGGCGGCTGTGACAGCGGAGCTGGAACAGCAAGTGTTTAGTGTAACATCCTGCCTGGCCTCGGGAGTTTGAAGCACTCCCAGGAGCAAGGGCTTCACTTTGCTTACCCCACTGCTTGCAACTGAGCTTGTTGCCCATCTTGGGCCGCTCTGCCAGCCACTACCATGGTCTGAATATGCTTGAAAGAGATGAAATCCTGTAAAATCACACAGGGTTTTTTTCCTTTTATAATTTTTATTACATGCCAAAGTCTGAGGTATTTTAAAGGTTTCTGGTTGGTGGGTTTTGTGGGTTTTTTGTTAATTACTAACTCTCAAAAGAAAGAGATTTCTTGCTGCTTTGGGGCTCTTCAGTGTAGTTATCCCTGAAAAGAATAGGTAGTCTTATTGTAAGTAACAATAGTTTAATTCATTACTCTCCCTCTCATGTAATTCAGCTTTGAGCTTTAGTTATGCCACGGTAATATAAAGAGGTTGTTGGCCAGATTCACACACAGCACTGAGAATGGTTGTATTCAATGTTCATGACCTCTGACAATGTGGCTACCCTGGCCACAGCCTGGACATGATGCAGCAGCAACACCTCAGGCTGTTTGGTGGCCCCACCAAGATGCCACCAATTGTGGGCCAGGTGCTCCGAGTGACAGAGCTGGCTCTCCCGCCGCAATGTAAATGATCATCTCTTTCTTGGGTCTTCCCTCTGACTAGCTTGACCCATTTTCTTTCAGGCCCACCATTTTATGTTCCTGAATCTGAAATTAAAAGCTTGTTTGGTAAGTAATATTTCAACTAACCCTCAAGATTTTTTTTCCCAGAATGCATGAATGTATTCATATGCTTCTACCTCTCCCTGTGACAAGTGATAGTTGTTTTCTTCTTACCTAAGAGGTGAAGTCATGGAAAAATAACAGGAAAAACAAATACAATTTAGCCAGAGGGATTTTGCTGTCAAGGAAAATTCTCAGCTCTTCAAAAGCTATGAAGGAAACGCAAGGGACAAACAGTGTCTCTTTCCTCCCTTTGGCATCTTTTCGTTCTCCCAGGATTCATATTGCACTCACTGATCTTGTAGTTGCAGTCTTAGTCCCGTTTGGCCATTTTGTGTTTCCCTGCACTTCATCACCAGCTTCCCTGGTTTTCGTACAAGACCCTTGCCTATTGGTGCTACAGTTTCTACTGCACTTCTGTGGTCGAAGAAGAAAAGTAACATGCCATGCAAAGAAAATGCTAAATGTACAGCTCAGATCCCTCAAAATAACAAGACTCAGAAGTATGGCAGGAATTTAATTGCAAATTGCAGTTTAATTGCAAATGTTCCTCCTTTTATATCACGCTTTTAAATTTACATCTTTCCAAGAGCCTGCAGTGTTTTTGGCCTGTTGAGTCATTGGCAGGGACAGCTGCATCCCAGTGCCAAAGGGACGGCTAAGTTTTCCTCAGTGCATTTGTGCCACTACATTAGGGACCGTAAGGAAATCTGTGGATAGGATTTTTTTTCTTTTCCTAACAGTTTGCATTTTTCAGTGACTAATCATGCAGTAATTTGTTACTCTTTCTTCCTTTTCAGGCAATCACTGTGAAATAAAGTGTCTTCAAAAAGTCGATGACTTCTCAGACAGACACAGACAGTGGGGACTAGATTATTTTCTGGAGGTGCTCTATGTACTCACGTTTGCAGCTTGATTGAAATTAATTAAAATAACTTACCTCCCATCTCGCTTGGTTTTTATCTCACCTTTTAAAATGAGGCATATTTTGGGGCACTCCTTAGAGCATGCTTCAGCATACAGAAGAATGGCCACGGAACATTTCTGACCACTTTGATTACCAATTCAGCATCCCTGTGTAACTGCCTTCACCGTCTTGAGATGCACATGGCTTTTCTTAAACTCCATGCGCAACCAACCAACCATTCTTAACGTTTGGTTTGGTTGGGTTTCCCCCTCTGTATCAATTCATTGCATCAGAGCTGGGAAGAAGAAACATTCCTGTGCCTTTCTGGCTGTTGCCAGTTGATGCTGTCTGCTCGCCACTCCAAAGGTTGGCCTTGGCGGCTGTCTGGCAGCCCCTGGGGGAGCAATGGCAGCTGCTGTTCACAGACTGTTTCCTGCACCAGGCCGGGCAGCTGGGCAAAAGGCGGGAAAGCTGGCACAAGCTGCTTCTCTGCGTCCCTGTTAATCACGATTACAAGCCCGGAGATGAGCTAGCAGTGAGCAGGTAAGAACACTTGGTAGCAGCCCCCAAGGGGTAACGACCATGGAGCAGGAAAGAGAGCGGGCAAGTGAACCGGGTGGCAATAAAGGAGAGAGCACAGGGGAAAACGCCCCTGGGGTTGCTGGTGACAGAGCACAGCTGTGAGCACAGGGCATGCGGGGTGAGGGAGCCTGGGGTAAGGCTGCAGCCCTGCCGCGCCTTCAGCTGAATATAAACCTGTCTTTGTGCGTCTTCTGTCGGGCCTATATGGTTACTACTGCGAATGTTAACAAAACCCACCCAAACATGACGAGAATTCGGGGCTCTCAAACCCCTTCCTCGCCCTGCCCTTCTCCCCTTGGCAGCTCGCTCCCAAAAACTGCTGGAAAGGTACGTGTGTGGCGCGTTGTAATTCGCCGAGGCCCGACGGCGAGTAACGACCCCGGGGCTCTCTCAGGGCGCCGCAGTCCTCCAGCCGCGGCGACAAACCGGGTGCTTTAGAAGGCTCTGGTACGAGGCGGGCGAGCCGGGGGCGGAGCGACGCGGCCGGCGGGCGGGTGCTGGGGGCCGCGCCGACAGCGCTCCAGCTCGCCCACAGGGGGCGCCCGGCTGCTTCAGCCCTCCCTCCCCTCAGCCCTCCCTCCCCTCAGCCCTTCCTCCCCCGCCTCAGCCCTCCCTCCCCTCCGCTCTCCCGCCCTCCCCTCACGGCGCGGATGGCGGCGGAGGACGAGGCGGAGCTGAATCTGCTGGAATGCCGGGTGTGCTTCGAACGGTACGGCCTCGGCGGGCAGCGGCGGCCGCGGAACTTGCCCTGCGGGCACGTCCTCTGCCGGGGATGCGTGGAGGCCCTGGGCGGCTCCGAGCGCCGGAGGTTGGAGTGTCCCTTCTGCCGGCGGGCCTGCGGCTCCGCCGAGACCAGCGACTGCCTGCCGCTGCTGCAGCTACTGGAGCTGCTGGAGGTCCTGGGCCCCGCCGGTGGCAGCGTCCCCTCGGCCTTAGGGAGGAGCGGCGGCGGGGCGGCCGGCCCGGTCCCCGCGGGCCTCGGGCTCCGGCTGTCCCTGGGGGGCTGGGGGTCGCTGGTCAACCCCACCGGGGTGGCGGCCTGCCGGAGGTCGGGGCGCCTGGCGGTGGCTCACGACGGCAAGAAGAGGATCCACGTCTTTGGGCCGAGCGGATTCTGCCTGCAGCGGTTTGGGGAGCGGGGGGACGCGGGCAGCGATATCAAGTACCCGCTTGATGTGACGGTCACACTTGATGGGCATGTGGTGGTCACAGATGTTGGGGACCGCTCCGTGAAGGCCTTTGATTTTGAGGGAAGGGGGGTACTGGCTGTCCAGGAAGGTTTCTGTTTGCCCTGGGGTTTGGATGCCACCCCTGAGAGCGAAATAATTCTCACCGACTCAGAGGCAGGTGCTCTTTACCGCTTGACAGCCGACTTCAAGAAGGGGAAATTAAAGAAGTGTCAGATGATCCAGTCCCAGCTCATCAGCCCAAGAGGCGTTGCAGTCTCCCACACCTCGGGTGCTATTGTGGTAATAGAGCACCTGAAAGCTCAAGGACTGAACAACAGCGGTACCCGAGTGAAGATATTCAGTGCAGAGATGGATCTCATCGGCCAGATGGATAGCTTTGGCCTGAACCTCGTTTTCCCCTCCAAAATATATAGTACAGCTGTGGCCTTTGACAAGGAGGACCACATTATAGTAACGGATGTTTGTAGCCAGGCTGTAATATGCTTAGGGAAACCTGAGGAGTTTCCCATCTTTAACCCTCTAATTAGCCATGGGCTTTCTTATCCTGTAGGACTGACTTACATGGCAAATAATTCCCTTGTCGTATTAGACGGTGGTGATCATTCAATAAAAATATATAGCTCCACCTGAACGGTTTAGGTGCTTACTCCTATAGGTTCAAGCTGCTTTTGGCCACAAAGCAAGTAAGCTTAGGTGTCAGTAGGCATGTAGGGAGGGAGGCGCTTTCTGGGCTTTAAGTGGAGTTGCCCTCTTTGGCCAACATGCTGTGTGTGCTTCCTGCAGAACTCAGATCGAATCATTTGCCTATCTGCAGGAGAAGACCTATGGCTATTGCAGGCCATAGTCAGTAGCGAATCAACCAAACAAATCGCTTGTCATTTGAAAACTATTCCATACTTCGACTAACAAAGGTTTTGCCACTTTCTGACAAGCAGTAACAGTGACATTTGGAGTGGAGTCATCAAAGACCAGCACCCGGGAGAGAGTGATGCATCATTTGTTTACATTTCCCAGCACCTAGTTTTCAGTATTGTTCCTTAAGCACAGCTGTGCTCATGAACGTGACAGAGTGGTTTCTGTTTCCAGGAGTTCTGCACAAGAAAGAAAATGCTGGGAGAAATGGAAGCTTCAGTTCAGCTCCAGCCAGGATCATTATGATGGAGGAGCAACAGCTGCTTAGCGAGTTAAGTGAAGTGAATTGGTGCTCAAAGCCTATTTCTTTTCCCACACTGGGGAAACACACTTCTGGTATTGCTCTTCTGTGTACTGGTTTGTGCCCACCTTTATTAGAGTTGTACTGCAGCTCTTAATCTTCCTGTATAATGCACAAGCCTGTGTCTTTACTTAGAGATAATTTGGTGTGCAGTTACCAGCGTGAGCAGCTTTCCCTAAAAGCCCCTTGAAGTGTTTGCATTTAGACCACAAATACTTATGCATATATAAAACCGAGTTGGCTGTGCTGCCAACACAGCTACTCTGGGGAGGTTTTCAATACTACCCACCTCTGTCTTCTCATTAATGTGGCACTTCTGCACCCCAAACTCCGGCTGAAAGTCAAAAGGTTGGTGAGAGGTAATAGAGAAAGGGGGACTTAATTTTTTTTCCTCACTTCCCAGACAGGTTTTGTTGATTGTGAATATGCAGCAGGTTTACTCTACATTTCCTTGAAACACAGTTTCACTGTGGACATAAGTTCTGTTGCCTTATCACAGAGTGGGAATTAAGGTATATCTGACTGAATTTGAGAAGAATTTCACACCCCCACCAGAAGTCACTGCTGCATTTTTAGGCATTTACCTGCTGCTAAAATAATTACTGAGGCAGATCAGCATTAAAAGGAAGTTGGCTATAGATGTAAATGCTACCCGAGGTAGAGACAAATAGATTAAAATTACATAAAACTTCTGAGGCAATTTGCTTAGTCACTGAAATAATAAATAGTAACTAACATAATTTGAAATTCACAGGCAATCTTTTGGTAAATTTTCAATCCAGCTTTTCGTCAGACTTCAGGGCATTTAGTGACTGCCTGTATTGCTACACCAGTGATTTACCAAACACCTTTCACTGGAGCAGTTTTAGGCCTCTAATTCAGACAATATATCCATCTCTCTTAAATTAATATTTATATAAACAAAACAAACTCTTACATACTGCTATTTGTAAAGGTTAATTGAACAGTGACCTGCCAATAATGCGTGAATTGCTTGCTTCTATATTGAACAATTTAGTGAAAGCTCCTCATATCTCTTTATCACAAGCTTTTCTGTGACAATCCAGTTTCTCTATCACGGTTGCCCTTCAGATGGTTTCTTTATTTTTTTTTTTAAGTTGGTAATATCCTGCTAACACTGCTGCAGAGTTACTTTGTTGGCTTTTTTTATATTGAAAAATGAAGGGACCTGCAAATTTGGTCTTTTCCAGCCTACTTCCAGGCCATGCAGCAAGTGCCTTTGGTAAGACCAGCAATACTCCCTGGCAATTCTGCAGTAGGAGGTGTTCAGCCCTGAACAGGAGCTCTCTTGAGGGGTCAGGAAGGAAAGTTACTCAGAGAAGCAGCCCACTGCATTATATATTCCTCTCAAGGTGCCAAGAAGTTGTCCATGTTTGAGGGATTTACAAACAATGAGTTAAGAGTTCCTTTGGGGAACAGTTGTGTTTCAAAGTGCACATGATAACTGTCGATACTGTATTAATACATAATTAATAGTTCATTGCAGCGGCACCTGTGGGACCAAGGCCCTTCCTCTAAACTGTGGGTTGTGAACTTTAATCCCCTCAAACCCCTCAAACCTCTTTGTGCACCAGGAGCTTGTTTTTTGCTACTGAGCTCATGGATGGGCAGATTCCCTAATGCCTGCTGCCACGTAGGCAACTTTGCAGCAGCTGAAATGCTGATTATCAAGTATTTGACTCGTGCTCTTTCAAAATCCACAGGAACTCCCAGCATTGTGCATTTTGCTCCTATCTCCCTTGGTATATGACTAGAAATCTCTTGGTGTTTGGGTTTGTAAGCAAAATAAACTTTGTGCCTTTATTCTGCCTGGCTTGCTGTATGCTGTCTCCTGCAGTTTCTGCTTTACTTTCTGCATGCAAAACTAGGGATTTTCTGTGAGTGATGGAGCTGTTCTCCTTTGGGCCATGAAGCTCGGTGCTCAGGGTTCTACAACACTGCAGCACAGAAACCATCACCTTCTGTCTTAATTCATTTGGTGCGGGTGCCTAAAGAGAGAAGCTGTAAAGAACTGTATAAAACCACTAATTAAAAATTCCAGCTTTTCCAGTGTGTACGGGACAAAGCAGTGGTGAACCTGAGACCTCTCTGTTGTTATACAAGAGAACTTAAGAGATAATTTACTAATAACCAGTACGCTGATGGTAAACTAGAAAGCCTTTGAGAGTTTCACTTACTCTTCCCTCTTCCTTTAGACATATATGCACATTTCCCCTATAGCAGAGCTGTAGATACCTGTTGACTTCAGGATGGACATGTACTGCACCTGCCCATCTGTGAACCTGTTGCAATTTAGCCACAGACTTCAAGAGAACAAAAACTTGGGTTCTGAGAGAGGGATAGCAGAGGGGCACCTGTAACTAGGGAGGGGATACTTTCTGGGTCTGATGGGATATCCTCAAACATGAGGACGGCTAGTTGTGTGCTTACCCTTTGAAAAAAGTGCTGGTCATTTCAACTAGAATCGAAGGTGACGACCGTGTCTAGGCGCTTCAGTGATCATTATTGTTGCATTTATTTAATTAAAAAAATCCCCAAATCAAAACTAGATTCCGTGCTTTAACAATCTGGACT
The DNA here is from genome assembly GCA_020800305.1 of Porphyrio hochstetteri. Taxonomy (NCBI): domain Eukaryota; kingdom Metazoa; phylum Chordata; class Aves; order Gruiformes; family Rallidae; genus Porphyrio; species Porphyrio hochstetteri. Next base: position 100,529,937 of record CM036906.1, on the reverse strand, counting down.
GAAACCAAATATAATGGGCAGTATTCCCCAAATGTCATCTCAGCTCCTGCTGTGGGTTGGTACGTCTGTCGTGCACATGCACGCTGCAGTTCAAGTTTGGTTTATTTTTAAGCACCGATCTTGGGTTTCTATCGCTGCATATAAATATAGCAGGGGATGTTTGCAGTGTTTAGGAATAAAGGAGGCAGGGGAGTTTCAGAAATGTGTACTGAAATTGTGTCCTATTGCATACTCTTTTTTGCTAGTGAACAAAACAATTTTAGATAAAGAATATAACCATTTTTTCGCATTGATGAATCAAAAGAAGAAAGAAATACAGAAGGGGGAAAAGGTAAAATTTATTCAATTTTGGCTGTCATCTGTTTGACCACCTGCCCATTCCCTCCAGCCACATTGTGGTGCACATCCATTTGTTTATATTTTTACAAAAAATGGTTTCTCATGAACTGATTTCAGGTGAAGAGGTGACCTCCTCAAATGTCAAGCCCCCATTTATAGAGCATTGTCCACCAAAACGATGGCCTTGAATACAGGGGACCTTCCCTTCCTGGAGGGGTTGACAGAGGTAAAAAAAGCAGCTTTCTCCCCTGGGACCATGGGTCATGGTGCTGTTGCACCCTGCGCAGGACGAATTTACCTTCAGTTCTTTCTCTTCAATGTTTGGGGGTTTTTTTTTTTTGTGTCTCAGAAGCCCATCCTTCTGTCTTACAAGTCACCTGAGAGTCACAGCTTGTCTTCACAGGAGTAAAATATAACTAAAGTAAACATACACAGGTTTTTCAAATGAATCCTAAACCTCACACCTCATTCAGCAATCTCAGGAGAAGTGACAGATCATTCAGCAATCAGCAAGCGCCTGAGGCCTGGCTCCTCTGAAGACAGTTTAAATTGCTGATAGCAGGATTTTCTCCCCTCCTGACCTTCAGTTCCCCTGTAAGTACACCAGAAGCGTCTGTAACAAATCCACTGACCTACTCTAGAATATAAAGTCTGGTGGGAAAATGACTGGTAAGAGATTGCCTTTTGTAACCTTCTTGTCCAGTCTGTTGTGCAACTTCTTGATCAGGCCTGTCCAGCTCCAGTGATTGCTGTTTGAGTTGTGAGCGCTCTTGGTTTGGCCAGCTATGTCCAAAAGTGCTCCCATCTGAACCGAGGTTCTTCCAGATACAATGGATAGCCTCCAGAAATGGGGGCTTCCCCCTGACCTTCCCTACTTGTTTTCAGTTGATGTGAGGGCTGCAGAGCCGGCATGAAGGTACAAACAAGGCTCTGGAAAAAAAGTAGAGGTTACCATCTGAATTAAATAATGTAGAGTTTGAACTAGCTGAAGGAATTCAGGATTTGTCAGGTACCATATGCAGTCACTGACTGTGAAGGGGAACAGGCCAGGCAGCCCTTCAGTGAGGTGTAAGCCCACCTCTCCGTGCAGTGTCCAGCCATCACTGGGCAGAAGGTTGGCTCAGCCCCACCGGAGATGAGCTGTGAACACGTACTGTCTGATTCCTCTTCAGCAAACCCTTTATGCTGCTGAACATCATGGGGAATTACTGTCATTACCTGCCTATAAAAATTCCAACTGCACAAAACATGTACCTCTCTAAACCTGAAATACATGAAACCAAAGACCCGCCCGGCTTTTTTCCCTGTGCGGTGTATGGCTGGGAGTCACACACCAGCACAGGGGGAAGGCATATTTACCAGCTCCCTGTTTCCCCACCAAAGCAGGCATTGACTCTGCCTCCCTTCCCCATGATATTTACAACTTCATTATCTCATCTAAATGTGCTAATAACAACATGTTTATGTCTGATGCTGTTACATAAACGTGAGCTTTTTGGAGAGGGCTTCCTCATTATGGCCTGTCTGATTCTCCCAGGCCGCTTCAAAGCTCTCTAACGCCGCAGAGGCTCCCGGTGAGCAGGTGATGCGCTGCACTTCTGCCTTTTTCTCACCACCACTTTCCAAGAGATCTACAGATGTTTTTGAACTTGGCGCTCTAACCTCTCTCTGAGGCAAACAGGAGATACAAAACGTCCTGGCTCTGCAGCTCTAGTCAGGAGAGCTGGGAATCAGGGGAAGCCTTTGGCAGACTTGCATCTAGATCTCAGGTTTCCCATTACAGGGTTGGTGCCTTAAAGCAGGGAGCGTCTGTGTTTAATTATCCTCTTGTCTGGGAGTTGCCTTCCTGATTTTGGAAGAAGTTTTGGCACTTTGCTGATCATCTTCTTGTTACTAATTCCTTTGGTGTTTCCTACAAATCACGGGAATTAATACTTCTGTAAACCACAGCGTATTCCAAGGTAATTGCTTCCAGCATGCTCCACAGTGGCACAGCCTGGTTTCAGAGTTTTGAAATGCTGTGTAAGGAGGTGTTGTACTGCTGTGAAGCCACTTTGCAGTGGTCAAGTTACTTATTTCACCTTGAGGATAGAAAGGAGGAGAAGAGATTGACTCTGAAAAGGAGGGGGAAAAAAATAAAATTAATGAGAGATGGCTGTGGCTTTAAGCAGAGGGTGAACTCCAGCAAGCCAGAGCACAGAGCACACCCATCGTTCCAGTGCATTCTTGAGAGGTGAAGCATTTCAGCCTGGAAAATGGACAAGATGATAAGGGCCAAGGCCTCTTGATTAGTATCGACCTCTGGCAGGAGAATAACCAATATTTGAACAAATTTTCCCAGCCACAGTTAGGCACTTTTCAGATGGTAATCCTTAAGAGAGCTATTACTTTCAGCTCTGTATCTGTAGCAAAAACCTGTGAGAAATGAAGATTTGGAGCAAACCAAGTATTTTGGGGAAGCATGCTCCCTACAACTGAATAAATACAAGTACATATATATATATAGCATTTTTCTAAAGATTCCTCTTAATGTAGGCAATTTTTGTTCTCTGGTCACAGGTGAGTACTATATGGGCAGTGAGTTGAGGTGAGAACAAGTTCCGTTTTCCTGCCTTTTTTTTTATATATATATTTATCAGGAAAATATTGCTAGTCAGAAGATTCTGTAAGCCATTTACAATCCTCTAAATATCATGATATACTTTGTAATGAATAAAGTGTAGACAATTTTGAGGAGGATATAGGATTACAGTGATAAAGTTAATAGCTGGAAAAATGAACGAACTGGGGAAAACCATGAAGATGTTAAAAACAAAGAAAAAAGAGGTCTTTATCAAAGCTTGCTGTTAAAACTTGTAATGCAAAGATGATGAACTTGAAAGAACTATTGCACCTACATAACAACTGGAGGTAACTAATTCACTGGGTTTTATTCCAAATATAAAGAGATAAAAGATAACACCCATATGAAGGTATTAATGCTCACTTAGCATGATTTTCTGAATAATATAGACTATAGAATTTAACCAGCATTAACCAGTATTTAGTAACTACTGACTTGTACTGAAAGTAGGAAACTCAGAACAATCACTATCACAGTCTAAGAAGCTAACGTGAGAAGAAAGATTATGCTATTTAAGGTCTGCTGTATAAGAAATCTATCAAAAAGACTCAGACAAAGTATTAAAAATGTATAACCGTCTTCATATGAAAAGTATGTGCCTGGCTCCCTTATTTCTCATTGGCCTTAATTAAGAAACAGGGCTCTTCAGCAAGCTCTGCACCAACTTCCACTCAACTTCCAGCATACTACTAAGGAGCCAGAAGTATTTCAAATATGTATACCAGTCGTCTTCTATTCTTGTTATTTCTTACAGTGACTTGTTTGAGTTGAGGCTTGCTCTGGCATAAATAGTTTATCTGTGCAGTCATGAGTATTGCAAATGGAATTGTCCACATAAATAAATGCTGCAGGACTGGGCTTGAAGTCAGGTAGATTCAGGCTAGTGCAGAGGTTCGCCCTGGAGAAGTCTTTGCAGCAGACTTTATGATAACTATTTCTGGGAGTGATGTTTTGGTTTGGTTTTTTTTTAACTTGATGAAAGCTCTGCCCATGTTTAGAATATATTGTAACTAATTATGGCTTGCTTTCAACATCAGAAATCTTTTGTGAAACAAACTTAGTTTAATGGTTTAGCTTTTCTTGCTTCTTTTTATCATACTGAATCCTTGCCTGGTTCCTAAGAGTCTGTCAGACTAACATCCTCCTTCCAGGACACGTGGTCGCTCAGTAACCACCAACTGGGGGCAAGACTCAATGGGCTGGCATCAGTGGAGACCTTACATCTGAACTGCTCTGGCAGATCCTGAAGAGGAGGTTACTGGTCTTAGCCAGCAGCTTAGGAAAATTAGGGTGTTTTCATAGTGGTAGAGAGTCGCTGTAGGTCCTAGGTCCCAAGAAGACTATGTGAGAGGATCTCTGAAGTTGCAGGGTAAATAGCTGCCTTTAATTTCATTTCAGCTGGAGGAATGCCAACTTTTAAAAACCAGGTGAAACATGCACCCTTTATTTCCTTAGTATGGTGAAGTGAAATTGAAGTTGCCCCAGGCCCAGAATTAGAGCTGTGGGTCTATTTATCATTTATTTTGTTTGGTTCATAAAGCTGTTTGGTATTTGGATGCTGTTATCATTAAAATGCAGCTGATACTAGTCTCGTATTTCCACCGTGTCAGTGCTACTGAGATAAAACCCAAAAACCCCCACTTAGAGAAAGTGTACCTTGGAGGCAGAAGTAAATCTCATCTTCCTTCTGTCTCTTTCGCTGGAGAAATAAAAGCCATGCAACTGAATTATTTTCAAACATCTGTACTGAGTGATGGATTTTCACCCTTTTGCATGTGTTGAGCTGAATCTCAAGTTGATTTTCTTTTGATTCTGAAATCAAATTTCTATTTCTGAAATTCAACCATGTTGTTCCTAGTTGTGCCTTTTGCACAACCCTCACCTGTTCTTCCCAGTTGGCTGTTTAGCCCATTCCGGAACAGTATTTCTCACTATGCATTGTTCAGTTAAACTGCATGATGTATATGGGTGTTAACACCACTTAGATTTCAGAATAAAGATTAATTAATCAATTCCCCCAGAGTTTCTGTACATGTTTTGGTTTTGCTGTGTTGCTTTTCATCATGTTTGTTTCAAAGAGCCTTTCATCTTTACTGGCAGACTAAAGGGGGGAAACCTCAGGTCACAATATGAGTGGTGGGAAAGGAGTTAAGTCATTCAGGGAACACATTTGGGAGACAGGCATGCAAGCTTTATTGTGGCACAGAAAAGAGTGAAGGACCGTACAATTTAACCTGTGTGTGGATTAACAGTTTTAGGAACCCTTCTACCCCCGATCCCCGTGTGCAGCTCAGTTCGTAATACTGACTGTGGGAAAAACTAAATCAGAAGCCACTAACCTGGAGGTCGCTGGCTCTGTTTTTGTGGCTCTCTGCGATAGGAGCACACTGCTCCCAGAGATCCAGAGGTCTCCATGTATTGGATTTTGTGGATGACTCCTGTAACTGGACTGAGCCTTTCTGCCAACTGCTGGTGTAGATAAACGACAAGAAGCTTGGCAGTCTGTGTAGGCCATCTGCTCCAACTCCTTCACCTGTAAGGAGCAAGCCTTCTTGCTGTGAACGAAGGAGGATGAAACTCAAAGTGACATAGCGACAAAGGACACCCAGTGGTTGCACAATTTGACAGTCCTCCATCTAAAAATGAGAGCATGATCTGTTGCTGATCATTTTATTGTGGTTGTTTGATTATGGCATATTCGGTATGTTTTCTTCAGGCTGGGAAGAACTGGGACGGGGAGTGGTTGGGTGTTCTGTTTTCTAAATAAAAGATCCGGAGTCTTGTTATGCACCTTAATTGGCACCTTCAGCACCTCTTTCCACCCTACACAGGAACTGATGAAACCTGTTGAACTTAATGTGAATCTTCCTGTTGACTTCAATGGACAACAGAACAGATCCAGGCTCTGTGCTGAGCTGACTTCAGTGTGTTTTAAGAAACCCAGTTCACTCACTGTCCTTACATACCGCCCTCCCCATGCTGACTGTTCTCCTCTCTAGTCTATTTCAAGCAATAGCTTCTTTTCTTCCCCAGGCTTTACAAAGACGTTTGGCTAGAGCACATTGTTTGCAGCCATCACTAAAAAGTAATTGCGTAAGGAGAAATTTTGTCTTGGCCAGCAGTTACTAGGCTCAGCTTACTTAGTAAGCAAGCTTGGTGGATGCACTCCTCCCTCCCCACCCTCCTCCTCCTTCCAGATTCCAAGTCTCTGGCAGGGTAGCCAGTGAAGTTCAGCTTCACGCTGAAAGCAGAAAGCACCCACCAAGCGGGCTGTGAGTGAGCGCAGAAGGGTTAACAAGAAGGCTGTGCTTCTGTTCCAAGAGGCTGCTGTGGCTATTCAGGCTGTTTATATTTACAGCTTTTCCATTCATCCCTACTGAGCAAAAAGCAGGGCTCTGAAACAGAGCCTGAGCACTGCTGCATGTTGGACAGACTGCCTGTAGTATCCGCCTGATGACTGAAGACACTCGGGGACCACAGACCCACTTTTTCTGCCTGGCAGTAAAACACTTGCACTTGGCAAATGCATCATTTTAGTGATGCTCAGGACAGTGTGTGTGAGCCGGCTCCCTGCTCACAATTGCCCTTAGTCTTGGTTTGGTACTCATAGTCACAAGTGAGCTGCAGGGATGTGCTGGAGTGACGCTTGCATACCAGACATTCCTTATCAGAAAGATGAAGAGGGGTGAGAGCTTTCTGGGTAGGGGGAATAATGGGAGGGTTGCCCTTTCCTTCAGTTTGCTGGGGCCTGCCTTCTGATTTACATTGTAAATAGCATTACAGACCAGCTGTGACAGTGTGTTGTTTCTTAGGAGGAGTATCTGATTTCTAGTAATGTATAGTAGAAAAGGGGGAAAAAAAGGAACAAATATAAATCTCTTCTAATTTAACGTCAGTCCCTTTTCATAACTTGATGGTTATATTAACCACAGGTAGGGAATGTAAGTTCCTTTGGGACCCTGTGGTCTTACTTTTCTAACATCACAGACCTGTTTCCTTTTCCTTCTCTTCCCACCACCATAAACTATGTTTAAAGACAGAATCATAGAAGGGTTGAGCTGTCAGAGACCTGTAGAGGTCACCTCATCCAATCCCCCGCTGAAGCAGGGCCACCAAGGGTTAGTCACCGAGGACAATATCCAGATGGCTTTTGAGCATCTCCTGGGCAACCTGTGCCAGTACTTGGTCACTCTCATGGTGAAAAAGTGTTTCCTGGTGTTCAGAGGGAACCTCCTGTGGTTCGATTTGTGCCTGTTGTATCTGGTCCTGTCACTGGAAAGAGCCTGTCTCCGTCATCTTTGCACCCTCCCTTCAGGTACTTACACACACTGGTAAGATTCCCACTCGAGCCTTCTCCAGGCTGAATGGTCCCAGCTCCCTCAGCCTGTTCTCATAGGAGATATGCTCCGGTCCTTAACCATCTTCATGGCCCTGTACTGGTCTTACTCCAGTAAGTCCATGTCTTTACTGGGGAACCCAGAACTGTACACAGTATTCCAGAAGGGGCCTCACCAGTGCTTGACCTGCTGGCAGCTCTTTTCCAAACGCAGCCCTGAATAAAAGTGGTAACCAAAAGACAGTTTACACCCATTTGTTCTTGTGCTAGTGTTTTCCTTGACCTTGAGTAGCACCATGCTTTTAGCTGTCCTGAAAGGAAGCATAAACAGCCATATCCCCTCTCAGTCTTCATTTTGCTAGACTAAACAAACTGAACTTTTCTAGTCCGATCTTGTTTGATAATATTCACCACTCCCCAGTCCTCCCAGTAACCCTTTTGTGGGTCTGTTCCAGTTTGAATTCCTCGTCCCTCAATGCCGTACTGAGTTTTCTAGGTGGAGACTCAGCAGTGCTTTTTATAATGTCGTCCATACCTCCCCTTTCACTGTTGGAAAGAACTCAAGTGGTAACAGCCCCAACTACGTACGCTTTCATCATGATATCACTTGGTTGTGAATCCAGGCTGAACACCCGCTGCACTCTCCAGTATAAACAAATTTAGGAAGGCATTTGAGTCAGGGGTGGAGTGCTTCCTGGGGTGGAAAAGGGATGACAGAGAGATAGTTAACATCAATAGCAACAACGATGTAAAGAAACCCATCAGTGTATCACTTCTTTCTGTGACAGCTAAGGCGTGCCAGCTACATAGCACACGACTAGCTGTCGAAGGGGACAGAAGTATTGTCCATATCTGAGGTTAGGATTGCAAGGATGTTAAATTCCCTGCCAGAAACCAAACCCTTCCTAAGATGACAGAAAGGTTTGCTCTGGATTCAGTAAAAACATCAGCCAGACTTCCAGAGTGTAGGGAAATGTATCTGAACAATATAAAAACTTACTCTTGCGGCTTTTTCCCCCCCTTCTTTGCACCACATCAGTTTCCTGGCTGTAGCTCCATTATGCTGGTTCTACGCTCATTTATTTCTATTAAATATTTCACTTTTCACCTGTAGGCAGCAATGACCATTAACATTCCCAGAGTAATTAGAAACTATTTCTTCCTGCTAAGTGATAGAATATTTGGAACAGAGCTCCCTGCCCCCTGTTCTCCAGTGAGTGAAGGGATTATCCTCCGCAGAGTGGTCACATAGTTAAATACACCTAAAATTCAGCAGCTTCTTGCACAGGCAGGTTTGTCTCATCCATTTTCCTGAATATTGGGCTGCAGTTTCTAAAAGACTGTTGCAATCAGAGGCAGGGAGAAAATGTCAGATCTGATCAGTGAAATTGCATGTGACATTTTTCTCCCCCACAGCAAGGCTCGTTTCAGTTTGATGGAGACGTGACAGCGCTTGCCTTGCAGACGTTTGCTGTAATTGTTCACCTCCAATCCCAGAGAGTGACCTGCTCTGAGGCCCCCAGGATGGGTGTGGAGGTAAAGCCAAACAGGTCACTCAAAGCCTGTGCATTAGCCTGTAAGAACAGATTTAGTCTGTTTGGCACTGGAAGAGCCTGGAAGCCAACTCTGTTGCAGGGCTGAGGGAGGTTTAAACTGTAGTGCCTTTTAAAAGCAATCTACTATGCAGGAACCTAAACACATAGCTGTCAGCCAACTCATGGAGCTCTGAGCAGCACCTCTCAGGCAGGACAATGTTTAGGTGCATATATTATGTATTTATTCCTAACATTGGGAATTAAGACGGCTTCTTTTCTTCCTGGATGTCAGAAGAGCATCTGTCACCACAGCCCCTTTCTGGGCCCAGAGTGTTGCCATAAATATGCTGGACATAAAGGGCAATTTTCATGCCTCCAGCACAGCTTTAGAGACAGTCAAACCAGATCTCTGATAAGGCAGAGGTGGCAAACATCCAGCGTGACCGGCGTCCAGCTTGAATGCAGAGCAAAAAGGAAGCAGAAAAGCAGCCTGAAAACCTAGCTGAGGCAACCAGGCAAAAACCTGCTCACACATACTCTGTTTTAAATTGAGTGTACCTGTTCAGTTGGGTTACTTGCAAAGTGTAGTGATGTGAGACAGAGGCTTTGTTCCCAGTGTACAATTACAGGCAGGCACTTGCTTCTGCTCTCTAATTGCATTTTTTTCAATAAAAAATACAAGTTTATGTGTGTAACAGGGCACTCATTAGTGTCCCGTCACAAATATAAAGGCTTATTTTATCCCACCCCTCCAATATTAAATATTTCTCCCTTCCAGAATGTCCAGGCCTCCTTCCTATATGCTATTTAAAAAAAATAATAAATTACTATCCATTCTTCTTTTTCACCAACTTCAGTGGAATATTTATCAATTATTTTGGTGGAGCTACAATTTCTTCCTATGCTTTTTCCCAATCTAAGTGTAACAGATTACTAGCCTTACGCACATCTGCTGGCTTCAGCACACAGTGTTTGTTCATTTTACCTCTTTCTCTCAGACTAGATGTAAAGTGTTGCAGTTGTAAAATAAAGTTTTGTTTTCTTGGTTAATTATAAAAAATGCTCTAGTAAAAATCTGGAACCCCAAAGAAAACTTTGATTTTAGTCAATCTTATAGAATATGTACCCTGGTTTAAATTGGAAGCAAAAAACTTTCACTGTAAGCATCTTTTGGACTTCAGGTACTGCAAAATCAAACTCATTGTCTTTCTTTTGACACTTTCAACACAAATTAAAACACGGCTTTGCTTCCCATGCTCTCACCACTGCCAGCTCCTCCTCTGACACGAGATGAAGTGGGACGTGCTGGTGACAGTGTGCACCACTCAGACACAGCAAAATACGCACCGGGGACACTGATGACAAGATGGATATTCTTGGCAGGCACCATGACATTTCTCCCTGCCCTTTGCCAAAGAAAGGAGGTCAGTGGAACACTCTACCTTACTGGCGGGGCTTCGGGCATCAATTCTGGGCACACAACGTTGCTTTCCTGTTTCCACGTCATGAAGTGGAGCAATCGGTCCTCCTGCTTAGAATATCTAGGAAGACATGGGCATGCCTTTGTGTCAAATCCCATTATCTGTGTTATGCTTTGGGAAGATGAGGAACATCTGGAACTTCCCACCAGGAAAAAGCAAGGAGTGGTATTTTACTCTTTGCTGAACTGCAGATCAACGGACAATACATGGCAGTGCTGGAAGGGAAGGAACAAAACTGAAACAGATGGAAATCAAGAGACGGGCAAAGATTCAGTCCTGGCTCTAGTGAAGCTGCAAAATTCCTGTTGTCAGCAGTGGTGCAGAACGAGAACAAAAACAGGGGATGGAGGAAAGCAGGGACAGGAAAAGGAAATTGGGGAAAGATGATTTTGTCCCCGTGTTCCCATTCCTGTTCCCCTCACTCAGTATCAGACTCCTCTTTCTCTGGCTCTCATCTTTTCACATTGCTGAAGCAGGAGGCTGTCATTTCTCATCTGGTATCCCTCATCTGGTATTCCTCTTCCATCCATCTATCAGTATGTCTGGGATAGCTGGCAGCTAATTCTGATGGGCAAATGACCCATCAGAGTTGTTTGGGGATACTGGCAAGTATCCCTTGCCAGTTCTCACGGGGCATGTAAACTGATCAAGCTAACAGATGCTGACAGGTGAGAGACGTTCACCCACAGTTGCTACCGGTAGCAAAGACTCTGATGTAAAGGCTCCCATATGGCAGCTGTGTTTGATGGGGAAACGCAGTGCCAGAAGAGAAACATCCCTCATCAGCCTGAATTGCATTCGCTTCCGCAATGCTTCACAGATCGCTCTTTGGGCTACCTAACAATCTCACGGGCCCCCTGTAATGTAACTCTCTACCTATTCTGCCACAATGCCAAAGGTTTAGGAGAGACCAGAAATGTATTCTGCTATGTGCACGCTTCATAACAGATGTTGTCAGGCTTGTGGTACAGATGTTACCAAAAGCCCTTCCTCAAGAGGACAGAAAAACTTGGTGGAACCGGCACCTCATTCATGGCAGCTGTTCTTCAGGGCACATCGATGTGAATGAAAGAGGAAAAATCCTTTTACCAATCACCTACCACCAGCAAAAACCCAAAACATCAGCAGTTTACAAGGAGAGAACAGCTACAGTCTATATTAGAACAAAGTAGGTTGCATCTCCCTTTTCAAACACTTTTGCCTGACTGGCTTTCTGTACCTGCAAATGGTGGAATATAATTCACAAGCCTATTCCAGGTATTAGTGAAAATTTCTTCCCAAGACTCTTCCCACAACCAAAATCATAGTCAGTCTCATAAAGATTCCACTTAGTTTCTCTTCAGCTAGTATCATTGTTTTTATTTAATCTTGCAATGACGTAGTTTTTCCACTAAGAGGTGGAAAATCAAGACGGAAGGGAACTGTTGGCTGTCCTCTCTTTCCCAACAGCGTCCAAGTTTCACTGAACAAATCTATTCCTGCACAGCCATTTCAGACTTCACGCCTTATCTCAAGCCAGCGCTTCCTTTGATCTGGGTACTTGTAGTCTACAGTCATAAGTAAGATGTCTCATTTCAACATCATTCCTTTTCTTTGCTCATTGAGCTGCAAGCTTACAATGCATTTCATAACGAACTTCATTCCTTATGCCTGTTTCACAGGCAAGAAATCCACGTGTGACAGCTTCCACTAGTGACATTTTCCAGATACCTGGCTCTATTTGGTAACGTTTTGCTAAGTGTGTCTCTCATTTCCTTTCAGCATTCCCCTGAGCTGTGGCCATTCAGGGCAGCCAGGCCTCCTCCAGAGATGTTCCTCTGAGTTGCTTGGCAGGGCTCTTCTGGCTGTGTGCTGGCAGCTGGGGGTCAATCTTCTAGGCTCCATCCATTGTTTTCACCTCTGTTTGAAAGATCTGCTCTTTCTCAGTGCAGCTATCTATTCATCATTTGTTGTTTAGCCAATTCTCCCTACAGTGGTTTAGCCCTAGAGTAGACAGAGTAATCCCATTTGGGTTTGAGCCTCTTTTCCATAAAGAACATGTTACAGACATTGCTATTTTGCACCTGGGATTCCTTCCAGTTAGCTGCATTGACAATAAGGATTGACTCTTTGGAAGATATTTTACCAAAGCTAAGTAAACACTTTGGGGAGAAAACAAGATTTTAACCAGACGCTTCAAAAAGGTGGCTATCCTGAGATCATAAGCCTATTGCAGGTTTCACTAAAAATCTTTTCTGGCTTGTCCACTGGAAGCTCTGGCATCCTTGGAGCTCGTGGCTGCTGGGGTAATGCACTGCAATTTGTAACACTCTCCACAGAATCACAGAATCACTAGGATGGCAAAGACCTTTGAGATCATTAAGTCCAACAGTACCTGTCCGCTACTAAACCTTATCCCTAAGCACCTCATCTACCCATTGAACTCTCCGTTAGATGGACGGAAGACATTTGGGCAGGCACTTGTGAAAGGTGGCCCATCATTACCCAGAAAAGCAGTGTGGCATGAGTGGCCTCAGCGCTTCTCAGGCAGCCCTTTTCCAAAGAGGCGACGTGCAGTCCATGGCCAGGCTCTTGCTCTGTCACCTTGAGGTGCAGCACTGCTTCCAAGCCTCCGTAATGTGCATTGCTTCCAGGCAACATGCACATTTCGCCTAGGTCATACACACTAGCACCAGGACTGCACCAGGCAGGTCATTATTTTCTAATCGAGCATTGTGTTACCTTCTGTCAACAAAACATCCCCTAGCGCCATGACACTTAGGTCCATGATGTTTATGGCCTTTCCTTGCCGCAAGGAAACTTGGTGTCCAGTCAGACGAGCCAGTGGCTTTGTGGTGATGGCATACACAAACCGTGACAGAGGCTCTCAGGAAGGGCCTGAGGTGAAAGGGTCTGAGGGGGAAGGGTCGGAGGGGGAAGGGCCGGAGGGGGAAGGGTCTGGAGAAGGGCCTCAGGGGAAGGGTCTGGAGGAGGAGGGCCTCAGGGTCTCAGCCACGCCGCGCCCCGCAGCGGGCGCGAGCACCAGAGGAGGGCAGGCAGCACGGGGGCAAAGCGCCACGAGCCAGCTTCTCCCGACCGCTTTGCGCATGCGAGCGCACCAGCGCCACCTTCCCGCCCTTTTGGCCACTGCAAGGAGCAGCCCGTCGCGCATGCTCACTCGGAGGGAGCAGCTGTCCGCGGAGAGGGGGAATGTGTGTGTGGTGTGTCCCGCAACCTCTCACCGAAGGCGCTCGAGTGTTTTCGTTCCTTTCCGGCGCCGCGGCCTTTCCCCGCCCCTTCGCCGCTTGCCTGGGCGCCGCAATCCCGGCGGCGCGGCGGGAGGAGGCGGAAGATAGCGGTTGGGATTGGCGGGGAGGCGGCGGTAGGCGCGGCGGCAGCACCAGCGCTTATGCAAACGAGGCTGTCGGCAGCCAGCGCCAGAGCCGGTGCGGACCGCGGCTGAGCGGGGAAGCGGCTGGGGCTGTGCCCACCACCGCCCTCCTCGGCGCCGGACACTCCTCCTTTCCCTCCCCCGCCGCCTCTCGCCTTCCCCGCCTGCCCCGGTCCCCCGCCCTCGCCCCGGCATGGACGTTGGCGCTCCGCCGTGTCGCTGTGCGCGGCGCTGCGAGGCCGTGAGCCGACGCTGCCGCTGAGCGGGGCCGCCCGCCGCTCCCGGGAGGGGGGAAAGATGTCGGACACCAAGGTGAAAGTTGCCGTCAGGGTCCGGCCGATGAACAGGAGAGGTAACCGGCAGTGGACGCTGGGGAAGGGGGCGGCGGGGTCTAGGGGCGCGGGGGTATATGGGGAGGGGGCGGCAGTGGGGAGCGCCTGAGACGGGGGCGGCGCCCGCCCTAGACCCCGGCTTTTCCCTCGGGCTGGCGGGAGGATAAGACCCTTCACACACACACCCCCCCGCCGCCTGCCCATCGCTGGGGCACGCCTGCGAGCCTGCCGCCGCCGGGGGGTAGCCGGCGGGGGGCGAGCTGCCCCGGTGTGCGAGAATGGGGAGTGGGGGGACTGTGTGCTTTTGCCCTGGATACAGCCCCCCGCCGTGTCGCCTTGCAGAGCTGGACCTGAATACCAAGTGCATCGTAGAGATGGAAGGGAACCAGACTGTGCTTCACCCTCCGCCTTCCAACACCAAGCAGGGAGAAAGGTAAAAATCCAAGTCGCCAGATAAAGACCCAGCCCCGGTTCCTCTGGCTCACCCTCACAGACGCTTCGTCTGGCTTTGTTAGAGGAGCGGCGGGGTCTTGGAAGTTCTTGCTCGGTGCTGTTCAGCGGCTGCGGGGAGGCGGGTGGGGGGGGGAAGGAGAAAGGGGGGTGCGCAGGCGGGGGCGAGTGCCAGCCAGGGATTGCTGCATTGGGCTTGCATCTCTGGGATGTGAGGACCAGACCTTCCTCTCCTGGCTTCCTGAGTGGAGTCGGAGGTACCCAAATTGGGATGTGGAGACAGGAGGTCCCTCCTGGCCTCCCAGGTTTAGAAGCCGATTCTTGGTTAACTGCTCAAAAAATCAGCTGTTGATTGGGTAAGGACGGAAACTGCCTGTGCGTTGCTGTTGTCAGAAATTTCCCTTGAGTGCAGGCTGCTAATAACTTGGTGTAACCTTTGGGGGAACAAGAAGCGGAATCTGAATTTTGTGCTGGTGATGGTATTTCTTTTTTACAGTTTGTTTACTAGATTTTAGTGTATTTTGTATTTGAAAAGGCCATAATTGCTAGATCCTTTATTCATGCAGTGTAGTTCTGTGAAGTAGCCTATGAGAATTTGCTAAAATAATTTTGGAATCTGGCATTTAGTTGTGATGCCCCAGTAAAGAATACACTTGGAAATAATCCAAAATACCAATGCACTAGACTGTAAAAATAGATCAGAACAGGAAAAGATTTCTTTCCTTTGAGGGAGTGCGGGAAAAGACAGGGAGGTGCAAGGGGAATAGTTACGTTGTATGCTTATCTCTTCAGTTACCTGTTGACTGCTCAACTTAAATATATTCAGACCATAACTTTAGTGCCAGAGAGTATGAAACCTCTTGCATGGTTATAGAGATTTTAATCTGAGCATGTTCTTGCTACTCAAGAGTTTATTAAGAGTAGTTTTGATTGAGTTCATAGTAGTTGTATTAGTGTGAGAGCATGTTGTTTTGGGTTTGTGTGTTTTTTGATTTTTTTTTTTTTTTTTTTTTTTTTTTTTTTCTCCAGAGGTGCTGTGTCACATTTTTATAGATTGTCAGCAGGAAAGGTTGTGGCCTTTTCTATTTCTGCGTGTCCAAAACGTGAAGGTGTTTCTCACCTTAGTCCTCATGCTGGAGTATAGCTTTATTTACACCAATGTAACTGAAATCCAACTTGCATTGTCTTCAGAACCATTGTTGTGGCTAATGTGCTGGCCTGGGTCTTGTTTCCTGCCTCATTCACAGATCTCTATGTGATGTTCTACAAGTTCTGTTGCCTGTGTGGGTCTTTGCCATAGTTGTAAATCGGGAATCGTGCTTTTCTTGAGACTCTTCTATTTTAGAAAGTTTGTTTGTCTTTTTTGGCTTCTGTTTATGAAGAGTGTATGTGGCCTCCATCACAACACTGCTGTAGTAAGAATAACATCAACTTACAAAGTGGGTGGATTTGACAGGTATAAAAGATGAAATACAAATAGAGTTTATAAAGCTTGAACTGAATTGACATTTAAAAATTGTTATTCTGATAGGCTAAAGAGTCTAAGGGCCAGATGGTTTTATATAGAAACTGTAACATGGAATTTTGTGTGTTGTGCACATTAGCCTGCAGGTATTCAGTGAGGCTGTGCAGTGAGACTCTGTCTTTTGAGAGCTTGTGCTTATCTGGCTTGCATACCTGTGAGATACATATGAATTCTCTTACCTGTTTGGAAGTGGTTTCTGGTTGTGCTCAAAGGGCTTTACGAGTGACCCGTGGCTCTCGCGTGTGACCTGGCTGTTGGCAGCTGCCTTGGCAGGTGATAGCTGTCCTGCTTGCTGTCCTGCTTGCTGCCCAGCACGAGGCTGGAGTTTGGCTGGCAGTTACGTGTGTGACTTACGCAGTTGGAGTAACCACCTGATACGCCTGGATTGGAAATGCCAGCGAGAAACGCTGATCAGAAGTAGCCCGCCTGTAGTTTAGGTACATACAATATCTGCCATCTAGAAAGTAGCCTGCTGAGATGTCTCACAGGCTTTCTAGCGCCTTGTGTAGATCTCTACATTTTCTTTGATGCTAAACCGTTGATTCCCTATTTTTTGCTCAAGATAAATAGTTTAATTTCTCATGATGAAGAATGAATTCTGTTCCATGTGTACCCACCATAAAATGTCTGTATAAACTGGCTCTGAGTTGCTGAGTAGTCACTGCTTTACTTGGATTGATGCCTTGGCAGGGTTAGAGATGTCAAATGGATTTTTGGTTTTCTTTGTGTAGCTTGTTTTTATATAGCTCAACTGGATTTTTGTTTCAGAGCAACCATGTCATTGCAAAAAAGATTTTACTTGTTAGGGTGATTAATTGGTCTTTCTGTATTACACTATCTTAATATTTTGTTTAGTGTTACCTTTCCCTTTTTGCATGGAAATTTCCCTTTTCTAGGTGAATGGAAGTACAAGTTTGTACTGCACTTTGGAATAAGAATAAGAAGCCTTCTAAAGCAAATTTGGTTTCCAGGGCTGCTTTTCTTAATTCAGCTGAAGCCAAGAGACTGTAGGGTATGGGGAATAGAATTCAGGACCGTGCTCTTTGCTTTGTTCTATCAGTTATAATTTTAAAGATACTGATGAAATTTTCTGACGTATAATTAGGTAGCTCTTTAATAATTAATGAAATTTGCTCATAGAATAATATCTAAGGTTAAGAAAATTTTACGAGCTTTGTCTATTCTGTAAGGAGTTCTTGAATTGAATCTAAGTTCAGATGCATGCTATTAGTTAGTCTCTAGGTTTTATTAAGGATATTTCTGAAGAATCTTAGATGGGCAAGCAATGCTGGTTTTACAAAAGATGAAAAAAGTGTACCATCCCAGACAGTGCTGTCATTTGTCCAACTTTTGCTACCGTATTAGAGGTAAATGGACAATCTATAATCATAAACTGCAACAGGGTTCTGACTGGCTGTCTTCTAACTGCTGGACCACACAGCATCTGCACCTTAACAAACATGTCTACAAAATAGTAAATGTTATTAAATACAAGTGTTCCTTTTTTTTATAAGCAGCAGCCCTGCTGTTCCCCACAGGCACACCACTTTTAGCATTCTAAACTAACAAAAGAGGAAAACCAGAGCATAGTAAAACTGAACAATCTAAGGCTGAAAAGCACAGGAAAATCTTTATCGACAGAAATAATAGGAGACAGAGTTCAGAAAGGAATGGTTTTCATTAGCTGGTATCAGGTATAATCTTCATTGCTGGCAAAGTTTTTGTAAGTTGGTTGTTGGACTTCAAACCTTTAACCCTTGTTTTACTATTAGTAATAGCAGTAGTTTCATTTCTTTATTTGCCTCTCCTGCCTTATATTTGTTTCTTCCCGCAAACTGGTATGGATTTCCCTTTCTTCTCCAGAAAGGGAAAGAACATTATCTTCTCTTTCTGGGAACCCTTTGATTTTTGACTTTCTTCACCTACGAATCTGAATTTCCTTTCTCAAAGTACGCTCTTCCTGAAAAAATTATTCCCAGTAAGGGCCTTTCAGAAGTGGGTATTATGCTTCAAAGCCAGTTGTATCCATCTTGCTGCCTTGTTATAAGTGTTTGTATTTGGTTGTTGGCCATAAGATACAGTATTAAAATGTAACCATGGTGTAATTAGACTATGGAGTTAAACAGCTTTTCAGAGTAATTCAGGAATTTCTTACAATGGAAACATGACACCTCTCCAGGTCTATGAAAGATTTGACTTCACCTTAGAGTTGTAATTTTTTTTAATAGGACAAATTAGGCTTTTCCAGGTTCTTCTGCTTTTGATTGTTAAAATATGCTTTCCTCCAACCTTGCCTTTCAGCTACACTTTTTAACGCATACAATCCAAAAAGGAAAGTTTTATTTTAGTTCCCTGACAACAATGTTTTATGATGTCATTTTTCCTTTAGTAAGCAAAATACTTGTCTTGACAGAAATAAACAAGGAACTATGGAGACAGTAGAATTGAAATACTATTTCAACTGTAGCTTTGACTGAAATGAAAAGTCATCTCTTGGGCAATTTATTCCAGTAGAGCACAGTAGCCTTGTGCAAACTGTGGCTCATTGAAGATCTCAGGTCAGAAGATAAGACAGAAATAATCAGTATGTGGAGCTAAACATAAAATAACCACCTTTCTCAGAAGGTGTCTTTCTTGCCTAGTTTAATTATTTAAAAAAAAAACCCAAACATTTTAGGACTTGCTTGCTGTGCTACCTTTCACTGTCGCTTTGATAACAGACAAATAGCACTGAGGCAAAATTCTACTTAGGTAAAATTCTTCTTATCACTTTAAATTACTAAAGATTGTGTATTTGTGGGGTTGGGTGTTGGTTGTTGTTTTTTTTTAGTAGATATAACCTCTTTAATAAAACAAGTAGCTAGGAGCAGGTGTGTGTGTGTCTAGTTTTTGTAGGTTATGATTCTTCCAAAAATGAGGCTCTGAATCACAGATTTCTTCCCTAGGTCTCTTGTCCTAATATCGGTGTCTCAGACAGCTGTTGCTCCCCTCTGTTGGAGAAAGTAGGATTTTTGGATGGTCTTTAGTACACAGTTCTTTGTGTGGTAATTGTGGCTTTTTATTTTTCACACATCTTGGTTTGAATGACATCAGAGATTAGAGAAGAACATTGTTGTAGGGAGAGGATGTCCATTTCTAGTAATGGCCCCTTTTTCAAACTTAAAACTTGAAGAACCTGAAATAAGAAAGCTCTGAATTGTTTCCATTTCTGAAGGAATGACAATGGCATTGTTTCTCTGATGTGTATACTCCAAATATCACCTGTCTGAGGTAGATCACAAAATAATAGCAGGCAATGACTTTTATGTATTTCTGCAGGAAATTGTAAAAGTAATCTGACTTTGACCTCTTCTGTTACTTTTCCTGTTAGACATCAGTGTTCAGGATGTGAAGTGTTGGCTTTGAACCTTTGCAGAAGATGTGTTTTTAAATTTTATGACGTGTGTGGTTGGAAAATGGCATTTTGTAGCATTCCTTTAATTCATTGATGCCTTGCATGGGACACTAGATGCAGATCCATGAAATTGCTGATCTTAAAATCAATGTAACTCGAAACAAATTGAGGCATAAACTTGTAATCCAAAATAGTTCTTGTCATGGCTCTTGGTTCTCCCTTAGGTGGCCCTAACAGTGAATAAATGCAACATCCATTATTTCATCGTGTTTATAATATCCAGACAGCTGTTAGGACCTTGTGCTCTGGTCTTTAAAGGCATTGCTAGAAGAAACTACTGTTGGAGGCCGTTGGGATTGTGGATAGCAGCGAATAGTACTTAACTGGCAGTATTTCAGAACAAAAATAGATAAAGTGTTTGAAGAGAAGGAAGACTGTGCTGGGTATGACCATGTTTAGGCAATCGTTGCTTTGTAGCCATTCTCTGCTCTTGGACTACTTAGTCTTATGTTCAAATATTTCTGAGTAGAACAGAGTAAAACAAGGATCAGCTTTGAACCTGAGCAGTTTTTCTCTTTTGTAGTGTTAGAAATGCCTACAATGTGGAACATGGAAAGATGTGTTAGAAAGCTTAGTAGACTACTAGAAATGCTTAACTTCTGTGTTTAGAAGAGTCAGGCACACGTGTGCTTGCCTATTACTGCAGCCAGAGGTGTGTTTTTGATATCTGGATTGCTAGTTGATGCATATGCTGTTTATTGAAATGAGTTATGAGTTTTAAAATGTGCAGGTCTCTTAAAATGGGTGTGTGTGTGGGGCTTTTCTTTGTGAAGATCAGGACTGAAGGGAAAGTTTTGTCTCCTTTGCCTCTTAGTACAAGTAGTACAGACAGCTTTCTTGTTTTGGAAAAAACCCCAAATCTTTGCTCTTTTATGCCTGTAGTAAGCTTATTCAGTGTGTGTGTGGTGAGATTTCAAACTTCTAATTAAATTCAGTGTGATTTAATAGTTCCAGAATTTAAATTATACTTGTTAACGTATAATAATGACCAAGGTGTGGTCTAGATACAAAATACTTGGGGAAGTGCCTAAGAAGTCCCTTCTCTGCTGAAGCTGAGCTCAGATAGGAGCTGTGCTCGCCAGCTGCCCTTCCATGCAGGTTTGTGTCCTGTGCAGAGCTGGGCTGTGAATCTTGGTATAAAGTTGGGGGCTAAAGCGAGTCCCTTCTTGGTCTCTTGCCCGCAGCGTGGTATGTACAGACAACACACCTGCTATTCAGGGAGTCGACACAGGGGTGCTTCTAGTAACAAGGTTACAGCTAAGTCTTTGAATTGACAAACCCACTTGCTGTTGTGCTTGAGATGTTACCATATCTGAAATCCTTCATTCCTGTACAGTTGGAAGCAGATTGAGCAGCAGTAGCGGTCGCTGCCTCGGGCTGTGCTGCTGGTGCCTCTTGCATGGACAGACTGTCCTTAATGATGGGAAAGTAGTACAGTGTCTTTGCTGATTTGGCCTGCCCTGGGCATGGCTTGAATCTATTAATGGAAACAATTACTGCCTACTATAGCGAAATGCCAGCTGCTGCAGCAGTGCTGTGCAGATGCTGTTGCCTAACTGAATAAATTCTCCGATTGCTCAGCTCCCCGTGTCCTGTGAGGATGCCTGTTACTGACACCAGTGTGGAAAAGGCTCTTCAAAGAAGTGTGAAAGTGTTGGCTGGAGACAGTGAATTTTATGTCTTCAGTAAGTGCAGCCTACAAAGAAAAGGCTCCTGCTGTGCAATGATGTGCACCACAGGACTCAACTGTCAAGTTAACTTGTGACCCAGAGCACCAAGAGAACTAAAACAGTCATGCTATTGCCTGGAAGTGATGTTGCTGTGTGTCTTTTTACAAGAGGCAGTAGAAGGGATATAAACTTGTCCTGTCAGATAGTGACTTCGTATGTTGATGTGAAATTGGTCATCACAGTATCAGGACTGCTGGAGCTTGACTTGACTGTGTGTCTTTATGATCCTTCCGTGGCATGCAGTGGGTGTTACTGCGGGAGGAGCTCGGTGAGTTAACAAGCAGATTGAAAAATTGCTGTATGAAGGTCAATGAGAAAAATGCATTGCTGACAGGAATTGAAAATCAATGACATGAGCTCAAGATACCTGTCCATGTTGGTGAAGAGCAGGGATTTCACAAACTGTTTCCAGTGCTATGGGAGTGTGTCCTTTAACATAACTTCTTGTTGTGAAGGGGGAAAACATAATCAATGTCTTTCTGATGCTGTTGTGTCTGATTAGTGTTAATTAACCTCTGCAGTTACGTTTGATAGTTGTTTTTTAATCTAAAAATCATAATTTAAAAAAATCCAACCCTCAGTCATCAAAACATCTAATGAAAATTCCGCAACTGTACCTGAGCTAGTGCATTCCTTGGTCATCAGCCACAACTTTTATTAAGCATTTTGCTACATCCTAAGTAAACATCCTCAAGCATGTACATGCTTCACTAATACACCTAATCTTCCTTGGATAATGTGAAGTTAGTGGCCTGTAAGGTGTTGCTTTTTCACTAGGAGGTAATCTAAATGTTTCATGTAGATGAATCTAGGGAAATGTATATGGTAACAGCCCCTAATGAAGTCCCTGGTGACTTGTCGTCCTAGTAACTTAGTTGTATCTCAGGACAAAGATTTATACCACGATGACTCTTCTGACAGATTAATATATTTTGGTGCATATTAATGGTACAGGACTGATTTTGAGGTATATCAGTCAGCACACTGATAGAAAGGTGCCTCTGAAACGCTGCTGTGTGCTTGTGTTAGTAGTGCACGGTAGCTAGCACAGTTAGTGGTGCTGCTGAAGAGAGGGGCAAAGAGTCTCACTCTGCACGAGCAACAGGGTACGTAGGCACTTATGGCCTGTATTCTAGACGCTAGGCCCCGCCAAGCCTGTGCTGCTGCCTCTTCACGTTTAGTAACAGCATAAATATTAGGCTAGTACTGGTTTACTTTGAGATTCGTGGCATCACTGCATCTTCTTTTTGCAGTGTGTGTATATTCCAAGAATTTTAAGCGTTTCATAAACGTGAATCAAAGCAGCTGCTGTGGCTGGAATGGCATGCTTATCTCTGCATGTGTTTGTGAAGATACTGTTCAATGTGTCTAAAAAAAACCTACCAGGATGCAATGTGAACTGTAAACTTTCTATAAAGTAATTCATCGCTTTGTTTTAAAAACATGTCGCTGAAAAATGTCAACACTTCAATATTTTTTCTGATGTAGGGTTTTTTGTTTGTTTTTTATTAGAGAATACTTCATACTTGCAAATAAAATTAAAAAGTGTATGTGATTATATCCTATTTATTGAGCTTACATATTCTTAGTTTATTCCACAGTCTCTTTTTAAACATAAATGTAAATACCAAGTAAGCAGTGTACAAAAGCCGGCAGGTGGGTTAAACTTTCTTCTAGTGTAAGGCTGTCTCCTGAGCTACCAGAATAATTTTTCTAATGTTAAATACAAGTATGTGGAGCTGTCTGTTTTGCTTAATATTTCTCATATGATGACAAGGAACATCAGATCTTAGATAAGAAACTGCAGTACTTGATACTTCTTCCCACATGGCTTTCACTTTTTGCCTGACTATGATTAAAGTAATGTGTAGTGTGGCTGAGAATGCGTTTCACAAATCTGATTCTTTAGGAGTTGAAGGAAAAAAAGTTGGGTCAGGTGAAAGACGAAATTCATCTGCAAAACAAATGGATTTGTACAGTGATTGGCACTGGCTTCCATGTAATATTTAATACTTGAATTCTTATTTTTGATGAATATTTACTTAAAACTCAATTTCAGGCATATTTTACAGTAGATAAACTTATGCTAAAGGTGAGTCAGCAGAACATTCCAGTGGAGGCACAGAGCTGGCAGAAGTTTTCTACTAGCAAAGCTGCTTTCTGGCCCCAAATGAACAGCACTGTGGTCTACTTTGGGAAGTTTCTCTGTCAGCATCTGTCAATGTGAAGTGGGGTTTTTTGGTTTGGGTTTTTTTTGTTTTGTTTTTTATGTATGCAATGTGATGCAAGTCTGCAGTGCTCCGGACTTGTTTTTGCCCAGTAGTGGCACCTTGTTGAATGATGGAAGCCATAAACATTTTGGTGTTTTTTTGGTGCTGCCGTGCCATGTTGTCATTCTCTGTTTTGAGATGTTTCTAAATTTTCTTTAGATCTCAGAATTTTCTGATCATTTTTAATTAAAATCAGGCTGAAACAGAAAATTGGCCATTTGGTGAAATACAGAAATGTTCTTGTATTCATTGTATGTAGCTGAAGACGTTAATATCTTCCATATCCTCTAAATGCTCAGCAAGAAGTAGTTGAGCTTGGGTGTTTTTTAAAGAGAACTTTGCTGTTATGTGAGGGAGAAAGAACAGAAAACATTTGAAGTCTTCCTCCACCTTCCTGTTGTACTGTATTGGGTTAAAAAAGATGGTTCTGAAGGGTTTTTAGAAGTGTACCATGGAACATCATCCCACCATGCAGGTTTTGCTGTTTTGGAGCTTCTTGTTGTATGTAACTACAGTGGATATGCTATTCTGAAATAAACTGCCTAGAAAACGCTCCGGTATTTTCTGTAGTGCTCATTACATTCAAAAAGAAGAAAGGTTTGAGTAGTTCTCATTCTTCTTCTGGTGTAAATCTAACCCTTCTGTAGGCAATCTTGATTGGAGTGCCCTTGAGAAATGCTGCTTCAGTGTCTGCAGAGAAATGGACGCACAAGGAGATGCAGAAGATGGCTTGTTAATGGATTTGCTGCTGACATGGTAGAATCTAGGGAAAGGATACTTGAGGACCAGGACTGGAAGGGTAATGGAAGGCAAAAGGGGTACAGAAATGGATGTCCAACAACATGATGAAACTCCTCAAAGTACTTGTTAGAGGAAAACAAGCCAAGGAAACAACAAAACCCAACAGCATCCAATAAGCTTTTATATATCCTACTGAAAATGTGTATGAGGAACTGGCATTCTCTGGGGTGGTACTACAGACTTCATGTGTGTTCTGGTTGAGATCCAAGTTGAAAACAAAAAGCAAAATCAGTTCTGGTAAACAGACTGTTGAATGCTGGACAGCTTCCCCTGTAGCTTCCTTGTCAAGAGCTTCCAAGTTCTCAGTATGTTTATTGTTTGAGATGTGTATAGCACTGCAGCTAAGTTCATGTCATATTTCTAATTTTCATCACAGAATTGTAACTTATATTTTAACTGAATCTTTACTGTTTATTATATTAAAAATATGTCATGATTGAGAATCTGTGTAACTTGGCTGTGAAATAGTACACTTGGAAACACTTTTGTGTCAATCAAAAAGATGAAAGCGTGTGTGAAGATGCAACATTTAAGTGTTCTCCTAAGGTCTTTTTCAGTGGAACAGTAGCTTTAAAATTTTTTTATTTTAAAAAAAACTAACTCAGTAGATGTTCTGTCCCTCTCATCATCCCAGTTCCATGGTGTGATTTCCCCTTGCTGTCAGAAGCCCTGTGTGTTGAACGAATGGGATGTGTAACTTACCCACTGCACAAGTCAGAAGTTGTCCTGCCAGTTTTGTTTTAAAATGCTCAGCAGAGTGTAGAAGATGAGTATTGAACCTACTCAGACATCAGCCTAATCTCTCTTCTCTTATTTAATGACCCTTTGGGGCAGGTTGCATCCTCTCAAGTAGTTTTTGAAGTTTTAGTTTTGCAGATGTGCATGTGGCAAGGGAAAGCTTTTCTATCTGTGAGTGTAGATAGCAGTAAGGACAAATTATACTAAGGGCACAAAGCTTGCACACCATTAGTATTTCTGAAAAGCTTTGCATATGCCTCAAGGAATGTGGTATTACCTTTATTTGAAGTTTCAGGATGGCATCTTGCAGCTGTGTGCTAGTTTAAACTCAGAAATGGAGATCCGCACTGATGGGCTGGCTGAACGCTCCAAGTGTTTTGCAGTGATGTTGAGTCTCCTCTGGTGCACAGTCTGACCCATATTATTGGCTGCTATTTGAAAACTTCTTACCTGAGTAAGGAGGAAATTCATGGCTTGAGTGCAAGATGGACTCAAATATGCTTTGAAAATCCTCTTGCACTTCAAGAGTGTAATATGAGTTTTATAAAAACTTCTTCAAGCCAGCTTGATCTTAATCTGTCATCCTCTGTCGAGAAGGGTGTTGTGGAATGACTTCTGGAGGATCTCCCAGTTTAAATGTTTATGTTTTTTTCAAGATGTCTTCATCATAGTTCAGAAAAGACAGAAGCGAGTCACATGAGTGACTTCTTGCCTTTGCTGAGATTAAAAAGGGAAAGTAAATTCTAAGTATTCGTGGGCTCTGAGATATTGAAATGGAATTCCAAAACTGCGTATTGAGGGAGGGATTTTTCATCCAAAAAAAAGATGACATCATGTAGGAAAAGGAAAACTAAATTAGCTTTTTTTTTTTTAAAAATTTCGGGAATCATTTAGGAGTGATGGGGCTCTGACAATCTGACTGGTGGCTGTAATGAGCAATGCCAGTTTAGTGAGCTCAAGGCAAGTGTTTGATTAGACAACCTAAACATTTTTTCCAAATAATAGCAGAAAAGCTTTGTACTTTAAATAATTATCATTCTACTTTGCATCCAAAATAGGACACAAATTGCAGATTCCCTACAGAACTTTTGCTCTAAATGGGTGCCATGGGTTTTTTGTTGTTTTTCTCTTTTAGAAGATCTAGATTGGGGAATTAATGATTCTTTTAAAAATTATGCTACTTTTTGTAGTTGTGGGTTGATTTTTTGTGTGTGTGATTGTTTTCTGTTTTCTCCCTGTAGCTCTTTCTGCATATGAGGCAGGTTGCTGCTCCAGAACTACTAATCCAAGAGTGTTTGAAATGGAGTGCTTGCGTTAGCTGCAGCTTCTCACCTAGCAGATACTTCTACTCATGGTCTTTTACTTTCATGTGTCAGTTTGCGGGTGTAGTAGGTGAAAGTAAATTTAACTGGTCTGAAGTTACTAGTCAAAGAACATGACTTTTAGCCATTTTGGAGTAGAATGGCTATTTAAATAAAAAGGAAAGGGTTGATTCCTCATGACTTTGAAAATCATTGAGAATTGAGTGCTGCTGCTGACTTTTATTTTAACTAAAAGTGATGATGGGTCAGAGTGGGGAAGTGACACTGAAAAATTGCGGTAAGTTCAAAATTATTGAAAAGGTTTAATTCTGTATTTGTCAAACCTGAATTTTGTTTGCTGCTCATCTGCATTCTTACTCATTGCTCTTATCCTAATCTTGACCTCAGTAGTATCTGCCTTCTTGGATCACTAATTAACGTATTGTGTACCCTTTCATATGACTTCTCATGGTGTTTTGGACTGATCTACTTGTTCTGAGTCTTCTTTAATATGACTTCTAAGGATTTTTGTTGACTTTGAGAGACCGTGTGTCATTATCCTTTATTTCTTCTAGCTTGTTTTGTGTAACTCCCATTTGCTGTGCAGGCAGATCTCTTCTAGGTAGATCATTTAGGCTGTGGGTTATTTATGGCAGAGATAATTAGCTCCTGAAACAGAAGAATTGCAGCTCAGTGTTGTGAAAGTTTAGCTGGTAATCTTTGTGGGGCCTCATGTTCTTATGTGGTTCAGGCATCTCACTGCTGGACTCCCACAGCCTGGTTCCACAGTGCAAATACCTGGCAGCTGTGGATGATGTTGGCTTGTGTCTAGCAAAGCCTCATTAGCCCCTGCTATGCCTGCTGCCTCTGAATTTTGTGGGTGAACCTCTGAACTTGGAAGTCAGAGAAGGTGGCAATGATGAAGTCAGAAGCAATGCCAGGGTTAGGAAAAGGCAAAAAGTAGGTGGATGTGGGCCTCTGCTATTCTTGCACGAGGGAAGATGTGGTGCAGGATGAGCTTCTGCATAGGTAAGCAGGTGAAGTGGCTGGGGTCACCTGATACTCCGATTTTGGGAACTGGCTGTGCAGAGATACTGAATCAACACTGTAGAGCCTATTAGTTATTTGGGGGTGTCTGCAGTGTGCTCCCAAGCATTCAGTCTGTTATCCAGGACTTGCCATTATCAAGACAGTTTTCAGCCTACACTCATCGTGAGAAGTAGAGCTGACTGCAGATCACAACACAGATGGCACTAAATGGAGCTGTAAAGCTGTGTATGAACATTTTAAATAAAATTTAATGTATCTCCTTAAATATGAGAAGTAAAGTACTGAAATACTTCACTGAAAAGTAGGGTAGAACTCCCAGTTTGATTTAAATACAGCTATTGACCCTACTGATTGAGCTGAATGTTAAAGCATGGATATTTGCAGTATCAGGAAAAGCGTTAATCAGGAAAGAGTATGTTCTTGGCTGCTCTTTCATAGAGGGATGTTCCATTGTGATCCTGTACTGCAGTTACACTTGCTCACTGTCCTGGTTCTGGATAGGGCTGAGTTAATTCTCACAAGGAGCCAGCACAGGTGAGCTGAGCTTGCCAAGGGCGTTTCCACATCACTGACATCATGCCCCCTATAAAATAGAGCTGGTTGGGGAGGGGTTGGAATGCGCAGCTTGGGGATGGACTGTTTGGGCAGAGCGTCTTGTGGGTCATCAGGCGGTGCTTTGTGTTATCTCCGTTTGTGTATCCTATCACGAGTCTTGTTTGTGTTGTTCCCCTCTCCCGGTGCTGTGTCAGCAGGCTACCCTTACCCCGCCCTGCGGTTGCCTTTGTCCATTTCTCCTCCCTGTCCTGCTGCGGGTGGAGGGAGGAGCGAGTTCTGCCTGAGGCTGAGCGAACCGTGACACTCGCTTCTCGGCCCGGTTCGGAAACCTAGCTATCCCTTCTTAACTGCCTCTGAATAGGCGCCAGCATGGGCTGCACACTCTACGCGGTCTCTGGGTGGGCGTGCGGGTGTCTGGGCTCAGTAGCCAAAGTTGAGTTACACATGCAGGCTTGATAAATGCACACAGCTAATCTTTATACTGAACCCCATTTCTGTGAAGTGTATCTATAGATAAAGTTTATAAGACTCTGTTTTTCTCCAGTTTAACTTAACTCTTCCCTCATCCTACTGACCTTCTGCCTGCATTCTCCCCTGCCCTTCAAGTTTTATCTCTAGAATTGATGATGTTTCAGAGTAAAGAGATTGAGTGCTGTTAGCAGCTCCTAGCTGCTTATTCTAAATTGAAAGCTCTGATTCCTTTTAATCGTCTGCAGTTGGTGTGATAGCATGGATGTGTTGCTTCTCAGCTCTTCTGCTTTCTGTGCCTCACTCCACTAATTTACCTTGTACTACTCCCTGACAGTGGTTGTTTCTCTCCCTCCTCCTGTTATCAACTGCTTTGTATTTATGTTTCTGTGTGCTAATTGCTAAATATCTCTCTCCTGTTCTGAAAATTGTAAGGGCCAGCAGCTTGATGTTATTGTAAGATGACCATGCTTTCTAATTTAGACTTTGGCTGGATATTTTTTTTTCTGCTGCAGTAAGATAAATCTTATAAGGGAATAACATTTTTTACAATGCAACTGTACTTAGCAACTGTGTGTGGGAGCTAAAACACTTAGACCCCAGCGGGGTCTACAGGGTGATACAGATCATGTTCTCAAACACTCCCTCCCTTAACTTGTAGTGCTCCTTTGCTCACTCTATCCAGGCTGGGGCTGTGCACTTGGTTGGCAGGCTTGAAGGGCTGGGGTAGCCGTAGAGCCTGGGGCTCAATGCTACCTAGGGTTGTGAGTTCAAACCCAGAGTTGGGCACTGAAAAGAGGACTGTTGCTGTTCAGGAGCAGCACTGAATCACCTCTCTCTGACAAGCCCCTCTTATGCGGGAGTGATGTCAGGTGGTGTGGGAAACAGCCCAGGCTGACTCAGCTCACCTGTGCTGGCTGCTTGAGGAGATTGACTCTGGCCTGGCCAGAACCAGGACAGTACCTAATCAGGCACTCTCCACCATGTAAAAGTGTCATTGGCTTGTCTTCTTCTCACGTTTTTTGCTTTGTTTTGTGCCTGATCTGGCTGGAGTCAGTGTCTGCTTTTTGTCTGCACAACAAACCTGCAACATGGATAACATTCTCACAGGTAATGACAGCAGGAAGATACTCCAAACGACTTCTACCTTTCTGTAAAATAATACAGTAGTGTTCCATTCTCTGTAAACAAGTAAAATGTTCATAAAATGAATTGTGGTGTGGGTAGAAACCTGGCCCTGCAGTCTTAGATCACACTCAAAAAAACATTTTGAGGCAATAATACTGTTGGCTGCAAGCCAAGGAGGGGAAAAAGATTCAGGGAGGACTTAAATATGGATGAACAATTTTTCAAGAAAGGGCTAGCATGTCTTTAAAATATTTGAGCTGTAGCTAGACTTTGGGCTATTTGAGTAAAACCCCATTAAGAATACTGCGTGTTGTTTGAACACGTTTTAAATGTAAAAACGTATCTAGAGTGAAGCAAATTGTTTAAGGAAACAATTTTCTGATGGTGATACGCTCTGCAGGCTGCTAGTCAGAGTTCAGGATGTCTCCACTTGTGTGTATTGTAAAGATTCCTGTGTGATGAAGTCTGCCATGAATAAATGTAAGAGATAATGTAGTGTAGGAGTCAGTTTGGGAAGGTGATTGTGATGACTGGCAATCATGGTAGCAAAGTTGCTTAGTTCACCAGTATGGCCATTAAATTATAAGATCTGAGAAGATGCAATATCAAATTTTTGTTAGTGGTAGCCTTCTCATTTTAGAGGCCAGTGTTCCAGTCTTATTTCCTGCTGTCAGTTATGTCTGTGTTGTCTATCACTGTTTCTCTTGGAGCTTAACACCTGCTGTGTTGGAGAGGAGTGGACCTGCCAACCTTTCCCATAGCGGTTTTGTGTATGAGGGTAGTAACGTTGCTACCGAAGTCAGCATGTCGCTGGAAATTCACTGGGCAGATCCTGGGGACAAAGTAGTTATCTCAGGTAGACAGTTTTCAGAACAAAATTGTCTTTAAGATAATCTACCAGGTCCTGTTTTCAAGCACGTTATTGGCTGGGCATGCCTGTGTGAAATGCTGGGTTTATTTGGAATGGGGCAGGCTTGAGTTGAGACTGAAGATTAATTTTTCATGTTTCTCTTAAAGTTACGTTTTAAACTGGTTTTGGTATCAAGGGCTTGAAAAACTGGAATCCTTATTTTCAGAGCTGAAGTTTGCAGGTCAAAACCTAAAATTATGAATCCAGAGATTTTATTAAGCAAATATAAATAGTAAGTGTAGAGATCTCTGTAGGTTGCATACAAGTTCTGATTTCCAAAGATTGTAAAAATGGGACATTCCCCCCACCCCCAAAATCTGATGTAATGTTTTTAAAGTGGAGACATCAAATAGCTCCTTTTTATTTGTTCCTTTTCTAAAGTTGCCTTTTCTGAGTACTCAGGTCTCTGGTGAACTCAAAGGCAGGTGAAGAATGATCACTTCTGAGGATGTTCTTGCTGTCAGAAGGATATTTTTCATCACGTTCTGGTTTCCTTGGACAGAGTGTTCCAGTTGTCTTTGTTCAGTAGATACACCATCAATTACAAGTAATTAGTGGGGCAAATCAGATTATGATATGTGGGTTTTTTATTTGAGATTCTTAAAATGTCTAATTTAGTCTAATAATTCTGCATATGCTGTATCTGACCTGAAGTTTTGTTTCTGAGAAAGAAATACATATTGTAGATGCTTTTTTTTTTTTTTTTCTTTTTTTTTTAGAAATCAAGAAATGAATGCATCCTGGAGTTCAACAAAAGCTCTGTTTTCAGAATTGTCCTAGTAGTTTATAACTTACACACTGGAGTATCCTTCACATAACCTTGAAATATGAAATACAGAATTATAAAGGGCTAAAAATAATTTGTCAAAGTCATAATGAATATAAAATAGCACTTTTTTTGGAGAATGGCAAATTTTAATTATAAAACTGTAGCTTTTTAATTTACACATGACTGGAAGGAAGCCTGTGCCTCCAAGCTATTTTGTGCACCAGTGCTAAACTCAAAATATAAAGCTGCAGAAAGAGGCACGTAATAATGTGCAGAAATGAAAAAAGAAAAAAGGTAAAAAGGCAATCGAAATCAACAAATTAATGTAAGTGATCTGAACTGTCTTAAATGTCTCTGGGCCAGGCAGACTTTGCTACCTTGCAACTGCTGTTTGCAACTGCTGTTTTCAGCTACTGTGCTGCAGATGATTCTTGGGAATGTCCTTATGTCTGAGTTTATTCAGAGTATTGAGATACAGAGAATTAATGACCATTGACAACCATTGCTATATAACACACGATGAATTATACAGAGAGAGTATCTGTGAAAGAAATCATCTTTGGAGGCAGTTTATGCACCAAGTTTTAGGTTTGCATAGCGTTGAATCTTTAAATTTGTCTAAAAGGGAGCCTTCGTTCTCCTCACGCATTTCTATTGAATGGTTTTGGATGTCTGTAATTAATGGCAGCTTCCTGTTTTGGCAAGATGGTCATGAGAGCTCCCCAAATCACAATGCAGTGATTTTAGTATTAATTTTATTGGAGTTACCCATTGTTAAAATCCCAGCTTTGCATTGTGTTGATCTTTTATAAAACTCTGTTGTGGTTGACATGGAGACTTCAGATCAAAGCATCTTTCTGTCTGTCTTGCGGTTGCTCAGGTTATTGTATATGGCTTTTGGGAGTGTGGTCGTTTAAGTTGAGCATTGAGAAATCTGTGAATGAAATCTGGCAAGCACGGTTAGTCCTCTGGCAGTGGTGTTGCCTCCCTTCAGTTTCCATACCTACAAAATAAGAGACACTACTGGTTTGCAAGCTGCACTGCGCCTATGTTGCTAGGGCACGTAGAAAGAGCTGTCAGGCACATAAGTTTAAACTGACTTGTTTGTGGTGTTAGCAGTGATATTTTTAGGAGTGGTGGGGAAGATGCATTTTTAGAAGGCTTTGTAATGAATCACCATGTGAGAGGTCAGTCCTTAATTTCAGCCCAGATTTATTGGGCAGTTTGATGTAGTAGCTTAGAAGTGTATGTTTGAACTAATTGGAAGCTATAAAATGAGATGGCCATTTAGTATATTTATCAACATAGATTCTTAAACCTACCCACAAAAAAAATTCCTATATTTAACTGTATTGTCTTAGAATTGTCAGTCTAATAGTTTTGTAAAACCATTCTGATTACATAATAGGGAAATGAAAGCTTTAAAAAAAAAAAGAAAATTGAGAAAAAACATTAGTTTCACTTTGATTTAATAAAAAGTTCAGCATCTGACCCTTTTGGTTCATGGCTATTTTCAAAGGCTGAAAGATCTTTTCTTTTGGTAAACGCATGCTTAGTGTTTTTACTACTTCTGTGAAAGTTTTCACTTTCCTAATACATATCACAGATGGGCTGAGAAGGGGAGCAAAATGCTGACAAACCCAACATGATGCATGAGATACTGATTACTAAATAGAAATGCATGAAGAAATTTAACAGACAGCATTAATTTATTAGCAAAAGCTGTGTGTATTCCTTCAGAATTGTACCTTTTTCCAATGTGTGGCATGCAGTACTGGGGAATTTCTTCGGGTTGATGAGAGGTCAGATTACTTTGGCATACTAGCTCAATCTTTCCCATGCACCTTCTTACTTGTAGCTTCCTAAAATGAAATGCTGCATAACTTTACTAAAGGACTGAGGGCTTAGTGGGTTTTTCTTCTCTGCAGAAAAGGGAGTGAAACTGTAGACAGCTAGCTTAGACTGGGTGAACGACTGAACTTGAACTCAAGAGCGTGATCAGATAGTTCTTTGCACATCGGCTGAGGTGATGTCAGAAGTTACTATCCTTCCACTGTTTAATATTGTGCCTTGAGACCTAGTTTCATTCTTAAATAGTTCTCCTCTACCACAATGCACCTCTTCTTCAATTAATCTTTTATTCAACTATAATATTTTAAAAATGCTTTAATTAAATAATATTTTTATTTTAAATTTATTTTTACCAATGGTAAATTAATAACTTCCCATATATATTATACCAGAAATAGAATGTTTCTTCACATACCAAAGACTAAAAGCTCAAGCCCGGTGAAGCGGGACAGAAGTACACAGTTACTTAATTATTGGAAGAAACTGCTGGAAGAAAGAAAGAATGAGGCTGCAAACTTGAGGAAACAAGATAGGTCTTTCCTTTTATCTTTGTCCATCTTGTGCTTCTCCTCTTTCTGGATTGTGTGGTGCATGAGACAAGACAGCCTCCTTTCAGAAATGTAAGGCTTTGACCTCCTGCTGCCTTGGACAAAGCTGAGATGGTAGTCGCCTTCCTTTGGGTTTCTGGTGTCATGGAAAATGTCTTTTGTCCTCAAAGCCTGCACTAAGAATACACCTCTGACCTTTTCTTTCTTTAGTACTGCGTCTTAGGGTGCTGAATGGGGGTGGTATCGGCAAATCAGGAATATAGTATGGAAAAGTTAAAGTAACAATTTCATCTCAGTCACAAAATGGGGTTTCCTAGGTTTGAGAGAAGGTGTGTGATAACATGTTTTGGTAACCATCAAATACAGGATGGTTAATGAAACCTTTACAATTGTCCTTGTGTATCAGCTATGACCACCTTCTTTTAATACCTTTGTATTTGGTATTTGTCAGTCCTCTCTATTTGGGCTCAACAGTTTACTGGAAGATAAGAATCAGAAGTGACTTGGAAATATGGAGAATTGAAGCCTGGTGCAGGCAGAAGCAGCTTGACAACTCCTGAGGAGTACTGCTTTGGACAGAAGGTGTAGGACAAAAGATAGAAGAGCCTTACGGGTTATGAGCTCTACCAGGAGGGTTTGTTGCAAAATGTGTAGATGAGAAAGAGTAGGTGTTTTGTTTACATCTTGGGTGAGTGTGATAAGAGTCAAGAGCTGGTGATGGTTCACAAGAGAATTTCTATTGCTTGTGTGCATTTCATAATACATATTACTGAAAAGTTGCATGTACTGTATGAAACTGTTCAGGTTGTTTCCTTGGTTTTGGTGCTTACTGATGCCTGCAGTAACACTGTTGTGACTTCAGGGAGAAGGGAGGATGAATCATATTAAAAATTTGGTTTTAGTATCTCCCAGATCATGGTCCCAGAATTATGTAGTTTTCAGGGGAACATGAAATTCCCTGGTGTGTATTTAAGGTGATGACTGCTTGAATGTTCTGCAGTAGTTTCTTTCTTGTCTGTTTAAAGTGTAGAAGGACATGCAAAGTCTTAATGGGTATTCAGTGAAGTATTGTTTGAGAGAGCAAAACTGTTTCCTGAACACTTGTTTCAGAGGTGCTCATTCTTAACTGCCTTTTCAATTGCAGGGATGTCTCTGGTTTTAAAATCTATTTGAATTTATATACAGGAAACAGCATACTGCCTTGATGTAGCAGCTTTTAATTTTTTTAAAAATAATTTTATCCCATTTAATAGACATGTTTGAAAAAAAGTAATTCTAGAGATTTTAGTAATTTTAGGGATTGTTATTAAAACCAGGTGCGGGGTAAGTGGAGTTGTTAGATTTTTTGTTGTTTTTTTAATCGATGTAAAGGTTCACAGGGATGCTTAGTTGCTTCTCTGAGATAAGCAGAAACTTTGCTATGCGAGGCTGCTGTTAATGAGCTTGACTTTCTTATTATTGCCAGCTGAATGAGCAGCTCAAAGCAGCTAACAGAATTTCATGTTAGTCTTATACCAGCTGGAGTCAGCACAGATGGCAGTAATAGTTTCCATCGCTGGGCAAAGATAAATGGCTGCTCTGTGGTAAACATGGAAGAATGTTAAATAAGAGATCCTACGTAATGTATTTGCTAGTATTTGTTAAGATGCAGTGAGCATTCATGTCCTGAAGCAGACAATGTTAAATTTCTGTGAGCTTTGTTATTGTGGGCAACCTTGGTGTTAAGAGCAGCACCTTTTTAATAAATATTGAACTTACTTCAAGAAAACAGAAAAGGGTTTGTAAAGAGGCAAGGTGTAATGGATCAGATAGTATGTATGTGCAGTTACAGGCAATTAGAATCATCCCTGTCTCAGATTTGGAGGAAAAAATGGAGACTGAATGGTTGGGAAGCGTTTTCTTTTTCCTCAGCTTGTGGGAGAGGTGGAGAATAGAGGGAACTTCTCACATAGGGGCTGCAGGAGGTTGCAAATTGCAGGGTCAGTGCTTAGCATTGGAAGGAAAAAATCCTCTGATACAAATTGAGGCTTAGATGAGGTGATTTAGTTGGAATTAGGTCAGAAGGCACTGGTTTCTGTTGGGAAGGGAAAATTGCTGTAAATCCCTTATCACAGTTTTCTGAGATGATGGAAGTAATTTGCAGTAATGAAGAATAGACAGCTTTTAAAGGCTCTTCAGGAATTGGCTTGCAAAAAAAAAAAGTTCATGAAAGTGACTTGTCTGTTTTGGCTTTCTGTGAATGCAGAACCATTCGAAATGTGTTACCTGAAGAAATGCATCTGCTTTTGTGTTGCTTGTTTTGAAGTTTATTCTGTTTCTTTTTTCTCCCCCCTCTATGACATGAGAAAGTAGGTCATCTTCATTAGGTTTTATGCTCTTCCTGAGTTTTGGGGTTTTGCATTTTGTATTTTTGTCCAATTCAGCACTTCAGTATATTTTTTTTTGTTCAGCATTGTTTTAGATCCACAGATAGAACCATAAATTCAAGTAACTTTCTGTAGAGGGTCGCAAGACAGCTGTGCAGAAAAGATTCTTTCCTGTTATCTTTGAAGGGTAATGAAGTAAATGATAAAGATAGACAAAAGTGACTAGCATAGAAACAGTAGTAACTAATTAAAAACCCCCCTTCAGAATTAATTATTGTTTTCAGTTGAGGCATGGAAGAGAGAAAAACAGTAAATCATTTTTCACTGTTGAGCTCTTTGCAGGATGTGGGTAAAGGAAACAATTGAACAAGACTTGGAGACCAAAGATGCACTTTTTCCCTGCCAAAAAGTCACTGAGCTTCCCCTTGCTGTAGAGCAGCATTCGAATGCTCTAGCACCTTGTGCAGCCCTCCAGGTAAAATGGAGTGAGTATATATATCTGGTACAGCTTTGATTTCAGTTATTAATGTAAAGTGTTAATGGTTCAGGCAACATCTTGGAAGAATATTTCTAAGGTTGAGGTATTTAGAATTCTTAGTAGGTCTCCCACTGTTAATCTAGTGTTGCTGGAGGCAATGAAAGAAGAGTAAAGGTGTGTCTGCTGCTGTTGGGTGACAGGGACGCACAAGGCTCTGTGTGAAGGGATTAAATTCTAACCCTACTTTATGTTCCAGGCTGTGACAGGTTTTGGTACCAAAGTCAGGTGTGTGAGAACAGTAATCTTTCATTCATGGAGGTCTGGGGTCTATTTCACTGCAGCTTCCTGGGGGACAACTAGCATCTGACCATGAAAGTACAAGTGGGACCCGTAGATTGGTAAAGGATAGTCAGTGTATAGAGAACACTTTTTTCCTTTTGTGATTTTTCTTCCCCCCTCCCCCCCATGTGTTTCTGGATGAGAGTTGCTACTGGGTGATTAAGATATCTTAAGTAAAACTTGGTCCACTCAAAGAACTGTCTGAAACATGTAATTATTTTTGTTTTAAACAAGCTTAGAGAGATTTTAGGTTTGGAAAAAATCTACTTCTAAATTGCTTAGTTAGTTGGAAATGCCTCCATCACCCAGATCTTCTTTTCTGTAGTACTGCCTCCCCAAATTAAAGCACGTATTTCCAAAATCTGTCTTGTGGTTACTTGCTTATATGTGCCTCTGAAAGCTTAACCAGGAGCTAGCTACTCATATTGCAGTAATAGGCTTGTTTTAGATACACTAAACTACTCTCTAGGATTAGCATTGGACGGAATTTATTCCTCCTTTGGAAAATTAGTGGCCAAGATACGGAGTTTATCAAGGCTGCTGTCATTTGTCTATTGTATTTATTTATCCCAGAATATGAAATTGATAAAATGTGACCTGATGCAGCACATGAAATTTCAACCTTTTTTGCAATCCTATGGTTTTGTAGATAGGTCTCTGCCTACATTGGGAGATGGTGCAATATGGCAGAGAGGTACCGTTAGAAGCAGAGAAAATGCTGTGTGTCTGTGCTCATTGTATTGTTTAGAACTTAGATATTTTCCTGGACTTCTCTGTTGTTTCTCTGCTTTAAACAGAGACATAAATATCTCTTTCTGGGCTTTGATTAGCATAGTAAATAAACCTGAGTTGCATCACTTGCTTATACAGGTCTTAACCAGGACTCTTTTTTTTTTTTTCACGGCTTTGCTTCCATTTCCACAGAGCTTCCCTTTCACTGTGATTCTGTGTTATGTTTGACCTGAAGTATGAAGCTCTCGTGGGAACAAAACGTCTGGAGGATTGTTTAAGGACTGGTTTGCTTTTGAAGCAGGATTCCTGGTTAGCTTTCATGCCAATAGTTAGACAATGCCAATAAGGAAATAATTGCTTTTGCTGATAATTCTTCCCTTCAGATGCTTGTTTGGGGCTGTTCCTTCAGGAGGAGGGTGTGTGCTTTGATGGAGGTTATTACAGCGTATTTCTATCACTTTTTCTGAGGAGAGTCTTTGGGAAAAATATTAATCATCTGTGAGGCATTACAGCAGTACAAGAAAGAAAAGCTCCTCTCCTGTGCCTCGCACATTTGAATGTTGCTGACTGTGCAGTTTTTGCGTTGTTTGTGCTGTGGGTTAATTATTAATCTGTAGTACATATCCATAACATGCCTCAGGACACAGACACACAAATCTGTTAACCCGTGGCATTTCAGGCATCCTGCTTTGAACGATTGCAGAGACTGCATGAACCCCCTAAGCGTGATTTGTCTGTAGATCAGGGCAAAGCAGGTTTCTGTGTGAATTCAGGCAACATTTCTCATGCTTTAAGTTCCCACCTTTCAAGACGTGGTGCTCTATTTCTCATATTTCTGACAACCTCTGGTTTGCTTATGCACCTGGCTTGATCTAAGGTTATTCCTTGCCCTTTCTGCTCTGGATTCATAAAGCATTATGTCTTTAAGTTCTTGGGAAAGCTGGTAGCTGAAGGACGATGAGTCCAGCCAGCCATTGGCTTATCATTCATGCTACTGTACCTTTAAGTGCTGTGTTACAGTAGGTTTGTCTGCTTTGGTTTACATCACGTATTTTCCTTGTGGAACAGACCAGATGACCTTATACATCCTTTTCAGATATTTTTGGGGACAAGCACTCTCTCCCCTTGGGTTTATATAATGTCGATCTAAAGCCTGGTCCAACTAGATGAAACTCTCAATTCTTGCATACAGAACACGACAGATGCAGTTGCTTCTGTGGCCTAAGCCCATTTATGCTGAGTTTCCCATGAAGATCAGCAGTGGTCTACAGAGCTCTCCTGCACACAACCTTATCTTCTGTTCATCACATCTGACTGGACTGTTGCTCTGGAAACCGTTGTAATGTCGCAAGTGACTTCATTATGATTAAATGAGGGGAAAAAAAATAGAACAAAAGAGCACATTCCTGTTTCAACATGCAACTTGGAAACTGACACTCTTTCACATACATTCTCTGTATTTCAGAGCACTTTTTGGTAACAGGGCTCAAATCTGACCTGTTAGTCAGGAATAAAGTCTGTAATTTGAAATTGCTATTATTTATTTCCTTTAAATAGAGTCTGTAATCAACTGATACAGTTACAAGGATAGCTGTGTTAGGCTTTGAAGATCTGTATGTGGATCAGTCAAAAAAGAACCAGTTAGTATTTACACTTAAAACTTTGTTCCTCACAGAGACTTAATTACTTGTCTTAAACACTGAGAATGCTTTAATTTCCAATTATATGGGATTAATTTCTATTTATTTCTAGTATCTGTATAACGCTTGAGTTTCTGAAGCAGGGTCTGTAACTGCAACTAAACAGAGGGTTATAAAGTGTCAGGATGCTGCAAAATTATTTGGCACTGGCTCAGCATTGTTAGCAAACTAAAGGGATTTTGATGTCTTTCCTGGTTACTTATGTGTTGGTTGCGGTTTTTCCCCCCGCCCCTCAGTTCACACTTAATAGCTTGTCTGTTAAGTTTAGATCTTTAATACTGTATTGTAAGTAAATAAAACGTAATAATGCCTAATAAACTGAAATACAGCGTTATGGTTTCTCAGTGTGTGTCCACGCATCTGTTTTCTCACCCTTAACTCTCTAGAAGCTGCTTGCTGGAGGTTGCCCAGCCTGTAGTTTTCTAAGCAGCAAATTCTTCTATCCATGTAGCTTACGTTCAAAAACATACCACAGTTGGGAGTCAGCTCAGTGATTCTTGTTTGGAGGTGAGAAGGAGAACAAGGAGAGATGTAGTCTGCAGGACTGCCACTGCTCCCTGGCATAGTGGACCTGGGCAGTGCTGGTTAGATGTCCAGCTGATTAATCCCAGCTGTCCCACTGGTCCTCAGCTGCAGGTCAGGGTCACTTGCTAATTTCTCTAGCCGTGCTGTGTGCTCCTGGTGCCATGTCAGTGCTTTGCTGGCAATCTCTCCAAAACTGGTTTCAGAGCTGTGGCAGCCTGTCCTCCTTCTGGGGCCTTAGAGTAAAGGGGGCTGCCTGCTGCTTGCTGAGGGGTGTGCATCCATCTGCATTGTCATCTGGAGTATACCCAGAGGTGCAATCAGTAATAGCCCTGCAAAAGTTTAAAAACACTTGACATATATGTTTCCATTAAGTCTTTAAAGGCAATGGCAAAGCTGAGGAACATGCATACAAGGAGAACTGATTTAGTCGTGTTGCTTCCAGGACCAGCTTGATAGGTGCCACCACAGAATAAGGTAGTAAGTTTGGGACACATGTTTAAATCCATATGGGTTTGGCTTGGTTTGTTTTTTTTTTTCTCCTCTGTTCATTTTACTTTTATTGTCACTGGTTTGTTACAGTGAATGAAGTAGTTGACTTGTGAGATAGTCTAACAGAAGTGACTGAAGTATGAAAAGTAAGTGGTGTGAGGCATGTTGCAGAGACATGAGTAGGTTTTTTGGCTATATCCATATGAATTGCTAAAAATCAACATTTTGCAGCCATTAACAAACTTTAAAGTCATTAATATTTTCAAGTAAATTGTAATTTTCTTCCCTAGCGTTGTCTGACGCCTTTCTTTTTTGGCAAAGCAAAATGAGTAAGTCTATCCTGAGTAAGACATGAATTATCTTTTCCAATTATCTCTCAGGAAGTTCTGATTGTTTCTGAAACTTTGCGTGCTACTGATCTGCTACCTGAGGAATGTGTCCACTCCCTCTATTGTATAAATACGTGGTGGAACCATTAATATGAATCTGTTGTTCAGATCTTCTTTCCGCAAAAATAATTAATGGTACCAAACCAGTATATTTTCTTGTACAAAGCAATCATTCTCACTGAGCATGTGTTTTTATAATCTAGATGGGTTGCTGTCGATGAGCATCTTTGACATAAGAATCTTTGCGTAATGTTATGTGTCCTTTTGCGGCTGGAATCCTAAGTTAATTTCTGAGTCATAAATTCTGATCACGGTATGAACAGCCACTAGTCATCCTGTTTCTGAAGCAGCTCTGAAGTAGGACTCTATTATCAGGGTTGTGAATACACATATTCTAAGGTACATCAGATACTGATAAGTCACATGCCAAGTGTACATTTGTTTGATTGGAATTCCATCACAGTAATCATGTGAATTGTTGTCAGTTTAATAAATGAGCTATGGTGTGTAAACAACTATTTGATTCACAAAATTCAGGCAGACCTATTTGCATTGCGTGCTGTTACTGAACATACTTAAGTTGATATTTTTAGCAGACACGCATTGTACTGAGGCACAGTAGTTGGAGAGGCCAGTTCTTTCTGAACTGCTATTTATAGGCTGGCCTGGAATGCTCACATGATGATACTGTTTGCAATCTTGGGTATTTATATTGCCAGGGATGCTATGGCAAAGAACATCTCAGTATTTCCATGATACAGTTCTATTTCCAAGCTGTATACCTAGTGCCTAGCATAAAGCTTGGCTTGAAGATTGAGGATGTACTTCCTCTGCAAATGGAATAAATGCTGTCTTCATACTTTTGAAAGAGCTATGCGATCGTAATGATTTGTATATTTCATTATCACGTTGCTACAACAAATGTTAAAACACATGGAAGTTAAAACAGGTTCTGAAATGTATCCATGGAAAAATGGTGAAAGAAAAGACACAAAACTGAAACTTTAAGCATTGCAATTTGTATGTGAGATCACTTTAGTACAGTGGAGTTCAAAATGTTATAAGGCACAAACGTTTTTGAGCTGGGGTGGTGAGACCCTGTGAAAATGCAGGCCAAAGTTAATATTGGCAGTATGTCAGCATTTTGTTTCAAAGTGTTCTTTAATTTTATTAGCTTAGGTTCACTCCAGTTCTTTAGCACAGTGGTTAAAAAAATAACCAACTTCATTTGAGGAGAGTAGAAAAAGAAGAGAAAATAACCAAGCTGCTGGGAAGAGAGCACCACTTATGTGTAGTGGTAATAAAACATCAAGCCAAAAAGGTGAAAAACAATTTTTTTCTTTTGTCAACTGCTTAATGGCATTTTCCTGATCATCTTCTACCTGTCCCATTATTTTTTGCCTTCTTCTAAAGTGGTTTTAATTGCTTACTTTTCACTTTAGAATATTGATCTTTTGGTTGGTTAAGTGAGGTAAGGCTTCCTTGTGCTTGCCTTGTAAAGTGTTCACAGCTGAATTTTCTGTTGTCTGTATGTACTAACTTTCAGTTTTATTTTCTAATACCACTTCATCAGTTTAATTTACAACCCAGCAAAGGGTGAAGGGTACTTTTGTGCATTTAAACCTGGGATTTACAAACAAATGAATCTGGTCCTTCTTTAGTTTAAATTCTGAGAAATCTTGCCTGTTGGCTTGTGGATCTTGAGCACTTAGTTTCCATTTTAAAGAAATTGACTATTGCCAAGTTAATTACTGTAACAAGCAATGAGGAGGAAGAGGTCAATGTTTTTGTGGAGTCTCCCATTGTCTCTTCTAGTCGCTTTTTTAAAGCTCCAAAAGCAACTTCAAAACTTCACCTGAATTAAAAAAAATAAAAATAGTACATTTAGTAGTAATATTCTTAATCCTCACTTAAAACATGTACTTTTGCACAGGTTTTGAGTAGTATTCCACCCATGATGTTCTCGGAGTGGTTGTATTGTTACAGCACTGAACAAATTGTCTTAGGATAATGGCAAATGCGATACTTGCAGAAACTATTTTTCTTTATAATTAAGCCCAGGCTTTTACACTGACCTTTTGTCAAGTTTTGTCCAGACTGCAGATGCGCAGAGCAGCGTATCGGTGCTCCTTTCCTGTTTGCTCAGTGTTACACCACTGTGACAGTATTGCTTGCCAATGTGAATTCTGAAGAGCGTGTTCTATGGTTGTTCTTTGCCTGTCTCTTCCGTTCATGAAGAGAAAGGTGGTCCTCTGAAGCAGCATGCACTCCTGGGGATGGAAAAGGCAGCAGCTATTCACATGCAGAGCACAAGTCCGCAGCGCTGTCCCTGTGGGGGCTTGTGGTGGTGATGCATCTGTTGCCCTTTATACCTCCAGTTGCATACGTGGGGACCTTTGCTTGCCAGCGCTCACGCTGTCGCCATTAGATCCTGTGAGGTGAAAGTTGGAGATAATGAGCTTCTGTATACAGCTGTGATTCATGGAGAAATGACCACTGGCTGTTATTTTCTAAAGGAAAAAGAATCA
This sequence comes from Porphyrio hochstetteri, assembly GCA_020800305.1. Taxonomy (NCBI): domain Eukaryota; kingdom Metazoa; phylum Chordata; class Aves; order Gruiformes; family Rallidae; genus Porphyrio; species Porphyrio hochstetteri. Next base: position 100,486,827 of record CM036906.1, on the reverse strand, counting down.
TTTTCCTCCCCTTGCCTCCTGGTCTCTTCTACCCAAAAGGTTGAAGGATTTTTTTCATTATGCTTGAAATAAAGGGTTGATACATTTTAGGAGGGGATTTGAGCATGGGATCCCCACCAATGGTCAGGAGAGGGTTTGACAACACTTTTTGGTGTACAAAGGGGGCCATCTCTCCTTCCCTCCCTGTAACAGGGGTAGAATAATGATTTTAAGTTTGACAAGCTGGGGTTGCATTTAATTTGATGTGTGCAATGCTATCGTCAGAGAATTTCTTGAATGAGAGAGGATTTATAAAATTCTTGATGCTTCCTGCAGCATTCTACAAAAATTGTTTGTAACTGCACAAGAGTCAAGAGTTACTGTTCTCATAGTAACTATTTACCCTAAATTTATTGGTCAAGATTAATCTAAAAAAAGTGCTATTTGGAAAAGCTAGTTTTTGATTAAAAAGTTACCGTCTTCATGTATCCTTATTTTGTGCAGTTAACTTATTTTTGTCTTGGCTTGTAGTAGTTTTTATACAACTGTTGGAGCAAGGACAGAGGAGGCCACCAGGATTATCAGAGGGCTGTAGCCCCTCTCCTGTGGAGCCAGGCTGAGGGTGGGGTTTGTTCAGCCTGGAGAAGAGAAGGCTCTGTAGAGACCTTAGGGCAGCCTTCCAGTACCTTCAGGAAAGCTGGAGAGGGACTGGTTACAAGGGCATGGAGTGATAGGACAAGGGGTAATGGCTTTAAACTGAAAGAGATATAGATTAGGTAGAAGAAAAAAAATTCTTCCCTGTGAGGGTGGTGAGGCCTGGCACAGGCTGCCCAGGGAGGCTGTGGCTGCCCCCTCCCTGGCAGTGTCCAAGGCCAGGCTGGATGGGGCTTTGGGCAACCTGGTCTAGTGGAGGGTGTCCCTGCCCATGGCAGGGGGTTTGAAATAGATGTGCTTTGAGGTCTCTTCCAACCCAAACTAGTTTATGACTCTACAGTAACTAAAGACAATGTTATATTGGGCTTTTGAGTTTTGGTTGTACCTGTTGGGGGCAGGTTTAATTGCTTAGAAAGAGGGGGTTTAGATTAGGGAAGATACATTGCAATTACATGAAATAATTGCTTTTCTGTTGACTAGTTAGCTACACGTGTTGGTTGTGTAGAGGAGTTTGTACAGGTGTTCACACAGAGAGCCTCCATTTTTGAGGGATGTAGCATAAGGTACATTAAGGAGAAACAAAATTGCAGTCAGCAAATGTAGGTGCTCAGTGATAATCAGGGAGATGGACGTTACTATGCACATTCACTGCACTGCTACAGCTGGTTTCTCATTCTGTAAGCTAAATTGGTGAACATAGTTTCTTTGGCCGTCCCTTATTTTGAAAATTAGTGCTTTCTCCCTTGCCCTGCATGTATCTGGCAGAGGCACAACTGAGTGTGCCTCTGAGGCTCAGAGCTGGGAACAAGAAGCTGGAGATCAGAAACTTCTTAAACTGGCTTTCACTCTTGAACAATTACAGTGAGGTATTCCTAGGGCAACTGTTGCCACTGTCTGTAACTCTGAAGCTTATGCATATTATCTCAGGCCTGAAGCAGAGTGTACACACTTGAAACCCTACCTGTTTTTCCTCCCTGCCCTGCCCCCCTGCAGAGATAACTGCTTCACCTGCAGCCTAAAGATGCAATCTCTGCTTTCAAAGTTTTCCTTTCTCTGCCTCTGAGATGTTCTTAGAAAGAATTTCCTAGCTGAAGTAGTTCCTTGGCTTTCACAAATTAGGAATTTTGGTGGTTCTTGTCTCTGTCTTTCTAATCTCTAATGCAAAGTGAAATTTTTCATAATTCATCTCTCTGCAATCCACAGAAGACTTAGGCTATGGTTCTTCAAGAATGCTGTAGGAGTGCAGCAAAGATTAGAGAGAGTTATGCTTCCTATGTGAAAATATTTACATTTCTATGACTGTACATATTTTCCAAACTGTTTAAACATGTGTGTTACTTTGTGAGTGATGCAGCATGAATATAACATAGGAACTTTGCCATTCTAAAAGACACTTGGTAGAACCTCTTTTGGAATATTCACTGCATTTCAGAAATGTTTAAGAAACACAAGTTCAAACTGCTTTAAAGTGAAGACGGCTGGAGGACTGCAGAACCTCTTTCACCTACCATAAATGGGAGGGAAGCATAACAGATGAGAACATATGTAGAAAGCAGAGTTGGATTGAAGTGTTAAATTACAGGACAAGGTTGGTATTATAAATAAATGAGATTAAATTTCTTCAGTATCAGAAACTGTGAAAGCGTTCTGAACAGCAGGAGAATGAACAGCCTTCCATGAGGCAAAAAAACGTAACTGATTTTTAATTGTTCAGACTCCCATCTCAGAAGTCTTCAAGGCATTGGTGTCTGTGATAGTTGAAGATTATATGAACTGGAGATCCTTGCTCTATGTTTTAATTCTTTGTTCAACCAATTAATGTATATTGGAAGATGTGATCTCACTTTTTAGCTATAAGAATATACATAACTAATTTTTTTCTGTCTTCTTACAAAATGCTGAAAATCTATTTCAGTTCTTAAGCAATTCTTTCACCACATTAATGACTTGTGACCTCTTTCTAGGCTTAAAAGCCATCAAATGTCTATGAAGTCCGAGATGACCTCTATTTCTCTTACGCTGTCTTGTAACGCTCACTAAAATGGGATTCTTGCTGTACTTGTGATCTGTACATCCACGTTTACTCTTTGAAATCTGCATTTCTTACAAGCAGTTCTCAATGTAATACTTCATCTGGAATTTTACTTTTGATTTCCACTGTAGCATTACTGTTTGTTTTTGAACACATTGCAGTTTTTGTGGGTCAGAGGCCAGCTGTTTTGTGTGTATTGTAAAAGTGCGGTCTATTGTAACAAAACAATTATAAATTAGCCCGTCTTCTAAGTTTGAATGCTCTCTTACGATTGCTTGCATTTAGCTGTGAACTCATTCTCCACTGAGGCACTTTTAAGCTCTGTCTTCCCTTAAGTTTCTAGACAGAGTCTCGAAAGTCCGCACTAAGTCAGCTTTGTCTGTTTTAACAGTTTATGATGTTTCTGAGTTGCACATGGAAACTTCTTTTTTTCCCCAAGAATTATTCAAACTTGTACTTCATGCCTTCTGGCTTTGACTGACTGACTTCTTCAGAGTTTGTCTCTAAGAATTTCATTTGAACTGGAGCTGTCACTTAGTAATGACTGTGACCATCTGCCTACAACTAAAGAAAATAGACATTAAATTAACCCCCCTTTATCTGCCAGAACAAAACACAAAATGCTACTTTGATGTTGAAGTAGTACTGTCCAAGTGTATTCACTGAAAATCAGTAGTGGAAACCTGGATGACAGTCCTTCTCTGATAACATCACTTGATGGGCACACTGAATAATATTCTGCACAGCAAATTGACTGTATCTTTTTGGAGAGGTGAAGAAATTTGAGGGATTAAAAAAACCAGTCTGAAACCCTACTGAAGGTTGCTGGGCTGCCACAAATTTTATATTTCCTGGTGAAAATTTCTTTCAGTGAAACTGATATATATGGGTTGCTATGGGGAGCGCATCATCTAAGGATTTTTAGAGGTGGTTTTTAATTGAATTTTTTAAATTGACACAAGTCTGGGCTAAAATTCATGCTAATGCTTTATGCCACAATATTGTTTTTTATAAAAGGCGTTTTTCACAGAAGGGCTGAGGTTTGCAGGGACCTCTGGAGATCACCTGACACAACCTTCCCCACCCAGGCAGGGCCACCTAGAGCCTGTTGCCCAGGACCATGTACAGACAGCTTTTGAACATCTCTAAGATGATACACTCCACCATCTACCAGGGCAACGTGTGCCAGTGCTTGGTCACCCTCACGGTGAAAGTGTTTCCTGATGTTTGGAGGGAATGTCCTGTGTTCCATTTTGTGCCCGTTGCAGTCCTCTCACTGGGCACCACTGAAAAGAGCCTGGCTCTGTCACCTTTGTGCCCTCCTTCAGCTATTTGTATCCATTGGTGAGATCCCTTTTGAGCCTTTTCCAGGCTGAACAATGCCAGCTCTCTCAGTGTCTCCTCATAGAAAAAACACTCCAGTCCTCATTTTTGTAAATTTTTTTTTCTTTTCCTGTTGTTCTCCAGCATATAAAGCCAGACTTCCTTAAAAATGTGGATTCAACCATTTAGGATTCAGTAAGATCTGGAAAACAAATTTGCTTAATGCTGGATTCAAATATCATGTGGGGCTTTTAATCTGTGATCTGTTAATGTCATGTATTGTAGTCATAAGATGATTCTTGGGGTTTTTCTTCAGCCCTGCAAAGATATTAGACTCTTCACTATTGCTACAGGTCTGAGTACTTCTTGTTTTGTTGTACATCAGTGGTGTGCGCTTAATTTTTTCAGTCCCAAGAAAATGTAAGGATCTTGTTTATTTTTCCACGGTTCTAGTTGTAGTTGCATGAAAGTCTGGAGTGTTTGTCACTCTTCTCATTTATGTCTTACCATATGGTACATGGTGAGGAGGTTGCTGTTGTTACTACCAAGTGCATGTTGTTACTTACATACGTAACACAATGCCAGCTAGAGAGGTCTTTTCTGCAAGCTTTGCTGTAAAAAAAGGAAATGTTTGTGGCTCAAAATAGCATAACATTTGTACAGATTGTCAAAAATTCATGGCTTACTGGGAAGGGGGAGCCTGTTAAATTCTGTTGGTCTCGCCTCCTCCCCTCTTGTAGAGAATGTGTTCTCTGGGAAAAAAGTATTCAGCCCAGTAACTCGTTTAACTCTGAGGTGTCTACCAGAAAGGCATCTAACCTCTGTCTGAAGCCCTCAGATGGAAAATCTGAGTGCCATTGTGGTTGCCACCTTTCTCTGCAGGAAATTATCTATGCTCAGATCCTGGAAATGACCTTTCCCTGCAAGGGTCAGTAACTCAGTGCTTGATGTCTTCTCTTTGTGAAGATTGTTAGCTGTCTTGGCCCTTGTTCCCTTTTTCTTAACTGGTAAACTTGGAGCACACACTGTGAAGAATTTTTCTAACCTTTGGGTAACTTTCATGGTTCATTTCATGACATGGTAAGTTACTAGAGCTAAGTAGATTACTGAGCTTTGCAGAGATTGGTGGAGAGCTCTCTACAGATCTCACTCATACAAGTGCCATACAAGAATAAAGACTCCCCCGTACTTCTCGGTGTTGGTCCTGGAATAGCTCAGGAGACCTTATTCACTTCAGCTGTTTATGTAGAGCTGATTTGAGTTCACATCTTTGGTATACTGTTCCATGCAGTAAACATCTCTTATCCTGCAAGTCACCATCACCTTTCTCTGCCTGCTGCCCATGCTCTGGCAGCGGGAGCAGTTGTTAAGGCTGCCTGGTGAGTAGTGCAGTCTCAGAGTCACCCGAACAGCTGGTGCTGCAGCCAGGTGAGAGAGACTTCCTTCTGCAGCCTCATATTAGCAAAGTAATGGAAATCGCTGTGGTGCTAATGCGTAATGTCCTCAAACCCGTGTGGAGTTTTAATACTGAATACAAATTAATGAGCGGTGTTTTCTTTCTGATAAGTTAATATTCATGTGACCAAAACCCCGTGCTAGGATGAAGGGAATTTTGCTGAGTTTCTGTAGACTTTTTTGTACTACAGTTACATTTAAAGAATGTTAACATACATTCGCAGAGCTGTGTAAGTGCCAAGCTCAATTAGCATCTCTCTTGAAATCTCATTAGTAACAGAAAGTAGATTAAATTTGAATGATGATTTTGCCTGTTGTGGTAAAGGAATGTGACACACTTGGGGATTCAGCCTGAACACAGTCAGGACTGTTGCAAGTGTATTTTCAGAAGCTTCTCAACTATACCCTTGTTCTGATTGAGTAAGAAAGAGTATGCTTACTTCCCAGCAAAAAGAGTGGAATTTTTTTTTTTTTTTTTAAGGTTTACTGAGGAAATGAAGGTATCCTAACCAAGGATCAGATCCACTTACTCAGTTAATACTTCGTTCCAGTACGGTCTTGGTCTTTCACCAGCTAGAGATCTTACGTATCGATTCTTGTCAGTGAAACAGGGAATGGCTGTTTGTATCTTTGTAGCAAAATATAATGCTTGAGTTCTGAACAGGGAAAATAAAAAGGGTAGAATTTATTTATGAAACGCTATGTTGCTTACCAAATTTCCATGATGTGCCTTTGAAAGTAATCTGTCTTACAGTAAATACTGTATACAGTGATAAAATAGCAGTATATTTTTCAAACAGCTTTGAGCACTACCTGCTCGAGGGATGTATGTTCACTGTAACCGAGCGTTTTGATGGTTCTCACAGGCAGCATTTCGGGAGGAATTTCCCAGGAGCGGGAGCACTGGAAGGGAACATTTTTATTGATGCTGGAGACTTAGGAGGTTGTTAATAGCTGGGAGTAGCTCACCCAGGTGACTGGTTCATTGGGTGTGAGACGCTCAATGTGCACAGCGTTGAAGTGCCAGGTAATGCTGGGGGTGTTTCCCTCCTCCAGAGCACGAGTAATAAATGCAGCAGAAAGCAACGGGTGCCCAATAAATGTCACAGTAAGTTATTAACGCTGCTGTGATGGGTTTCCATGTACTTTCCAGAACTGTAGTGCCTTTGCAGTTTCATTGCATTCAGGCTAAATACCATTACAGACAAGTCTGAAGAGCTCATCGATCTTGGGTTCTGAAGTAGAACTCTTTTTCACCCCTCCCTCTTTTCCTCATCCTGATTAGTTAATAAAAACCTGATTACTTAGTAAGAATCTCCTCATTTAGATTTCTTTTGCATTCGTTTTTATTGAAAAGGTGGGAAAAAGATTCAGTTTTAAAATGCTCAGTAATACTTGGTAGCATAAGTACCATTACTAGGAATCATTAGATCAAAGGCATCCCTTTGCCTTTTGTTATGAGTCTAGCTGGATGTTAATAAGAACAAGCTTAGTACACTTGTGATTGTGGCTATGCTGTACTCATAATAGGTGTAGCAGGCTTCCATTGTAACAGTTAGAGTCTTGGATAAGTTTTGAAAGTGTGTGATTAAAGACTTGGGGAAAATAGATTATTTAATCTAAGTTGTTGACAGGGATCTCAGCAGTCAGAGTTGAGTTAGAGCTCTCTTGTCATAGAGCAGAACAACAATTTTAATAACATTTTGCCTTTTCATTAAAACTGAGCAAATTAACAAATGGATTTTTCTATTAAAAAGCTTGTTTTATGTGTGATAGTAGACTCTTTTTTTAATGAACTTTCTTGCAAAGTGATAGATTAATGTTTCTGCTTAAGGATGGTGACCGTTCTGAGCTGATTGCTGTTTGCAAAATGCTGTAGCATGCAGGACAGGCATCAGCCCTTTTTCAGGCTGTTGGTAGAAGTTTTTACAATAACACCAAGGCTTCTGTGTAACGATTAGAAGCACTTGAACTTCACATTGACAGATCACTGGCATTGGAATAATACTGCTGCAGGCAGTAAGAATAGTCAGGACTTGGTAAGTTAGGGACTAGTGATGTTTCAGGCAGTTGTCACTGTTTTCCATCTTGTAAATGTCAGAATATAATGCCTTTTATTTATCTTAATAAGCTTGTGCTGGTTTCATAACCTGTGGGTGCCTCCTTCTTTTGGTTGTTCATCACTGCTGTAGTGAATGAACTGAAGTTCTTGGAGTGAAACCCTGTTGTGGTGAAATATCCAGGCATTTTCTGGCTTGCTTTTATGTCACGGAAGTCACTCTGCTACTGTGATGGGTATTTTGCTTAGTTTGCGCTGCAGTCAGTATTTGTCACTCTGATTTCAGTCTCTTTTTGCATGTGATAGGTTTGCAGTGAGTAGCACAACTTGGTGATAGAGTGTTTTTACCATAGAAGTGTGTTACAGATTATGATCGGCTATTACTTTATTATGCAGGCACTTGCTCAATTTTGCTTGACTTTGTTAAAATGTTCTTCTTTTCCTGTTCTTCAAAGGATTCTTTTGTCTTTAACAGACCTTTTCTGGATAAGAGGATTACACAGGTACAGGATATGTGCTCCCTACCCTATGCAAGAATATAAAATAACTAATTATCTTTACATGGTTTAGGTACGTGTGCTAATTAAGTATGTAAAGTAACTCTTCCAGGAACTCTAGTATCGAGTTGTGATACCAGCTTCAGTAGCGCTACAGGAGATGCTGCAGCCTAGTGCAAAGGTGGGATGCTGTTCCCTTTAAGGGCATTGCCTCTGCCATTTCCTTTTATCTTCTTTAACGTTTAGAGAATAAAAGGGGGAAACGGGGTAATAAATGTCCTTTTAGTGTGTTCTTTGTAGAGAAAAAGGTGTACTGCCAGTATTCTGCCGTGCATGATCACCTGAAACACTTACTGTGGCAGACTGCGATCTTTTCCTAGATAGGTGCTTTTGTTACAGTAGTATAGTGTCCATTAATAATATATAGGCATGCTTTTTAAGATGCTTGGTATCAAGCCTGCAAGTAACAGCCTGTGGTGATAAGCCATGAGGTGATGAAGGGTCCTTAAAGGTCCTAGAGCTGTGTGATCTTACTGTGGAAGATAGGAGAAACATCATCTCTTTGCTTCTACATAATTTAAGTGTCTCTCAGTTAGGAGTCCTAAATATCTGCTGTCTCTGCTGCAGCTGCTCTGAAAGCCTTACATACATGGGTAAACAAACCTTGTAGTTACTTTGATTCTGTTAAGCAAGGCACAGTCCTTTTGATGGTCCTACCACTGGTTTGTTGTTCCCTTGCACTCTGCCTTTGAGTGAAACAAACATATTGCTTGTGATATTCTCAGCCTGAGTTTCAAGGCAGCCTAATATAAAAAACAAAACAAAATTAAAAACCACTCAAAAATATAATTGTATTTGTTTTGAACAGCTGGTCTTGGAATTCCAGAGAAGCTGGAACGATGGAATGTAAAAAATATTTTTTTTATATATGATGATCATTCCAATTTGTTCATCTTTATGCTTACAGAGGAAAGAAGGAAGACTTTTTAAAACTCATATAAAAACCTGAAGACTTCTCTCCCTTTTATAGTAGGTTGGTAGTTGCTTGTAATAAATCTTTTGACTAGCAGTCCTGAGGAGTACCTCAATGACTACGTAGCCACAACATGTAAACACTTAATTATATATTTGGGAAGACAGAGAATATTGTGTGTGCTGTGGCTGCATCTGTGACAAGAGCAAAAATGTATTTGAGACTCAGTGTCTTAGATGATGATTTCTGGTGTAGTCAGAAGAGCAAGCTGCTGTGGTTCGTTCATCATCTTCTATAGATACTGTATGTGGTTATTTAGCATAGCTGGTTTTCATTGCTTCATCTTCGTAAACTAATTGTGAGAAAGGAAAAGAATCCAGCAAATACTTTCCAAAATGTGAAATAATTATAGTACAATTGTGACCTACTTGGCATCAGCACAGCCAAATCGGAGATGAATTGGGCTGTGTGGATGTTGTTCCAAAGAATCTAAGACCTGTTTTTCAAAAGTGCCATGTTCCACTGTCTCCGTCAATGTGAAGTACTCAGATGTATACCCACATGCCATTTTCAAATGTACCTTGTCCCTACTGAAGGTGACATTCTTGACAGGGGTGGGTGGAGTCTTGAAACACCATTATATGGAATGGGGACAATAAACAGTTTATTCAAGGGTTTTTTTGTTGTATAAATTGTTTTTCCTTCTACTAGAAGTGACATTTGGTTGGGAATGCTGACCATACTTGCTAAGGGACAAAAATCAGATGTAGTTATGAAAAGGAGTAAGTCTTTGAGGTGACAGCGTTATTTGTTTATGGATGCTCATAGTCAAAGAGTGTCAAATTGTACTTCCTGTTGCATAGGACTGTTTACCTAGTCAGAATATGTAATGGCAGGTTCTATCAAATTTTTATATCCTGTGAAATAGTGTAGGTAGCTAAAAGAATAAACAACTTTTCCTGTTGTTAAATAACCAGCAAACTACACCCCTCTCGTCTTGTACAGTCACAGGCAGTGGGTAGATGGTACAGAGAAAATGTGGATGCAGACAGGAAGACATCTCATTCATGTGCTATCATAGAACATGAAAACTGACATTTTATGAATAGCTTCTCTTGGCAAACATGAGAAACATGAGTTTTAGCAAGAGGCAACAGGGAAAAAGAGTTTGCATTAGAAAAAAATCTTTCTAGAAATTGTGGTTTGTTTTGTTTTTTAATCTGGATAAAAATTGGGAGGCAGCTGTAGTGAGGTAGTACTGTTGTGAAAGATGAAGCCTGAGTAGATACACTCAGCAGACACACTGCTCATTAAAGCTAGAAAATTACTCACGTGATATTTTAGTGAAATCGTGATAGCTTAAGGAGAAAGCCAAGAGGAAGTTCAGAAATTCAGTAGGCTTTGTGGCCATTGAAACGTTTACTTTTCTGACCTGTGAGAATATTTTTCAGGCACTTGGTGGTATTCACTTTGGGTTTGCGTTCTAGGCATGTGAAGCAAGTCAGTCTTCCAAAGATGTCCTTTGCCAGGTTAATCCAAAGTCTTCTGTTGTGCAGATGCATTGCAAGATTAGGTAACTCCAGTAATTTCCTGAAGTGTACTAGCTGGCTACTTTAAAGGAGAGTTTGTTGTCATTCAAAAGGTATACCTGCACATTGTCACTGACTCCATGGATTAATAGGCATGGAATTACAAAATTCTGGGAAATAAAAATTCTGGTTGCTGTATATCTGTGATCTGTTGTCCACCCCTCTACCCCCCTCCCCCAGCTATGACACCGAATCACCATGTTTGTATGGTCAGTGTTTGGCAAAAATCGAGACAAATTCAATCATTTATGAAGCTGAAAGCTGCTGGTTCCTGGGAAAGAAACCATACAGCACATATTAAAAAAAACCAAAACAAACCACCCAACAACAAAAAAACCCCTCAAACAGCAACAAACAAAACAATAAAACTTACTTGAAAAATTGATTGAGGCTAATGCAGGTTTTATAGCACATCTTTAAGCTGCCACAGGTGTCATTTCTGGTAAACTGTAAACAGTTCTTCATTCGTCTGAGTCCATCGATTGAAGAAAGTATTTCGGAGTGTCTCCATATGAATCACTGCCAGGATAATGGTTACAGTGAATCGGTTAGCTGGAACTTCCAAATAATTCTAAAAAAATGTTTGCTGTGAGCCAATATAGTTGCCTTATTCCAGAGGTCCTTGATCACTTTGCAGCTGGTGATGCTTGCAGGTCACTTGTGGAGTCACTAGTTTGGTCTTAGTGGTGAAAGAGTTTGGAGCAGTAGGATTTGACATAAGGTAGGAAGCTGCAGCTCGTGCTTCGAAATCCAGGTCAGTGATGAGCATCTTGTTTCCAACTGGGAAGCTTCTCTGTTCACCAGTGACTTAAAAAGTTGCTATTATGCTTTTCTTAAAATGGATATCAGAGGAAAATAATAGGAAGCTTCCTAAAAGGTAGTGACTTACATTGCTTAAGTAAATATCTTAAATGCATCAAAGCACTTGCTTACTTAAGTGATGTTCTGTACCTTTGCCAGCTGGGGCTTATAAAAATGATCTGGGGGATGAGATGGAAACCAGTTGATAAACTTTCTGTTGTTTTTTTTTTTTACCTCAGTTGAACTGTTTAGGACTTCTGCTGAACCTGTATGATAATCTTATCAGGAATTCCCCGGGAAAGATGATGTATTCTGCAATTATTTTTCAAGACATGACTATTTAAAGGCTTTTTAAAAACCCCCTTGGATGACATTCTTCAGTAGAAACTTGTCTTCCAAGCAGGAATTGGAAGTTTAGAGCTGGTGCTGGGACTCTGGCTAGACAAGCTGATAATCGATTAAACATCTGAAAATTGATTAAAGTAAAAAATATTCAAGGTACTGCTAAATGTATTTTTCAGTTAGATAAGTGTGTATTCTGCCTAATTGTTTTGAGCCACCTGGACATGAGTTAGCTGTATGCTGAGTCTGTGCAGCCACCCTTAATGAAAGGGCACGGCTGCAGCGGGTGGTTTGGCTCAGAGGCAAAGTATGTTCCCATTATACTGGTACCACGTACCAGCTGTGTAACTTCTGGTTCAGGCAGACGTGTCATCTAAGGTACGAGCTGACAGTAGGCAGAAAAGATTGCATAAGATGTGTTTGTGGATTTGCCTCTTCAGCTTTTTTTCGCTGAGCTGTTGTATTGTGGGTGGCTAAGAAAACTGCACTAAGTGGGGCTGTTTCCTTGGGGTGTTCTGCGGGTGTTTTTCCCCTTTCTGACTTGGTGGAATTCATATATGTAGTCTGGTGGATGAAAGCATGCATTGGTCCCATGTGTTTCTGCACTGAGACCATAGCCTCTTGCTGCTCTGCATTTTGTGTAGGGTGCCTGTTGCTGGGTAGATAGAGACTTTTCATCCATATCTTTATCTTACAAACCTTGCTACGATCTCTGCTTGTGCTGCTTTATCTGTAGACCTTTCTGGTTTTGGGTTTTTTCCTTTGTCCATGTTTGGGGGGTGGTGGTGGTGGTGTTTTATGCTCTTGATGTGAAGCACAAGCAGAAATTTCTTCTGTATATCATGTCAGGGTTATTTCAATACAAAATCTAAACATAAGCCTAAGGTGGTAGTTTTCATCACCAGCCTCAGTCAATTTCTGCACCATGTTTTCAACTCCTCTCTTGCACTGGCATTAGCAAATGCAGGGCAGCACAGTGAGACAGGGCAGCAGTCTCACTTGAAAGCAATCCCACCAAAAAAACCCTGAACTGATTGAATTTACTGTGTGGCCCTATGGCTGCCAGCATAAGCAGAAAAGCATCTGAGGACAAGTTCAAGTACTCTGAGCCTGGTGTCTTTAGTTTGGGGATTTGTTGTCTCTGTTTTATATCTGACAGCACTCTTTGGAGTTGCATGTGAGAGGGAATGGTGTTTCTGTGTTGGCTTCTTTCCTATGGTCTGTGGCAAGGGAAAACACAGTTTTATTTTTCTTCACACTTCTGTAATCTTTACAAGAAACATTTGTTTGACTCTTACCTTGGTCTTGCATGTGTAACACTGCTGAAGTCAGTGGGGCACCTTGGTCTGCCAGTTTGCAGGCTCAGTTTGCTACAAAAGATGGGCAATGTTTTGACTTCCATGACAAAATGTATGCTTCTCTGTCTTCTGGAGCTTTATGCTCTTAAGATTTTTTTTTTTAATTATTATTTTATACCTATGAGGAATCTAACATTTCCCGTTCTTTCAAATGTGGGATTGTATTAGTAATTAAGTAATTACTGGTTACAGATCTGGGGTGCATCACATAAATACCTTCTGATCTCATTATTCTTAAATACAATGTGGATTACAAAAAAGATCAGATTATAATAATGATGTACACTGACTCTGTTTCTTTTCTTTTTTTTTTTTTTCTCCCTTCCCTTTCCATGAATGGTGAATTCGGACTTCTCATCGTTGCTGATTTTATTTTTGCCAATCGTCTAGAAAACCACCCAAGGTAAGTATTTTGTCTCTTTGCATTTATACCTGCTTCAAAATGTTGAGCAATGCAGAAGTGTTGGGCGTGTTACTGTAGCATATGATCAATGAAGCTTTGATAAAGGAAAAACCCAAAGGAAAAAACCCAAATCTGTTCCATGCATGTCTAAGTTTCCGAAATAATCCATTTTAATCTAACTGACATGCAGGCATGTAGTTTGTTAAAACAGTGACCAGGGCAAGCCATTATTTTAAGGCATTAAAGCACTTGAAAGAGTAAACAAGTAGTGTGTGTAAAACATTTCATTGCATATAATTGTGCTTTAAAGTGAAAATACTATTTTTATAAAGATGGCAAAACACATCTAGTAAGAAACAAACTGTTCTTGTTTGAAATTTGATGATGTTCAGGAATGAATAACTTGTGTAAAAGTGGCCAAGCGCAGTGGAATTCGCCTAAGAAAGTGAGGGGGAAGGAGGGAGAATGAGTATTAGGAGCCTATTGGGATAGAGAAGGGGAGCCTTCCTGGGATGACAAACAATCAGTTCAGGACTGATAGCAATGATAAAGTAAAAGAACTGTGTGAACTATGTCTTGTCAGCAAATACAGAACAGTCTGTTGGTGCTTCAGCATTTTAATGATAATTTTATCCTTGCTCTTTCTGTTGGATGGCACTTTTTACAGCAGAAGGCTGCAGTTAGCTGTGAATGAGGTTTTTATATTACATTACTCTGATTTGATCTTCAAGAAATAGTGTATGCAAGTCTGATGTGATTTCTGCAAGTGTAGCAAAGCGTTCTATAGGCCTTCTGGGAGTAGAAACTGAGATGGGTATCTGTCTTACATGGGTATCTCTACTTCATGGTTCAGACAGCTATCTTATGTGTGTGCGTGCATATAGATATAAAAATTAAATATGTATTGTTTTGATTAAGTTTTTTAAATGTCAGGAAAAAAACCAGCTTCTCAGCAAGTGATGTGTATATTCCCAATAGGCAAGGAAGAATAGACCAAACTATTTTAAAACACTGAAATAATCATATTTGAAAAAAACCAAAACAAAAATATGTAATTGAAGGTGAAGAGTAATAGTGATATTACAGTTTCAAGTGGCATGCTGTACTGATCTATTTTTTCCCCTGGAAGGATTGAATTTTTAAAAATGGTGAACATAGTTTTTATTGTCTCAATTTTTTGGAAAGCATTTAATAAAGTTATTCTGTAAGTCCCAGTTAATGTATGTAATACAAAAGAATTTTTTCATTGTTAAAAATTTTTAAGAGCAAAAAAACCTGTCCTTTCTGCTGTAAATTCACAAAAACTTCTTTTACAGCAGCCTTCATATGCTATAGTAGATAATTCATGTTCCATTTTAGGCAGATGAAGTTACTCTTGATGTTATGTAAAAGCTTAATTATAGCCTTGTATTTCTTTGACAAAAAAATACCAGCTGCCTGCTTGTGTGTATATGCCATGTTATTGTTAGGTATAGTTAGGCAGTCGTTAACATCCTTACTGTAATCCTGAAACCGAACAGTGTTGTGTGAAGTGTTTATCAGGTTGCACAGAAGGAGGTTTTTACAGTCAGTCAGCGGAAACAGGCTTTGGGAGTTTGCAAAGATGTGACTTGAAATTTGGGTGCTTCTTGAATTACACGGTGTTTGGGTACTGTGCGTACTTGCTTGTCTGCGAATTAGGATTTTTTTTAAAATGAAATTTCATAAATATTGGAAGCTGCTTTATCTTTAACAAGCTGGTTTATCATCAGGTGCGGGTGAATTGTGATCCCAGTTCAACTTGGCAACAAGCTGCAGTAGGAAGATTTAAGGATATAGAAAGTTTTGCTATTTCTGTAGACATGGCATTTAAGCATATTACTGATCTTGGGTTTTCTTGTGTAATTTTGTGACAAAGGTAGAAGGGCTGTTCTGAGCTGAGATCAGTGAACCGTGCTCTAAGCTGTCTTCAGATTTTCTGTCCATACTTCTTTAGGCCCCTGGTAGGTCTTGTGCCTTTCATGCAGTAACCGACTTCTTTCTTTTCCAGTTCTTCAATGGCTTCCATTTGCACTAAGCTTACCAGTGCAGACTGTCTGCCACTTCCTAATGCATCTCCTTTGTCACTTCTCTCCACCAGCAGTTGTAATAGGGGTGTAGGAGCAGCTGCCTGGCGAACAACAGTTTCCCTTCCTCAATTCTCCCTCCCTCTTAGTGACGAGGTAGCCCCCCATAAGTTGCCCTACATGTCAGAGTGACCGCTTCATGGAGGTTTGTGTGAGCGATGGCCGCACTGCTCCAGCATAACTGTTTTCTCTAAAACCAATAATTGGCCATCTATCAGTCACAGTATATATTAGGGGTTATGATTAGTCTGGCTAATGCATTGTTATATGCTGAAAGCCCCAGACTCTCCTGTCTAGTCTATACCGAGGGTTCGGCTTCAAAACAACTGGTAATGAATGCGAAATGAGACTCTCCTTTAAGCTAATTATGTCATTTGGCTTAATCTCTCAAGCAGTTGATATTGGATATAGTATTCATTACCGGCAGGTAGTTCATGTAAGTATACATGCATGCATAAACCCTTAAAATTATTAATTCTTCAAACCATTGATTAGGACTTTATTAAAAATGAGTCTGCAGAATATTGATTTGGCTACTTAAAGTAGGAATACCCCTTGGTTGTTTTTTTGATTCCATGAGAAGATACTGCTGTGTAGCAGGTACAATGGCCCTTCTAGTCTAAAATCTACAGTCTCTTTTTAAGCCACAGATACAGGTGAATTTGAGACAAAACTCTGGATTTTTCACTGACATCATGGATACCTGGACCTGCATCGCAGTTTGATCTGCTGTGGAAGCTATAACCTCTAGCTGTGTTACCAAAATAGTAACCAGCAGCCACCTCAAACTCCTGTAGATGTTTGAAGAAACCTGTATCAAAGCCCCCTATCTTTTCTTTCTTTTCTTAACTTTGTAGTTGTTAGAACAAGTCTTTTGTTTAACTTTTCCTAACACTCCTTAAGAAACATTCTCTGTAACTTAGAAATGGCCTATAGTAACTCAGTTGCCCAGAGTAGTGTGCACACTTATAAATCTGAATGCTTCCTGGCTAAGTCTTTCTCATAACTTTCCATTTTTATGTGTTTCTGCTGTAGTGTTTGAGAGTTAAAATTCTTATAGTGAATATACAATGAGTACATACTCAAGCTCGTATGCATATTTTTTTACTATGGACTTCCAGTTGTGCGATTTCTGTCCTGGTGAATTTTAACTCTCTCTGTTACTTTACCATTTCTAGATGTCTAAAAGGCAATGTCCAAATTTTTTCCAGCTGAAAATTCAGTGCAATGTCAAACACTGAAATAAAGGAGCTGATCTCTTAGTTCTACTCAGAAGTTCTAGTTTAGAAGCTACTAGCCTAGCACGGCAGGTTCTTGGCAGCTTCCTTTTATCCAGCTTTTTTTAGATGCTAGCCTGAAGTATGAGGTACAGCATCTTGCAAAAATAACATTATTTTAAGGCTTGTTTGTTAGAACCCTCTGTAATTTAAAAGCACAGAATAATTTTGGGTCCAGTTGTAAAACTGGCCAACACCTGTATGAACTTAGATCTGCTTGTGGTTGAATGTCTACCTGTGCAGACACTTGAAGGAGGTGTACAGTTGTCTTTTGTGGGATTCCCATTTTGCTTACCTGCTGAAAATACCTTAAGCTTCCTGGTACAGTGGCTATAGAATTGACATCAGAGCAGTAGGAAAGCAGAAATACTTGTCCATATAGTCACGGAGACTGAGTTACTCAAAATGCTTAGAAGAATAACTGAAAGTTCAGGGAATCTTTGTGGAGATAAAGGTAGAAATTTTAAATAAAAATGCTTGCCCTTTTTCTTTTAACGGTAAAACAACTAAATGGAGTAGATTTTCCAAAATGTAGTTAAAAACTATTTCACAGAGGGTGCTCGAAGTTTAAAAAAAACTGTTTGTGTCGCAGATCTCTGTTCACATAAGTATCACACAGATGATAAATAGAAGCTTGATATAAGCTGGTAAAGATTTTTGCTTTCTTCAGAAAGCTAAAGAGGTATTTTCAGTGCCAAATAATGCCCTGTTTGAGTATTGGCCATTGAGCCCGAGACTTCAGACTTAACAGAACTTCTGGCAGCTTTGATAGTCATATTTATAGATTTGATAGTCATGTTTCTTTGGGGAAATGGATCTTGGGGAGAAAAAAATAAAAAGAAAAAAACCTATTCTGCATACTTCTGTCAAAAGAAAAAGTAATACCCACCATTTTTGCTTTCGAGGAAGAATAATCAGTGGAGATGGGAGAAGGAAGGAAGGAAAGGAACACATTAGATGAGACTTAGAGAATTTTTTCTTCTTCACTGCAGTGTAGGTTCTGTATCTTGACCACCATAAGAACAATTGTGTTCTTTTTGGGACTGCATGTCCTGCAGTTCCTGCACTGGGGGTCAGGAAAATATAAAATAGCGAGTCATCTTCGTGTAGAAAAGATGATCAAAAGGTTCACTTTTGAGGTAGGACATTCTCCTTTGGGTGTTTTCTATAAAATCCCTTTGTTACATACATGTGGAAGAGCCTCACTGATTGGGACCAAGATTCATGTG
Source organism: Porphyrio hochstetteri (assembly GCA_020800305.1). Classification (NCBI taxonomy): domain Eukaryota; kingdom Metazoa; phylum Chordata; class Aves; order Gruiformes; family Rallidae; genus Porphyrio; species Porphyrio hochstetteri. The sequence continues at coordinate 100,468,751 of CM036906.1, read as the reverse complement.
CTTGTATGCTTTATTTCTCAGGCTGTTAATTTTTTACATTTGGAGTCTGTTTTCCCAGAGGTCTGAGTTGTCCTGAAGTTTTCTTGGGTTGGGTGCTTCCCTAAGGTATCGTTGCTGGGAATGTTCAAGGTTGCTGTTTTGTCACCTGTCTGGTCTAATGGAGAAAGGAGTTTTACTGCAGCTGCTCTACATGTTTTGCAGATGCATGCCCCAGCAGTTTCCACTGTTTTCTGCCTGAATTTTTCTTTTTTAAAGTAATCTTGCTACTTCTGTTAGAAGGATTTGGCAGTTTTCCAGAACAGATTTTATAAATAGCCTAAGTCTATGACCTGGCTTTTTATGTTTAGTATGAAAACATACTAAAATACTGTGTTTAGACTTTCTTGTGACAGATTTTTTCCTCTTCCTATTGCATAATCATTTTGGAGCTTTTAAAAATGAGTTTGACCAATTTTTACCTTTTAAAAACAAATCCAAATAAAACATGCTTTTCTACTAGAAACACTTGGCTGCAAGCACATATTTTAGGTTCTAAAGTCTCTTTGCAAGATTGTTGTTTAAATTATGAGTTATTGAATAATTCTGCCATGATACTTCACATTAACCAAGGGGAAAATATATAGGACAATAGATTAAATTGGCTGACAGGACTGCTGTATTGACATTTAAGTCATTACAGATGTACTTGTGTAGCTGAGTAACCTTTCTGAACTGGGCTGTGTGAGCCATAGCAGAAGATGCTTAGTTTCATGAGGAAAGAATGGGCATCTGTTAGATTTGGATCTTTGCAATTGGGTTTTCTTTTGTAATTGAAGTGCTTGTCTTTTGATCACAGAGAGATTAGGTATTGTTACCAAGTCCCCAGAGGAATATTTCCTGATAAGTGGAATGTGAGAAGAAAAAACACTATTTCTTGGGCTGTAAAAGTTAGGAAAAAGGTTAGAGCTTTTTTTTTTTTGTTGATGGCAGGGAGTTTGTTGTGCTTAAATTTGAAGCATGATGAACAAATGCACAAAAGTAATATAAAATGCTTCCTTCTTACATGGAGGTCTGAAGCTAAGGAGATACAACTGCATTTTGCTTGCAGTTCAGTGGCAGAAGTCTCTTTGGCTGAGACACATCAGGGAATGTCCTGACTCATGAAGTTATCTTTTTCTGTTTGTGCTTCAGTAAGTGACTCAGACCTCCCTGTTAGATTATTCTGAGGTTTTTTGTTTATTTGTTTTCTCTTCAGAAGGGAATTCCAGAACTCGTTTTGCTCTTGTGGACTAAGTGTTGTCTCGGTATCAAGTCTTCTGTCAGGCCATTTGATGTATTTTGCATTAAGTTGGAGGAAAGGGGAGGTGGTGAGGTTACTGTGCTACCTGGTTTTATTCTTCTAAAATATTTGCAGCAACAGATGTTTTGGGAAGAATTAGATTATAACATATCTGTAGATTAGATTGCGTTGTAATTCTGCAACAGCAGGGGATCCAAGATGTTCTACATCCCAAAAAGCTGAAAGGAGATGATACATCTTCCTCACTTCAGGGTTTGTCTCACAGGGAGTGTGATGGTTCTTCTAATAGAGCCTGTGGTTCTTGCTCTACATTGATCTGCATGATTTGTCTCACTAAGGAGATCAGCCCTTGGAAGACCATGCAAAGAAAATCTTGGCCCAGGGAAACTTTTAATAAAGGCGGCTGTTTGGGGTTTTTTCCCACCTCTTGAGATCTCAAAAGAAACAAATGAATAGAATACCTATCATTAACTCATCCACTCTCAGTACACCATGGTAAATGCAGAAAATGCATGGAAGCTTAAGGTGTGTTTGTGGCAATATACAGCTCTTAACATTGTTAGCTGTCTATATTGTGATGTTCTCAGATGTGAAGAAAAAAATGACTTGGATCAAATCCCAGTATGTTCAGTGGTTTTACAGGACATTGTTCCAGGCCCACTGAGCACAGTACTGAATCTCACATTCAGTTTCTACCCAACTGGAACTCTTGACTGAAATAGTATCAAGTCTTTTCATTAGAGCAGGCTCTGATACCTGTTTGTCTAGTAGAGGTACATTTTCTATTTCTAGTTTTTGAGCTTCCTCTGCCGAGATCCAGTACTATACTCTTAGTACAGGCAGGTAATCTGATACTGCTTATTTGAGCATTGGAAGTCCGACTCGTGGTAGAACTTTTGTGTGTTTTATTGATGTCTGCTAAATAGTCACTTTGCCAAGTTCTGTGTGTTAGTCCTTTCAGTGCTGTTTCATTACTGTTGGCAGAAACTGTTGTCAGCATTAGCACCGGGAGAGGAGTGGAGCTAATTATTAGTTTTGGCTGTGTTGTTTTGAAGTCTGTATTAAGGGATACAGTAAGCAGAGTTTTGTATTGTGTATAATAAAGATAGAAAAGAAGTACCACAGTTCTGTGACTCTCAAGATTTCCCCAAGGTATTCCTGCTGATGAAGCCTTTTTACAGTTCTGATTTAGGGTCCACAGAAACAATAAAGCTTAACTGCAATTCAGCAGGTATGGAGTTGTACTGCTTTAAGGAAAATGTCATGTAGCCAGATTCATGGAACAGCGGGGGTTGGAAGGGACCTCTAGAGATCATCTAGCCCAACCTCCCTGCTAAAGAAGGTTCACCTAGAGCAGAATTGCATCCAGGCAGGTTTTGAGTATCTCCAGAAAGAGTTCCTAATTTGTCTCTTTATGTGATTCTACAGGTGTTTGCCTTTGATCACTGCTTCTGGTCCATGGATGAATCAAACACCACGAAATATGCAGGTAAACTATTTTTCCTATATTTGACAGTTTAAATAATTTGAGAACATAGGAGAGCTTGGGGTTTTGTTTCGTGGAATTTTTTTTTCATTTTGTACAGTGATGCTGAAGTGACCTCTTCACAGCAGCAGATTTCCAGCTTTTTTTTAAAGGGATTGAATCATCTCCGTGTTAGCACCTTGGTTTAAAAGAAAGACAAACTTTAAGGTGCCCAGTTCAGGAGGGATGTGTTTACATCTAAACTACAGTGTTTGGCTTTTATTCCCTGGAAGAGCCTTTTTGTGAGGTTTGTTTCTGTTCTGAGAGAAACAATTTCAGTTCTGCATCAGAAGTTACTTGACTGTTGCTCAGCATTGAATGTGTGTGTTTTCAATTCTCAGCATTCCAGTGCATGAGAGAGGAATAAAGCATGTTCTCCTCAGTGTGGTTATTTCAGGTCTGTCAAGTCATAGCCTGATTGTTCAGATCCCTGGTGTTTTTCAGTGATCAGTTTTGTGACTTCTTCCTCCCAAAAGCTGGATAATCCAGGCAAGATCTGTAGTTGGCTTTCTCATAACTGGATTTGTATATTGGTACATTCATACTTTATAAGAGGACTTGTTTTGATAGAGACAGCTCTGAACACTGGGATTTCAAGACCATGGAAAGGAGAAAAAACCCCCAAACATTCAGTTTAGATATTTGTATTATGAAGTTTTGAATAAATTTTGTAGGTTAATAGGGTTAATTAGCTCAGTGCTTGACATCAGTGGTGTAATAAACAAACTGTCATATACTTGTGTTAAAATATATCTCTGACCTCTGTGGTCTCTGGTAGAAAGTCCCAAATCTTACAGACTGCACTTGATCATAGGTTCTGCTGTTTTTCTTACTTTCCTGAGCAAAGATAGGTTTTGTTAGAAGACTTTTCTATTGGTTCATCTTTCAGTACTTGTATTTGGACCCCACAGTATCCATGGCTCAAGCTGGTAGAGCCATTGGAGCGTACAGCACTTCTTGTGCCTGCACACCTCCCTTTCCTGTTAAAGGAAGGTGGTGATAGTAGCACCCAGGTGTTGGCACCATGTGCCTCCAGTGTGCAGGGAGGAGCTGCACCTGTTGGGTGCAGCTCTGGTCTAACCCATTTGTAGAGGAGAGAGAAACCAGAGAAACACCCCTAAGCCATTAAACTTGTTTCTGCCTCCATTGAACCCATGTCCAAGTGAATTCAGTAGGATTCTAGGTCTGTCTATTTCTAATTTGTCAAAACTAAATTTCTCTAGCCTCCTTCAGAAGTTGTCATTAAATTTCTCTTAATCTGACAACTGGGGTTTTATTATCTGTATGCAGATGAGCCTTTTGTCAGACTGAACTCTAGAAAGCTACCACTTGCATTTCTTGCATTTTCTTACTGTCCAGAAAGCTGTAAGGCAGTTGGTTTTTTTCCCATTACAGATAATGTTCCTGCCTAGGGAAAAACAAACCAAAAGAACCTCCCCAAAAACCCTGACACCCAACTGCCCAAGAACCCCAGTCAAACTGTTATCCTTGGTTTTTTTCACAAATATGTTAAGAATGTGAGCTTCAAGACTTGCATGTAAAAAACAATGGCTTCACTCTCTTTTTTTTTTTAAACATTCTTGAAGTTGACTTGTGACTTCCAGCCCTTATGTTCTAGAACATAATAATTTTGGCATAATATCAAAATAGAAGTATAAAAAAAAAAAACCCACCTCAGACCCAAGTTACTGGGTTATTGGCTTGTTTACTTGCTTGTGTACGAGCTGATGCTATCCTGTACTAATACAGCGTTTCTTGTTTTATAGCAACAAACCAAATGCTGAAATGGCAAGTTTTCAGTTTTTATATATTTTTGGCATTAAGGTGCCCCAAGTCTTTTTTTCACAGCTTAGTTACTACTTAATTACACGGCCTAAATTACTGTACTAAACAGAAAAATACAATAACCAGTCTTGGTTGAGATTTGTAAGAATTCTTGGGCCTCATGGAACAGACACCTGTTGTTCTAGGTGTTGTGTTGTTCTTGCAAAGAGACATGTGAACTGTGCCCAGAGATCATACCAGTGGCTGTTACAGAATTAATGAGCTTAAGACTCCAGACAAGCCACCTGACAGGCTGAGGTTTTGAGCTGTGTTCTTGGATAGACACCAGACTATGGAGGGAGTGCTGATGTGGAAGCTAGACAGATGCATTAAATACTCCCTCCCTGAAGTAACTCTGTGTGAATGTGTAAGTTTAATGTCATTAGCAAGAGTAATGATTAATTGCACAATTAAAAGGAAGCCTATAAAATTTGAAAGCTAAGTCCTAATGTGCTTGTAAATGCAAGTTATATATGTGCTTCGAGCTTAAGTAATAAATAAAGGTATGTGATACATTTAACTACTTGAAAAATCCTTTTATCTGCATCACAGAAATACAATGGAAGATGTGACAGTAGGTTTAACAAAAGGTTCTCAAGTACTAGGCTACTCTGTCAATCATGGCACTCTGCAAAACCAAAACATGCTCATCTTGCATTATATTGAATAGATGTGCATATATTCTACTATAAAGATTTTGTTAATTGACACGTGGGTCACTGGAAAAACTGTGGAATGGCATGCACTGCAAACAACTTATGTCTGAATTCGGTGTAGGCTTATGTGAATAACTGTTCCATGTTGGTTTTTTATTCTCAACAAAACCAAAGTTTGTGCTCTTCTGGAAATGCACTTTTGTTACAGGATCCTTAAAGCTGTCACACATGCTTATGGTCTGGTTTTATTTTTTCACTTTGATCCACAACAGAATCACAGAATCGTAGGGGTTGGAAGGGACCTCGAGAGATCATTGGGTCCAACCCCCCTGCCAAAGCAGGCTCCCTAGCTCATATTGCACAGATAGGCATCCAGACAAGTCTTGAATATCTCCAGAGAAGGAGACTCCACCACCTCCCTGGGCAGCCTGTCCCAGGGCTCTGTCACTCTCACTGTGTAAAAGTTCTTCCGCATGTTGGTGCGGAACTTCCTGTGCTCCAGTTTACAGCCATTGCCCCTTGTCCTGTCTCCACAGACGACTGAAAAGGGGTTGGCCAATTCCCCCTGCATCCTATACTTAAGATATTTATAAGTATTAATTAGGTCCTCCCTTAGTCTTCTTTTCTCCAGGCTGAACAGTCCCAGCTCACTCAGCCTTTCCTCACAGGGGAGATGTTCCAGGCCCTTAATCATCTTCGTAGCCCTTCTCTGGACTCTCTCCAGGAGATCCCTGTCTTTTTTATACCAGGGAGCCCAGAACTGGACACAATACTCCAGGTGGGGCCTGACCAGAGGCAGAGTACAGTCCTCAGACCTGCTGGCCACACTCTTCCTGATGCATCCCAGGTTCCCGTTGGCCCTCTTAGCCACCAGGGCACACTGCTGGCTCATAGCCAACCTGTCATCAACCAGGACCCCCAGGTCCGTCTCCACAGAGCTCTTCTCCAGCAGGTCATCCCCCAGCCTGTACTGATACAGACAGTTATTCCTCCCCAGGTGCAAGACTTTACACTTGCTTTTATTAAACCTCATCTGGTTTCTCCCGGCCCAGCTTTCCAGCCTGTCCAGGTCTCGCTGGATGGCAGCGCAATGTTCCTGCGTGTCAGCCACCCCTCCCAGCTTTGTATCATCAGCACTTGCTGAGGGTGGATGCTATTCCCTCATCAAGGTCATCGATGAAGATATTAAACAGGACTGGACCCAACACCGAGCCCTGGGGAACAGCGCTACCACTACTACACTACCAGCACTTACTAATATTGTTTGCATGAAAGCAAGATTCTTGTTTGGATACACTTAATTGCATGGGTGACTGGTAATAGTTCTCAGGCTGTGGGGGGAGTAGGGCTGACCCGAAGTAGCATTAGCCATCTCCTTCTCCTATCTCACAGAATTTTAATGTATTTTTATTTCCCCCTGGCCCCAAAGCTAAGGCTTATTCAATATGTACTGATTTTCTTTCTGGACTCCTGTTCAGGTAGTACGAGGGATCTTACTGCAGTTTGAAAGCTACTGTCTCTCTCCAACATTTGGAAACATGGGGATTGTTGCTGTGAAGGCCTAATGCTGTATATTTAGGTTCTAGCTTGCATTTCAGTAACTCTGTATGAACAAAGCACTAAACTATGGCATTTTTTTCCCCGCTTTCTAAATGATCATGATACAGAAGTAGGCTGTTGGTAGCTTTTTGTTTTAGCTCCCCCCTCACCCCCCGAAGTGGAAATTGGATTTTAAATTTGAAAATGACCCAGCAATACCATTAACATAAATAGTAATGATTGCCTTCATGTGAGGGCATCTTTGCAGCTGTCCCTGAATGACTATATCCCTCGTGAAGACAGCAGGGATTCTGGAGCACCAAAGAGTAAGCTCTTTCAGAAGACCTTTGTGGAAGTGGTTTCTTTAGTTTCAGATACTGCAAGAGATAGAGGCTCTTGATCAGCTTGGTACCCCTGAAAATGAAGTGTTCATGTTAGTGTGGAGTTTTTTTAATCCAAACAATTAGCAGGTAGAGGTTTATTCTAAATATTGAGGGTATGTGTCTCTGAACAATTTGTGGCTGTATTGGTACAAGCAAGGAACAGTTACAAATTTCTGAGTTTGTGCTGATTGCCACATGCTACCTCCTGGGCCTCATTTTTATGATTTAATTCTGAAATAGCCATAGTTGTGTATTTGGCAAGTATATCAGTCTCTTATCTGAAAGGAAAAAAATATCAAAAATAGGTCGATGAAATTGAGTTTCTGAGAAATGAGGGGAAATTTATTATAGGACAGAATTAGTTTGCCTTGATCTGGAAAAGGGATAAGCTTTGCCTTACAGGCTATAGGAGAAGAGTTTTGAGAGTATGCAAAATAGCATCTTACTCCTGTTCTCTTGACTCAAATGAGTCAAGAGTCAGTTCATGGATAAGGATACACCTGCTTGCCTTGAAAACCTCAGGCACAATAACAGCTCAGCATTTTGGTGAAGGGGAGAACACAAAAATTCTCAGAGACAAGAACAAAGAATTCTTTTTGCAAGCCTCAACAGCAGTAAGAGCCTATTGAAGTCTGCAATGAAATGGATTTTCAAAAGGAAGGAAAGAAACCCTACAGTTTAGGAAGGATTCAAGAGATGGTGTAACAAACTACCGTAGGGCTGAGGAAGGTCCATTCCAACGACCCCACACTGTATTGACTTGACCATGGATTTTTCTTAAACTCCCCCCTTAAGCTGCATTGTGTTTTGGTGTGGAATTTCAGATCTGTTGTTCTGCAGGCTGCATTGTCCTGAGAGGCTGAACACCTGACTTTGGGCTAAGCTTTAATTTTATATGAAATACATACATATGCCAAGTATTGCTCTTCCAGCAGCTGTTTTAAAGTGAAACAAACTAAGCACGTGGCTTAAAGAACTGCTGTACACTTACGCCTTCCTGAAAGGTTGTAGGTTGTGGATTTTGAACAGACAGGGGAGTCTGTGGTTCAGGCCTGCCCACTTCAGCTGTTCCGTGTGAGAGGCCTACCCTTGTCTTACCATTACCTTGACTTTTTTCTTTTAAGGAGACTCTACACAGTATGTAGGACTTAGTCTGTGTGACACAAAATTGACCTGTGTATTTTTGAGGAAACTCAAGTATTGAGTATGATTTTAGTACTCCATGGGTCAGGCACTGAAAATGTAGATGTGGTGTTTGAAGCACTAAAGGCTTTTCAGTGGTTTAAAGCTTTGAACATTAAAGACTCCAGTGCTTTTCCAATACTGTAGCTATTTTTGCCATGTAAAGGAGAGAGTTCAGGAACAGCAACAATGTGTCATCACACAGTCATGACCTAGCTGAATGAATCTGTGCTAATAGGAGACAATTATCTCTCTTTCAGATGGGCGAGTTGTTGTCAACTAGAAATGCTAGACATCTGGAAACCAGACGCTGAAACTGGTTTTTGTTACAGTATGTCTTGAATGTGCTTGGCCCTAAATGAGCAGATCTGAGGAAAAGCTGTAACTGTTAACTGCCCTTATAAAAGGGAGTTTTGGAACGGGTATGGCCCTTTTTCCTCCCCTCCGTTTTCTTCTGTCTGCTGTCTGTCACCAGTCTAGTGAACTGAGAACATATGAACTGTATTTGTAAATGTCATTGGCTTCATTCTGCCCATTGTGAGAAGCAGTCCTAGGGTTCCTCTGCAATGTGTGGGTTTCCTTAGGAATGCTGTCAAAGTGGATCTCTGTATTGGGGCTTCAGAAATTAAGGGAATGATTCAGAGGAAGAGAATGGGAGAGAGCTTAGAGATGCAAAAGAGAGCATGCTTAAATATCTCATTGTCAGAATGAGATATTTAGTTGTAGTGTTCTTACATGTCATGGTATTGATTTTCTTTGTATTTTCAGGGACTTTTATGTATTTCCTGAATATAAATAATTGAGTAATTCATGCTGGCTCAGAGATTCCAACTGAGATTTTCACATACAGTTCTTTGGGCAGATAAATGCAAAAGTTTTATTTTGAAATTATTAGCAATTTAATAGCTGTTGTTAACGTGTGTGCTGCCATAGTTTGTTAACTTTACTTTTCATTTATATTTTTGTCATTGAAATAGTCATTTCTATAGCTAGAGATGATGTGAAAAAACTTTTTAGCTTAGAGTACCATATTAAATATCCTTGATGAATGGTAATAGCACAAGTATTTAGAAGTTCCAGGAAACAGTGTAAATTAAAGTGTAAATCTGAGAGGAGGATGGGTTTCCTTTAGCTTTCAGATAAATCACAGCTACCATTTTGAATGCTGAAATACTTGATATCTTTAGTATGCTTATTGCTAAAAGAGAGGTGTTCATTATCATGGTTTATGTGTCTGTGAAAGAGTATCTGAGTGTGTTAAGAGTGCTGAACATGTGAAAATACTCAGTTATAAGGAGCTAATGGAAAGATTCTTTGGTCAGTCTTGTGCTGGAAGTAGCCTCCTGAGATACTGAGAATTATTCATTTATTCTTAGATTTTATTTTTCTCTAGAGAGAAAAATAGACTGTTGGTATCAGGCTTGCAGTTGTGCTTGTCAGAATGCACAGATCCTGTCTTAGAGCTATGAAGACGGTTACAGCTGCCTGGTGAAAATGAAAAAGGTTTCTCTGTTGTCTTGGTATTGCTTTCCAGTATGTCCTCAGGACCAAGTGGGCATCCCACCAGTGTTTCTCAGGTTTCAATTAGCAGAGCATCCCTAACACTGAGTTACAGGGTTTCCTGCCTTGTAGCATTAGGGACACTGCCACATGGGTTATAAAGTAAAGGAAACAAGATTATTTAGGTTGCCTTCTGCAAGAAAATTTCACCAGACTTTGCTCCCTTTGTCTCGAAGGGAAGAACACACAGGTGTAGGGGAAGTCTTTCTGTTAACTAAATAATTAATTGTTCTGTAGTTCTCAATTTTTCTGTAAATTGCTAGAATCAAGTTAAAAGCCTTCTTACCACTTTCAGCACTAGGTATCTGTGGAAGGAAAGTCCTGTAAATAAGCAAAAGTATTAATTGCAGGTAGTATAGGATTATTTAGCAGAACAAAACTGCAGTAGTGTAGATAATGGAACTGCATTCTTTCTTCTGTCCATGAGTGCACATAGACATAATTCTGTGTAATACAGATTTTGTAATCAGTTTGCAAACCCTCTAATGAAATTCATGAGAGTAACAATGAGGTTGCTTAATGAAAAATGTCAAAATACCATGGTTGATATGCTGCTACCCTCAACAGTGCACTGCATTAGCAATGAATAAAATACCCATAACTGAAGTTTAATATCTTGTGTTCTTTTCTGTTAGTGCACTTAAAAACAAATCTTATTTTCTCCCACGATCATTTTACTGGTTACTACAAATATCACTCTTTAATGACTCATTTGTCTATGTTTGTATTGCCAAGCTCTTAAAAACTGTAATAAACCCATTTTAGAATTATGTATCAGTGCTTGATTATTGACTTTCAGATTTAGTGTTGAACATTGGAAAATTTAAATCTCTTCAGAAGAAAATAATCCAGCTTTGCCGGTGAGATTTAAACTGGGTTCCTTTCCTGTTGTTGAGCAGTAAGAGAATTTTGTAGGTCATCTTTTGCCTGTCATGACAGTGCACACTTTGATGTCTGTTTTTTCTTGGGAAACAGAAGTGGGCAGTAGAAGTTTTTTTCTTTTCTGACAAATGGTTTTACTCCACGCAAAATCATTATGGAATATATATGCCTCTTCTTTTTTCTTTTTTTTTTCTTTTTTTTTTCCCTTCCTCTTAATTATACTCAGCTTCAATCTTCTCTTGATTTTTGCATTCTTGCTCAGACAGATAGAAAGTGGCTCCCTACCTCTCTGACATTCGGTAACTTCAAAATTTGCCACCAGGAACTGTTTAGAAATCAAATATCTGTGCATTGTATGTTCTTATTAAAATCTTTCACTGATATATTTTTTTCATCCAATTTTCAGTAGTCTAACATTCTTTATAGCCATTTCAAGGTGCACTGTCAACATAGTTATAAAATAACCAAATGATCATAAGCAGAATGAGAAGTGATTGAATGTGCATGGGGAAGGAGATGGAATTATTCAAGAGTACAGCAGATTCTCCTCTGGTTTTAATTCTGGTATTCAGCATGTCTAAACTGTGTTAATCCAAGGAGCAGCAATACTTTGGAATTAGAAATTCAAATGGAAGGATACACCAGGACAATATGATAGGGAATTGCTGCACTAGTTTTTCTTTACAGCAGAAGGGAAATAAGGTTAAAGGAAAGCAATGTACTACTTTTTATTCCATTTTCCTGTCTGTAATTCGTTCTACAATCATTCCATAGGTTGTTCTGCAGGAATTTTCTGGAATTACTCAAGGATGATAAGAGTGTAAATATTCTCATGCAATGTATAAATGTGTAGGTAAACTTTTTTATTCTAGTACATTCCATTTTGAGAGCTAGGGAAGCCACTATTGCATCCACTGTAGAAAAATTTCTTGTAACTGATAACTTCTGAAACTAACATACCAAAGGGAAAGATGCAGCTGATCTGAGCTGTTCAGAAGGTCACCAGGCAATGAACATGAAGTCAAGCACCAGAAGGTGCATAAATACTGTCCTCAGCTCTGCTTGTTTTGGGTGTACACACAGCTGCTGTCATTCTCTGAGCAGAACTCAGAGCAGATGACCTATTGACCCTCTTTGTGGTGTGCGAATTCTGGGTTTTAACCTATTAAAAAAACACCTCAAGCCAACCAGTTTGCCTGTTTTCGTCTGGCACAGTGAGACACTTTTCAGACTGTGAAATTCTGCACCTTGTGTTTCAAACTATGGATTTGCCAGAATACATCCTCAAAACTGCTCTGTTGAAGTCTTGCAACCTCCTAATATGCACTTCCTTCCTGAATGTCACCTGAGTGCTTTTATATTGGTTCCAGCCTCACCTTGCCGTGGGGTGAATCATGATAGCTTATGGTGAAACTTGAGGCCAGCTCCCAAGAGACAACTGCTGCTATTTCTGTTATGATGCTTGTTGTACCACTAATAGCCTAGTTCACTAATGGGTTTCATTGCAATTCTGTTTCAGAACTCTTGTGGATACAGTTTCTGTTTAAAAATGTGTGTTAATTGCAAACTTTGCACTTAATACAAAATTTAGACTTCTATGTTACTTCTCTAAGTATTCAACTTAAATGACACCTTTGGAAGAGCTCCTGCCTTCATTGGAAAATCAGCACTATATTTAAACACCAAGGTAGCTGTTACACTAGTTTCAGGCAACAGCTTTGAACTTGTACATGAAATAATCATTGTTCATCAGTGCACTTGGTGTGACACAATAATTTGGAAACATTCTTTTTCTTCCAGTAAATTTTAGCCTGTTACTCCGTTTGAAATAAATAATTATTTTCCAGGTCAAGAAGTGGTGTTCAAGTGCCTTGGAGAAGGAATTCTTGAAAAGGCCTTTCAGGGATATAATGCTTGTATATTTGCCTATGGACAGACAGGTGAGTCTCAGGTGCTAAAGCAGAGAACACTTCTTGTGCGCATAGGAAGCGGGAAGATCAAAACATCAATATTAAGCTAGATAATATCTAAGAGTCGTATTTTGAAATATCTTAATGTGAAATGTCAAACACTTAGTACAGCCAGTCGTATTGTAAAGTTCTTAAAGCAGCTTTAAAATATGTTCCTAGTTGCTACTTACTGAGGCCAGTTTCAAAGCCTGAAAGGAGTAGCTCACACCAAAGGCTTTTTTGAGTGTGTTCAAAGTGGTCTCAAGTAATGACCCTGCTGAAAGACACCTTTTAAGATTATTCCTCTTTTTTGTGTAAGTGTACCTTCTAGTCCAAAGAGCAAGCTATCTGTCTGGAATAGCATGTCAAATTGTTCTGGTATGTGCTTCTGGAGGAGTAAAAAGAGAATAAAAACATGCTTCATGAACACATGGGTAGCTCAGAAACTAAGGTCTAAAGCATTTTCTCCTTTTTTCCTTTAGGTTCAGGAAAATCCTTTTCAATGATGGGCAATGCAGAGCAGCTGGGTCTGATCCCACGGCTCTGTTGTGCTTTGTTTCAGAGAATCTCTGTGGAAGAAAATGAATCTCATACTTTTAAAGTCGAAGTGTCCTATATGGAAATCTACAATGAGAAAGTCAGAGATCTGCTTGACCCAAAAGGGTGAGTAGCTTCACTCTTCCCCACAGCTTTCCTAATTTTTCTATGAAACTGTAGAAGTAAAAATCAGTTTTGGAAGTCCTTGAGAAGGTTTTTGCAGAATGTGTGTTTATATGACTTTTTTTACAAAGGATTCGATTGAAACACCAGAAAGAAGACAATATCCATATGTAGCTTGTGTGTGATTCAATGATATAATATCCATATGTAGCAGTCAAATACTATATATTGTAGTTTACCACCAGAAAGCTAGACTCTGTAGAAGTAAATTCCGGGTGTATTTTTGCCATATGATCCAGATTGTATTCAGATGAGAATTTGCATCAACTGGGAGTTTGAAACTTATTTAAGACTTGGTTCTCCTGGTTTAAATGTTGAACTTTTTTGAGTGTGGAAGGGTCACACTTCATAATATACTTATGGCACTCCTTTTTCCATATTGTCTACACAAAAACACTGGTTAGGCTTGGAGATGTCTAGGCAAGGGGTAATTGATAGGTTTTTTTTTTTAGCTGAACATTGATATATGTGATAGAGATTTTGATTCTTGAACATAATTGCACTAGGTAAAGTAGTATGCAAGTTAGTTAAAAATGTAGATTTGAAGTTTACTTGATAGATGTCAATAAAGGGTGGAAAATGCAAGAAGAATTGAAGCTTTAGCAAACTGCTAGTGGGAAGGAATTTTTTTTTTTTCACCAGAATTCTTTCTTCCAAATAAGGCTTTTCAGGTTTTGTTCCAGCCACAAATTTTGGGGTAGGAGGATTCATAAAAATAATCACCTATGTAGAAAAAAAGTGGTTAGATTAATTTAAGTCTTTATTGTGAATTTGAGTTGAAAAAAATCTGGAAGCTTTTTTTCCTCCTGTTAGTTACAGGACATAATTTGATTTCTACTATATGGAAGATTCTTATAATTTCATGCTTTTTTGTTGTTCAATGAATTTCTTACTATTGCATTGTGGATGAAGTCTACTTTATTCCATAGGAGTCGACAGTCCCTTAAGGTTCGAGAGCACAAAGTGTTGGGACCTTATGTAGATGGCCTGTCTCAGCTGGCTGTTACAAACTTTGAGGTAAACCTAAACCAATGACAAGTTTTTAAATAAAACCTATGTACCTAAGCAGTAGGAATCTTAAAAGAGATAAGTGTTTGGATAGACACTAGTTTTGGTTCTTGAATGTTTGTGGTTTCCGGTAATCACAGAGATCTTCCCTAATGCTTTAGGAGTATTTATTTCATGTAAAAAGCATTGGATTTGCCTTTATGTTGGCTAAAACTATAATAGTGCTATCTCTTTACTTCACAGTTTTCAATGCATATGTTATACACTGAGAACTCAATGTTTCCTTGACACAGAAAATACGAGGCTTCCAAAATAAGAATATTAGTCTTCTAGCATGAGTTCCTTTGATTTTTGTTGTTGAATATGACCTCTTAAAGATATATTGCTTGAGGAGGCATATATAATGCAACAAGGCTTATATAATTAATAATTTAAATCAGGGCAGCATCTGAGCCCACTTGAGTTACCAACACACATTCAATACATCAGTATCGCAGAACCGATGAGCTACTATGGAAATAATTGAAGTGGTGCAGTTGCATGAACTGCATGGGCCTCTTTTTTTTTAATGAGGAAGCTGGTTTGGAAACGATGTTCATTCTTTGTGTGGTTTTATATGGGAACCATTTTGCTTTTTATGGGGATTTTTATATTTTCTTAAGTGCCTGTGCATATTACAGACTTTAAAAAAACCTGCTTTTGCAGCTTTTATGGTGAATTGTGTGCTTTGAAAGCACACCACCTTTGTTCAAATTGTAGGAAATTTTGTTCATACTTAGTTTTTGAAGACTCAGCAGACAGGTGTATCGGACTCAGCCTGGTCATCTGTGTTTCTACACACTTGGGAAGGTACAGGCTCTGAGTGAGGTAACCCTTTGAGCCCATTCAGTGAAGACAGTATTAGTGCAGTTCAGTGAAGACACACATTGTGTTCACTTGTGTCAGTAGATCTGTGCTGGCCTGATTACTGGCATTAAAACAGTGCGATTTGTAATATGGATGTTGCCAACATAGTTCAACCAGCAGATAAGGAGAAGGTGCATTGAATGCAGCTGCTGGGCTTTTTAAGCATAGCACTTTTAAAACAGAAATGTGATTTAACTTCGTTCTGTGGAATCACATGGCCTCTCTAATGCATCTCAAAACATGCAAAGAATTTTCCCATTACTTCTACCTTCCCTTCTTTCTCTCTGACACACGTACGCACCCTTCCATCCAGATGGGGATTTTGTTCAGCAAGCACAATGCCAGCTTTTATCCTAGCATCACTTTTTATTCTTTTTCCCTCTAGGATATTGAGTCACTGATGTCAGAGGGAAACAAATCACGAACAGTTGCTGCAACCAACATGAATGAAGAAAGCAGCCGCTCTCATGCTGTATTCAATATTATAGTGACTCAGACACTTTATGACTTGCATTCTGGTGTATGTATTTCTGTTGATTAATTATGGAGTTGTGGTGAATTTTCTCCTCCTCTTCCACATATATTATCTGCTTAGCTGTGCTTCTACCTTCAACACCACGGGGTCCAGTTATCAAAGTAATACTGGCAAGAGAACCCTGGAAGAGCAAGGAAGCACAATAGATAAAGCAAACGGATCACTTTTTAAGATATTCTTGCCACCATGAAACCTGTTTTAGGTCTTAAGCATTGCTGAAGTTGATATGTTTTAATGGCATTCTCTGCCAGTAAGTTCGTTGTTGTTACCACGCAGCTGATTCTGGTTCATTAGTGCTTTCTCCCTTTCCTATAAAATAGGTGAGTGACTCTTAGAGCTATAAAAACTATGATGATTCCTCCTTCTCTCATATCTTGAAATTGATCCTTTAACCCACATTATTATGAAGAACAGTGTTTCATGGTGCTGGTGTCAGACACATTAGCACTTTGTGCTGGTGTTTCTTAGCTATTGTTCTCCCATGTCTCATCTGTGCAGAATTCTGGAGAGAAGGTCAGCAAGGTGAGTCTGGTGGATTTGGCTGGGAGCGAGAGAGTGTCAAAAACAGGAGCTGCAGGGGAACGTCTGAAGGAAGGCAGCAACATAAACAAGTAAGACGTTGGTGTACACATGTTAAAGAGCTTAATCTCATAAGAATCACTGTTGTTTCTTTGGCCTCCTCTCTTGGTGTGCTTGTCACAAATCAATTCAAATGATAGACTTCATCAGAAGTGGTTTGATATGGCTCTTTCAGCTGCTCTTTGCTAAACATCATGTATTTCCTTACATTGGCGTAGGGACCCTGATTCATACTTGACTCAAATGCGGGCTACGTGGAAAAGTGACGGCACCTCTCTTTAATTAAACATACACCTTTTGTGATTCGTTTATACACCCTGTCCCCAGGCTCATGTGTTTGTCTCATCATCCGCTCAAGGAAGAATGCAAAGTTGCAGAGTTGAATGGCTTTGTTCCAACATGTTTTAAAGTATGTAAGAGTATAATTCCCAGACCAGAATGAATCTGTTAGTTTAGCATTGCCTTGGGAATTTGTACTCAAGCTATGACAAGTTTCAAGGCACTTTTTTTTAATTGTAATTACCGTGTTGTTGCCCAAAAGCAAGAATTTAGCCTACTATTACCACTGCCTTAAATATACTAATTTTCCTGGGAAAGTAAAGAGTTTAACTGTTTTGTTAAAAACTGCTGGTTTTCCAGTTTAATTTTAAATGCTACAAAATTGTATTTTAACTTAACAATGACAGCATGAAGTGTGTTTGAACAGCATTCTTACTTCAAATGATTTTAAAATTACCTCATTTTAGAGTTTGAATATCTTTGCTCTTTCTAGCTTAATTTCTAATTTACTTTGTGTTTAATGCATCATACTGATAGCCATGCTGGTGTAGTCCTTGTGAAGCAAAATGATGTGGCTCTGTTTGCCTAATGGCAGGTATTGTACTTTTACCCCACAGGGTAAAGTCACTAGTTAAATACAGATTGCTTTTACTAGAAACTGTATTTTGCATAAACAAAGGTAAAATTAAGTGCTTCTTTCTAATTCTTAGGGAAAAAATAAAATGCAAACTCTCCCATCAGCTATTAACAAACTGCAAGTGTAGCTGTAGATACAGAAAACTTCCTTTTTTCTTTCTGTTTTTTCCCCTATTAGGATAGTTATGTTCAGTGTTAAACTTCTACAGTATCAATCCAGTGGGGGAAGGTTGTTCTGCTTCTTCTGAATCTCTTTGACAATACAGGACTTAAGATGCAAGCACCAAACTCATCTGCAAAAGAGATTTTAAAAGTGGAAAGCTGTACGTTTTCCCATGAGTTAAATTATTACATGGTATAAATCTGAATTACTTAGTCCATTTATTAAGCATTCCCTATTTGAAATCTTTTTGTGAACTGGTAGGCAGAAGAGAATTCTTAGTGCTGTGTTTGGTGTCTTCAAAAATTTTGCTGCTACTTTGAGCTTTAATGAAACCTGACTTGTACTGGAAGCCTCAAAATTGTTATACATGTTTTATCAGAGTAGTTCTTCAGAGAACGTTGTGTATGATCTTCATGTGGGTGTGATACACATTATTTATTAGGGAAAGGCAAAGATCTCTTCTGGAGTCATACAGTACACTTAAACCATATACCTTACTATGTCAGCTCCTTGTATTATTTTTTATTCTTTTATAAAAAAAGCAGTAAATTGGGTCAGTAGCATGTGCTATGCTTGATGGGATCATAATGGAGCCGCTGAAATTGACTGGCAAATTTGCTACTTGCACCATGTTCAGTATGTTTCATTGCCTTCAAGAAGAATGTGGAAATAGCATACCTGTTTTGTGTTTACAAGGCAGGGGAAATGTATGCTCATCTGTGCATACCAAAATTCCCCAGTGTGACACCCAGTCTCTGCAGGTTTCCCTGTTCTTCATTTTCTGTGTGAAGCCTGGCTAGGGCTCTGGTAGCTGCCGTTTCCATCCTGCAGGATATCCTGTTTTAAATGCCCCTTCCTATCTTTGGCTCAGTGTGTTGCAGAGGGAAGGTGACAGATCATTCTCCCACTCACTGAAACAACAGAGTTGTGTCATGCTGTTATCTTCACAGAGTTGTAAGAAAGATTACTTCTGTTTTTCTCAGAGCTTGATGCAGAATTGCCTTGGTGAAGGTGCTGGGCTTCTGCTTGCTCTTATCCAGGTTTTTGGGGGACCTGCTGTACCTCGCAGGAAAGCTGGATGTGCTTGTTCCTTCCCAGGATGTGCTAGTTCCCATACCTAGTGTAGAAATGCAGGTGCATAACAACTCTTTGTGGTGTAGTCAGAGAATTTCTAGAATACAGTAGTAGGAGGAAGCAGGATAAATAAGCTGTCAATTAGTGGCTAAGAAAAATACTTTCTGTGAGCACTCTGCAATTTTAACTCTGATGAGTAAAATCATAGCTGTTGTCATTTTGTCTTGAGAATGCAAAAAAGAAATCTTCAGAAGGTAGCTGGGGGGGAGGAATGCATTGGGACAGGTCTGGCTCTAAGCTGCCTTTAGGGAGGGGGTTTGTATTCAGAGTTAACTAGTAGAAAGATGGAATCTGTGCATTGAATAATTTGGCTTTAAATTGTACAGAAGTAGCTTGACTGGGAGTTATTTAGGGACAGAGGTGTTCCCTGCAGTGGGAAAGCACCACTTGCCTTCGTATGCTGCTGACCTTCCCCAGTGCCCACTGGTGAGGGCAGCCTGCTCGTGCCTGCGGGGCAGAGACCAGGAGAACAGACAGGGTGCAGAAATGGCACATGCTCTGGCACCACGCAAGTCCATTCTGCTGCTTCTGAGCTACCTCAGACTGCTGTGTGCTATGGGCTTGGGTTGAGTCATTGTGTAAGTGGTGTGAGATAGGATCAAAGCAGTGGCAGATCTCTGATGAATCATTTAGCATGAAGAAAAGCAGCTGATGAGTCCTGTAATTATTTTGTTGGGCAGCCATTTCTTTTACTGCTTTCCTTAAAGTCTCTAAGTGGCTTTGTATTATGAAATCTCAAGCAGAGTACATAAATGACTCCAGTTTGGCTTTTATTGCAGATGTTAACAGTCTTAAAATTAGTATAAGGAGGACAAATTATATCACATCTTTTAATAATGTGTTAATAAACTGTAGCTTATAATTTCCTGTTCATTAAAATACAGTGCAAAAAGCTCAAATTGGTGTTGCAGCACTGTTGGGAAATACTTTTCAATATACACCTTTTTGAATCTCTGTTCTTCCCATCACCCTTCTGAGTGTCCTATTCTTCCCCCCTGCTTTGGCTTTCACATTTCCCCTCATTTAAAGAGGGAAAGAAGAATTGGAGGGAGATAATCCAGGGTGATTTTTTAAACTTTATGCTCCTTGAAAGTGGACTGCATTGGGATTATGCTGGTGGTGCTTTTCTGTGGTGCTGTAGGAGGTTGCTATGGAGCAGCATTACAGCATCCTACTGTTTGTTCTCACATGGTTAGCATGCTGTCATCTCCATCTGTGGAGATGGAAGATTGGAGGCAAGAACCAAGTCTCCCTCCCCTTTCTTCCCCCCTCAAGCTATCAGAGGTTCTTAGGCTTCTGTTTAGGTCAGACCCTAAACTAACTGTCCTTTTCGCTGTGAATTTTTCAGAGGCAAGTTGGAAAGTTATTGTATAGACACGTTTACAAAACAGGGTGCTCTCTTGGGAGTAGGATTGCCTAGCCTCTCCTTAAATCTCTTTATATTCCAATTTTGCTTTCAGGTGTGTGCTATATCTTTGTACCACTTTGTGCTATATGAAGTATGGGGCATCTTTTGTGACATGTACTGGTTCTTGTTACCTTACCCTCAGATATCTTCCTTGAAATAGTTTTCTGCAATATTTTTTCCACTTTCAAAGTCTTGTTCTTGAGCCACTGGTAGTTTCAAGTAGCACTGAGCCCTTGCTAGAAACACTGTACAAAGACTGCCTATCAACTAAAATAATACTACTGCTTTGAAAAGAAAAGTGAAAAGGAGGGGGTAGAACAGCACAATTAAAGATTTATTTGATTATCTAATTGTGATGCTGCTGAAATTTTCCTTGCTAGTTATAAGGAGTAGCTAGATAATTGGGCATGAGTGTGGCAGACCAGTATGCTCTTGGGCTTCATCGCTGTCTGTTTTAAAACCCTTTAGGCATCTATTTAATGTTCTCAGGCTCCTGAACCAGCTCATTATCTTAAACATACTCACCCTAAGAGCCCAGGTGTCACTTAAAATTTACACAGGGTTGTATAACAATTGGATTACATAATGCACAGATTGCCCCTGTTGGTAGGAGTGGCATGTTGTGATGAATGAGTTACGTGCATTTTCTTCACAATGCTAGAGTAGTGTTTGGGGTGTGTCTGTGTGCTAAGGCACTTGGAGGCTTTTCTCTTTCATGCTAGTGCAACATTTCTGTAACCAGGAGATTGCTTGGTCTCTTCCCCTTAATTATTTGTCAGCCCATTTGACAAGGAGCATCCTAATGGGGCTCTTGTGATCAGGCTTCCATTGTCATGTGATGTCTGATTAGTTACTGGTTCACCAAACCTGGGCCATAGCTGGCTCCATCTTGAGGGTGCCTTCTTATGGCTGAAGAATTGTTTAGTTTTTAGTCTGTTGTTGAGCCAGTGCTATTAAAACACTGTTCTTAGAGACAGGGAATTCTTGCTGTGCTGCCAACGCTGGCTCTTAACAATGTTGTGAGGTAGTGTCCAAGATAGAAAGACTTTTAGTCTCTGAGAAAAAAGGTAGATGTGAAAGGCAGTGATTCTCCAGGTACTGAAGCGCTTTGCTCTACACTTTTCAAACTATTTTAAATACTTGAATATTTCAACTTTAGTCTTCCTGGAACTTGATCTTAGTACCAGATGGGGTGAAACACTGTAGGTCCCTATTTGGAAGAAAAATATTGATGACTTTAATAAATAAGTTGCTAGTGGGCTAGCTGATCTTCTGTGTTCGTTTCCAACTTATTATTATTCTATGATATCGTAAAAATTGGATGTGAAGTTCTGCAGAGTACAAACTCTCTAGCAAGCCCCCTTTTCTGTGTGTT
Source organism: Porphyrio hochstetteri (assembly GCA_020800305.1). Classification (NCBI taxonomy): domain Eukaryota; kingdom Metazoa; phylum Chordata; class Aves; order Gruiformes; family Rallidae; genus Porphyrio; species Porphyrio hochstetteri. The sequence continues at coordinate 100,447,229 of CM036906.1, read as the reverse complement.
ATTAAATCCACGTTTGGAATATGTGCTAAAGTTGTTCTGCTGTGTTGTGTTTATAGATCGCTTTCAACACTGGGCTTGGTTATATCATCACTTGCTGACCAAGCAGCAGGGAAGGGGAAAAACAAGTTTGTGCCTTACAGAGACTCTGTACTCACTTGGCTTCTCAAGGTAATTAATATTCCATTTGCCCTCTTGAACAGCTATCAGCTTAAAAGTTTGGAGGATCATTGTAGCAGACCTCTGTGTACCTGGACTTTTCATCTGTTTTTGTAAAGAAATGAGCTAAGGAGCTCTCTCAGCTCTAAGTTGTTCCAAGTAACATGTATCTTGTGTTAATTCAATGTAAAGTCCTGTTTGGCTATTTTCAGTTATAGTGGACTCAAAGCTGGTGGCGGTGGCTGGAAATGTTTATAGCCCATATTGGTTAGCTTACATCCAGAGTACCACATAGTGTCAAAACAGAAAACTTTGTATTTAAAATATCTTTGTAAAGACATTGTACAGTCTCAGAACAATTTTTAACCCTCAAACTTTCTGTGGATGCACTCTACAGGACAACTTGGGAGGAAACAGCCAAACTGCCATGATAGCCACGATTAGTCCAGCAGCAGACAACTATGAAGAAACTCTGTCTACTCTGAGATATGCAGATAGAGCCAAAAGGATAGTTAACCATGCTGTGGTGAATGAAGATCCAAATGCTAGGGTCATCAGAGAATTACGCGAAGAAGTTGAAAAACTGAAAGAACAGCTCTCACAAGCTGAGGTAAAAGTATTCACAGTACAACGTAAACAGAGGAATTGTCCACCTCTGGCTGGAAGACTAGCTTTCTTTTTAAGCCTTGCAAAACGAGGGAATGAAGACTCTGGCACTTGAAGGGAAAAAAAAATAACCTCGTTTCCTGAAATAAATCTAACGTGTTTGCTTATTTTTAACTTCTTTTTAATGACAACATTGTACTGATGGTGACCCTTGTCAGAATAGACCGTTCTTAAAGAACTTCATGTCAAGCAGTAATTGATGCAGCACAGATTAAGAGCTGGAGTACAGCTTCATTCTGTAGACTTACAAGCAGAATTCATTTTTGTATCGATAGGCTGTATGATTTCATGATGTCAAATGCAGGAATATGAAAAGTTGTAAATTGGGTATTGGACCACAAAATAAGTTAACACTGTGTGATTGCCACTTACCTTAGATTTATACTTTTCATTGGAAAGTAAAGCATCAGAGTAGGATAGTTTACTTGGTGATATGTGGAGAAATTAGGCACTGCACTGTAGGAAGATTTTTTTAAGTTATTTCCAGGGAAGACTCAAAATACTGGTGGAAAAAGAAGAGTACTTGAGGGTCAGTTTGTGTGCTGTTTAAACTTCAGATTCATTTAAGGACTAGTGTGCATTGTATGAACAGTTTCTAACAGCCTGAAATGGGAATATCTGCTTTAAGGAAGCCACTAAATTTTTTTAAAAATAAAAATCTGCTTTAATCCCATATTTTAAATCAGACTCGTTATTGTAGCACATCCTTAATTATGTTGGCAGACTGTGGCTGAACACAATCAGTAGAAAGTATCTGAAGTCTTATGAATTTTTTTTGAAGTTTTTTCTCTTACTTTCTGCTAAAAAGGATTATGTAGAGTTATAGGCCAGACTGTTGAATTGTTATTTGGCAGGGGACTTACTTGAGCCCTTTGCTTTTGTTTCCTATTGTAAAACGAGAAGCCTGTTTTAGCTCCAAAGCATACCTTCCTTCAAAGTTAATCAGCAGGGTCAGTCTGAAAGCTTTAATGCAAGTCTAGGAATGCTTATGAAACAAAGGTTGAAATGAAAAGCTAAATATTGAGAGGAATTTGTATTTGAAACTACTGTTGGAAGAAAGACTTCACAGTTGAACTTCAGGCAGCTAAGGTTTAAAGGTTTTTAATGTTCAGGTATTTCCACACAGGCACTGAAGCTCGAGTAGCCAGTCCCAGGGATTTTGCTTGTTCCATTAACCTCTGGAACTGCGTCGAGCTTCAACTATTTCAGATCCAGACCATTGACAGTTGATTCTCTCCTCTCCCTTTACCAGTGACCTGTTTCTTCATCTTCTGCTGTGAAAACCTGTGGATATAGTTGAAATCTACACTGGCTGCATTTCATATTATGTTGCATTATGTGTTTGGTTTCCTTGTGCAAGGAGATGTTGCAGAGGGAAGAGTAGCTGAATGTTTTTTGCTAATTTCTGTCTTTTAGGCCATGAAGGCACCAGAACTGAAGGAGAAATTGGAAGAATCTGAAAAACTAATAAAAGAGCTAACAGTCACCTGGGAAGAAAAGCTAAGGAAAACAGAAGAAATTGCACAGGTATTTCAGTAATTTTGTGGAGGAAAAGACAGATAATCATATAGTGCAAGTCAGCTGAATTTCATGGGCTTTAGTGGACTGTGCTGTCTTCCTCACCAGCTACGTGGAATTCAACTGGATTTTTGTCCTTTTTTCCCCTGGCTTCTGGTTTTGGTTTTTGGTGGGCTTTGTTTGGGTTTTGGCATGTTGTTTTGGTTTGGCTTTTTTTTAAGTCTAAATGTCATTTTACAAAAATGTAGTTATGTTGTGATATCATTGATGAAAGTTAACATTTCATTTTAAAATAAAACATCCAAGTATGATTTATTTATTTATATGACCACAGCAAGATGCTTCCCTTGAAATTCCCAAGAAAGCTAAGAATTGCAAAAGGATTAGAATTTTGAATGCCACTTGTTTCTTTGGCTTTCAGTGACTTCTAAACAGGAGAAGGAAAATGTGTATGTGTATTCACTAATGTTTGTTCATTATTATTGTACTTTAAATAGGACTTCTGCATTCCAGTGTACTTTGCAACTGTTTCCACATTGTAGTCCTAACGTTCCAGAAGCATGCTTTTGTGCAAGTACTGTTTAAATTAAAATAATAATAATAAAAAAAGCTGGGGGAAGAAACGTAGCCAGCCAAACAAAAACCCCCAAACTGCAGCAAAGCAAAAAGCACGTGTGATCGAGTCAGTTCTTTAGCTGAGTTAGTAATGATAATAATACTGCAAAAGAACAAACCTAAGCTGTGGCATGCTATTTTTGAAGTTATCTATGACTATGATTCTCTCTGAGTAACTGCAGCTGAGACTAGTTTTTAGATAGCAGAGGTTCAGAGCCACATACACAGTGCTACTTATGAGTGGCCCTAATAAAATCTATAGGGCTGCTTAGGTAAGTAAGTTCTACTTTGGAGAAGCAGGTGCTTGAGGATTAGATCTAACTTTTTATTGTTGTGTAAAAATAAATTCTATGGAACATACGGTACCAAACCAGCATCTTAAGTTCTGTTTCTGGTGTCAATACAAAAACACACATTCAGCATGTACATCTTCAGATTTAGTTGCTCTACTTTCATTTACATCCTCTACTTGTCTCTATGTATTGCAGCAGGCAGGATTAACCTATTTTTGTGCTTGCAGGAGAGGCAAAGGCAGCTGGAGAGCATGGGAATTTCCCTTGAGTCTTCAGGTATCAAGGTTGGGGATGACAAGTGTTACCTGGTGAACCTGAATGCGGACCCTGCGCTCAACGAGCTTTTGGTTTACTACTTAAAGGTAAGAATGTGAACAGGATGTTTACACAGAACGAAAGGACACTGCTCTCTTGTTTTGAATTTCTGACTCAATTTGTTATTCAGAGGTTAGTTAGATTTTTTTAAGACTACTTGCGGCAAAGTAGGATAGGCCACCACCTATTGTTTAGGCTTTTGTTCTCCCATGGCAGTTTAGCTTCATTGTTCTCCTAATTCATCTCCTGATTGCCAACAGTGGGAGAAGTTCTTGGTGTCTGCCAGTGTTGAGATAAATTCAAGCTTTTCTAGATAGGATGTGCACAGGATTGCCTTTTGGACTGAGCTTGAAGTGAGAGCCTGGTGTTAGATACTTCTCTTTGTTAGTGAACTGAGGATTGCTTTAGATATTCAATGAGTTAATCATAAAGAGATGATGTTTAATAGTAATCAGTAAGGGTAAACACAGTCTGAGAGAAAAACTTAAGAGAAAAAAAGCATGCTGTTAAAAATATACAGAAAATTATTTACCTACTGCTTCTATCTTTGATACCATTCCATTTAGCATAGTCTTGTGTCAGAAAGAAATAGCGTCAAATACAGACTTAATAAGTTTGTAGAGAAACTCGAGCTCCTGGTCAAGAAGATACAAAAGAGGATCCTGTCCATTTTAGTTACTTTTCTGCTTTAGTGGCTTCTGTATTTGAACAGGAGGAAATAAAGCACTTCTCTAAAAACAGTGAAGTATTTCAGCACAAATTACAATACAACTTGAAATTATATAGGGATTAGTGAGTTAATTGGAGTTACTATATAGATGTTTTCTGAAAAGCAGCTGACTCCATGCACCTTGTTTTACTATGCGTGTTGTCCTTGTTATATACAACTATATGTCTTGGCTGTTTTGCATGGCAGTTTTGCTTCATTATTTGCAGTTACGGCTTGTATGCAAGCATAGTCTGAGAATAATTTTAAATCAGAATTTGTATTAACTGCTTTGCTTTATCTAAAACCATGTGAAGATGAAGTGCAGAGCAGAAGAACAGTTTGTGTGTGATTTTTACAGCCTTCATATCTGTCTTCATATCTGCTGTGCCACTATTTCTGCTCTATAGAAGTGCTTAGCAAAGGAAAGTAGATAGATTGTGCAGTCTCAGTGCTTTAGCTAGTATTTTCTTAGCTAAATAAACAGTGATAGTTTGCTTGTCTCTTAGTAACAGATTATTTTCTAGGATCACACAAGAGTTGGTGCAGATACCTCTCAGGATATACAGCTCTTTGGTATAGGAATCCAACCAGAACACTGTGAGATTGATATTGCTTTAGGTGGAGAAGTTACACTCACACCAAAAGAAAACGCAAGGTAAGAAAGATCATCAGCACTTGGCAGTGAAGTGTTTTCTTTTCTTTACCATAAGATAACTTGCATGCATTTTTATTTACATAGGCAGAAGGGTCTTCAGTTCTGATCAATGAGTAGCTTCAATATAGATGATTTGAAGCAGATACTTAGAAGGGAAATTTGGTGATAAAACTGGTATTTCCCCACACGTGTACACAGCCACGCACCCACTCTGCAGCGTAACAAGCCATCAGTGGTTTGGCTCAGAGTAAACCATTGCAAGAAGCTTATCAGTGGGAATGAGGGACCATTCCTTGTCTGCATCTTGGGTGGTAAGGAGGTCACTGAGATGCTGCTGGCTATCCAGACCCGTGTGATCGGACAGCCAGCTGCGTATTAAGGATAAACTACCTCATGAGTAACCTGTATTGTAAAGCTCAGTGTGCTGTAAGAAAGAGTTGTGTTAAAGATCTGAAGATCTTTACATTATTTTCTAAATCTTTAATTACTGTTGTGTCTAGTAATTATGTAGAGTGATTTCACATTTGTCTTTTTGTTTCTATTTCTGTATTTTAATTATTTGTCATTTTGGGGACACTGCAGCTTCTTGGGTGTAATTGTGGATGTCTTTGTCACTTCATATCCAATGGCATGTAATAAGCAGTACCTAGTTAATAGTCATGCTGCTTGACTGAAATGTGAATATTTAAATAATATACAGTATTAGAATGTGAAACAAAAATTTGAGACACAAGTTTTAAAAAATCCTCTCTCTTTTGTTCTGCCTTCAGTAAAATACTTCTTGGCATTTGCATTTTTCTTCTGCAGCCTGAAGTACAAAATCTCAAACAGATGGGATTCAGACTTGTGGTGATAGAGTTACTGTACTGGAAATCAGTCATTTTGACTGGCATGAACAAAGGCGCATGTTAGTGGGGAAAAAAAACCACACTTTGCCTGATCTGCAATGCTTAAGTAGCTGTTCTTAAAATATAAGTGTCAATAGTAATTGAGTTACCAGAATTTTGTACAACCCTCCCCCGCTCCCTCCCCCCACCCCCCAAAAAAAAAATAATCTGGGTTTAAATCAAATGCTTACGTGTTTGGATTGACATACTTGAGAGAGACAGCCTAATACAGAACAGTGCATCTGAAAAGTTTTTTAATTTTTCCCTTTCAAATGGCATGTTCTGCTTTGTGACTTACATATGCAAGCTGTTCAGCAGCTCCATTTTTCCCAATTTGTGACTGAAACTTAAATGCAAAGAAACCTAAATGCAAATATAGCAGTGTATACCAGATGCTGGCAAAAATAGACCCTTGTTAATAGCAGACTCCATTTGTTGAAAGAATGAAACTTGGATGTAAGTGTCTTTTCTTACGCTTGAATGCTGAGTACATTAACAGTATGTTCTGCAACTCTGTGTTGACTAACTTATATCTTGAAGAGCTTTATCTGCAGGATTTGCATGCATCCACGTTTACAGACTGTTTATATGAAACAGGCAGTGACCCAGTTTGAGAAATGGACATTTAAAGAAAAACGGTTCAACTAAAAGCGACCTTGTCTGTGTGTTTATTGAAGAGCTGTACCAGGCCCAGCTAGAGGGGAAAGGTGCTTTGGGTTGAGTTGTGACAGAAATCAGACCAGTAACTTTTTCATTGATTGCTTAATGAGCACTTGGCAGGCTTGTGCATCATATGATACAAAGCACTGATGAAAGAAAGAGTAGGTCTTGCAGTTGATTTTCAACTTTTTAGAGTTCACCGAAGTTGTGTTTTCTTTCAGATCCTGTGTAAATGGTGCACTGGTGTGTTCTGTCACTCAGCTGTGGCATGGAGATAGAATATTATGGGGAAACAACCACTTTTTTAGGTAAAAGCTGGTATTTACATTCCAGCCTCTTTATGTTCAGCTTGCTTTTTTTTTTTTCCTTCCACTGTTCTGCCTAAACCTTTTAGCAACTGAATTTCCATTTTTACACAGAATCAATTTACCAAAGAGAAAACGACGAGATTGGCTGAAAGACCTGGAGAAAGAAACTTCATTAGGAGAGCATGATCTTGATGCAGCCAGTGAAGCTTCTTCAGAACCAGACTACAACTATGAGTTCGCCCAAATGGAAGTTATCATGAAGACACTGAACAGTAACGGTAAGGCAGCTGCAAAGGGAAAATGCCCTTTCGAATTGCCTAACAAACTCAGGATGGAACTTAAATTTCTGGGTAAAACAAGTGTGGTGCAGCTTGCTCCAGGGACCTTCGGAGCATTTTTAGGAAAAGATAATATACAGAAACTATGTTAGAGGCGTATACACACACACATATATATGTATATATGCACCCACGCAAGTTAGTAGTTGGTTTTCACCGTGTCACACAATTTTACCTGTACATCTGCTGTTGTTTATTGTGCAGCTGAATTGTAATCATATGCCTGTCAAATCATAATCTAAGTCCTACTACCTTCTTGCTTTTGCAAGTTACTGCAGACAAAAGGGTGCTCCACAGACGGCTCGTTTAGTTTGATCTTTCTTTCTGTACCAAATATTAATAAAACTATTTTAACCTTAGTACAGCAAACGAATAATCAAAAGTCAGTTAGTGTGGTTTTTAATGCTTAATCATTCTCATTATTTTATTTAATCTTTGTTAAAATCTATTGTGATGCCTTTTTTTGGGTGGTAGGATAAAATACAATGTATATATAAAACAATGGTATCGTGTATATAAAACAATATGGTGTTTTCATGATTTCCAGAAGGCAAGTCATAGTTTGTATGATAAAATATGGTATGGAGAAATGCTGAAACACTTGGTAAACTACTGAATGCATTGTACAAGCTTTTAATACACAGAATTTGAGAGGCAAATACCTTGGGTTTTGGTGACTGACCAAGAAGACACAGCATATGGTGTTTTACTGCTTTCTGTTCTCTTTTCTCCATGTCTCTGCAGTATTTCTGTTGTCTGCTGTGGCTTACTTACTACAGTATTTAGTTTTTTCTTGGTTTCCTCTTTAACTTTCTTTGTTTTACCTTTGAGCACAGCATGACCATTTGACATGCTTGGTGCTGTAGCAATAGCTTGCAGGTTTTTTACAGTTTGATTTTAATAGGGTTGTTTGTGTGAGTGAGTTACAGGGTCAGGTCATTGAAGTTGATGTGAAATTACCGTTTGATAATGGAGATATTCTCATTATGGTTCACTCATACCAGGAGACGAATTTCAGATGAATCTGCCATCCTGGTGGTCTTCAGTGTTGTCATCCCTCGTGAAGATTCTGTTGCCTGTCTTAAGGCCTCAAACCATCCCGTATCTGTGCCAAAACTGGGACAAAGGTTTTGAACTCGTTTGGCTCATGCATGAGGCTGCTGGAGAAATCTGAAAGCATTAATTGAAGCTTGTTCTGCTTGTCACTAACCAGGGATTTGACTAAACTGTAGCAGTCTACAATGAGTCAGTGTTCTTTGAACGGAGGGTCGCGTTTTTGGTTTCCATGTGGTGTTATCTAGAAAATCGAAATGATTTTTCACAGCATCTTGTGATTTCATTTACATTTCAGTTCAGTAGGCTTATTTGATTGTGGTCTGGGACAATTTTTGTCTCGGACAGTTGTTTTCTGTGTCTTTGCTCAAGTACAGCCAGCACAGACCTCAGTGTCTCAGCCGAGCTTTCCCCCACCTAATGCACAGCAAATGTTTGCAGTCATACGTCGCACAGTTTCAGAGGTGTCATAACCCAGTTATTTTGCTTCTTGGCTCTTCTGCTCTCTCCTACACGGTGTAGCTGAATGAAGTGGAGTAGTAAGTTATAATAAAACCCTGACAAAACAAGTGACAGTGAGAACCACAGGCTGGTCTTTTGATTGAAGTCCAGTAGCGCTTCTGGGTTCTATTCTTCTCAATCCTATACCTAAAATACCCAACTAACTGTCAGGAAAAAAAATGTAAGTAGTAAAGCAGCTTTGTTGCAATGCCAGTTATTTCTTCTTCCTTAAAGTGATGAATAAATATGGGTCAGGATAAAGAAAAAGCTAAATAACTGGACAGTTAATTCTATCATCCATGCTTTTGAAACCCTGAGAGGGGAGCAAAGGGGTGTTTTAAAAGTTTGATTAGATGATTATTTCATAGGCATGTATGGGATTTTTCTTGCATATCAGTGCTTTGATATAGCCCAAAGGAAGAGTTTTTGATTTGCCTTTGTGCTGGGCTTTTTTTTTCCCCCTCCTTGATCTAGTTGAGAACAATAACTCTCTTCAAATAAACAAACAGCCTAGCTTCTCCAGGGTGCAAACACATTTGTTTCTATGGCATGTTACCAGTACAGCAGTGTCACATACTGCACCCGGCTCCAGAGAAGCTCTAACTTTGAAAACAGCTGTAAAGAAAGCATCCAGATTATTTCATGCCTTCAGCGTGTTCACTTTCTTTGTGGGGTTCTGTCAGAGGGGCTTTGTGCCGCTAATTTGTGATGCTGGTCAAATACAGAACGCAGCAAAGAAGTTTACTTCAGTCTTCTATACGGTGCAGTGGGTGATTAAACAACGCCATGAGGTTACACAGGCCCTCATTAAAGCAGACAAAACTTACAGCTCAGAGTGGTGGTTTTGATGAAAAATAGGAAGAACAGCCTGTGCCACAACTTTCTTCTAACTTGCTTAGAAAAATGCACTAACGTGAAATCTTAAGCAATTTACTCAGCATTGTTATTATTGGATTAAGAGATTTCAGATGTGAATTAAGTGACTTTGCAGCAAGGTAATAAATGCTGTTCATCCTATGGAAAAAGTACATTCTTCTGGTTCAGTGCTAACATCCTAACAATTTACTGGGGATTAACTGCAAATGAATGGTCTTCTCAGGGCCATTGAACTCCAGTCACATAAATATATAAAGGATTGGGACTTGGGACTTTTAACACTGTATGGAAGTTGCTGTGTGTTTGGCAGCAACTTCCACACAGTATTACCCCCCAAAATTGGGGAATACCGTGTTTAAATCTAACTTAAACGCTCTTGTAGTTCTTTTGAATTGTGAAAAATTGGACTGTGTATTTTTCATCTTCTAACTAGATGGTTTATAATTCACACCATGTTTTGCCTTTTCCCTCTGAAAGGCTTGAGGGTTTCTGTGTAAACTTTTTCAGTAGTTAAATTGAATGGTTTTCTAAGCGTAAACTTACTTCTTGCATTTACTGAAGCATAACCCACCTTCTTTTTTCCTCAAACAGTAGTGGGTTTCATTGAAAATGGGAATTTTTAGTCTAGGGTCTTGTATGTTGTTCCAGATATTTTCCATAGTATAATTTGATCATGTGGTGGTTATGATGCTGTAAATCTAGAAGGCCGGAAAGATTGCTTTTATTAAGGAAGTCTGCTCCCTGAACTCAGAGCTGGTCTTTGAGCAGTTTAGGAGGGTCTCGTCTTAATGAGTCAGCCTTAGATTCATTTCCTGTGTTTGCAAACACAATAGAGGGCTTTTAATTTCTTCCATGCCTCTTGTCTATCTTTTGCATAATACCTGATTACTCAACCATTCTTACACACAACTAAAACTATTTTTGGGATTATGCAGTAAAACCTATGCATGTGAAGGTAACTCTGGTATTATCTGGAGGAGTTAGGACAATAATGATTTTCAACATTAATAACTTGGTTTGTTGTTAGAACTTGGGTCAGTCAGTTGTTTTTGTCGTGCTGTCAGTTTAAAAGCTAAAAATAGCTAACTTTCTGAGAATGTCATGTACTAAAAAGTAGTATTTCTGGTTACTTTTATGCATCACTGTTTTGCTGTTTGGCTGCTATTTGATTTTTAACTTTGTGCTTTGTAATTATCATTGTGGTGGTATTTTATGATGCCGTTGTGTGAAGCCAGTGATTTCTTCCATGGATAAGGCGAGGGCCACAGTAGCAACTTGCAGTACTGTTTGTTTTCTTCTAAAAATAAGGAAGTGCTTTACATCAATCTTAATATTTAAAAAATAAAAGATGCTGAGAGGCAAATACAAAGCCTCTGTAACAGCAGAAACCTGGAGATCCTGTTTGCTTTTCTGACATTGATGATAGGAAGGATTTGTTACATGAAGAGATTTGCCTCAACGGCCTTGTATGTTAAAATTGCAGACAGTGAGTTGGTTTATCTTGAGCAAAATTGGTCTCAGTAGTTCTAGTTCTAAGTTGCGATAGACTACTAAATACAGTAATGCTGCATTGGTTTGTGAAGATATAGGGGATGTGATTTTTGGGAGAGAGTATAGAAGTGTTACGGTGACCAATATGCACTAATAGTGATGAAGACCCTACAGAACCTTTCATGTGAATTGTGTTCCATGCTATTGTAACCCAAATTTTGTTTCACCTATCATTGTAGTATCAGGAAAACTTTTACAAAATCTGACAAGAACTGGATTTTGATAGTGCAAGCAAGATGGTTCATAACTAAACCACACTGATCTGTTTTTTGGGGTGGCTTGTTTTCAGGTTGGTGGTTGGTTTGGGGTTTGTTTGGTTTTTTTTGAGAAGGACGCCTCTAGTTCCAAAGTGGGACAGTGTAATTAAATATAGCTTTATTTTTCTCCCTCCTTTGTGACAGATTGGCATCCTTAAAAGTCACAGTAGCTCTCTAAAACCAGGAGTAGATACGTGAATACTTCTTTAATTTGAATGTAATTTAGGTTTGACCATAGCTGATTGGCACAAGCATTTGTTGTTTCAGAATAGAGTATCCAAATGGGTATTTGTTCTGGGTCGATGCTGAGGTGTAATGCGGTTTGTAAAGCTAAATGCAAAGTTCCCTCCAGGACGTACTTTGCTTCAGTGGTGCAATGCGATATGTGACTAGTCATGACAATTAGTCTTGATTTTTCATCTGCAGCTGTCCAGCATGTTTCTTTCTCTACCAAAATGGAGAAAGTAAATTGCTTTTTATTTCCTTATGTTGTTTCCTTCTCTAGTTAACATCATCTTCCCTTGCATTTTGCTTTGTTCTCTTCTTATTAATTTGTCCCCTTTTCCATCTGTCTTTTTCCCCTATTGGGATTCTGGAACATAATACGCATGTTGTATTTTTTTGTCATGTTTGGATTTATTTAGCTAATGCAGTATTTATTATTTTAGCTTTTGTTTTGGAGGGCAGTGGCCACCTTTTTTGAAAATACTCTGGGACATGTTGATTGCTGTTACCAAATAAAATTGGTGAGCGTTCTGTAATGCTGAAACGGCCTTTTCTCACTTTATTAAGGTGTGGGATTTTTTTCTTCTTCTTTTAGACCCTGTGCAAAATGTAGTCCAGATCTTGGAGAAGCAGTACTTGGAAGAGAAGCAGAATGCTCTTGAGGAGCAGCGGCTGATGTATGAGCGTGAGTTAGAGGTGTTGCGGCAGCAGCTCTCTCCAGAAAGGCAGCATCAGCATGGCAGCGACAGACTCTCCTACACTGCTCAGACTGCACAGCAGAAAGTAAATCTCTGGACAGAAGAGAGGTGAGAATACTGGAGTTAAAACAAAGGAATTAATAACAACTGCAAAGGGTTAAAGGTGGAGCTTGAACCATCTATGAGAAGCTGATTCTTTAATATTTTGGTAGACTTACATACAGTACAAGATCTGCCTACACCAATATGTTAGGATTTTATTTAGGACTAGGTTCTGATACATTATGTGTGTGCACGAAGTTGCTGTTTGATTTAACCCACTTTTATTTATCAGCATTATAGCATTTTGTAATTGTTTCATTGGGTTTTTTAACTAGAAAACTGTGTCTGAGATACTTGCTTTAGCAGTTACTTAAGTTCCACCTGAAAGGAAAGGACAGAGGTAAATTTGTCATTAAGGCATCCGCTAAGGGGTACTGTGTGTTGAGAGTAGGCAGTGAGAGTGCAGTATGTTGCAATCTAAAATCCATAAAAAATACAGGCTCCTTAAATGTTGTATGTGTGTGTTTCCAAAAGTGAGCCCAGCTTTAGAAAGGAATTGCCATGAATTTGAGAACTGTGGAATGGCCAAATGGGGTATGTGTGAGCTGTTTGAGGAGGAAAAAAGTCTTGTGCATGAGGTGACCGGACCTCTTCTCAGGTGCCAGGCTATTTATTCCTCTGCGTGCAGCCTTGGTGAAACATCATCAGAAAGATAGCCAAATTGTGTTGCAGCTTTCAAATTCAGAGTGTTACAGCAGCACAGATCCTGGGTTAGGTTTTTTGCAAGGTTTTTCGTTTTGTAATTTCTGCCCAGTGTGGCCTAGGAAACCCCCTAAACACGTAACTGTTGACCCTCTCACCAGTGATGATTAGAATGTTTTCCATGGCAAATACAGAGTGAAGGAGGGCTGTGTTTCAACTTTGTTTAACATAATTGTTTGCCCCTGCAAGAGCTCTTTTATAAGTACATTAACAGTAAGAGGAGGACAAAGGAGAATATCCACTCTTTACTGGATGAGGCTGGGAATGTGATCACTGAGGATAAGGAAAAGGCGGAGGTTCTGAATGCCTTCTTTACGTCTGTCTTTAAAGGTCAAACAGATCCTCAGGGTACCCCTCTCTCTGACCTGGTAGTCTCAGCTGGGGAGCATGCTAACTCCCCTGTGATTCTGGAAGAAACAGTCAGAGACTTCCTACTCCAACTGGACTGCCACAAGTCCATGGGGCCGGATGAGATCCACCCGAGAGTGCTGAGGGAACTGGCAGAGGTGGTAGCCGAGCCGCTTTCCATTATCTATCAGTCCTCCTTGCTGACTGGTGAGGTCCCAGAAGACTGGAGGCTTGCCAATGTGACTCCCATTTACAAGAAAGGTTGTAAGGAGGATCCGGGGAACTACAGGCCTGTTAGCCTGACCTCGGTTCCAGGGAAGGTTATGGAACAGATAGTCTTGAGGGAGATCATGCGGTATGTGCGGGATGGCCGGGGGATCAGGCCTAGCCAGCATGGGTTCATGAAGGGCAGGTCCTGTTTGACCAACCTGATCTCCTTCTATGATCTAGTGACCCATCTGCTGGATGAGGGAAAGGCTGTTGATGTGGTCTACCTAGACTTCAGCAAAGCCTTTGACACTGTCTCCCACAGTATTCTCCTGCAGAAGCTGGCAGCCCGTGGCTTGGATGGGTACACCCTCGGCTGGGTAAGGAGCTGGCTGGAGGGCCGGGCTCAGAGAGTGGTAGTAAATGGAGTTAAATCCAGCTGGCGACCGGTCACGAGTGGTGTTCCCCAGGGGTCGGTGCTGGGGCCTGTCCTCTTCAATATCTTTATTGATGACCTAGATGAGGGCATTGAGTGCACCCTCAGTAAGTTTGCAGATGACACTAAATTGGCTGGGAGTGTGGATCTGCCTGGGGGTAGCGAGGCCCTACAGAGGGATCTGGACAGGCTGGAGAGCTGGGCTGAAGCCAATGGCATGAGGTTCAACAAGAGCAAATGCCGAGTCCTGCACTTTGGCCACAACAACCCCAGGCAGCGCTATAGGCTTGGGGCGGAGTGGCTGGAGGACTGTGTGGAGGAAATGGACCTGGGGGTACTGATTGATGCACGGCTGAACATGAGCCGACAGTGTGCGCGGGTGGCCAAGAAGGCCAACGGCATCCTGGCTTGCATCAAAAATAGTGTTACTAGTAGGAGCAGGGAGGTAATTGTCCCCCTGTACTCAGCACTTGTGAGGCCGCATCTCGAGTACTGTGTTCAGTTTTGGGCCCCTCACTACAGGAAAGACATTGAGGCTCTGGAACGCGTTCAGAGGAGGGCTACTAAGCTGGTGAGGGGTCTGGAACACAGGCCTTACGAGGAGCGTCTGAGGAAGCTGGGATTGTTCAGCCTGGAGAAGAGGAGGCTTAGGGGAGACCTTATAGCTCTCTATAACTTCCTGAAGGGAGGTTGTAGTGAGCTGGGGGTCGGCCTCTTCTCCCGTGTAGGCAGTGACAGAACTAGAGGGAATGGTAGCAAGCTGCGCCAGGGGAGATTCAGGCTCGACATTAGGAAGCACTACTTCTCAGAAAGGGTAGTCAGGCACTGGAATGCACTGCCCAGGGAGGTGGTGGAGTCACCAACCCTGGGGGTGTTCAAGGAAAGACTGGATGTTGTATTGAGGGATATGGTTTAGTGGGAGCTAGTAGTAATAGGTGAATGGTTGGACTGGATGATCTTCTAGGTCTTTTCTAACCTTGATAATTCTGTGATTCTGTGATTCTGTAAAAACAGAACCATTTGGAACTGAATGTAAAGCATGGCAGTCATAGTTGGGATTTGCAGGCTCTCCTAGGACTGCAGGAGGAGTGCAAAGTAAGAAACACACCAGGTGGAATTATTGCTATTCAGAACTGCTGCGAGCAGAGCGAGGCCATCAAGAAATCATCAATAACCCATCTCAATAGCAGAGATGAGAACTGAGCTTACTGGCAGCAAGGGAAGCAATATCTCTAAACAGATGCAGCAGAAGGGAAGAGGAAGGAGCAAAAGACTTGACTGTCATTGAGAGCTGAGAGGAAAATTAACCAACCACTATAGCAATTAATGGCCTGAAAAAATAAGAACCTGGAGTGATACTGAAGCTAAGTATTTTGCTAGCGTTCTCTTCTCAGTAGTTGGTTAGACATTTCTTAGGAGGAGCTGTGCTTTGAACAAGCATTTTTGCCTCTGGATTTCATGGGTGAATGCATTATTCTGGCTAACTGTAGGACTACTTGAAGACTGTACTTTGCTGCATTGTAAAAAAGGAGAACAAATGTTCTTTGTAGTGATCAGTAAAGAATCTGATCATGCTTTGATGGCACTGCCATTGAATAAGCAGTTTTCTGCAGAAACCTAAACAGTTTCCTGTCCTCCAGAAGTTCCTATTAGATACAGTTTTAATTTATTTCTAGTTGTAGATGTTTGGCTTCTGAGAAAATGGGAAAAAAATTGAATCTTCATAAACAATGAAAGCAGGAAAAAACCCCTTTGAGGTATTTCTGCTGTAAAAGCATGACAACATGCTGCTGAGATGGTGTTTACCAGCCAAATCACCAGAGGGCAAGAAATGCAGGAAAAAATGGGAAAGCAGGATGTGAAGAACAAGCAAAAGAGCTTTGAGTGTGTGGATTGCATGGGATTGGATTAGTGGAGTTTCAGCTGTCACTCTGTTGCCATTGCAAATGAAGCTGAGCCCTATGGGATCAGCCAGCAAAATGAATTTGATAGGTATCCGACTTGGGCACGTGGTGGTATCTGAACATACTGCAGAGGTTATTCTGGCTTTATGCTGACTATGGAAGGACAGACAGTCGCTGACCTGGTGTTAAAACCTGTTGGCAGAAAGTCAACTCCTTGCAACTTTGAACAAATCTAATTTGTGTGGGTTGAGGAGGAGTGGTGGTGGCGCTGGAACAGAGGTTTAGTTCAAGGTGCTCTGTATCTGGCGTTGGGAATCCTAGAGACTTGCAGTGACACCTTGCAGGTGTCAGGTGAGTGCTTCCCTTTAGTGTTTGGCTTAATTATTTCAGTATTTCATGCTTGGTGGATTCAGATACTGTTAATATCCTGATGGAGCTTGTCGTGTTTTGTGTAGTAAGAATTAAGAAATCTCACCTGAAACACGAGGTAGGGTTTTTTGCTTAAGTTTCTGGAAGGGTGCTAGTACAGTTTTGTACAGAAAAATACAGCTGTAGTGAGAACTACCCATAATTGGTTGAGTTACACACAAGTCCTCCTTCTAGTCTTAAACCATGCCTTTCTCAAGAACCTAGCTGAGAAAAGATTGGTGTGGGAGCCTCCCCACAAAGCTCACCAGATGCCAGTTTCCCAGATCACGGAAGGGACAGTCTGTAGCTGAATCCTGTGGCTCTGACTGCACTTACAGAGCAAAGCTGCCTCCTGTTTCCCGAGCCAGGCAGCTGTCTCACAGTGGTCGCAGGTGCAATGCGCTCTCAGTATTGAATACTATTTAGTGTGAGTAATGCTCAACTCTACCTTCATTTCCTGGGTGAATCCAAAATTGCAGCTGTCCATGGAATGTGTCACTCCCATGGTCTGGAAAGGCTCATTTAATCGTGATAACAGAAGCAAGAGGGAGAGGGAAAGGAATTTTTCCTGTAATGCTGTGACCAGGTATGGACAGAGTGGACTAAAAGTCCACTGGCAATAGCAGCTCTTTAAGATCCAACAAAACCCATCACTGCTACAAACTTAGGCCGGGCGGTGGGGGGGGAATAGAGAAACCTGCGTGTTTCAGCACGTTGCAGGCATTAAAATGCTCAGCAGGTTGCTAATACTGCTGGTTGTTTACTGCTGTGGCATGGTATCGGGGAACCAGCAGAATGAAATTTGCATTACCCAGGCTGTTCTTTGGGATATTTTGAAAAAAGATAGCCACTGAAGAAGAATTCTGCTGGGAGTTGGAAAGGCACATTAACAGTTGTTTTCTGGTTTGTACTGTAATGGTATACAAAAGATCTAAGCTTATCTGAATAAAGGCAGGTAGGCAGATTTGGCCTGTAGTCACAGCAAGGCCCAGGAGTTTCCTTGTTGCTCCTGTGCTTGTCCGTAAGGTAATTGTGCAGAAACAAGAAGTGCATGTGCAGGATATGTATTTCAGTAGGATTTTGCATAGAAAAGCTAAAAAAAAACCCCCCCCAAAAAACCCCCACCAAAACACCCCCACGTAAAGGGGAGTGCTTGTCACTGAAATACTCGAAGTTTGATCGTGAGTTTTGTGAAGATGATGAGCCACAGTGAATGCTGTTGGGATTCCACATTAGGCAGAAAGGAGTACTCTACGTTTGCTCAGAGGATAATTGTCATACTGTAAAGAGGCAAATTAAAGACGTGAGTCCCAGGTGAGACTGTCTCAGTATCACAGTTGCAACGTATAGTATGTGTTATAGCAGGTTTGCTAGGTGTTAAGTGAGGAGAGATTTGCTTAGACAGGCCTTAGAAATCTTTTTGGAGTTTTTCCAGAGATTAAGTGTATTGAGTGCACAAGCTTTAACTTGTGTGCTCATGTGTTTATTATTTAAAAGGTACTTTGGGTATATAGGACTTAAGATTTTTTGAAATTGTTTATTTATTTATTTATTAAATTTGTGCTCTTTGGATGCCTTAAGTATATGGAGGGAGGTCTGGGGGTCTGTAGTGCTCCAGAGCCCTACCTGTGATGTAAAGTTATGGCTCTGCAGTGGGTCCAGGTTCCAACATCGTGATCTGGGGAAGAACAGGTTTTATCAAGATGAAGTCTCACATGTTGGGACTGGTAGTTTCGGTGGAACAGGACTTCACATTAAAGACAAAGACAGCTGCAGTTTATTTCTTGAAAATCAGAAATGTCCCTAGGGCTTTTAATAAATCACCACTGTAACAGCTCCCATAGTACCGTGCTCTTTTATTTGGACATTACTGTGCTACGCTTAACAGTAATATGTTTGATATGTGATCACTGCTTTCCCTAAATAAAGTGGGGTTTTTTAAATACTTGTTTTATGTTTGCTGGCATAGCATTATACAGCACTTCTTTTTAAACTTGTTTCAGAAAAGTCTTTGTTAGCACCTCTGTTTGCAGCTTTCCAATAATAGAAATAGGTTTCTGTGTATTTTTCATGTTACCTACTGCACCACAGGGATGAATTGTTTCGACAGAGCCTGGCTAAACTTCGAGAGCAGATAGTAAAGGCGAACACATTGGTGAGAGAAGCAAACTTCTTAGCAGAAGAAATGAGTAAGCTAACAGATTATCAAGTAACACTTCAGATCCCTGCTGAAAACCTCAGTGCCAACAAAAAGGTAATGACAGCAAAGAATGCTGGAAAATGTAGTTTTATGGCTAATTTAAAATAAGTAGACGTAATGTTCATCTAACTTCAGGCCAAGGAATGTTACTTTTGTTTAGATTATGTGTAGGTAAAATATGCATGCTACCTGACTTTACTATATTGAAAGTGAATAATTTTAAATAAAAATGGGAATTTAGCATTAAATATGGCTTGTGCTGTTCTTTAAAGTGTATGATCACCATTTGCACACGTGGCTTCTGACCTGACATCTGTGTTCTATTTCCGTAAAACCTGCTTTTTAGTTACATCTGCAAGAATTACCATTTTTTGTAGATGCCTACTTTTTTTTTGTCTTAAGGATATTCTAGTTGTAGTGTTTCTCTAAAGGTAATGATAGCAGATAGGATAGTATGCTTGCCATAACTGATCTGACTGAGAGTGTTGTCTGAGGAGGAGAGATCTGAATCCTCTGAGATACATAGAGTATGCAGCGTTTGAGGACAGGGAGAGTACAGCTGGGATGCAGAGAGAAGCTGTATGTTCTGAATTTTATTGCTTTTTGGGAATGCACTTTGAAGAGTTAAACTACTTACATGCTCCTTTCCTGCAGTGATTTTTTTTTTTTTTCCTCTGATTTAGAGGGGTGCAATAGTAAGTGAGCCTGCTATTCAAGTGAGAAGAAAAGGAAAAGGTACTCAAGTGTGGACTATTGAGAAGCTAGAGAACAGGTTGATTGACATGAGAGACCTCTATCAAGAGTGGAAGGAGAAAATTCCTGAGGTATTGTATATAATTTCTGAAAGGGGTCAGAGATAGAGTTTGTTTTCTTTTATCCTCCTTTAACATGTTGTACAGATCAAGTGCAATGACTGTGTGTATGAAAGGGCATGGTATTGTGTTTTTTGAACAAAAGAGAAAAAAACCCAAAGCCTGCAAAAAGCTATGAGTAATACTAAATATTCAAAATGAATAATCAACTACAGCTATGTCTGTCCTCGCTTGAAATCTCAGACATAAGTGTGCTGAGGTCAGGTATAATTGTGCTGAGGTAGTCACTCATGATACCACTCAGAGTTTACTTGGCATAGTGTAGGTGCCATGCAGATAGACATCGGCTCAGAAGGGAAGCAGCAAGGTGCATGAGAAATAAAATGATGAAATTACTGTCAGTATCAAAGCTAGCAAGGATGCTGCTTAGATAGATACACTCAAGGAGTAGAAGGTATTAGTGGTGTAGAACTTGATCTTAAAATGTGAGGTATTCTGTAATTTAATTTGTATATCCCACAAAAAGCAGTGAAGAAATCAACTGAAGACACTTAACCTACATCCATATCTCCATCAAAACTAACTGATGTTTCCTGAGAATTTTAGTAGCACATTAGCCTTAGCCATTGAGTGTGAGACTTGTCAAAAGCTTGCTTGTTTACTGGCAAGAAATAGACTTGAGATTTGATGTTCCAAAAGACACCCTCTGCGTATCCAGATAGAAGTGTATAGGAAGTATATCTTGCTGTCTTGTGGCTGACAGGGAGCACCTAAATTACTTGCATCAAGAATCATTCTCAAATATGTTTGAACAGCTGTTGTGCCTTTGTTACATGCCTTGGACAGGACAATGGGAATCTCTAAAATCATAACACAGGGGAGGTCAAGCACTTCATCTGTGCCCATTGAAGACAACGATGATTTTGCTGCTGACTTTAGTAAGAACTGATAGTACATCCTTTGACTCTGTTATGTCTGCCTGAGCCAGGATCATCCTTGCCATGGCCTATGTCATCCATAATGCATGTGTTCTATGTGCTACATAGAAACACGTAGGTAGGTCAAATGCATGTGTTGAAGACAAAAGAGGAGGAGAAGGGAAGGAGCTAACAGGTCCACTGAGGAGTGCATATCATGCTAGGAATCTGCATGAATTCTTTGTGGCTGTGTATTGGGGTACTTGCATAGGAAATGCTGCAAATAGGATCTTAGTTCCAGGGGAGTCATAAGAACGCTTGTAGACTCAAGTGGGAGTCGCCATGCACCTTCCCTTTGCCCTTGTTTGGTACCCAGCAGTCAGACCAGTTACTCCTGAGGAAGTTTTGTCCTCTTATTTTAAAAGTGTAAACAGAGCAGAAAAGTAAGGTGAAACTTCTTGAAATCCATGGCTGTTGTGCTTGCTCCTGGAAAGATCTGCTTTGCCTTGACATGACTAATAAAAGTAAGTCATCGTATTACTATATCCCATAGTAGCAAAAAGGTTGTATAATGCCATATCTCAAAGGTTGCATTTCAAGTTTGTGACATGCTCTGGTCTCCTTCAACTTATATAACAGGAAGGAATGGGAAAGATGGGCTGTAACATAATTATTGTGCCACGATCCTATACTGCGTGGTCATTTGATATCTGTCTTCCCACACTTGCAGTTTTGGGCATAACTTTGATGGTCTTTAAAACAGGTAAGGAAGCTCCTTGGCAAAAGAGGGGATCCTTTTTACGAAGCTCAAGAGAACCACAACTTAATTGGCGTCGCAAATGTGTTTTTGGAGTGCCTTTTCTATGACGTGAAGCTGCAGTATGCTGTGCCCATCATCAGCCAGCAGGGGGAGGTAAGTCCAAATACTGCCTGGGCGCACCTATGCGCCCATACCTATGGGGCTAACACGCCTTTTTGCCGGGGTGCTTCATGCACACCGAATTCTTACCCAGCAGAGGAGGCACAGTGTCTTGCCTCCCAGTGAATAAGCGTTTTGCAGATCGCTCAGTATGTTTTTGTGTTAAAATAGTAGTAAACAGTAGCTGGGCGATTCCCAGTGTCAGTGTAGGCCGCTGAGCAAAACCCAACATAATAAGGTTCTGATGTACAGTTATGACACTGGTGTGCCTTGTTCTGTTGTGTGTGAATTTAAAAGGTCAGTAGTTCTGCATACAAATAATTGTTCTTTTTGCTCTCTCCTCTTTTTTTGACGTTGCTTTTCGGTTGGTGGTTGAGAGCTGTTCAGTTCTGTTCCTGCAGACCTCCTAGAGTTAGACATTTACCATCTTAAAGCCTGCATCCCTTGTGCACAGGTGCTTAGCCTTTCTCTTGCCTTAGGTTGCAGGACGGTTGCACGTTGAAGTAATGCGAGTCACTGGGTCGGTCCCAGAACGGGTAGCTGAAGGAGATGACTCATCTGAGAACTCCAGTGAGAGTGGGAGTCTGGAAGTCACTGATAACAATGGAGAAATTATTCATAGAGCAAAAAAGCTCTCCTGCAGGGTAAGTGAGCACACCCGATGAAGTGAACAGTTTCAGGCTTTTGTAACTGTGTAGTCAGTCTGATGTAAAGTACTAAGCTGTGTGCCTTATTGCTTGCTTAAAAGTCTCTTAAGAGAAGAGAGAGCTTCTCTTCTGGTTCAGTGCAGGTCAGTCTGACTGGCTGCAGTTGCCAGTGGTTGTGAATAAATTCACATTAGTTTCTAGTTTATGCCAGTCTACATAATAAATAGTGATGTTCCAAGGACTCTGCTTCTTGGCAGATGCAGAACGGGAAACAGTTGTTCCATGTAACTATTGTGGTTTGTTTGATCATGTCATGTAGTATCTATGGGTGGTGTCTGGATTTCATTTCTTCTGTGATGAATTGCTTTATTCTCTACTTGAGCTTATCAGCTTCCTCAAAGAAAACATGTACATGGGTGGGCTAGTTAGAGGCATGTAACTGCTTTCCATGCATCTGTGTTTCTGAATATGGAAAGCACAGATTTCCTAGAAATCCTTAGAAAGCAATTAGAGGCATCCTTTAACAAGTTCTTTTTTTCTTTTTAGCAATTGGTGCTTTTGGATCAAATATTTAGGTTCTGAACAATGGTTTTACAATCAAAGAAGAAACAAACGTATTTATGAGAACATCTGTGTTGTCTCCTCAGGTAAAAATAAAAGAAGCAACCGGGCTGCCACCTAATCTCTCCAACTTTGTTTTTTGTCAATATACATTTTGGGATCAGTGCAAGTCAACAGTAGCAGCACCAGTGGTAGATCCAGATGTGCCTTCACCTCAGAGCAAGGATGCTCATTTTAATGTGACCTTTTCTCACTGTAAGGTAACTATTATTAAATAGTGTTTTCAGGAGCATGGTATGTTTGAGATAAGCAATTTAGAATTTGAGCCTTGTTTTGCTGGGGGAAAGAGAAGGGAATCGAGTTGTATGACTAATGACTTGGCTAGCCTTTAGAATGCCATAATAGTTCACTTTGTTACTGCTTCACAATATAGCAAAATAAACAAATTCAGATGTCATCTTTAAACTATAGTTTCCTTCACACATTATATAATGACATATTATTACATACTGTTTGGTAAGCTCTGTAACTTACCAAAGATCATTGGACCTTTGACATCGTTTTTGTGGAAATTTTCAAGGCATGAAATGCAGAAGCAGGAATTGCTGAGATTGCTTCATACCTTTCATCAGAAGGGAGCTGTATGACCCGAACTGTATAGCTTTACCATGCAGGTGGCTAGTTTGTTCTGTCCTTACACGCTAGCTGAAGAGAGAAAATGATTTCATTTGATTTGGGTGTGGTTTTGTTTTTTCCCTTTGCCAGGACTACGTGGTGAATGTCACAGAGGAGTTTTTGGAATTCATTTCAGAAGGAGCCCTTGCTATTGAGGTGTGGGGTCACAGATGTACTGGCAATGGCAGTTCTGTTTGGGAAGTCGATTCTCTTCATGCTAAAACTAGAACCCTGAGAGACAGGTACAGATAAATTACGAGCGCTTCCATCACCTTTCCGAAAGCTCTCTAGTATTTGTCATGCACAAAATACACTTTGGTGAGGCAACCACTGGTTCTTGTGGGGCTGTCTTTTTAGGTGGAACGAAGTAACTCGAAGAATAGAAATGTGGATTTCCATACAAGAATTGAATGAGATGGGAGAATATACCGCAGTTGAACTCCATCAGGCAAAAGATGTGAACACGGGGGGGATTTTCCAGCTTAGGCAGGCATGTATCTTTTCTCTGTTTTCTGATTCGTGCTTAAATTGTTTCTTAATGCTGTTCTTAGTTTCTGTTTTTCTCTCCCCCTCCCTATCTTTCTTTGCATCTCTCAACTGCCTGTTCAGGGCCATTCCCGCAGAGTTCAGGTGACAGTGAAACCCGTGCAGCACTCGGGAACGCTGCCTCTCATGGTAGAAGCAATTCTTTCAGTCTCTGTAGGTGGTGTAACTGCCAGATCAACCAAACTGCAAAGGGGCTTGGACAGCTACCAGGTAAGAAAGACAGTAACTTTTTCATTTGCTGACTTAGGTTTTTTGTTTTGCTGTTCTAGAGCCAGCCCACCATAGTTCCATAAGGGACCTTAGCACACTGATACGTGATATGTATTTCTGCAGTTTTACATGTGTTTGAGGCTGCTACATATAATGTGAGCATATGCTGCAAAATCTGCTGCTTTTTTTTTGCTTATAACGCAGTATGTAACTCTTAAAGGGTGAAGTTTGGTATTTGAATACACACAAGACAGCAGCAATATGGAAATTGATTTTATTTTTGTGCGTGTCGAAGTGATTAATAGTGGATTCCTAGCTCTGTTAGTTTCCCTCCCTTACAAGGATGGCAAAAGTTGAGGAGGAGAAAAGCCAGGGAAAAAAAAATAGAGAAAATGTCTTACAGTGAGGATGCCGTTTATCTTTTCAAAAAGGACTGAATTGTTACTTGGTCAGAACGAGAAACAGCCATCCCTGAATGCAAAAGGGCTGTTCCATTTAGCAGAATGGGCCACCCAGGGAAGCGAGGTGCCTTTTGTCAGAAGGGTGGTGTTCAGAACCACAAGTAATTACAGCCTTAAATACAGTCAAAATGGTAAAACATGAATATTGGTGATATGCTTGTTCAGTCCTTTTTCTAGCACTGTATTCCACTATGATAATCCTTTTTATAAAGATACTGTCAAATCCTGTTTGAGATGCTATAGTCTGCAATTAAAAGAATCTGTTTCTACCTGTTGATAAGACTTTGGTAATTTGAATGTTCTAATTTTACCATTTTACAAGTTTGTGGCAAAAATGTTTTGATTCACATTTTGGGGTATTTCTGTGAGTTTCTGTTGAGAGAAATGCATTTTCTTTTGTGTTTTACAAAATTTATTTTCTCCTACCAGAAGGAGGAGGATGATGGTGGTGATATGGATAGTTACCAGGTATTGCTGCTGTTGCTGTCAATCCTGTGGCATGGGGCACAGCTAATGCTAATAGCCAACAACTCTCAAATGAACCAGTGTACTGGAGCAAGCAAACCCAGCTTTGAATATATATATGCTGTGCATTCAAGAGGCTACCTGGGCTACAAAACACTGCTATTTACATTTACCTTGCAATTTTATACTCCTGCAGTGTGCTCTCCTCTCTAGTCAACTCTCCTCTGCAGTCAGCTCTTCTAACCAGCTACATGAATTGCTAAGCGAATAAAAGGCTTTAATTTGAAATGAAAACAGTTTCCACTCAATATTGTAGAGAAAATAACAACCGCCTGCAGTTGCAGGCATCTTTCCCAACCAAATTATACAGCATAGGGGATTTTGTTTGCTTCCCAGTGAAAACCTTGTAACCTTGTAAGATGTGCAGTTGTCTGAAATGCTACTGGGGGAGAGAGGAGGGAGTGGGCGTTGGGGGAATACAGAAGCTTCAGTGAAGCTATTTTTTTGTCTACACAAAAGCAAAACTTGAGCCTGGCTTTTTGCATGATAAGGACAGGGAGAGTTTAGAAAACATAACTGGGGACTCGTTTAAAAGGCAACAAAGGGCAAAAGGGGAAATGCCTAAAAGTGTGAAACACATTACAGATTTCTACATGAAAGTTGTATTTCTCATAGGCAGCTTTACAGAAGTAAAACCAGTTAGGTGAGAATGCTGACACCCCTTAAGATTAGGTATTAGGTTTTACAACAGTGTCAAAGACACCAGTTAGGTACTAACTTCTTGCGGGCTGTTTATGCGCTTCCTGACTTATCACAGAGAAGAACGAACCAGATTTTCTGTGATACCACAAAGCATGATTGCATGGCGGGGGTTGTTTGCATGAGAAATCTTTTAATTGCACTTCTAGCAGCTGCTAGCAATGGAATTTTGTGCAGGTTTGAGGGCATACTGACCTGTCTGATCTTCAGGAGAATTTATGATCAACTGATGATACCTGTTTTTCCTATTCCATATGCTGTTAAAAAGTTTGATTGCCACTTCTGTGAGTAATTAGCCTACAGTGTATAACTCCGTTCAGCAGCTGAGGCAGTCACGTTTTCTTTTCCCCCTGCTGGAATATGAGATTTGAAAGCAAATAATCTTCCATTCATGGGTGATGAGGTACTTAATCAATGTGCATGTCATTTGGGGGAAAACCATTTTTCTGCATCACGCAAGCTGTTTAATTCCATTTCTGATGAAATTATCACAAAACTCACTTTGAACTTAACCACATAGCCTAATAACTCCCTTTTCTCTTTCTGTATTAGGAAGAAGATTTAAACTGTGTGCGAGACAGATGGTCGGATGCGTTGATAAAACGCAGGGAATACTTGGATGAGCAGATTCAAAAGATCAGCAATAAACAAGGTATGAAGCTTAAAGTCCTAATCATAAATATTATTCCCTATAGCATGAAAAAAATTATCTCATATGTAGTATTAATCTCTGTCACTGTAGAAAAATCCGAGGATGACATGGAACGAGAAGCCCGGCTGGTTGAGCAGTGGGTAGGGCTGACAGAAGAGAGGAATGCGGTGTTTGTTCCAGCACCAGGCAGTGGAATTCCTGGTGCCCCAGCAAATTGGTATGTTCAGAAAATACATTAGAGTGGTCAGCTTTTTCTGCATGAGCATTGCATGTGGCAAGGTGAAAAATCTGGGGATGTTTTAGAGCTTGCTACTTTTTCCTGTAATGCTACCAATTACCCTCAGCTGGCAGAAGGCTCAGGTGCTGATTTGAATATAAGGAAGGTTTGCTTAGTTGCCTTATTACATAAAGTAGCTTTGACATAGCTTTCAAGATTTGAAAATTATTTTTGAATTTAACATGGCATTCTGTACTTTTTACATATTCTGAGAGAAGTAACATGTAGTTTGACTCCTCAAAAAAGGAGTCATTCAAAAACGAACAGTAGAACACATACAAATTTTTTTTTAAGGGAGTGGGAAGGGAAGAAATTCATTTAACTTCATCTAGATTTGTGTTTAAACTAAGATCATGGAACTGACATGCAAAAAATGAGGAATACAACATGTTAGATTTGGGAAAGTGCGGACAAGAAATATGGCTCTCTTCAAGTGTACACTGATGTCTGTGGTAATGCCTAATATCTCTTTTTCATTGGGTTAATGTGATGCAGCAAAAAGTGTATCTATTGATGTTAAAACTATGCCTTGCCGGCAGTTACATACCCAGTTGTTTGAAAGGTTGCTAACCTTCATGTATGAGAGGACTACAACCACTAAACTTTGAGAAACAGAACAGGATGTTTAAACCTGTCATCCTCACAGCAACTGAAATCTGCTGTGCCATGTGAATTAAGTTTTGGTAAAGCAGTACATTCATCTGCATGTGCAGATAAACAGAACACTGTGTGTGCAATGCAGGCATTCATATCGGCCATCAAAACGTTGAGGGCTTTGCTAATTGGTTACCGTTAACGTGAACCTTGCGTGGAGACCTCTCTGCCCAAATTAGCTTAGGTATGAATTTGACTGTTGACAGCAGTTTGTTTTGTTTCAGGATTCCACCTGCAGGAATGGAAACACATATACCGGTCCTCTTCCTTGATTTGAATGGTATGTTGTATCAGCAGATTAAGAAACTTCTGTCTGGATCTATAAATGGATCAATGGAAGAACAAATCTGAAATGTCTGAGAAATCAAGCAAGTCCTGGCAGTGGCATTGTCTGATATGGCTTGTAAAATGTTGGGGTTTTTTTCCCAATTCTGTCTGTTGGAATAATTAAGCACAACTACTTTAAAATAAGGATAAAAATTGGGGAATATACGAGTACAGGGATGGGCTGTACAGCAGAAAATAGTGTAAGAGAGCAAGCTTAGTTTAAATTGAGACAGCAGATAAGATGATCTCGTATATGTTTTGATGTACAGATTGACATGTAATTAAAGCACTGATGGAGAATCTCCCAATGCTTCCAGATACCTCCTTCCACTGAGGTATCTATGAGGTTTAAACAGCTGGATTAAGGATGAGTGTGTTAGGACTACAGTGAGCATTTTGTTTGGAAATCTAAATTCCTTCCTTTTGAAAGAATTCAGTCTTACTTGTGAGAAGGCTGTTAGTTAGTATGTATTCCTAGGACAGAGATAATACTGTAAACAACAAGAGACTAGTTAGCACCACATTTAAGGACTCTTTAGGAAGCCAATTTGTTAGTATGAACTTGGACATAAAGCAGAGGAGGATCTGCAGGCCTTGTCCCATCTGGCACTTGACACATTTACGCTGCTCTAGAAGCTGCTTTTGGAAAATGAAACACACTCTTCCCTAAACACACTCTTCACTAAGGGAAGGAAGGTTTAGATTAGATATTAGGGGGAAGTTTTTTACAGAAAGAGTGGTGAGGTGCTGGAACAGGCTGCCCAGAGAGATAGTGGATGCCCCGTCCCTGGAGGTGTTCAAGGCCAGGTTGGATGGGGCCCTGGGCAACCTAGTGTAGATCCAGGCCTGAGGTTGGTGGCCCTGCCTGTGGCAGGGGGGTTGGAGCTCTGTGATCCTTGGGGTCCCTTCCAACTCATACCATTCTATGATTCATCTGTGCTCACAAGAACTGTTATTACTTATTTTTTCATTAACAGCAGGGATTAGCAGACAGAAGTCCAAATAGGATATGTAAAGTTTGATGGATCGTTGCACAACTTTGTTTTGTTTGGCTAAAAACCTAATGTAGCCAGAACAGCTATTCTCAATTTAAAGATTCCCTGATACATCAGAAGTGATTAAACTAAGAGATGAGCTGGTTAGGCTTCCAAGTAAATAAATCTGAGTTTTTCTGGCTGGGTAAGTTTAATGTTATGAATGCCTAGAAATAGGTCTGAATTTTGCTTAGGTTACATGAGAATATATTCAGGCTGAGTCTTGGCCTGGCTTTACTTCCTTCATTTTGTATGCTGAAATTGACTTCAAAATATTGTATAGCAATAAGATTATTCAGGATTAAATGTATTATGAAACATGGGTAGGACTTTATTACAACATTGTATTACAACTTTGCCTCTATATTTTAATATCCTTTGGTATAAAACTATTTCATTCTTTGCACGTTTGTTTCATTAGCTGATGACCTCAGTGCCAATGAACAACTTATAGGTCCCCATGCATCAGGAGTTAACTCAATACTACCAAAGGAGCATGGGAGTCCATTCTTTTATCTGCCGATCATAAAACACAGTGATGATGAGGTAAATTGTTAGCAAGCCTCCTTCTTGACAGCTGCGGCTTATGCATTTTCTTCTTCTGTTTTATTTTCTACTTGTATGTATTTAATCATTATATTATCTTTCTGTCCTAGAAGTACCATCTGTATCTAGTGCTGCCTTCATTTTCTGGCCTATTTACTTAGAATTTAAGAGGATATGACTTGTTAGCTCTTCTGCCTTCATTTGGAGGTGACAAGTCTTAGATCTTCTTGGCAAAAGAATAATTCAGCTGCCTGACTCACAAGCCCTTTTTCTTCTTCCCTCACCCCTTCATCATTCCTCTTGCAGGCTTTTGGTTCTTCAGAGAAAACTACATTTATTGTGCACGCTAGGCAAAACTTCTTTTTTAAAGAAAACCTTTTCCTTTATAGTACACAATTACTTTTTAAAATACAAAGTTTGGGAACCTTTGGAAATTAATCATTCTGAATCTATTTTGGAATTTCTTAACTGATTACTGCCAACTCAGGCTATTGCTTAAGAGACCATTTCAAGGATAAAGGAGATGCCGAAGCTGGGGAAAGGAAAAAGATGCATGGCAGTATTGGAGTGTGTTTATTCAGTATGGGCTGTTACAGCCTAATCCAGTGCAGGTGGAAGATTTTAAGTTGAAGTTGTTAAACTTTTAATACAGTTGCAATATGATTTACATTCCTTCCTTCAGTCTTGCTTCTGTTTTTCTTTCCTGTGTGAAGACTTCCTTTTGGGGGCAGGGTTCGCACAGCGTGGGGGTTGTACTCACGATTGTGTTCCCTAATACCTTCACACCTCTTTTACGTTTCTTCTTATAAATTCCTTGCTATGAAAACGTTTGACCCCACTTTGTGCAATGATGCTTATTTTTCTTTCAATAGAGAATTGTTTCATTTCATGTTAAATCATTACAAATTATACCTTTGTTAGAGTAATCAAATATTTCCATTTCTCTTTCCTTCCTCTATTTCATTTATCTGCATAGGTTTCAGCCACTGCTGCCTGGGACTCTTCTGTCCATGATTCAGTGCACCTCAACAGGATAACTCCTCAAAATGAGAGAATTTACTTAATAGTGAAGACTACTGTGCAGCTCAGCCATCCTGCTGCGATGGAGCTGGTATTACGCAAAAGGATTGCAGCCAATATTTATAACAAGCAGGTAATAGGTTTGGGGGGGTTGGTTTAGTTATTAACTTTGTTTCATATCCTTAATTTTAATAATGCGTTTTCTTAGCTGCTTGCTTCATTTTGTGTAAGTTTAGTCTCTTTATTATGGAAGACAAATGAAAAATGGGTGTTTATAAGTTGCAGTGAAGCTGTGTACTGGTGTATTCCTTTGAACTGCTATTTTTTAACCTGGTGTGGTTCAGAGTGTAATGGGTGCTACTTTGTAACAAAAGAGAAGTTTACCTTCCTGTCTGTACAATTTGAGATGGTCTTTGATTGAAGAGAACTTTTCAGTAGCTGATCTAATACAGGGTCACTGTAGGCTCTGTATTCCTGAAAGCATCAGCGGGGTCTTCAAATTTCCAATCTGAACACAACTGATCTTTTTCTCTTTGTGATTTTCTTTGTTAATTACAAACCAGGCTTGTTTCCTGCCACTACCCCAATGTGTCCATTCTCTGCTCCTGTTTAACATGATGTTTTGGGCATAGGGTGTTTTCTTTGCCTGCAAGAGTGGTGGGTTTCTTTCCCCTTGCTCTGCTGCTTCATGGGTTTAGACAGTTAGGTGCTCTCTGAAATTACATTCCTTCTTGTTTCCCAAATGATTGAGACCAAGAGCGTATTTCAGAATTGTTTCAGAGTTTGCAGTGCAGTGGTGGGGAGTAGCACAAAACAGCTGTTGTACTACTGAAGCAACTTGCTAAGCAGCTGGATTCCATGCCTTTTTGCATTTGGTGTATTGTCCTTTGCTAGTTTTTGTCTAAAATCCCTTATTAGAGGAAAGTTAAATTTGCAATTAGTGGTGTATGGGCTACCTGACAATGAAGCACACTAAACTCGTGATTACAAGAGGCAGAACTCTGGTTACTATTTCAGTTATGGCTAGAAAGCAGAGTTTTGCTTTGCTATTGCAAAATTAATTTTCCAGCTGTTTAATGTGTGGCTGACAAAATGAGAAATGTTGGTGTCTGTAAATCAGAGTCGTCTTAACAGGCATGGTTTCTCATTTGCAAGTTAGTACGTGAGGATAGAACATCAGTGCAAATTAGGAGGAGTTGTTACTGATTGAACTCGGTAGCATTGTGTACTGAGTGCAGGGCTGTAAAGGGTACTTAAAGGATTGTCAGTGCTGAAAAGGAACTTAATAAATTATGGTCCTGAAAAAGGTGCTTTT
The DNA here is from genome assembly GCA_020800305.1 of Porphyrio hochstetteri. Classification (NCBI taxonomy): domain Eukaryota; kingdom Metazoa; phylum Chordata; class Aves; order Gruiformes; family Rallidae; genus Porphyrio; species Porphyrio hochstetteri. The sequence continues at coordinate 100,415,844 of CM036906.1, read as the reverse complement.
GTGGTTAAGTATGTTCTTTGCATTGCAACCATTTATTTTTTTAGAATGTAACAAATAATCATTGTCAGAACAATAATTCAAACTTACATTGTTTCTAGAGTTTTACCCAGAGTCTGAAAAGGAGAATATCCTTGAAAAATATACATTATGCCTGTGGAGTGACCTATGAAATAGTATCCAATATACCAAAGGTAAATTATACTGTGTTTCTCTGGTGAATTCACTGAAAGGAACAGAATTATCTATTGTGGTGGGTGGAATCCCTTTGCTAATAGCGGGCAGCTTGCCAAAGTGTGTATCCTGAAGTTCAGTGGTGAGATCACGTTTATCTTTAAATAGTTGAAAACTGTGGGCATTTTATTTCCTCTTCTACTGAGTTTAGCTATTTTTTAAGTCGTATTAGTGCCTACTGAGAGAACATAGGGGGTACTTAGAGGGATGTTCAGGTCCATGAAAAACAGAATAGCTGGGAAAATGAGGTTGCAGGAATATAAATTGTTTTTTATAAAAAAAGCTTGTACAAATTGTAAATGTACCATAAAACTTATTTTAAGGTGAGCAACATGGATGAATGAGAACATAAGTAGTTTGTCATGATGTAATTATCACTTGTGTAGTAGTACTTAAATTCTAGACTCTAGGAAAATCATACAGAATATTTAAGACTTGTGAAGGAGGTTCAATTTACTTGCCTAAGAAGTTGTCATTAGTTAATCCTTAACATATGTGATTTTAGGTTATATGTGGATTATTCCTAGAAATACACTGACTACAATAAATGTACAAAACTTCTCCCAAGCATGACTGCTTCTTAGTTCAGAGTAGTTTCAGCATTGTTTACATCTGTGTTGACAATTCCTGGGTAATTGATTATAGCTAGGATTACTGATTGAGTTAAGGATTGTCATCTCAAATTAGTTTCTGAATTAAGGTGGTCTAAATAAGTGAATCAACATATTAAAACCAACACGCTTTAATTTTTCAAAACCTCAATAGTGTAACTTGTAATTTAGGCTACAGAAGAAATTGAGGATCGCGAGACCTTGGCACTGATGGCTGCAAGGAGTGAGAATGAGGGCACATCGGATGGCGAAACCTACATTGAAAAATACACACGTGGTGTGCTGCAAGTGGAGAACATTTTGAGCCTTGAACGACTGAGACAGGCAAGGAAAAGGCACTTATTGCACCTTTTGAACTGGATTGCGAGAATTCAAGTAGAGATGGTTGTTCTTTTTAAAAAATAGTGTTGCTTGGTTTTTAGTTTGGGTTATTTTTTTAGAGGACTTTGGATTGATCAACATATGGCTGAGTTACTTCTGTGAAGTACAGAGTTCCAGCAGCGGTCGGTCTGGTGACTGTAGCCAGCAGTGGTGTAGTACGTGGAACCTGAACGGGTGAAGGTCAAGGAATGAATCTCAGGAACAAATTCTGGGGGTTGTGTGTCCAAATTGAGTTTTTCAGTGCAAGCCCTGCTTGCTGTCGTTAGCCACACTGAAAAATGTCTAGTCCTGCTTGATGTGTCATGAGATGACCATGACATTGTTCATCTTCGGTACGAGCGCTTTCTTAGTGTGACCATCTCTCTGCGCAGGCGGTCACAGTCAAAGAGGCGCTCTCCACCAAGGCGAGGAACATCCGCAGGAGCATCAGCACTCCCAATGTCCACAACGTAAGGACCCTTTGTCCTCGGGTAGACTAGTCCTGACTGAGCAGGGGAGTGGTGTCCGTGTGCTGATACGATACTTGCACGATGTGGTACCGTCTGAGTTATTCTGAGCTAGGGCTAACCAACCTGTAAAAAAGTTGTTCTGAATGAAAACAAATGGGTCATTTAAGAGAAAACCCTCCCCCACAACTGTCTGTCCTGGGAGATGACGAAGTTGAAAGGGCAGTGGGAGGGTTGGTCTAAACTCTTAGAGTTTTGGATGTGGTTTAGGATGATGACTGCCCCAATTCAGGCTACTTTTGCTTCAAAGTCCCTTTAATGTTTTTCATAGCACAGGGCATAGTTTTCATTTTGCATTTGTTTAACATGTTCCCCTATTGTACAGCCAGACAGAACAGACATAGCACTCCTTATCAATAATCCTACCCAAAAAGAGGTAGCACGAAAGCTGTTAGGACTAGATGATCACAATGTCTTCTCCAGGCATTATTTTTTTTAATAAATGTAGGCGTGTTTTCACTCTGCCTGATGCTGTTTTGTAGGTGTCCTGTAGCCGACTAGACCTGTCTGCCTGTGATGACGATGATAAGGTATGTGAAGTTCAGAGAAACAGATGGCACCTGTTCTGAGAGTTATTCCCTCTTCAAAGCAAGATGTATTTAAGAATTGAAAAAAAAAAGGAAAACAGTATTTTTAACAGACTATTTACATAATATATATACACAATTTTGCATTAATTGCATATTATTTTGAATTAAACCTTCCTGTTCTCTGCTCTTCATATCAGAATTGTAGAAACTAAATTTAAGGGGGAATTCATAGCAAAGCTTCATATACTTTGCTAAAAAGCTACTTTGCTTCTAAATAATCCATCTCTCTGAGTTTGAAGTCAGTAATGCGACATTCCTTTTTTTTTTTAAAATAGAAAAAACCCTCTTCCTTTGACTTTACCTATTAATTTTTCTGTGTTTGCCTGTGTCAGCGTGCACACTTATGTGTGTTTTTGTTTTTTCTTAGGGTTGGTCTGAAAGTCACCTAGATATATCTGACTGTTCTTCCAGTTATCAAGATGTATCATGCTATGGTACTTTACCCAGGGAGTCACCTCGCAAGAGCAAAGACAGCAGTGGTTAGTCTACTTTAACATGTATATATATGCAATGACAGTGTTGGTGGCTCTTTTGGTGCTCTTTTCCTGTAAAATTCTTGGTGCTCTTCTACTAAGTGCATTATGGAGCTTCTTGTTTCAGCAGTTAAACATAAGCTGGAAATGGGGAGGAAGGGAGCAATGTGTGAAGAGATCTGGAAAAGGAGCAAGTTGGTCAAAAAACTGGGTGGATGGCAGAAGAGCAAGCTAAATACGAATCAACACAGTAGAAAGCGGGAAAAAAAAAGGAGCAAAGAGAGGCTGCTATTAGTTCATGAATTTTAAATTGAAGTTGCTTATATTGAAGTGGAAAAAGTCCTTTTGAGGTTTGTTATGTGACCTTGAGCATTTGCTCTGCTGTGTCAGTGTGTCCCAGATGCCTTATTTTCTTTAGGTCAAACTGTAACACGCTCTCCTAGAACAGGCACTACAGGTGGCAACACTGCTGCAGTAGCCTGGAATTGAGAGTTTGTTCATTGCTTCCTTGCCTCTGATTTCCTTCTCTGATCACACAGGATCGCCGCCTTGGTTCCAGGGTGGCATGGTAGTGTCATGGGCAGAGTTCAGGTGAGGCCCAGGGAGCAGAGAGCTGTCAGTTCCAGTTTCAAGGACACTTCCTAATGGTTTTGTGACCAAAGAGAAAACAAGAAATAGTGGAGCCTCAGCGTGGAGGAGGCAGATGCTGCTGCTCTCTGCTTTCCTTCTGTTTCTTGACTTGACAGAGGGACACGGTGCAGAGCTCTGTGAAGGAAGATAATCTCGTACTTGGGCCAGTGGTTGAATGCTGAAATGCTGACATTCTTTCTGTAGCCACCAACTTGCCAAGTGCATGGCTTAACCACCTGTTATTTTTAATTATGCTTGTGTGGTCAAGATATGAAGAAATTAAATATGGTGGTTTTTTCTCTTTTTTCCTAGGTGTTGTATCAGAAAATTCCCATGCTTTAATGGCCAGCCCTTTTAAAGCATTTTCTCCTCAGCCACCGAAGTTTTTCAAACCCTTAATGCCGGTGAAAGAGGAACATAAAAGGAAGACCCCACTTGAAAGCCGACCTCTGCTGAGTCAAGAGGTAATCTTTGAAAGCTATTTGTTTTTTTTTAATGGAGAAAAGTGGTTTTGTGTACTTGGCAAATCATTTGCAGCCCACATCTGATGCAAAAGAATGTTGTAATTCCTGGTGAAATTAATCAGGCTGTTCTTTATATGTGATGGGGCTTTGGTGTTTGATTTGTACCTGAAACACTGGGAGGCTTGGGGAGATTTTTTTGGTTTTGGGTTTGCTTTGTGTTGTTATTTCACTCCCTGGTAAGTATTCTCCTTCACAGGGTACTTCTGTTCTATTTTAAAGCAACAGTAACCAGCATTTTTTTTCTCTCCAGCAAGATGTTGGTGTGTAGTTTCAAAAATAAAATGTAATTCCATGAAACAGCGTCCTAGGGCAGTTACAACTCTGGCCTTTATTCCTCAGCCAAAATAAATCTCTGCTGGGAGGAGTGCATGAGTTTCCCTGCTTACTAACTTCAGTTCTGATGTACATGTGCCCCAGGGCAGGTGTTCTGCTTTTGTGGTATCTTAGTGCCTCAGTGACTCGCGTGCTTAGCGCTCTGGTGCTGGCTGAGGTGTGTGTGATGTGTTGTGTGTCTCAACCCTTGCAGAGCATGCCCCCGCCTCAGGCGCGCTGCGCGGGCTGCCTGGTGCCCTCGGGAAGTAAAGCCAGCAGCGTGCCCCTAGACAGCAATAGTCTACGGGAGGAAGAGCTTGTAAGTCTTGTACCGGCTTCTGCTCTGAGGCCTGGTGGTGGGCTCGGGCTGCTCGGTGGTGGGCTTCAGGTGCTTGTGGTGCTGCAGCAAGAACAACAGCGTCATGTGGACATAATCACCTGCAATGGGTTGTAACTCATGGTTATAATGAACAGTTGCTTGCCTGGCTTGCAAATGCATTCTGTCCTTGAAAGTAACTCTGTTGGGGTTTTGTGGTTTGGGGGTTGGTTTTGGGGTGGTTTTTTGATATTCACGTGATTCTTCTTGTGGGGTGGGTGGGGGGTACAAATGATCAAGTAAAGGGAGGTTTGGTGAACCATGTTGCTGTCACTCTAACATACCTTGTATGTTACCCAGATTTTGTGACTATACCCCAGAGTAAATGGAATGATCCCATTTGGTGTAAGTAACCATGCATTTAGGTGTGGGAACACTATGAGAGCTTCTTATTGCCTGATTTGGAAGAGATATGACTAAAGCAAGATTGCTGCTCTTGATTAACCTGCAACCTGTCTTCGTCGTCGCTCAGGCGGTGAACTGAGGTGGAGGGCTCTTATTTTTCTCTTCACCTGCCAAATCCTTCTCTTGCTGCTGCTTCAACAAAAAGGTGTATCCTCATTTCTGCTCTGTGATGGACTTGGGTTTGGGGCTGTGGAACACGGCTGTAAATACTTGCTTTAATCACAGCTTTAGGTTTAAAGTTCAGAACCTTCAGATTCTTTCCCTTAAGTGTTATAGGCCTCTTCTACCATGAAGTGCTAGTGATGGCTTCTTTCTATTCAGCAGTCATTTTCATTTCTATCATACAGCCAAATCATTGCAAAGTCTGTTCTGGATTTCTCACCTGATTCTGTAGGTCATTACAAAGGTATCCCAAGTGCTGTGGTGTGTGAATTTGAAGCTTGGCTGCTGGTTTTGGGTAGCAGCTGTGTTATTCTTGATCATGCTAACTTTCCATAAGGTAGCTGACTCACACTGAGTCACTGATAGAAATAGCATGAAGGTATTTGGAAGACATAATCTTCTAATGGGATGAAAAACATCCCTTTCAAAATAAATTGTTACAATATTTTCCATAGCAACTTCGGGGCAGTTTCAATCCCTTGAGTAAAAACAGGGTCCCACCCCATGTGTGCCCTGAATTAACCACAGGCATTTGTCTGTGCTGTTTGCCAAAGATAAGCAAAAGCTCTCTGAGCTGGAAAAGGGCAACGTCCTGCCCTGGGCTTTTCCAATTAGAACGGAACCAATTCATTGAACACCACTGCTGTAGCCAACAGGGCCCTGGAAGGAGCTGTTCTTTCAGTTCTCAGCTGGCTGCCCCAACCCTGCCTCTGACTTCTCCCTTCCGTCAGCACAGCTTTCAGTTTGGTTGCAAAGTCAGTCAGAGCAAGGGAGACGATCCATCCAGCCAATGGCTGGACTAGCAGGGAGTTAAATTTCATTTGGATCTACTTCCCTGTCTCATCACCTGAGAAGCACTTCAGTGGATACCAGGGGGGCGAGCAGGAGCTAGCAGCCACTGGTGGGAAGGAGGCTGAGATGGCCATTTTGCGTAGCCCTGCCGTGTTAAGGCGTAAGGTTCATCAGGTGATGGCTTGTGGGGCGTTTGTTACCACTTTGGGAAGGAAGCCTTTGTAAGATGTAGGTTTCCCAGACCCCACGTTCTTCAGAGCTGGAACAAGGCTGCGCTTTAACTAGGCTGGGGTATAAACTTCACACAGTTGCATGAGTAGTGCTCGGAATGAGTTCAGAGATTACACCAGGGCAGCGTCCTGGCTCTGCATGAAGCTTCAGCTGTCTGCTGCGTTCTGATCCGTGGTGAAGTTTGCAGTAGGCAGTGTTGTAAGTGATCGCTGCGAGGTGCAGAGCCTCGTACAACATGTTAATCGCTGGGTGACTCGTGTGGCTTCAGGTGTGAGGCTCACTTGCATCTTACAGCACGTAAAATGCTGTAGAAATAAAGCAACTAAACATACAGGAAGCTGCTAATTTTAACTAGATTAACGTTCTGCATCTAAGTAGGCACAAGGCTGATGTTTGGCCTTTTGCTCATGTTTTTCTGGGATCTGTTCTTAACTTTTCTTGAATATACAAAACACATCTGCCAAAAGAAGAACAAAAAATGTCAGTTAAAAAAAAATACTGTTAGTCAGTTGGGCTGCAATAGAGCATTCAATTTAAAATTTCAGACCATACTCCCACATGCATTTAATATTGCAGCAATTTCAAGCCAGCATGACAGAAGGGCATGCGCTACGTGGTGTGTAAGTACAGTGGAATATATTATGGGCAGATCAAATGTTTCCATATTGAGCATGTTTGAATACTGCCTGTAATTAACGTGACTAAGGGGGGGCTGGCTAAGAGCAAATCCTCATAGTGGGCGATGAAAATTGAAGCACCAGCGTACTTCACATAATTAATAATTATTACTGGCTTTTAAATGAGTAAAATGGAAACTGGCATTTTTGAGGTCACTTGAGAGCTGTAATCTAGAGATCTGACAAGTGGGATGCTAACTTTTAACTGCACAGTATGCTTGTTAAAAGCCAGGTGTAGAGAAGCTGCTTCCTTTGCTTCTGTTATTGCTAAATCTTGATGTATGGTCTTGTCTCCTTAGTTCTTGCTGGTACATTCTTACCATTATCCGTTCTTAAATCTGGTTTTCATTATGGCCTTTCTTGTACTTCCCAGGGAAGTGGCTGCAGTTTCTTTACTGATTTTTCAAGGATTTTATCTTATTTCTGCCAATAGTCTGAGCAGTACAAGGTGGCTTCCTTGTTGTTTCCTATCATCTTACATCCACAGTAGTTTGAGGAACCCTGAAATTGCCACCTTCTGCACTTTCCCAGTTGAGAAGCTCAAGGGGCGTATAGAAAGGAAATACTTCTTGTCCCCACAAGGGTCACCTTTCGTCTGTCACAAGGTGATGTCTCATCACCTATCTGCAGCATTCTCCACAACCCATGTTCTAGTAAGAAGGCTGCTTCTCATGGCTTTTGTATTTACTGTGACAGATGACCCCAGAAGGACACACGACTGGCAACGTGGTTACTTGTTTGATGACTCCTACACGTGGCCAGCGTGTGTGTCTGTGGAGCCCTCTCTGTTACAGCTCCTCTTGCCCAGTCTGATTCTGAAGAGGAACCCTGGGTGTACTAGAATTTTTTTCAGTCAAACGAGGAATCCTCCAGGATTCAAAGGAGAAACAAAGAATTCTGTTCTAAAAATGCTGTTTGGTTTCAAGAGGATGTTTAGCCAATATCTTCTGTTAGTATCTAGTAGCTATTATACTTCCTTCATCCAATGCTTATCACTTTGGAGTTTATGTAGCATCTTAACCCCACCGTATTTGATAGATGCTGGAGTCCATAGTGTTTTGAAAACAACAAGCCCCAAGGCTCTGCTTAGGACAAAACTGAGTTTTGCATAAATAATAAAGGTGAAGGGGAAGGAGTAAGCAGAATGATTGAAAAAAGGTCCCTTTGGGACATGCAACAGGTATGCCCCAATATGCAAAAAAGATGCTTTGCATAATGCTTTCATGTTTGGAAGGATATTCATAGTCCAAATAAAGTGGACATTAGTTTTGCCCTTCGCTTTTAAAGGGACAGCCTGTAGATTTCAGATCTAAAGAACAAAGTTTTCAATAATAGGAATTATTTTCAGTAGTTTTATGTGGCATTTTGCAGCACTGTCACTCCTCTGCAGAGAACTAATTTCAAAATAAAGCCTTCATTCAAATTCCACCTGAGAAACAGTTCTGCTTCTGACTTCTAAAACTAGTAAGCAAAGGATGCCAAGCCTTCACTTCAGCTGGTATGAATAACCTGAAGTCTGGTTGGATTTGTTAGATATACTTTGTGTGTGTGTGTGTATATCTAACATCCAGAAGTAGAGACATGTTCAGATACCGTTTGCTCTGCCAACAAAAATTCAGTATGATTGGAAATCGTGATTCTGCTTTAGAGGTGGTTCTGCATGAGGAATATGACTGCATCACATCTGCTATGAGCTTGTACATGGTAAGAATGAACATGAGACCTTGCTATAGATAAAGGCCATAGCAAGTGGTCATTACTTTAAAAATGCAGGACGAAAGAAAAGTGAAGTATTTTAGAACATTTTTACAGTTCTTAAAAAAAAAAAACAACCAAAAAACACAACCCCTCCCCCCCCAAAAAAAAAAAAGCCAAACCCCCTTAAAACCAAACCAAAGACTGGGAGTAGACATCTCCAAGTTAGGAGAAGGCTCATGTCACATGAACAGTTACTTCCCAGTATAGACCTATGAGGATGGTTTAGGTAATGCACCGCAGAATGGAGCCAGGAAACTGCTCCCAAATCACTTGGAGAAGGCCGGCGTACTCAATTCCACCTTTACTCAGTCTTTACCTGTAAAACTAGCCTTCAAGAATCCCAAGCCCCAGAGACCCAAGGGAAAGTGTGGAACAAGGAAGACTTAGCCTTGGTAGAAGACTACCAGATTGGGGAGCACTATTTAAGTGGTATGTGTAAGTAAACATACCCGTGAGTGCTGAGGGAGCTGGCTGATGTTACCATAAGGCCACTCTTGATTATCTTTGAATATCATGGCAGTTGGAAGAGGTACTTGGAGAGCAAATATCATGTCTGCCTTCAGGAAGCATGAAGAAGAGTGAGTCAGCAAACTACAGACTGGTCAACCTCACTTTTGTCTCTGGGAAGGTGATAGAGAAAATCCTCCTAGAAAGCATTTCCAAATACATGGAGGACAAGAAGGTGACTGGGAGTGGTCAGCATGGATTGACAGGGGAAGATCATGCTTGACCAACTTCAGTTGCCTTCTGCAAGAAGGTGACTAGCTTGGTGAAAGCAGTGGATGTTGTTTACCTTTACTTCCTAAAGCTTTTGACGCTGTGTCCTACAATATGATCGTTTGAGGGGTGAAAAAGCAGAGGTAGGTAGGTGGACAGTGAAGTGGATTAAGAACTGTCTGAACGGCTGGTCCCAGAGGGTTGTGATCAGGGGGAAAGTCCCGTTGGAGGCCGTTACCAAGCGGTGTGCTCCAGGGCTCAGTACTGCGGCTGGTACTGCTCAACAGCTTCATTAATGACCGGGGTGACTGGGCAGAGTGCACACTCAGCAGGTCTGCAGATGACACAAGATTGGGAGAGGTAGCTGATAGGCTGGAGAGCTGTGCTACTGCTCAAAGGGACCTTGGGAAATTGGAGAACTGGGTAAAGAAGGAATCTCATGAAGTTCAGCAAGGGGAGATACAAAGTCTTACATCCGGGAGGAGTGACGCCAGGCACCAGCACGTGTTGAGGGCACAGCAGTTTGAGAGCAGCTTGGCCTAGAAGTACATTGGGGTCATTGTGGACAGCAGGCTGGCCACGAGCCAGCAATGCACCCCTGTGGCAGTGAAGACCAACAATATGTGGTACATTTCCAGCACGTTGGAGGAGGTGGTCCTTGCTGTGGCACTAGTGATGCCATATCTGGAGTATTGTGCCTGGTTCTGGGCTCCCCAGTACAAGACAGACAGGGAACTACTGGAGGGAGTCTGGTGCAGGTTACTAAGAGGAATGATGGCTTGGAGCATCTGACATGGGAAGAGGGGCTGGGAGAGCCAGGACTTCGCAGTCTGGAGGAGACAAGGCTTAGGGGCATCGTATTGATGCATAAAAACACCTGATGGGAGGGAACGAAGGCAAGGCAGGCTCTCTTCAGTAGCTCCCAGTGACAGGACCTGAGTGATGGGCACAAATGGAACTCTGTGAGATTCCATGTGAATACAGGAAAAGCCTTTTTTTTTTTCTTTTTTTTTTTTTTTTTTTAACTGTAAGGGTGACCAAATGCTGGAATGAGTTGTGCAAAGAGGTTACAGAGTCTCCATCCCTGAAGATGTCAAAACTCATCCAACTGGATGCAGTCCTGGACAGTCTGCTTGGGCTGACCCTGCTAGAGCAAAGGGTTGGGACTAGGTGATCCCCAGAGGTGTCTTCCAACCTGTGGCTGTTCTGATTTGCAAACTGAACAGACCTGCTGTCTGTGTAGTTGAAGCTTTGTTGTACAAAGTTACTTGGGCAGTCTTGGTTATTATGAAGTATAGGAAACATTTTCAAGAGAATGTTTATCTCAAACTTGGTGGGACTGGTTCTTGGTGCAGTGGTCATCTGGTTAAGTACCATGCTTTTCCATCAGTGATTCATGGCAGGTGTCCAGTATCACATGGGATCTGCCTTGTTCAGTAGTTGAAATTCATGCTGCAGGTAAAGGAGTAGAGAAAAATAATAGGAGCATGAGTTCCTCTGAACTTTAAGTACTTCGGCAGTTTTCATTTCTCTGAAAATGTTAGTCTTCTAGTGGGAATTTGCTGTGAACTAACCATTTTTAATGCATACATGTGTGCATATATACCCATTTTTATATGCATGTATATTTACAAATAAATACATGATACAGAAAAAGTAACAAGCATCCGTGTGGCATCCCCCATGCAGTATTTTATACTGGGGGAGCAGCCCAACCATGGTGCTGGTTTTTTCTCAGATGCATCTTGACCAACTGGAGTCCTTGGCTTCAGATGGGCTCTGTGAAGGCCACATTTGTGGGCTGGTCACTGCATCCCCACTCGTTATCAAAGGGCAATTCAGGGAGTTACCTCCACATTCTGCTGGGCTGATGAGTGTCCCTCCCTTCCAGACACGTGCACGTACACGCAGCAGCGCTGCCTTGAAGGTTCTCTGTCATACTTGATGGTTTTGCCTTTGCTTTCCAACGTTGTGAGTGTGTTCAGGTGTGGTAGCTCAGGGTGAGCAAAATTGTTTGGCCTGGTGTTTTCTGTGAATCTGGTGTCAGATTAATAGAAAATCCCACTGTGCTGGACAGTTTTTAATAGCTTGTATGTTCAGAGTGTCCACGTTAATATTGCAGCTCAGACCCCATAAGGCCTCTTCCATTCATGTTTCTGTTTTGCTAGGAGGTCAATTAGTTCTATAGAATACCTTCAGTAGGTTTAATTAGTCAAAACTGTGGGAAGAAAAAGTTCATAATGCATAACTGAATATAATGATAATATGTAAACATACAACTTGTTCATGTTGTGAACTTTCCTTATGCCAAACTTTATTGCTTTATGTTTTCTGAACTAATCAGAATGTATTTTCTGACAGTTGAATAGCTCAGTGTAGACAGGGTATGTTCCCAGCTGCATTTTTTAGAGCTATGTTCCATTCTTCAGTTAAGTAATACTAAAGGTATATATTTCTCCATGTTCAGAAAGGAAAAAAAAAATCAAGGAAGGTTAGTTTATTTTGAAAACTGTAGGGCCCGAGGTTGCTAACCCCACCCAACACTCTCTTGCAGGACTCCGAGGAGGAGGACAGTGAGTTGGAGGCCATTAACAAGAAGCTAAGTCCACAAAGTTTTCAGAATTTCCGGCCATACGTACCGGAGGAGTTTGCTGACTTCAGTGTTTACAATGCCAGCCTGGAGAGCAGGGAATGGTTTTCTTCTAAATCAGACTTCATGAGTTCACGTGTTCTTGAGAAAGAGGTATCCCGCAGCCCCACCACTAGCAGCATTACTAGTGGCTACTTTTCCCACAGTGCCTCTAATGCTACTCTGTCTGACATGCTTGTTCCCTGTAGTGATAGCACAGACCAGCTAGCCAGTCACACAAAGGAGCTGGACTCTAGTGATCCCTCAGGATCCTCTCTTGCACACGATTTAAGATCGTCTTCGAACAAGGAGTGTCAGGAGTCAGAAAAGGAGTTAGCGAGAGAAAAGTTACCCGTGTTTCTGCTGAAAGAAAGCAGTGCCTTAACAGAACAAGTACCGCTGTCCCTCGATGCCAGACAGACTGACAGAGACTCTCAGCAGTTACCCAGAGCTGGATCTTCTTCAGCTTTAAGTTCCTCGAACGGCAAAAATACCTGTTGTACAGTTGAATTTTCAGCACGTGAAGCCACAGTTGAGCACACGACAGACGTTCTGGAAGACCACTCCTTTACAGAGTTCATGGGCGTCGAAGATGGAAAGGACTTTGACCATTCAGCAGCTCCACAGTTGTGTTCCCTTCTGTCCTCTAATGGAGTGAGTGCCTCGGAGTCACCCCGAGGCGCTGACAAGGAGCAGGGCATGTGTGTGGGCCAGCTGGGCTCTGCAGCAGCAGATAAACGATGTGCAGAGGCTGTGGGAAGCCCTTTGCATTCTGTACTGGTAAAAGAGACTTCAGACCCTGAGACTTATCCTGACGCTTCTGTAGATGATTTTATTGGGAAGGACCACTTGGATGGTTCTGATTGTGAAGAAGGTGCTTCTGCAGATCAAGCCCACGTCCTGCCTAGCTGGGTGGCAGTGGGTGAGCAGGTCCATGTTGGAAGTAATAAGACAGGCACGGTGCGATACATCGGAACGGTGGATTTCTCAGCTGGCATCTGGGTTGGAGTTGAACTGAATGTACAGCTGGGTAAGACTAAATGTGCTCTGGGTTATCTGTTCCATTAGCACAATCTGCTTTTGAGGTTAAACTACAGTCTTGTATACTTGGTTGGTCTTGGGAAATACTTCTAATTTGACATAGGCCTGGAATCTGATACACCCTGGTCTAGGCAGTGCTTTATCAAGGGCTAATTTTTAACTGTCTCAAAGCCCTCTTCTTGCTCTATGCAGAATATTGCTCTTTCACCTTGTGGTACTTCCCATTGGCATCTGTTGGTTTTTATAGATCAGAAAAACAAGCAAAGCCTAAAACTGGCAAGTTTTGGTTTTTTAATCAAAATGCTTGTCCATGGGCAGTACCAAAAACGGACATCACTTGTCAAACAGGGCTCTTCTCTGTAGCTTTCAGAGGAGTTTGGTTTGTTTTGTTTTTTCCCCACTGGGAGAAGCTTAATTATAGAACATAGGTTTTCTTTAACGTCCATGCACCGGGTTTAGTAAAAGTTGATGCTCTGCAAGTGGGAAGAGATTCCTTGAGAAATGCTTCAGATCTTTGTAAAAGAGGGTGGGTTTAGTAGCTGAATAGGCATTAACACTGGTAACTGGAAGCTTCTCTGACCGCTGAGTTTTAGACTTTGTAAACATTTTGAGGATAGTTTATTTTGTAAAATGACAAATGTTTGACTACTAAAACTGGTAGTTAGTGGAGTAGCACATTAGGAAATCATCTTTCTGGTCACAACTCAAGCCCTCCTTTCCAGGTTCTGTGCTCCATAGTGTGCAGCATGCATCTGGCTTCAGCACTCAGCGTTAAAAATCCTCACTGTTTAACAGATAGCCAAAGATACTCACACTAAAGTGCTAACGAGAGTAGCAGCAATTAATTCTGTGCGTTTGTTTTCATTGAAGGGAAGCACGATGGAACTGTGAAAGGCAGAGAGTACTTCCACTGCAAACCACGGCACGGTGTCTTCGTTCGCCCTGGGCGTCTCAGCAGAGCACCGGCTTCCACAAGGAAGTGGAGCAGCACTTCACGGTCTCAGGCATCTTCCACCTTAGAGAAACGGAAAAGCTCTGTGCTTCAAGGCTCATCATCCGCTCCCAAAGCAGGAGGAGAAGTCCTCTGCAGTTCAGGAGACGCAGCCGCTTCTGCTTTTTCTAGGAAACAGGAAAACAGGAAGTCTTGGATTAACTAAACTGCAGTATTTTTGCACTTACTACACGCGTCGCTGTGTAGGAAACTGTCTGGATTCTTGAAGCTATTGTACATTTTAATCTGTCCATACGGAATGTGTATTCGCTGGAGTCCTTGACTTAATTCTTTAATTTTTTTATAAATAATATATATATTATATATATATATGAATGTGTATCTATAGTTTGTCTGCCAGTGGGCAGATAACAGCTGCACACTAAAATACAGTTAAAGCTGATCTGTAGATAACTGAGGTACTGGACTATTTGCTACGCAACAATTCGGGAGATATATTTTAAACCATGAAAAATATTTTTTTGTGGAAAACCCAGGATGTAAATCCATATTTGGGAAGAAAGAAACAAAAAAGCTACGGTTTGCTGTTCTTAATTACCAAAGAACTTGTTTTAGACTGACACGTTTGCTGTTTATATCTTTCTATGGTAAATGTTTTAACTGATAACTTGGTGCCATGTTTCTTGTAGTCACCGGGCACCGTGCAGCCTTATGTTCCCTGTTCAAGCACACTGAGATACCCAACTGTGTCCTAATTTTTGTCTTCCTAGAGGCCTGCCACTGTGCTGACTTGGCATTGGGTCGCAGTGGCTCACGATGCCTGGAGCTGTATGCCTGGCGTTTCACGTGCTAACGTAAGCCAGCGGGGCAGTTTGACTGCAGACCCAGTATTACTGCAAGGGTGTGAGAGGACAACGTTTTGGGGTTGGGTTTTTTTTTTTTTGGGTGGGTGGGTGGGGGATGTTGGTTTTTTGGAGGTGTGGGGCAATGGGGTAAACAAGCAGTAAATGGATGACGACTGCAAACTTTGCACTTGTTACTTGCTGGTTATTATCAATATGAAATAGGACCTGCTAAAGTAATTTTAATCTGTAAAGTTTATTTTAATAATGGGAATGATGGAGGGATTTGTGTCTGGTGCTCATGAATTCCTAAGAAGGTTGTTCCACGTGTAGATACTGTAGATGCCTGTACAAGCGTTCTGGATATTTGTAAAGTAACACGGTGAAAAATGAGTGCAGTGAATGGCCTACTGTATCTGTTCTTCTCGGTTCCTGAGCAAGTGAATGATTGAGAGACCTGGGACCTTACTGAAAAGCTGCTGTTCTTTCTTTGATTGTTGTGTACAGTAAGCGGACTCTCGTATTTTACTATTAACTGTAAAGAACTGTAATTTATATACTGCCATACTGTATTTAATTGGTACAGACCTATTGTGTGTTAGAATACAGACTGTTTACTTGGGATTTTAAAAAAAAGAATAATCTTTTGCTCATGTTTGGTACAACTGTACAATTGGGTTTTGTGGTCAAATACCTGTCTGTAGCTGGTGGTGCTCAGAGGCAAAGCACTCTGTAAAAACGCTGCAGAATAATAAGGTTGGAGTGGAAGAGTGGGCAGCATGAGTGTGTTTTAACCCTGACGGGTGCACACAGCGTTGGGAGCAGAGCAGCGGCTCCCTGGCTACGCATTCCTCAGCTGCTGCTCTCCGCTTCCTTCACAGGACAGGGAGCAGAGCTGGGGAACTCCTGCCAGAGAGGGGTGTCATGTGGGTCAAGGGGAGACAGGACGAGTTCCTGGAAGACAGACAAGACAGTGTCATTGCTAAATATGCCTGTGCCTCAGCTGTGTACAGCACAGTTGGCAGCTGCGAGGGTTATGTCCTGGGAGAGGGAGGGGAGCATGTTGTGGCGGGGGTGAAAGCCGTGGGTGCGAAGCTCTGTGTGCTTGTCCTTGACATAGGTTTTGGCTGCTCTGAGACAGGACTCTGACGTGTTAATGTGTTTTGGTGAAATGAGTACCTCTGCAGGACACTTCATACTTCTGGTGTCCACCTGGCGTTGCTTTCACTGCATTAACAAGACAGATGCTAGAGGAAACTACTGCAATAGAAAAAATGCTTTATGCAGAAGTATTTTACCAGATACAAATGATCCTAGAACACTGCCAGGTACCATGGTCTTTGGGGCGATTTTTAGATGTCACTTTATGCTGCATTTTAGAAAATACACCCACGTGTGCACATTTGCATAAATATATTTGTCCAAGGCCCCTGATTTGAATGCTGATGTGGCCATTTTCTTATGGAAAGATAAGCAGCATTTAGAACAGGTTAGCATCGGCCAAACGAGGCTCTTCATGGTTTCAGACCTTTGAGATACAGAATGCATCACTGCATAAGCAACACTGGAAAAATTTTTGCTGCTTGGGACATGTGGTCTATAGGTGCCTGAGAAACCTAAGCAAGCCAACCCAGTTCTGTGTTGTGCACGGTTCCCACAGTCTGTGCTGTCGTGGCTTCTGTTATTATTTAAAGACCTGTACCTTCTTCCAACCTCACATGGTAACACGCCCTGCTAAGGGTTCATTTAAAGTTAGTAGGACCATTTCTAATGAGTGGGATGAGGTAATGTAGAAACACAAGCATTTTAGTTGATGTGTGCCTCAAACTCTAGGACGTTGTTAGATTGGTAGTTTGCTGTCCTGAACTTTGTGATTGGTGGAATAATGTGGCAGTGACAGTCCAGATGCAATTTGCCTTTTTCTTTTTTTCTCTTTAAATATTACCATAACCAGCATCTACAATACATTGCTTAATAAAAAACTTTATCCCAGTCACAATGCTGAATAACATAAGGCAGAGCCAGTCTCTGAGTTTTCAGAGGGGCCAGAACAAGCCTGTCCCCTCTCTTGTTTCCCCAGTCCAGGCAGAATGCCTGATTTTGACCGTCAGGATAGCTAGTGCTGAGTGAGATCGCGACACCCTTTGTCTTGGGGTCTGAATGTGTTGTGTGGTTTTTCTGCCTTTGCGGAGATTCACCCAGAGCCCCCCAGAGCTCACAGTCCAGCAAGCAAAAGCTTCAGTGTTTAATTGGCATGGTTCCCTCCCAAAAGTCCTGCAGCTGGAGGTGCAGTATTACATGCTGCTGTGATTACATGCTGTACAACGTGTGCCACAAAGCAGCGTAATGAGTTTTCACTCACAGGGCTGCAAGCCCTGGGAGCACCCACTGGGTACTTTGCCTCCGCCCTGGTGTTACTTGCTCCCCTTGTGTACCCCCTGTGCCCCCTACTACCTCAGGCCTGGGTCTAAGGCTGGTTTGCAGTTGCTGGGAATCACCTTTCCCTCTTTCCCATGTTTGGGTACACAGGGCCTCTTTTGCATCATCTGTTGACGTGGTAATTCACAGAAATCAAAGGGGAAAAAAAATAAAGTGAAATCTTGACTGAAAAGGACAGGAGAGATTTAAATTTATTGGGGAAGGGTGGAAAGGGAGAGGCTGTTTCTGAAGGAAAACAAGCTGGAAACAGCTCTCCTCATAAAAACTCTGGAACCTCTGAGTAAGCTGTCACGGCTTTTTGTTTTTCTTGGTGCTGTGGCTGTCCCAAGTGAACGTGTAAACAGCGACTGAGGGTGACCCTCAGGCTGCTGACACTGGCAGAGCATCCACCTTTTCGGACCTACTCGGGTGCAATTAATATGTTGTCGTTCCGACATTACGTGAGCCACCGCAGGGTGCTGCGCTCCCACGGCGCCTGATCCCGGCATCTATCCATCCCTGCCTCCCTCCTTAACTCCAGACACCCGGACGTGGGGCGGGAGCTCTACGAGCCGCTACCACCGAAAGACGAGGCCGGGGCGGAGCAGAGAGAAGGCCGGCCCCGTCGCAGGCCTGGGGCGGGACGTGCGGAGCCGCACGCCTCGGCTCCAGAGGGGCACAAATTGCGGCCTCCGCCGCTCCCCCCGCCGCTGAGGTAAGTAACCACCTCCCACCACCCCCACGACCCCCCCCCCCATGCGGCGCGAACCTGGGAGCTCCCTGCTTTAGGGAAGCTGGGGGGGCGCGGACGGAGCCGCGCCGAGGGGAAGGTGGCAAAGCCTCGGCTTTGCCGGCGCGGTTCCCCCTTCGCCCTTCTGGAGGTGGGCGGCCGCACGTACGCTCGGTGCCCGCCGGGCTTGGTGCCGCAGCTCCGTTCCGGTGCCAGCCGTGCCCCGCCTGGACACTCGGAACCCGAGAGCCGCGCTCGCTTGAGTCGGCCGCAGCATTTCATAGCGCCGCCTGAGGTAAACACTGACGGTGCCTTTTCCTTAATCAGCGAATGCGTTTTAACGGGCTCGGTTGTGTCTGCGATTTCTAACTGGAAGCAAAAGCGGACATCCCAGTTTGGGGTGGGGGGTTGCTCTGGTTTGAGGTGCGATTTGCAGCACGCAGGGGAAAGCCATGAATGACGTTTGTTCCTGGTTCTTTATGGAGAAATCCTTACGGGCTGCTTGCGTTCCGTTTCTCTCTTCCCAGGTAACCTCCGAGTGATGCCCATGAGTCTCCTCCAGTTCAGTGCCAGAAGGTTGGTTTCCCGAGCGTACTGCGGACTTCAGTCTTCAAAGAAACACAAGTTTTGCTTGGAAATGGCTCGTCCTAGTTCAAGTAAGACATCCTTTTGCTTCCTTTAGTACCCTGGAGAGGTGTCTCAGCTAGGTTTGAAGCTCCAGGTGGGTTCGTGTAGAGGGCAGCATCTGTAGTTTAACTGGAGATGTTTAGAAGGGTATGAATGTGTTGGGTTTGGGTTGGTTTCAGCTACTGAAATTTATTTTCTGTGGCTAGTTCCAAAAACACTCATGCAGTTGCTGGCAGCGTGGTTGGCTGGTTTTTAGTATTTATAATACATGCACAGGAATGTATGCTAACTAATTGCATTTCCTTTTCCTCTAATTGCATTTCCTTTCCATACTCCTAACAGGTAGTGAAAGTCACTCCTTGTTTCTTTATCTAAGAATTATGGAGGGCTTCGAGCATTTGTAACACCCTGGGAGCAGGGTATTGGGTAACTCCAGGAGCCTTGTTCAGTCTAGTAGTAGTAAACGGCCTCTTTTGGTTGGTTGGGGGGGTTGATTTTTGATTTGAGCGTGTGCTGTTAATTGAAACTTAACAGAACTTCTCAGGCGTAACGGTACCCCGCGGATAGTTGGGTAGCTCAGGTGCACATGCTTTGCTGCCTTGAGCATCAGCATGCGACTGCTGTCCGAGACTGGAGACTGGACCAGGAGGACTTTGGGCCTGATCTTTACGCACTCAAGGGCTTTGTGAGGTTTGGTAGCAAAATGGGACATCAGGATCATGGTGTTCTCTGCCCAGTTCTGCAGCTCTTGTGCTGTGGAGGTTGGGACTTCTCCAGTGACTGTCTCTCCTCATAAAAATTTACTTGCTTTTGGTTTTAAAAAAAAACCCAAACCACAAAAAAACCCCAAACTGAAAAACCATGACTATATTAAACAGTGAAGATTATGGTTGTGATTGGCAGTTCAGAGTTCAGCCGGGGACCAGTCACTGGTGGCATGTTGTAGGAGCCAGTACTGGAGCCAATATTGTTTAATATCTTCGTTAACAATTTGGATGGCAGGGCAGAGCGCACCCTCAGCAGATCTGCAGATGACACAAAACAGGTGGTGCTGCCATCCACAGAGACCTCGACAGGCTGGGAACCCAGGATGACAGGAACCTCATGAAATTCAGCAGATCGAAATGCCCAGTCCTACCCCAGGGAAGGAATAGCCCTGTGCGTGTGTGCAGCTCTGCAGCCCCTCAGGGTCCTGTTGGATACCAAGCTGACCATGAGCCAGCGATGAGCTCTGGGGGCAAAGGTGGCCAGCTCATTGCCTCAGACAAAAATGCATTTTCCTAAATTAGCTTAATTTTGAAGGTGACACTGTCTAAGTAAACGTATGGGGGTTTTTTTCATTTCAGGAGCGTATTTTACAATTAGGATGCAAACTTTTTCTGGGGGGTGGTGGTAGCAGTTGTTACTATTGACTTTCACATTCCGATACACAGAAACGCAGAAACAAATTCAGTGTTCTGAAATGAAAGCCACGGGGGGTGCGTGTGGAAACCAGTTCTGGGTGGATGTGTGTGCCGGCGCCGTACGCGTGGCCTCTGATAGAACCACCTGAGCGAGCAGCTGTTTGTTTCCCCCCCACATGCAGATATGGCGGATTTTCGAGAAGTGTTTGCCAAGGCGAAGCACATCGCCATTATCACGGGAGCCGGCGTTAGCGCGGAGAGTGGGGTTCCCACCTTCAGAGGGGCTGGGGGCCTCTGGAGAAAATGGCAAGCCCAGGTATGTACTGGTGGCCCATGGCAGCACAGAAGTTTCTGCTCTGTTATTTGGGTTATCAGCTGTTTGGGAAAATCAGTGTTCTTGCAGAGAGCTCTGGGTCTTTCTGCCGCCTCTGTTTTCTTGCTGGCTTGCAGCTTAGCTGTTTGCTCATCTTTTGATGAGCCCTCACTGTTTTCCTACCTCAGGGAGCCTTTTCCATTTTAAACTCTTAAGAACCTTTTACCAGAAAACAAAGGACAGAGCAGGTGATAGTTGTTTCCTTATATTCTTGTGTTCTCATAACACTCTTCAAAAATGTTGTAGGATTTTTTGTTTGCTTGTTTGTTGGGTGACAGGTCTCCTCACTGTCTTTAACTCTTCCACAAGCTCTGTCTCTCTTGCTGGTGTGATCCTGCAAGCATTGGGAGCCACTTGGGGTGGGAGAGGAGGTGGAAGCAGACCCTGTGGGGTGGAGTGACACAAGGGAGAGCACCAAAACGCACAAGCTGTTACAGGTAGCTTGTGAGTCTGATCCTGTGCGGCGCTGCAGATGTTTCAAGTAATGGTTACACTGGCAGGAGCTGCTGCCCCAAATGCCGTGGTCACACGTGCTTTATGGTTGTTAACGATAGCACTCATTAAGGCGTGTTTGAAGTTGAGAAGAGGACAAAGAGGTGAGGTTTTAGAGATGGTTGGAATTTTTTCTTTCAGTGGCTATTAATGCAAATAAAGCGTGTGTGTGTATGAAGGCCTGGTCCTTCTGCATCAGCAAGTTCGTGTTCAGCATTCTCATGCCAGTAGAACTGGGCACTGAAGCATTATGCTGAGATACTCTTTGTTTCAGAAAAGATAAGGTAAAATTACAGTTAAGTGTGAAAAGCCTAGCTTAGACTTTACAGGCGTGTAAAGATAAGATCTTAGACCTGGGTTTTGATAACAGCTGTCACTTGACTTGTGTTACACTTAAGGCAAAAAAGAAATTCCTAGCAAAGGAAATAACATCCACGCAGTGCTGAGGTTTATGGCTGCCATGGAGGAGCTCTGAATGCCAGACATCACATGCACCGAAACATCTCGTCTTCCTTTGGGCTGTGCTAAACTCCCAGCGGCAGCACAGAATAGATTCCACGTGTACAACATAAAACCATGTACCGCACAAGCAATACCAGCCATTTCCCCATTTGAGAAGATACTTTGGCTTGTCATCCTCGTAAGGGTTATTGAACTACATTCCTGTCAGTGGCATCTGGTTATAAATAGTCTGCTTGTGGTTATCTCGTTATGCTGGTAGCAGGGTAAATGGCGGTGTGGTGGCAGGCTTCATCCAGGGAAGCGATTTCCTCTCCCTCCCGTTGGTAGTGATGCCTCGGAAAGCCAGAATCAAAACTCAATAGCCTTGGTGACTGTTAAGCAGGTGTCCTCTATTGCAGCGCTGGGCACACAGGGGATCGCTCCTCCCAGTGAGTGTCCCCATTAAAGACAAATTTCTCATATTTATACGGATTAACTATACATATTCTTTATAATTTCTAGGAAAAGGCAGAGTTACGCAAATTATTTCTAAGAAGTCATTTGTATTAATTCCTCACAGATAGAGCATGCTCAGTGACACTTAGGGGGTCTTCCGGTGGTCTTCAGGGATGAAGGCTGGACGTCTTCCTCGCTCTCAGCGCATGCTCTTTATGCTTCTCCTCCATGCTTATCTGGGCTCCCAACACCTGCACCGACTAGTTAGTTTTTCCACTGAAAACAAGATATACTCTGTCTCCTAATTGGTTGTTAGTCTCATTATTCATGACTCCTCTATCTCCTACTTCCTATAGTTTCAAGGCTGTTGCACTATTATGGTTAAGTTTTGTAGCCGCTTTCGTGAAACAGCTTATGTGATTACAGCCAAATTCTGCTAAAATCGAAAACTAATCTATTCATAAAAACACACAAATTCTTACTTCTTTATCTTCAAGGCTGTTACTGTTGCATTGTTATGGTTAAGTTTTGCAGCTGCTCTCACAAGCAGCTTACACAGTCATAGCTTTCTCCTAAACTAATCTATTCTTAAAGCCGTGAAAATTCTTATATTAAAGTTATATTAATTGTCTCTTAAGCTACACCTATATGAATCTATTCAGCATGATTACATTTCATTGAATCAGTAGAATGAATTGCTGCATCTTTTGCAGGAGCTGGCTACGCCAGAGGCTTTCGCGCGAAACCCTTCCCGCGTGTGGGAGTTTTACCATTACCGCCGGGAGGTGATGCTGAGCAAGCACCCCAACCCCGCCCACGTTGCCATTGCGGAGTGCGAGCGGCGACTGAGCAAGCAAGGAAGGAGCGTTGTGGTCATCACGCAGAACATTGATGAGCTGCACAGAAAGGCGGGCACGAAGCACCTCTTAGAGATTCACGGTAAGAACCAGCTGCAGGCCGGCAGACTCGTGGGGGGAAGAGAGAGCAGAAGTACTGGGAGAAAAGGAATTTGTCTTTAAAATGAAAATACCTTGCATGAAGTTATTCATAATGTTGCCCTGTTCTCTCTTGGAAGTTGTTTCAGGTACTTCGTAGCCTCCTTTAATTTCTCATCTTTCTTTTTTTAATGGAGAACTGTTTCTCCCCACCCACCAGAATGCATGTGAATCCTGACACTTGGCTCATCTTGCTTAGAAAAGGGGGAAATAATCCACCAAGGACTCGCGCTCTGTGGGAGTGATGGTACCACACGGGTATTGCCACTGCTGAGGATAGTATTGGCGAGACCGGCCGTGCCAGCCCTGTTGCTCTCCGTGCTGCTACCTACTGCTTTCCCTCTGTTCTGCCCTTCGAAGACCAACCTGTGGGGTCTTTTGCTACAGGAGGAGGCAGGGGCTGGAGACAGGCCAGAACCCTTCCCTTTCCCTCCTACACCCTTTGTGCTCCCTTCTCTCTTCCCTATAGTTAGTGCAGCCCTCACTATTGCCCTTTCTCCAGCAAAGTCTGGAGGAGCACAACACAGGTGCAGCACGCAGGGCTCGGTGAGGCTTTTGGATCTGGTGAAAAAATGTTACAGGGGTGGAGAAAATGGAGGGTGAAGAGGCCCCTGTGAGGTGCCTTCACTCCACAGGCCCTGCCATAGAATGAAAGTCTTCTGGGACAAAGTGCCATCCTGGTCTTCCAGCACTGTGATGCCTCTTAACTTTAAATATCACAGAAGGTTCCAGCAGGATTTCCCACTGCTGCTTTATGATCTGGACACAGGAAACCTGCACCAACTTTTTAGCAGCTTGCATCCAAGGATAAAGCCTTGAGTAGAGTTTAATTTCAGTCTTAAGCCTTTACAAAATCTGAACAATTTTAAACTCTTGGTTATATTGCACTATAACATGTTACTAATGCTGCAGAGGTCTTGGGGTTGGAGAGTTCTGCATAAAACAGTGTTAACTGGCATATATTTTAAAGGAAATTGTTGTGATTTAAGGTAGAAAGCAGTAAGCAGAAATCCTCTCCCTCAGTGCTATTTTAAATAACAAATTTCCTCTGAAATACTGTTACAAGGCAGCATATTACTCATGTGGTGAGGTAGAACAAGGTGACAAATCATAGCTTAGGGGGACTGTAGCTGCTGCCACTGCGGCCATTCGGCTGAGAGGGCTGTGTCTGTGTTTGCCTGGCCCGCTCTCTGCTGAACTATGACACTGGTCACCCTGGGTTGCTGAACACAAGCGTGCGTACTCGCTGTGTAAACAGAGTCTCATTCTCATGCTGCCACCTTTCAACACGGGGCTGTTACGTTCCCGTAGTAAGTCACCCGCGAGGCGCAGCGCTGTGAGCCAAACCAAGGCCGCCTGGGATAGAGGCAGCCCTTCGTGTGCGCAGCCGTGCCTGGGAGCGACCGCCCCACCCTGACCTCTTCCCTCTTGTGCCTTGCAGGTAGCTTATTTAAAACCCGGTGCACGAACTGTGGGAACGTGGCTGCAAATTACAAGAGTCCGATATGCCCCGCCTTGGCCGGGAAAGGGTAATACAGCATACACCTGCCTGCCAGCCCTGGGTTTTCTAATTGTCTGCCCTTCAAGAGAAGAGGAGCTGCTTTAGGAGCGTACGGGAGTCTCAGCCAACCACCCCATTTTCCTTTAGTAAAATTTTACATGACTGTTCTGAAGCATGAGTGTACTGTTTGGTAACTTGGGTGAGCGCCCACGATACCATCCCTGAGTCCTATGAATGAGTAACTGTCAGCCTCCAAGTTAGCACCACACCACCTGTGTCTTATTTAGAAGAATTCCAGGTGGATGAAACTCTCCTACACCAGCTAATTGCACTCTTTGGGAACGGATGTTAACTCCCAACCTCTTCACAGACTCACACACAGAATCACAGAATCGTAGGGGTTGGAAGGGACCTCGAGAGATCATTGGGTCCAACCCCCCTGCCAAAGCAGGCTCCCTAGCACATGTTGCACAGATAAGCGTCCAGATGAGTCTTGAATTCATCTCCAGAGAAGGAGACTCCACCACCTCCCTGGGCAGCCTGTCCCAGGGCTCTGTCACCCTCACTGTGTAAAAGTTCTTCCACATGTTGGTGCAGAACTTCCTGTTCACCTTCCAGGTTTTTTTATTAAATCGGATACTGACTCCTTAAACTGGACTGCCATCAACCAATACTTGGATTTCCCTCTTCTGCATCTTTTGAGCACCTAGCAGCTTTTTTCCTTCAACTCATCACTAAGAGTCTCATAGTTTCAGGTGTTAACATGCAGATGTGTGAAGCAGTCAGGAGGGAAGCATCAGTTCCCAGGATTCCTGCAACTTAAAACGCTGCAGAAGAATCCTTCAGTCTCCTTTTTCTAGCCATCCTCTTTCTTTCACCATTAAAAAAAAGGGGGCAGAGGGGCAGGTCAGGCATAAGCTCATAGATCTTTAGGGTTTTTTTCCCTTTGCGTTTCACCAGAACTCCAGATTGCTGCATAAGTATTTGTAGTGCCATGGACAGACTTTACCAGCTTATTACAAGTGCCTAGCTCTGGACAGTTCTGGACAAATGCCTGCCTGCCCTGTGTGCAGTGTTTTAGGATCGTTGTAGGTGTTGCAGTTGGCTGAAGTTGCAGCGATTGCTCGACTGGAGAGCATATGCTTTAGAGAACACTGAGTGTTAATCTGTAACGTGCACTTTGTACAACTGAAGATGTGTTTCCATGTTGTAACTGCAGGGCTCCGGATCCTGAAACAGAAGACGCCACGATTCCAGTTGAAGACCTTCCGCAGTACGTACGGGCTGCTTCGGGCTTTGCTGTTACCTCCTCGTGCTTTGTACCTCTCCAAGGCTCCTGTTACTGTTCAAGTAGCTTTGGAAGGGCGTGGAGACATTGTACAGGAGAGAAAAGATGTGGGACTCTGCCCCAGAGAACCGAGTCTGAATCTAAAACTGGCATTACGGGAGAAAAGCAGACAATAGGAGCGTGTACTGGAAGCTTACCAGGATGCTAAAGGGATCGTGTGCCTGTGTGATATTGCAGTAAGACACTAAGTGCTACACAGGGAATGTTTTGTCCCTTGCAGGAGTTACCCACTGTTGGTCAGCCTGGAATCCCATGCTGGCATACAGCCACTGCATAGTCCCGTGCAGGCATTAGATACGCCACAGTGCGTTTTTGTAATGGCTGAAGCTTTGCCATAACTAGTTGCAGGTGCCAGAAGCTGCCGTGTTTTTCATCTGGTGCCTAAGGAAAAGAGGCTAACACGATGCTTCTGTCTTTCAGTTCACTTTCTCCTTAAAAACTCGTTGGCCAGTTGGTTAAAGCTGGTGGAGGCAGAGGTCTGTACATACTGTGTTTTTGTTTCACACATTTCAGTGAAGGAAAGACATGATTAAGTATCTGTGTGACTGGGCAGCACGCTTGTGCATCCAGCACACACCTAGCATGGCATCAGCTGCCTTCAGTCCAGCACATGCTAGAGGAAAGGGTGGAGAGAGCTGTGAAGGAGAAGGAAGAAAAAATGGGGGTAGAGAAGACGTGGCCAGACCAGAATGAAAACTGCTTGGCCGTTTTGCAGGTTGAAATGCCCACATCGGCAGCGTAACGCTGTCCCTCTGTGACTTTTAAACAGGTGTGAGGAGGACGGCTGCAACGGGCTCCTCCGTCCTCACGTCGTGTGGTTTGGTGAAACCCTGGATCCCGACATTCTCACAGAGGTTGAGAAGGAGCTTCAGATCTGCGACCTCTGCTTGGTAGTGAGTAGCGCTTCTTGCCCGTCCAGGAAGCCCAGCTGAAGAGGTTGTGCCTTCTGAGTAAAGGAGGTGGACCTTCCCCAAGGGAGCTAAAAGCCCCTGAGGGACTGACTGACTCCCTAGTGTCAGGTGTGAAACATAAAGCCCTTGAATGTGGGCCTGGCGAAGAGTGGGATCAGGACACTGAACTTTAGGAGAGCAAACTTTAGGCTGTTTAAGGACTTGTTGGCCAAGATCTCCTGGGAGGTGGTCCTTAGAGACAGAAATATTGAGGACAGCTGGCTACTCTTTAAGGATGCCTTTCTGAGAGCTCAAGGGCTCTCTGTCCCTCTGAATGAGAAAGTGGGCAGGAGGGGCAGGAGGCCAGCATGGCTAAGCAAGGACCTGCTGGTCAAACTGAGGGAAAAGAAAGGCAAATACAAGCTCTGGAAGCAAGGGTGTGTAGCCTGGAATGAATACAGGGATGCTGTTCAGACTTGCAGAGATGGGATCAGGAAAGCCAAGGCACAGATGGAACTGAACTTGGCGAGGGATGTTAAAAACAAGAAGGGATTTTACAGGTACATTGGCCAGAAGAGACAGGCCAAAGAGAACGTACCCCCCTTGGTAAATGAGAAAGGAGAATTGGCTGCAACTGATGAGGAGAAGGCTGAGATACTGAATGAGTTCTTTGCCTCGGTCTTCTCTGGCAGCCAGGATTCTCATAATTCTCAAATCCCAGAACCTTGCATCCCTAGAACTCCAGGTGGGAACTGGGGGAGCAAATCCCCCCCACTGTAAGAGCAGAGCAAGTCCGTGACCGCCTCATGAGACTGAATGTCTACAAGTCTATGGGGCCGGATGACATGCCTCCCAGGGTCCTGAAGGAGCTGGCTGGTGTGGTTGCCGAGCCGCTCTCCATCATATTTGAAAAGTCGTGGCTGTCAGGAGAGGTCCCTGGGGATTGGAAAAAAGGTCACATCACTCCCATTTATAAGAAAGGGAGCAAGGAAGACCCAGGGAATTACAGGCTGGTGAGCCTCACCTCTGTGCCTGGGAAGATCATGGAACAAATCCTCCTGGATGACATGTTGGAGCATATGAAGGAAGAGCATGTGATCCGGGACAGTCAGCACGGCTTCACCAAGGGAAGGTCGTGCCTTACCAATCTGGTGACCTTCTATGATGGAGTGACAGCATCAGTGGATAAAGGGAAGGCAACCGATGTCATCTACCTGGACTTGTGCAAGGCCTTTGACACAGTCCCCCACCACATCCTTATCTCTAAATTGGAAAGATGTGGATTTGATGGGTGGACCATCCAGTGGATAAGAAACTGGTTAACAGACCGTAGCCAAAGGGTGGTGGTCAATGGGTCTGTGTCCAGGTGGAGGCCGGTGACAAGCGGGGTCCCCCAGGGGTCTGTCTTGGGACCGGTTCTCTTTAACATCTTTATCAATGACATGGATGATGGAATTGAGTGCACCCTCAGCAAGTCTGCAGATGACACCAAGCTGAGTGGTGTGGTTGACACCCTAGAAGGAAAGGAAGCCATCCAGAGGGGTCTTGACAGGCTGGAGAGATGGGCCCGGGTGAACCTAATGAGGTTCAACACTGCCAAGTGTCAGGTGTTGCACTTGGGCTGGAAGAATCCCAGACATAGATACAGACTGGGAGAAGAGCTTCTTGAGAGTAGCCCTGCTGAGAATGACTTGGGTATTCTGGTGGATGAGAAACTTAACATGAGCCAGCAGTGTGCTCTTGCAGCTCGCAAGGCCAATGGTATCCTGGGCTCCATCAGAAGAGGGGTGGCCAGCAGGGACAGGGAGGTGATTGTCCCTCTCTACTCTGCCCTCGTGAGGCCCCATCTGGAGTACTGTGTCCAGATCTGGGGCCCCCAATACAAGAAGGATGTGGAACTGCTGGAGAGGGTTCAGAGGAGGGCCACGAAGATGATTAGAGGGCTGGAGCACCTCCCCTACGAAGAGAGGCTGAGGGAGCTGGGCTTGTTCAGCCTAGAGAAGAGAAGGCTGTGGGGGGACCTCATTGCAGCCTTCCAGTACCTGAAAGGAGCTTATAAGCAGGAGGGGAATCAACTTTTTTCCAAAGGGTAGACAGTGGCAGAACAAGGGGGAATGGATTAAAACTAAAGGAAGGAACGTTTAGATTAGATATTAGGGGGAAGTTTTTTACAGAGAGAGTGGTGAGGTGCTGGAACAGGCTGCCCAGAGAGGTGGTGGATGCCCCGTCCCTGGAAGTGTTCAAGGCCAGGTTGGATGGGGCCCTGGGCAACCTTGTGTAGATCCAGGCCTGAGGTTGGTGGCCCTGCCTGTGGCAGGGGGGTTGGAGCTCTGTGATCCTTGGGGTCCCTTCCAACTCCTATGATTCTATGAAGGCTGAAGGTCTGCGTGTCCCACCCGTTAGTGAACAGATTCGACAGGTGTGCATCTTGCTCAGCTGGCACCTGCATTTCCTGTGTACTGGTGCGAGAGGTTCCAGAGCTGGGGGTTGGCTAACACTGGAATTTCTCTAACGGTGAAAACCAGGATGGTTTTGATGTTCAGTTTAAAAAAAAAATACAACCACCCACAAAAAACCCACCCAAAATGTTGTAAGAATGTAACTAGCTGTTACCACCAGCTGTTTTGCAAAGTTGTTTATGAGCTATGTGGATTTCACATTGCTGTCCAAAACATTTGTTCAGAATACTGCACTCTGTTCAGAAACTAACCTCAAGTAACAGAAGGGGTGCCTTCTGGGGTATTTTTCTTGAAAGCAAGGTCTGCTGTTCTATTCCTGGGATTTTTTTTTTGTTCATCTGCAGTTACAGTCCCCAAACAGGCTTCTTTGTGCTGTGTCAGCAAAACAATTCCTGATCCCTGTACTGTGTTAAATAGCTACAGAGGTAATGGGACTAAATATATTGATTTGGTTTCATTCCCAAAAGGATCTCCCGTGCTTCATTGGCTTTGCAGATCCAGTGTTCTGAGAAGTGTCCTTACGTTGTGGGTTGGTTTATTTTTGTCTGTTTAACCACTGGCCTGCTACACTCATGATTTTTCGCTCTGTCCCTCCCTGCAGGTCGGGACCTCCTCCCTGGTGTATCCTGCTGCTATGTTTGCCCCTCAGGTATCCGCCAGAGGAGTGCCAGTTGCAGAATTTAACATGGAAGCCACTCCTGCTACAAACAGATTCAGGTAAAGTGGTTCATTTCTAAACTAGCAAGCTTCTGTCCCCTCCATCTTCACTGTTGGTTTATTTTTTCATTGAACTGCTGAAATACTTTTAAATATTTCTTTTAACAACAGTAGTCTAGTTTCTTCCCCGGCGCTTACGAAATGTCATTTTCTTCTCATAAGTAAGAAAAGCTGATTGTTCTTTCTCGGTGGAAATAACTGACACTTGAGCATACACAGCTGTATTTTTCCAAGTGTGAAGCGAGGCCTGTGTCTACGTCCTAGAGGGCCTAACCCCCCACCCCCGGCTCCCTCAGCAGCAGGGCTCGCTAGCTCACCTGCATGGCACACGCATTCGGGCACCACCGTCAGAACAAGCAGCGTGCGCTGGTCACAGAACAACAGGGGCTGGAAGGGACCTCTGGAGATCATCAGTCCAACGCCCCCCCCGCCCCGCCAGAGCAGGCTGCGCAGAACAGCCCCCAGGCGGGTTCTGAATGTCTCCAGAGAAGGAGACTCCACAGGCTCTCTGGGCAGCCTGTGCCAGTGCTCTGACACCCTCACAGCAAAGACGTTTCTCCCCGTATCTAGGGTGGAACTTCCTATAGTGAAGTTTGCGCTCGTTGCCTTTTGCCCTGTCACTGGGGTCCGCTGAGAAAAGACCGGCCCCGTCTTCCTGACACCGTGGCCGCCGCTTCCTTCACCCGGCTGCTTCCTTTCAGGTTCCACTTCCCGGGCCCCTGCGGGACCACGCTGCCGCCGGCGCTGGCCCGCCACGAGACGGAGATCATCTCCTGAGCGCCCGGGAGCGGCCGGCGGGGGCGGAGCGGGGCTGGGCAAGGGGCGGCCGGGAGGAGGCGGCGGGTCTCGCCGGGCTGCCCCCTGCTCCGCTCCCCATGGCAATAAACGGGCGGCGCGGGCCCCGCCGCCGCCTCAAGCAGCCGCTGCCCGAGCGTCTTCTGTCCGCGCGCGGCCGGGGGCGGTTACGGGCCGTTGGGCGCGAGGGGGCGTGCTCGTGCCGCGGGGCGGGGCGCGCATGCGGCGGAAGGCGGGAAGCGCTTCCGGCGCAGGGGTCGGGCGGGTGTGCGGGGCCATGGCGCGGCGGCAGAAGCCGAGGGCCGCGGGCAAGCGCGGGGCGCCCGCCGCGTCCCTCAGCCCGCCCTCCTCGGAGGATGAGGCGCCGGAGGAGGTGTCCTTTGGCGTGGCCAAGGAGGCGGCCGAGACCGAACGGAAGCTCGTGGGGGAGGCGGCCCGGAGGTACGGACACACAGCCCCCCGCCCCAGACGCCCTGCTGCCCGCGCCGCGCCTCCCGGCTCCGGGGCCTGACTGCGTCTTCTTCTGCCCCCCCCCCCCCCTCGCAGGCACCGGGAGCTGCTGAAGGAGAAGCGGCGGCGGCGGCAGGAGCTGTTTACGGAGCAGAAGGTACGGCAGCACCCCTCCGGCCCCCGCCGCAAACCGCGGCCCCCGCCCCCCTCCCCCGCCCCGCTAACTCCCCTGTGCCCCGCAGAAACGCAAGCTGCTGCTGCCCGAGGCCGTGCTGCAGGAGCTGGCCGCCGCGCCGCCCGAACGGTGAGGGGACGGGGAACGGGAGGGGAGGTGGCTTGGGACGAACGAGAGTGTGACTTGGGAGAGTAACCTGGTGCCGTTTCCGTGCTCCACAGACCCGCCGGCGAGGCTGCGGCAGCTGACCGAGGTACGTAACGGGGGCTCAGCCCGGTGAGACCGGGATTTCCCGGCTGTGCTGGAGCTGCACCGGGGCAGTGCTGTGGTACGGAGCTCCCGGGTCTGTCACACAGCGGGCCAGATAGAGCGCTTGTTGCCCGGGGACGGTGTCTGTCTGAGGGCGGATGCAGAGGTGGCAGCGATTGTGTTTTACCCAGTCCCCAGGCCTTCGCAGAAGTCCTTTGCTGTACGGCAAGTTCGGTTAGAAGAGCCTGGGGTGTTTAAGGGAGCAACAGGCGGGGGGTATGACAGAAGAAGCAAGGGTTGCCAAAGGAAGATGACTACAAGTGGGGTTAGGTGTTGGTTGTGTTTAAACAATCCTCTCACCCTCACCTGCCATTGCTGTGGAGCCAGCCGGTGTCATGGCTGCTTTCTGTCCTCATTTTTAAAAACCCGTGTTGCTATACAGGTTTCTCCCCCTCCTGCCAGGGCGATGCTTTCTGCATCAGGGCTTCTGAAGAATAGCAAGTCCAACTGGCCAAAACATGGCGGTTTTTTCCCAGCCTAATTCTTGTTTTGCTCCTGTTCCCTGCCGCTCTTGCTTCATAAGGTTTGGGAATTTTTTCTGGTCTCTGTTAAGATAAACGCCAAGGAGGCAGCACTGCACAGAAGAGGCAAGGCCGAGCCCAGAGGCAGGTGAAGAAAAGCCAGCCACGAAAAGGTGCCAGGTACACTGGGAGAACCTTTTGTCACTGCTGTGACAGTGGAAAGTCGTGCTAGCTGGTGGTGGGGCTAGTTTTGACACCAGGGAACCACTCCGGGCGTGTGAGGGCCCATGGCGACAGCCTGTGAGTCTCATCCCAAGTGGTTTTTTTAACATACTGTTACAGAGCTTGGCTGAGCATCAGCAACAGGCATGGGCCCTGTTGTGCCTAAGCAGCAACGCACTGACTGTAGTCTGTCTGTTGTTCTGGGCTCTGCAGCTACAGGGATGTCTTTCCATTTCCCCTAGGTCACAAGGGAACTATACGGCCGTGTGCTTGAAAGATCAGAGTTTAACAGACCTCCACCTGCAGCTCGCCAGAGACTTCTTAAACACTCAGCTCTACGGACCGGGCACCAACCGGGTGCAGGGTAAGCAGCTTTCCTTCGGTGGGGCTGCAGCCTGGTCTCTCTCTAACAAGCTTGGTAACTAGTTATCTGTCTCCCTTTCAGCAAATGAGTTTTTTTCCCTTGAAAATAAGAAAAACCCCGTTAAAAAAGCTGCAGTTCAGTTTGTGGACAAATCTTGGGGTGAGTATAAAAAGGGGGAAAGTTGGTACTTTGTGCATATGGGGTTTAAGGGCACATCTTTCAAATAAATAAAGCTTTCTGGTGCCAGAGGGCTGTGACCTCCTGACTCAGAGAACTCGAATACAGGGAGGGCAGCGGGGCTGTGCAGCACATGTGTGTGAGACAAGGTGGAGAAATGGCTTCAGCTTTGGTACAGGAACAGCATCGGGACCTAGTGCCATGATTACCTGTTGGAATAAATGTTACTCAGCATTGTTTCAGCCTAACAAAACAACAGAGTCATGCCATATACATGTAAAATTACAAGATCCCAGAGCTTCTAGAGCCTGTTTTTCCATTTTCCATATTCGTTACATCACATGTGCTCCAGCTGCAGCCACACACTGCCCGTCACCACCAACACTAGAGGCTGATGCCCAGGAGACAGAGCCTGCTTTTCAGGCACTGCCACACCCCCAGCACTGCTCCTGGAAGAAGTTGGTACCCCTTGCTGGGGCATGGCACCTGTTGTATGTAAAATACAAGAGGAACTTTGTCAGCTTTCCAGTTGGTTCTTCTCTTCTGAAATGCTTAATCAACAGAAAATGGTAACAAACAGCTTTGTGTACTTTTTTTGGGTTTTTTTCTTTGTTTGTTTAAGGTCAAGAAAAAAAGCAAAAAGCAGCAAGGTTTAAGCAGCGTTGGCTTGCAACACAGATTAAGAACTGAGCAGAAGCCAGCTTCTTCAGAAGACACAATTAAGGACTATTCCTGAAGTTAGTCTCAACCTGAGGACGATTGCACCACACCTCGGGGAAGCAGTAACCTTCAGAAAGCTGTTCCCCAGCTGACCTCCCTGTTCTCTTCCTGCCTTGTCAAGTGGCTGGAGAGGCTCAGAAAGGCAGCTGGGGCCCTGCCCTGATACACAACAGCTGGTTTTAACCCCGGGCTTGTACAGCTGCCTCCATGAGGCAGTGTCTCTGCAGAGAATAAAGACAAATGATGTTGTACTTACTGTTCTGGATGCTGCATTTCTTAAGAGCTATCGGTTATTCCTGCTTTTCCAGTTACTTGCATCACTGGAGGAAGGCTGTCCCTGAACATCAGAATCCTAAAGGGTGCTCACAGTGTAGCAGGGTGCTTCCTTTCCAGGCTTTCCTCCCCACTTTTCTGGGAGTAGGAGTAAGTCTCCACCCCTGCCCTGCCAGCTGACTTGGCAAGACTGCCAGTAACCCTTCAGCTTCTGACAGCGCAGGCGCTGTGGTGCCCTGGCACAGGGAAGGGACATCAGCGAGTCACCCCGCTGCTTCTGCTGCGTTCATGGGTTTGCCGGAGAAGCCCTGTCCTAGGACAGAGCCCCAGAGGCCAGGGAACGCAGCACACGAGGCCATGCTACCGTGTACGTAGAAGGAAGTTTTTAATGGCTGGTTAATTATGATATCACTACATTTTATTGCAATATAGTACTATTTAAGCACTTTTAAAAATGCAAGGTGTACAAAGATTAAATTAAGACTGTAAATTGACTAAATATTTGGTTTTTATATAAATAGGTCATAACCACACTGTGTTGACATGTAATACTGTTATAATACAACAGTTAAACTGGTGAGTCTACACAACAGAAGCTGTCTGTAGTTAAACAAGGAAACAAAGTTGGAAAGACCATGTTAAAACAAAAAAACTACTAAGATCAACAGGTTGGGATTGTAAGTAGCAACAAACATATTCACTCAGCTCCTGAGTAATTCAAGTTTTACAGTACACATTAAAAAATATCATTTCTTCCCATCAACACTATATATCCAAACCATCAGGTGTTTATGCATTTTGCAAATTACACTGATTGAACTATGTAACAACAATGGGGGTGGAGGTTGGCAAGTCATCCTGCTCGATGTTTACATCACCCACATGCTAATACATCCGTGTCTGCTAGTCCGTCCCACCACAGGGTAGCAGGATTTTTGGTTTGCTTTGGACAATCGTTTGAAGGATTGGTACTCGTCAATTTGGATGTCTGACATGATCAGTGATACTTTCAACTCTTAGTTGTCCGAGAGGTTTAAAGATGGAAATTTTCTCCTAACACTAAGTTAGAAATCATTCGCATCATGCTGTAAACTAGGAAGCAACATAAAGCAACAGACTTGTCCTTAGTACATAATTAAAATTCCAAATTCCAGTCGGCAGAGCTGGTCTACTTTCCTTGCTGAATATGCCACAACACCTTTCAGATCTTCCAATGCATAGCTAGTGTAGGTAGTCCTCCACCGTGGCGAACGCGCAGGATCCGATTCCCGATCGAGCCATCAATCCCAGACACTGTGACGCCTGTCCCATTGCTAGGGCAAGTGGTGGTTGCTTTGGCAGGTTGTGAGTCTCTGGAGGAGGATCAACAGTTGCAATTAAAACACCGGATCTTACAGCAACACACTGAAAAGTTTCAGGTGAGCTTACAACATTCACTTAAAAATTCCTGTTGACTTGCAAAGTTTGCTCTTACAGTAGAGACTGAGCAGGAGCAACAACGTGGCCTTTTCAAATTCCCCGCTTAGCACCACTACTGAACAAGCCTAGTTTTGCTCTGAACAACAGAAGATGACATCTGTTACATTCATATGTCCCTAGAACTACCCCTCTTTCCCAAAAAGAGCAAACCATAACACTGCTACGCTCTATCTGCCGCTCAGCCAGCCCAGCAACCCCTGTACAGCGAGCAGCTGGAAGGCAATGTACCCGTGCCACGCCCGAAAGCCAGCAGGCCCCTCCTTACCTAGTATTGCACTGTTCAGTACAGAGCACACGGGTTCTCTTTGTATCGGGTCAAGCTGGTTCCCAACAGGGCTGCTCCAGGGATCGGAATATGCAAGTAAACTGAAGGCGTCCTGTGGAAAGATGTTTGGGTTCTCTTACTACACCTCACAGCTGTATTCTACTAGTGAGGACAAGGACCATTTTCTTCACCCATTTTGACTGGCAGTCACAAAGGTGATTGTCAGTGTCCTTCACTGACACAACAGGGTAATAAGGTAGTGGAACGGGACTTGCTGTGTTCTGGGCAAGCAGTAGTTTTCCCAAAAGACCCATGTCAGCACTGTGTGATGGGGAAAGAGGGAAAACCAGACTGAACACTGCACGCAGTCAGTCCCTGGCAGGGGAGTTCTTTTCCAGAGCAGCCTCAAATCAAAGTAGAGTAACATACAGAGTACGGGACAGAGCACAACTCAGGCATCTGCATCAATCCCCTTTCTTGCAGTTCATTTATCATTAGAGCTGAAAACAGCACTTGGATCCAAGAAGCCAGGCTCTTGGGTACGCAGCCAGGAAGGAGACGAGGGAAGCGCTGAATTCATCTCTGGCTGTAGCTGTATTACAGCATGAAGCTGTCATCTTCCCAGTGAACATGCTACACAGACAAGACAGGAGACAGCGCTGCACCGCAGCTGACTAGAATACTGCTCGCAGACAGACAGACACACCAACGAATTACAGAAGGCAGAGCAGAACAGTACTGCAATGCCACGCACGCTGTGGCCAGCGCTGCAGAGACTCAGGCCACCGTCTCGAGGTCACGCGTACCTTGAGCATCTTCTTGTTCGCCGTGTTTTTGCCACATTCTCTTCTCAGCTGCTCACTCATCGCTTGCAACTCTCTTCCAAAATGGATCATTCTTTCGATAGCTGCTTGGCTGCCACCACAGAGCTGACGTCTTAACTGGCTGGAATCTACTTCTGCAAGAAGGATATCGTCATCATCACCTCTAACGGAGCGGGTAGTGACAACCTACAGGGCTAGAGGTCCTGCACCTGCTTCACTCCAGACACCTGCCTTCTCCCAGAGACAGCACGTGGGGCTTTCATAAACACTAGGAGATGTAAGTTAACTAACAGCCAGCAAAGGCCAGCTATAAAGTGCTGTTACTTTTGAAATGGGCAATTTAAAACTAACTATAAACCAAATTTTGCCCTAAAATTTTCTGAGAGTTTAAAATTATTGACAGCAATAAAAGTCCAGGCAGTTCTGCCTTTTCAGTTCTTGGCCACTGCAGTTCTAAAGACACACCAAATCCATAGCTGCTAATAGAGGGTAAAAAAAAACAACCCAGCCTCTACTCTTAAACAGCCCCAACAGATATTGGCACAAGGCAATCATTTAGACTGTTCATATTCCTTGCAGAACGTATTAGCTTAATAATTTGAATGTTTCAGGGTTCTGTAATCATGCAGAACACAACAATTTGATTTCTTGACTCTTTGCTACAATATTCCCCAGTACAAGTAATGTAAAAAATAGCAAGGCAGTGTATTATTAGTAAACCAACCCTCAGCTTCCCTGGAAGTTCTGCCTCTCAAATTTACAACTAAAGCAACCTGTAAAAAAAAAACAAAAAAAAACCCCACACCATGTATTATCCAGTCCTTGCTTCTTTTCATCACTGAAATCAAGTTCTGAATCAGAGTTTTGATGTAATTAACCATAAAGCCAATCTTCTTTCTGATTTTAACATTGCTATGTAGTGATGTATTTTGACCACTATTTCAAACAAGGATTTGTAAGCATCCCCCTTTACTTCCCCACCCCCTTTGCACATGAGCATATCAGCTCTGGAAAACATCTGACTACTTAACATTACATACACAGCACAAATACTTCAAAAAAGCAAACCACCAAAAACCCCAAGAAACTCAAACTGTGGGGAATCAACAATGTAGGTCAAGAAGCCACATTTCTTTTTAACAAAGGTGAAGCACCCACAAGTCTTCACACAGTGGTGCTTGTTGCTAGCTGCAGCCCAATTCAGGGCATCACTTCCCAAAGGCAGAAAGCAGCGACATTAAAAAACCCCACGCACAGCTCTGCGCCCTGCACAGTGGCGTCGTGTCTGTCACAGCACGCCTCTGGGGGAAAGGCTGCGAGAGAGTCAAGTAGCACTTTGGGTTTTCTGTCCCAGAGAATAACTGCCAGCTTTGTTGTTACCCATTTCAGAGCACAAGGCAGGAAATGAGTCTGGCAATTTCACTCTCTCCCCTTCAGGGCTGCAGCAGACTCTTTTTTGCTTGTCAACAGTCACCTACTATTTACCAGCAGCGCTGCCTCAGTGGCAGCAGCAGGCACCCTCAGAACTCTGAAACCCTTCAGTACCACTCAGCTGTGGAAGTTTCCCATCCACATCCCAAGTCTCACGTTTCATTCAAACCACCTATGAACTGTGGTCTGGTTAAATGCATGGATGGAGAAGATGGTGCTGCGACCGCAGAAAAGGCTGGGCTGCGCTCCTCTGCCACTTCCAACTGGCCAGCAAGAGCATCTGTTGCCTAAGCTCCAGCCTGCAGGCACTTTAGGGACCTCACTGCCTTTACCTGGCAGGGGTGGTTAGCACCGCGACTGACAGGGTCAACAGCATTTCTGTTGTGTTGTGGGGACCGTCAGAGGGTATTTTAACACTCATTTGTCACTGTCATCAACAGGTATGACTTAGTATAATGCAGGTTAAATAAAGCAAAGCTGGTTTTTTGAGACCACAACTATGTAAAACCGGGTAGTTTTTAGTGGAAACCTTTTGTTGTTGTTTTACACCTCAGTTCCCAATTCATACTAGCACTTTGCACTCAGCAACAGAAGCAATTTGGAATTTCTACTCTTACAGTCGGGTGCAAAGATGCCATGAGAACCACAAATGGGAAGAGGACTTCAGGGAAGAGGAAGAAGCAGCCTGCCAGCCCTAACCCAGGCGTGCGGCACAACTGGCTGGTTCCTCTCCAAAGTGCCTCCTTAGAAATTGATGCTGGTGTCAAATATCCACAGTTTACCAATTTCCCCTGTTCTCACACTGGCATCAGACACCTCAATCAGTGGCTGTAAGATTTACACCTAATAACAGCAAATCAAACAAACAAACAAAGGTAAGATTTGAGCTAATATCCCTAACTTTCAAGTTGGGAAGCATTGCAAGTAAAAACATAACCTTGTTGCCATCACTTAATAAAAATGTAAGAAATATCACTGCAGACCCATTTCTGTGTCACATTCTTCCATTTCGTGATCATGTTTAGAACTACCATTTAGGAAGCCATTGGATGAAGTCTCAGCAACCCCATTGGAGTAGTGATCTGTTTCCATGTCTACATCATTGCTGGAAGAGAGCAATAAGAAAGAGGTTTACTCAAGCACATAGGGGTTACCTTCTTCACAACTTCCATACAGTGCTTCCTACCACTGTTTTTTCCATAGAATCTGGTGACACCAGAGCACCAGGGAAATTTTAAGGCTCACAACTAACATTAGCATTCAGCAAAATAACATTTTCAGATGCTGAAAAATTAAAGATGTCCACCATCATTCAGGAGTAAGTAGTATAACACTTCCTACATGCACACCAAAAAAGTTCTTACCTTGTTTATCTATCCAGATGTGTATAGAGCTGGAGAAAATGCATTAACAAATTATACCATTCCCACCTTTTTTTGTTTAACACAGTTACAGCCTCATTCAGGAATATCCTATTTAGGCTAATAATTCTTTCCAAAAAGCTGTGACCTCTCATCTACTCTCTATGGAAGGCCAAGTGAAAAGAAGAAAAACCCAAAGCAAATACTGAGTAAACCAAGATGCTGAAGAGATACTCGGAGGCAAATTCAGACCACATAACTCCTCCCCACACTTTGCAGGAGGTCACAGAAGCACTTCTAGAAAATGCCAGCATGGCTTCAGGGACTAAGCTTTGCTGACAGTTACATCCCAGCCTCTTCTATTTCATCATGGAGAATGAAAACCTAAAACCTCTCTCAAGATCAAAGGGATTTAATTTAGAAGCTTGATATCTGGCTTTTGAGCAGCCAACCTTTCTTTAAGGAAGGAAAGTAAAAGGCCCCTCTGACTGGGCAACACTGCAGCCAAGGAACTGTCTTCCTTCTGTGAGAAATATTAGAGTTGCCTGGACACTGCCAGGCTTCTTTTGCAGAGGCAGCTGCTGACACAAACGCAGATCATGAAGTTAAAAATGCAAATTGTTACTCTTACTCCTGCTCCACGCCCACACCCCCCAATCATCACTATCCAACTGAAATACTTTCTGTTATCACCACATCATCACGCCCTAGTTGTTGGTTTTGGGAATCCATCTTTGACACCACAGTTGAGTACGGTTATATTTCACATCAAGTTAGGTTCTGCTGGCTCTGTGCAGCCCAGAGCTTAATATTTACTGGTTATGAATAACTAGGTTAATTCATCTGCTTTCATTTTCTGACTTGAACATGTCTGCCCAAGTGAGGGTGACTAGAACAGGCAAACAATTCTTGTGCCTGCAGTGGAAGGCAGGCTGCATTTCAGAGAAACCTCTATCATGTTTACATTGCAGGTACTGCCACAGAGTATCTGGAAAACTTTGCTACCTACATGCAACATGCTTCAATCTGTGTCAGCAACCCAAATTAAAAGCCCAAGTGCCAGAGAGCTAGTTAACCTTCCCTATGCCCTATGCAGTTTCAAAACTGACCATGAATAGCTGTAAGCGAGACAATTTATTTTTGTCCGTGATGTTTCTTTAACCAAACAGGAAGAAACCATCTTTTGAGCTTGAGCAGCTAAAGGAAAACCAAAGCACACTATAGAGTGATCACAAGCTGTTGACCCCAACATGTTTTAAGTATCCTTGAAAACAAGCACATCAAATCCCACTGAGAACTCTGCTCTGCAATACAAGCATGTGCACAACACAAGTCCCAATGCAAGTTAGAAGCAGCTTAAGTTTATTCACCTGGAATAGCTGTTAACCTGCTGTGATCTTGATACATTTATGTTGTTGAGCTCTGGTACATTCAAGCTGGTGGTGGTGTGTTTACTGTGACAGTAAGATTGATGCGCTTTATTTGATATTACTCCATTACTGCAACTACTTTCAAACCCTGAAAGAAAGTTTTGAAAACTGAGGTCATCTACAAACTCATTTGTAAGCACCAATTTATAGAAGTCAAGGAAGTACAGCTCAATTATTCCTGGTCAGTAAACGCTAGATTTGCCAAACAAACCAACCCAAACCCTCAGCCTCCATGTCTCAGGTATTGGCACCTTTAAGGTTTCTACAGCACAGCTGTTAAGCATTATTTAACAGTTACCAGTATGTACATGAGAAGGTTTTTTCAGTTGTACCTACACACCAGTAAAACAGAAACCAGCATCAAGGTAAAATAATGTTTTAGAAATGACACATGGTTTCTGAAAGATCTGAAAATCTTTTCTAGACCACTGCAGTCATCATGAATGGGAACAGACATTCTAATCACATAATTCTCTTGATAAAAACGCAGTAAAATTGAGTGCTGAAAATACTTTACATATTGCTACAATTAAATACAACCTCCCTCCTTCCCCATATAATTATTTTAATTGTTGATATTGTGCTTTACTAAATAAAATTACACCATGCTGTGAAATTATGGTGTCTGGCTAAAATCTCTTCTGACCCTTCTAGAATATAATTGAGAAACTACTGTTGGAAGCAAACATGTAATTGCCAGTTCTATCAAGCCCCAAAGCAGGAGCTCCCCAGTATCTTCTATAGTAGAAAGACGTCACGGGAAGGGCACTTTATAAACAAAACAGCTGCTGCCATTCAGGAAATCCCAAACCTCAATTCTAATAATGCATTTGTCAACTTGCTTATTAAGTGGTACCTCTGTTTTCAAAATTTAAGAGTTAGAGGTACTTTCCACAATGCATCCCACCTGAAGAACCAACAGAAAATGTGAGTAGACCTCCGACTCACGCATGAGACAGCAGAGTCTTGACACTGGGAAGAAAAGCAAATATACCATTGGTGGGGTATATCCTCCACATCAACTTACCAGAAAAGTGTGTGCTGCTCCCTTTGCCTGTTGCCAAATTGTGGATATTCATTCCATGGCTGGGACTCATACTAGGACTACTGAATGACCGTGGGCTAACAGGGTAACTATCTTGAGATTTTGGACTGTGGCCTCCCAAACACCGCACTTCACTGTCTGTACCATTCACCATCTCTATAAACTGGCGCACCCTAAACAAAAGGCAAAAGAAGTTAAGCTAATAAAACAATTTACACATTGCAATTCACCAGTGATAGCAATGATTTTAGTGTTAAATAGACAAAAAGTCTGACTCAACAAAACGCTGGATGTCAGTAACCCGATCACCAATAACCTTTGGAGCATTCAGCCAAAAATACACAATTACAAAATTTGTGAGGGAGGAGAACAGGAATATTATCCTTCGAGGACAGACTCTGTCAGTAAGTCCTCAAAGTTAAGAGAGCTAAACTCTGTTTTCTGAATTGCTTTGTTTTATTGGCAGGGGCATGGTTATTTCTTGAGAAGGATATGTCTTTACGTTGCC
Organism: Porphyrio hochstetteri; assembly: GCA_020800305.1. NCBI lineage: Eukaryota > Metazoa > Chordata > Aves > Gruiformes > Rallidae > Porphyrio > Porphyrio hochstetteri. Next base: position 100,373,865 of record CM036906.1, on the reverse strand, counting down.
ATGTCTGTCATTTCTCTCAAAGTGAATGAGAACAGTTTGACTGTCTGGAACAGTAAGCATTAAACAGTAGCTCTTAACATGGAACATTTGCACTAGAAACCAGGTTGAAAAGCAATCTCATATACAAACCTTCCCTTTAGAGGCTATTCTCTTTGTCAATCTTATTTTAGATAAGGAGGTTTTACTACAGACTACAGCTTTATGTTTTAGGCTTGGATAGGCTTAATACAGCAGCAAAATTTAGAAAGTCAGACTGAGGAAAAGATAACACACAGTTGACATTGAGTGAAGTCTTTCATCAAAACGTTCGCATTGTGTGAATTCTGTGCTAAGTCTGCAGTACTATCACATGAATTCTGTTCAGCACTTGAGCGTGACAGACTTCAAACACATTCCAAGGTACTTAACTGCACATTAAAATTAAACTGCTTTGTTCTTATAGGAGATAACCAATTTTTTCCACATTCAAACACTGCGACGTGATACGAATTCTGGAGAATGAGCGCAGCTGGCAAGTGAAAAGCCAGAATGAAGGTGACTACTGTGTGCCTGGGAAGCCAAGAGAACTCCTTGGGATTTATGGAACTGCCACAGGGTTAGCTGGAGGTTTCTAGTAAAGTGACATGAGTTAAACAGCTCATTTAAAGTCAGTCACCCATTTGGAGGAACAGACCAACTTATGCCAACAGGACTCTTACTGCTCTTGAATATGATACTGTATCAGTTTTCATTCTAAGTTTTACTTGACACCCAAACTGATTAAAGTGAATTTTAAAATTACAAAAGCTTAGTACTAGAGAACAAGTCTACAGTGAGATGTGAATTATGCTGCAAAACAGGACCTTGATGACAAAACCTAGTTAAACATGTAGCAAATCATACAGCATAAAGTGAACTATACACATTTTCTAAAAAAAAAAAAAAAAAAAGAAAAAACCACGCTGCTTAACTTTGTTTAAGTTTCTGTGAAAGCTTTAAATGAGTAACTGTCTCGTCTCAGAAGGTACTGTGCCATCTATAAACACACATCTGTATAATTTGAAGACTCACTTTAATGCAAATAAGAGATTAGGATTTCTTTCTAGTAAACTTGGATACAACTGTTGTGTTGTTTCAATGGCTTCTCCCATTCTTCCTGCTAAAACCAATTTCTGAATTCCTGTTCACCAAAAAACAAATAAGAGATTAGGATTTTTTTCTAGTAAACTTGGATACAGCTGTTATGTTGTTTCAATGGGTTCTCCATTCATCCAGCCAAAACCAATTTCTGAATTTCTGTTCACCAAAACATCAGTTAAATGGACAGTTTACGAACTAATACATGTAAATAAACAATTAAAAGACACTGCAACCATCAATCAACACGGCTTTTTCCTCTTAGAAAAAAAATACCATAAAGATCATGCTTCCTTAAAATGTTCAACAGGAGAATTTAAGAACTGCACTCCACCTACATATCTCTACAAGAGTACTCAATATTTTTATTTATTGCCAGCATACAACTACTTTGTACTCAGATCACATATTTAGAGCTATCTTAAGATTGCAGACACTCTTCTGCAATTTATTTCTCATTTTCACACCTTTATAAATAAGTACATACTAAACTATCATCACCCAAGAACATCCAAATTGCATCCCACTCCCACAGGTTCGATTTTGACTAAGAAAAACAAAATTTAGTCTCTCTCACCTACAATACGTACTTCCAGACAGGTTACAGTTGACTAAACCCCTCCACACCAGTCCCTGCTTCAGCTGACACTTCCGCTGCTGTGACCTGGCTCAAGTCACAGCCAGCCTCACAGCTCCACCCACCAATAGAGAAATTGATCCAAATGAAAAATAGCCCAAGGAAGGGGTTATTTATCAACCAGAGCAGTTTCCCCACGTGGTATGTCATGCAGTCACACAAATGCCTGTGTCCATACAGCAGGGATTTAAATGAACAGGGGAAGGCACTATTTAATCAGGCTTCCAAACAGCACTGCCACAGCAATTTAGAAATGAACTGCTGTTTGTTCTCCTCTTCCACTTCCCCCTCACAACAGTACGCAGGAAAATTCCAATTTAACTTACAAAGTATTTTCTAATCTCTATTTCTTTTCACAGTTCACAGTCTAAATGTTTGTCAAGTCTAATGTCTATATTCCTGTTTGTGCCTGACCATTAGTTCTCACAAACACTCCTTTAGAGACATTACACACATTTTTCTATTCAAGAGAAAGGCAACAGGTAATTTACCACATTCTGCTACACCAAATCAGTCCCAAAGCTTTAGTGCAGAAGTTCACCCTGAACAGCTGCACGTGGGTCTGTAACTTCACATGACAGCAAAGAACTGTACTAGAGAGTAGTGCTGAAAGGAAATTCTACAGTAATGCTTAAGAGAAAGTTTAATGTAATATTTGTTTGAGGAGGAAAAAAAAAAAAACCAAGGATGCAACATGCTTTCCAGCCTTACTTTGTCTATTTTTAATGGAAGCTAATTCTTCTAGCACAGTCTGGTCTGTGGATCTGGCGAATGCCTCTGCTGTTGCACAGTATCCATGGTGAACTAAGTAAGATGACACCATTCTAAAAATAAAAACAAACCCCAGAAACAATTGTTAAATACAGGTAAGAAACCCAAGAACTTCTAGCGTGCAAAAAACCTTTTTTTAAAAAGAAAAAACATAACAACTGAAGAATTCGATCTGAAATTCAGGAATTTGTCAGACAAAAGTAATTCAGTTAAGAGTCAGGATCGTCTTCAAAACACTGTACAGAAAAAACAACAAAAAACAAATGTATCATTTTGTTATGAATTTTAATAAAAACAATTCATCACTCAAAGAGCCTCAATTAATACACTACCTGCTAATTCAGTTTGTTTTGGTTTTTTTTTTTACTTATTAATACACATAAATGTATTGTTTTGTTTTCACAAAAGAAAAAAACCACAAGCCCTCAACCATAACTTTTCAAAGTGAGACACTAATAAGCCACAGCTTAACCTGGCATACCAAAGGCTGAAAATACAAAGGGAAACTTCCAGAGCCCAAAGTATTAAAACCACAGCAATTTTTCTAAACTCCTCAGTCCACATTAGATAGGTCAAACCTGAATGGACTTACACTCATCATTTCACCCCCTTAATTATTAACAATGTAGGTAACTCTTCCCCAAACATGTATTCATGCTCAATTTCACACGTTTATCAAACCTGTTAACAAAACCATTTGTACTAGCTTCTAATCCTATTCAGAATTTTTTCACAGTAGGTACACTGTTTGAAAGATCTCTGAAATCATGCAACCATTAGCTTATGGAGTTTTAAATGAACAAAGTCTTACTTCTGAATCATTGTCTGCCATTCTCCTTCCCGATCTCCTATTGGAAATCTGTCAATCTGTGCTTGAATTTTGGTTCTCCACTCTCGCATATAGTCTTCGATATCAAATACAAAAGGGTGTTGTCCAAAATTAGCATCCACAACCTCTCCTGGTGTTTGAAGGCCTACTGTAGGGTACAAGTTTGGCTGCAAGAAATTTTTTCATTAGTTTTTTTCTTCTTATTCTAAATTCCCCACTTTCTTTTATTTTCATTTTTATTTTATCCCACTGCCACGACTGGTGTGAAGAAACAAACACCTCTGGATCATCTGTCCAACAGTTAAAGCATCTTCTACCAATCCAGAAACACAATGTCCGATTAATTCTATTCCCAGTGGTCATTTTTTATTTTGAGATAAGCAGCCTTACTGATCCTTCTCTTTCTAGTCAGAAAATGCACTTTTTAAACTGTCCTAATGTTTACAGCTTTTGGTTTCAATTTTACAAAATACCAATTTTTAAATTATTTTTAATGACCAGGTTTAAAGTTTCTTTTAAAAAGAGAACAAAAATTAAACTTACAAAGTGGGCCATTTTCCTTTTGGGGTGAAATACTTAAAACATCGCTGAATTTTAGTGGTAAGAACTGACAGGATAGAGAACTCATTAGCCTCAAAGTCCAAGTGTAGTGCCTAAAAAGAACTGCAACAGTGCATTGAAGTTCTCGTGAATTCCTGGACTTGTATCTAGAAAAAGACTTCAAAGCATTTATTGTCATCTCAGTTTTATTTTCTGTCCAGAGATTAGGTCTCCATGCCCAATATAAGAAAAGTAAAATCTGCCTCTTGGGATTAAAGTAACTTTCTCAAGTGCGGCTAGCATCTCAGCAATGGCAACGCAATCAGCTGGGCTTTTGTGTGGGTGGGGCTTTGCTGTGGTCTGTTGGGGTTTTTTTCATTTATACATATACCTACCTCATATTTACACTCCAATCAATGGTGGTATGTTACATTTTTATGCTGAACTACAGAATAAGCTAAATAAATTAAAGCTACCAGAAAGAAGTTATCAACATGCAGGTCAGTAAGAACACTGAAGCCCAGTGAAATTAAAGAGAACTATTCTGTTTGTTACAACCATGCCCAAGCCTATCTAGCTGCCCCCTCCCCTTTTTTTTCTTGAATAAACCTTGCTCATACCATTACCTAGTCTAGGCTTACCAACAAAGCACAAGTCTCAAATCTTTTAATGAGATGAAAACAATCGACTCTAATGAGGAAGGGCCCAGCTTCAAACTTCAGATGACAGTGTCCATTTTCCTGTGCTGGTGCCATGTGCTAGCAAACAGCCCTGCTGATATCTCACCGATCTGGGACAGCTGTAGTGGCTTCCTACACAAAGCACCCAGCCCTGTGTCATGAGCTTCAGTTCTCCTTAATACCCATCCTTGCACCTTAAGGCCATAGCAAATGGAGGGGCTGGCCAGATGGAAGTGTGTCACACACTGTACCCAAACCAGATTAAATCAGAAATGAAGTGAAGGAGAAAAAAAACCCAAAAACACACAAACAATTAAGTGCAGTACCATGCCCGTACAAGTAGAATAGGGAACACATAACAATTTTAAGGGAAGTACAATTTAACTGACTCAAAAGCTAGAAGACTTCAGGTATCTGCAGCTTTCTTTAAAAAAAAAAATTACTTTGATATGTTTGAACTTATGGAGTGAACAGTATAGAAAAGGATTTTGAAAATCAGGCACCAAGCATGAATTACAGTGACCATCTCTTAAGTAGCTACCCTTTTTCATTACGATGCACAACTGCATACACACACGTACACACATGCTGGCATATGTGTTTAATCTAGCTCTGCCTTTGTATCTAAGGCCTGCATGTGTCAAACAAAGTATCTAATAACTCCTGGCGTGTATTATTTTCTGCTAAGCTTCCATTAGAAATGCCTGAATGTTAAAAAAAAGGCAAAGAAAAACCCCTGTGAGGATCAGTGTAAAACAAAAAAAACTTTCTGCTTCAATTAGCAAATCATCATTGAAATAAGGAGAAATATCTGATACAAAATTGCTTAAGATTAGCATTGTATTTCCAAGAAGCAGAAGGTAAAGGCAAGTCATATTTGAAACATCTGTTTATAATACACATCAAAGCTGTTTGAAAATGCACTTATCTTACCGGTAAATCTGTGAAAGCGATGCCTGTAACAAAGAGAAAATTATGATTAATTTCCATATGTCTGGATTCTAGCTTCATTTTCTTAAGTGTATTATTATATGTTCAGAAAACTCACCCAAACCATCTCAGAAAACAGGTATTTAAGTATGGTAACTTCTATGATGCTTAGGCACAACTGATGTGTAGTAAAGAGCAATACTTGGCAAAAATCCAGTTTACATCTAAAAGCACTCGATTTGCCTTCAATTTTTCAAAATAGGGCTTGACATTTAGCAAACATCATGCAGGTATGCAGATTTAAAAGTATGAAAACTCTGCCTAGAGATTAAAATGAACAGGAAAAATAGAATATCTGAATATATTTTTAATTTGCAAGTCTTAATGCTGACAGACCAAGACTTAACGGCGTCTTTTCTTGTTTAATATTACTTTTCTTCCTTCGCAGCATTATCGTTCCACGAGCAGCATGTGCCTATACACTCCAAACCAGTCTGGAAAACGTTTCACTCTAATCCACAGCAGGGTGTTTTGGTTTTCAAACAGTATAGCATCCCTCTACCCATAAGACCAAGGCAATGATTTTGCTGTCTTCAGGATCAGAGAAAAACCTGACCTCTATACTCCTCAGGCACTTCAAGCAGTTACTGGGGGTGAGGCAGCAGTTACTTTCAGTGAAAAAGTAAATACCAGGAAGTCTTCGAACAGCTGAATGGTAACAGCATTCCAAAATTTCCTTCATTGTTGCAAGTGATTCTTCAAATATTTTTTTTTACAAGTGCATAATGATTTGAATCCACATACTCATTGCTGGATCTTCAAATTTAAGATTAAAATAGTTAATCTTTTGGCCTAAGTTCCATCCCCATTCTTCACCAACCTTTCAAATCTCAGAGCATCAGAATTCCTTACATCTTTGATACAGCAGAATAACATATAGAGTGAACCTAGTTCCTCTCATCATATCTCAAAGCTGTAACTTTATTTATTACCTGTTTACACCCTAACTTTTCCTAAGCTATTACAATTTTCTCTGTTTAGTTCATTTTGGAATCCAACTCAACCTTTTCCAAAATAACCATGGCAAGAGACAAGACAGATAAATGACGGCTGACATATTGGGGGATTTTGGAGGGTTTTTTTCTCCAACCCATAATTTCACACTTGTGTAATTAATTGCTTAGCTATTGGCAGCATCAAATCCCAGGCTGAGCCAGAGATTTCCAATACTCTAGAGTGCAACTGTGGTCCAGAGAAGAAACATGTCTTCAAAGTCACATCTGTATAGGAATTCTGGACAACCAGCAGCAACTCAGCAAAGCAAGCAAGCCACAATGTCTAATTTCTTTTTCCCCTAAACACAGAATCCATTTTCCTCTGTCAGAACTTCAAGTTAGCAGTAGAACAGCTGTCAGTTTTCCTTCTGAAATCCATGAATTGTTTGTCAGACCCTTGCCTATGACAGATGGCATTTTACTAGCCTCTCCTCACCTATGCCCTCCTGCTCTCCCCTTTGAACAGCTTTTCATCACTCGGGAGTGTTGTTTCACGCTTAGCCTAATCCAGCCTGCTTTAAGACTTCCACTGAAAGGTAAGGTTCTGTTCCTCCTTGCACATGGCCATCAGGGCAGTCAGAAAACCAGTCTCTCTGGTTAACAACCTGATCCATCTTACCTTCAGGCAAACTGTTAGTAGTTCCAAATAAAGGAATAAAGACTACCCTTCTCAGCTTTTACTCAGTTAAAGATTAGGGTAAACACAACATGAGCCTGTTATCTTCCATTCTGACATGTATGCTGAAACAGGGCCAAAAGAAACCACACAAGTCCAAGTGCCCCACCACTGTAGGTGTCACGGTATTAAGTTCAGGCATATAGACTCATTCAATTTAGAAGAAACATTAAATCATGAGGGAACAGAATCACAAAAGCGATTACATGGAATTGACCTCTAGAGGCATCTAAGCACTGCTCTGAGTAGAGGCAGGACAACTCCACACTTACATGTTTGCTCAGGCCCTGAGCAAACAAGCAGGCAGTCTTGTTCTGACAGACAACAGGAAGAATTTAAACCACCTCATTCCCCTTGCTACTTTCCAAACCTTCCTCATGTTTGGCAATGTGTGAAAATAGAACAGCGACTTCAAGAGTCCCTATCTCAATCACCTCTTATTTCATTTTGAGAAAGCCTCTCTGCTGCTTACCACATTTCTACCCATGACAAAAACCTTTTCTTCTTCCTGAGCTTTATCCCTTGACTACTTCCTATTTCCCTCAGCACAGTTCCAACATCTCAAGCCCTTGTTCTCTCCTTAATACAGGAAATATTTTTTCCCCACTTTTCTTTACATTCTGTATCTTTCCTCATTAAACTGTATTAAGCAACCGGATTATTACATATATTGCATCAAAAATTTTATCCCTATCCCTTCCTGCCATCAAACTCAAAAACTGTCTTGCAGTGTTGGATAAATGCTAAAATTTACGACAAGGGTTTAATGGACTTAATTCTAACACAACTTGTCTAAATCAGAGCCCAACTGTGCCTGACTCCATACTGGGAATTCAAAAGCCATTGTTGTCCAACATGTCCACAATACCACCCATCTGATGTAAGGTTTTAGTCAAGGCTGGGTGCCCCCTGTACAGCAGCAATGAGTTTTACCTATATCCAGCCTCCAAATCTCTTCTATCTGTTACCTTATGCTATAAACATCAAGTATTATTTGTGGATTTAAGAGCAGAGTTCATGAATGCAGGTCCTGTGGAATGTGGTGCTATGAGAAATCCTTTCAGATTCACAAGGACCGTCAGTGCAAGTGGCACATAAGAATTTATTCTTCCCAATTCTTTAATTAATTGATAACGAGATTCAAAGACTTCGCTCGTGACATGGAGTTTCAGATTTGCAACATCTTTACAGACAGAACGTTACCATTAACAATAGTATTTCTCCATACCCAAGCTGTGTCCATTCTTTGTGTAGAAGCAGGTATTATTGATAAGGTTGACACAACAACCAATGACATCACCCGTGGTAAACGTTGGGCCATAGGGTTGTCCAGTTCCAGAGGAACAGAATGAATGTCCATCATCTCCATGGTAACCATATGAATGTTTATCCCAACCTAGAGAAGAAAAGCATTTGCAATTTAATCCTTTATTATGAAACAATGGAAAGACCATGCAAAGTTAGTATATTCTAGCCAGGTTAGTATGGTTGATTACTGTGTTCAGCTTTCCAATTTCTAAGATTTCTTACACAACTGACAGAACCATTTCATTTAAAAAAGTGACAACTTCTTTTATCAAAATGTCTGAACAGGTAATTCCATTTGTAGTACATAACAGGCATTATAAATTCAGATAACACATTCTTCTCTGTAAGTAAGCATGTAAAATTATCAACACCAGAAGCACCATCAGCTACAATACCGACATTTGAAAAGCTATATGCAGATCTGACATGTCCCAATAAAGCAGTGAAAATTCTCCTGTTGTCCCTTTCATCTTGCAGAACTATTGCTACTGTACATCATAACCAAATTCTTCCTGGCTATAACCCAAGCATGTATCTCTGGGGAAACACATTTCTACTCCTGATTATTCTTAATGACTATTCAGCAGCAAGCAGTCTCTGCATAACTGCGGTCTTCAGACTAGTGTCACTAGCTGTGCTGCTCCTAAAAAATAAATTAAAAATAAAAAATAATAGTACAATCAATACAGGTGACAGTTATAGCTTGCAGGTAAATCATTACATATGCAAACGTGCTAATTTTGCAGGTGGAGAAGCTGCTCAACCAGTTAAAGAAACTTCGTATTGTTACACAAGTGAATGAAATTGACAGACAGCAGTTTCAGTCTGAGTTAATTTAAGTATACCTGTCCACATTCTCTGCAACTCATTGCTAAGCAAAAATACCTAGACAAGGAGTAAACTTTCAGGCATCACAAAATCTTCCTAACAGATCCATTAAATGCCTATTCAAAATAATATAAAGTATCTGTAACACAAATCACCACATTTCATATAAGCATATACATATACACACAAATATACACACACACGCGCATTCTGACCAGAAGGATTTATACTGACAACTCTGATTACTTTTAAAGAGTAATGGAATTATTGCTCTTGTGGATTTATTCTTTTTCTGTCAGGCTGCTGCGTAATGGGTTAAATGGAAAATGTGTCACATACTTGTGCCCTTAATCTGTATGATCAGATAAATTAAATACCCCAAATTACTGCTGTTGCATTGACTAGGAGTACCTTTGAGAATTATTTGCAATGCATCCTAAATCATACTCAAAACAATGCCACTCACTAACAATTCAACACCCTTAGCTGGGGTCACAGTGTAAATGGGATCTCCATCAGAACATCTGGGTGAGAAAGTGACAATGTAAAAGCAACAGAATACAGGTACTCTAAGGTACATTCAATATGATTTTATTCTTGGCTCACAGTAACAATTTTGTTAAAAATCAGCTTGCCTCTTCGTTACACTTAAAGATCTATGAAAAAAACCAAACAACCTAACAGACAAACACACACACAAAACTCCTTTAAATACTACACAGAGATGCTGCAGACCACTGTTAACAAGACTGCGTCCCTGACCATGCAGGCCAACGGAACAGTCAAAACTTAAAACTATTATAGAATCTCCTGAGCTGGGAGGGACCCATAAGGATCACTGAGTCCAACTCCTGGCTCCACACAGGGCCAGCCAGGTCAGTGCATGGAACTGAGGGCATCATCCCAATGCTTCTGGAACTCAGTCAAGCTCAGTGCTGTGGCCACTTCCCTGGGGAGCCTGTTCCAGTGCCCACCCACCCTCTCAACAAAGAGCCTCTACCTAATATCCAACCTAACCACCCCCACCATCGCAGTTATTCTACACATAATTACTACTGAGGTTGGGAAGGTACTCCCCTCCATGTCTGAAAAAGTGTTTTATCATAGTAGCTTATAGCTCTCTGTTATTGCTAGACGTCCAGTTTACAAAGCAAGGCAATGTATAGCTTCATTTTTATCAGGAAGCATGATCAAGATTTTAAAATGTACTTGTTTGCTAAAAAGTACCTTCATAACATTATAAGTAACACTAAGAGTTGAGGGAAGTAGTAACATACAGTAAAACAGTAAGAAGCTGAAGTTTTTAGCTGCAAGCTTTACATAACTCAGGTAACATATAGAACACAGAGACATCATGCTACGCTCTCTGTTGCTTACCAGAGAGGTCAGGCATACTTTAAAACCACAATTAACCAATAGAAGTAACTCACCAAGCGTACTAAGTACAGAAACATACCTGGTAGTCTGTTCATGTTCACACCCTGTGCCGAAAGCCCAATTCCCATGTAACTGTAAAAATGAAAGAACAACAGAATTTTTTCTGTCTCTTACAAAAATACATGTATACGTGGGATATTGCCAAGAAACACCATGCTGATTGATCACATAGGAATTAAGCTGCTGAGAAATCATTTAATACTGGCACAACAGCAAAGGAACTGAAAAGTAATTCCTGATATATATGGTATATGGACAGATTCTGTCCCTGGAGAAGGCAAGGACAACTTTATTCTCTTCACTGATAACCCAGGATGCCTAAAAGAGTACTGACATTAACCATAAGTTGAAGTTTAAACATGAACAAAGACAGGCAGAGGCCACCCCTTATTTTGAAAGTAGGGGTAAAGCTGTACACATTCTTATTTCATCACCTTCAATGTGCATAATGATGTTTTGCAGACAAACCAGAATGAGTAATTTTACAAAATACATGCAAAACTGTGCATTATTTCAGTGGCAAAATGCATCCTTGTGCAATGCTTACAAAAAGATCAGGCTAAATCAAAGGCTTGGATCATGGAGCAGAATGAGAAATTCACCAGCAACGTTACTAGAGGAAAATATTTTAACTATACTGACCAGCAATCTTGAGTCTAAACAAGTTAGGTCAATAAAGTCCTAAAGTCATCTTTACAAAGGTAGTTTCAATAAAGTCAGTATCCAGTACAACTGTTAACAATTTAGTAGCAAATACTGAAAAGTTTAAGTTAATAATCCCAACCACCACCACACACACACAAAAAAAATATCAACAAAACCCCACAATATTTGAAGTTCATAAAATCAGTTCTACTTCTAAGCAAACAAAAGCCGTATCATGATCAAGATGACAGAAAACCAAAAAGAAAACCAATCAAGCCAACTAAAAGCAAACATTAAAAAAAAATTGCCTAAAGATACCGTGTTTGCAAATCACACAAATAATTGACACTTGTTCAAATTAACATAGACTTATCATTAAATAATTAATAAGCTGTATGAAAAAACCTCACCTGTGCCAATCTGAAAATAGCTTAAGACAAGAAACATGAACTCTGTATTCTCGTCTCACAAGACACAAATTTAAAGCAACTATTTTACTAGAAAGTACAGGTTAATCTGCTATTTTAGAGGCATTTCATATAGAATGAAATGGAGCAGGAAATCTCAGAAGTCATATGCTTAACTGTGTACCCGGCTTTGGTTTTTCTATTGATTATGTTCAACAGTTGCCTTAACCGCTCTGATAATTACAAAAACCCTTTTCTGCTACTTCCTAGCACACAATATCCATCTTCATCTACCTCCCAACATACCAACAGCCTGAAATGGAACCTCAGAAACATATAAAACAGATGCCACATTTAGAGATACTGAAGAGCTGAAAGCAAAGAGCAACAAACAAAAGGATTAGTCTTTGCTGCATTGCTAATTACATTACTGAGGCACAACTGCAGTAGCAGAGTCAACAAAACAATTATAAATGAAAGCAACAAGTGGAAACCCCTTGATTTTTGTCTTCAACAATAAAGGCAGAATTGTTATTAGTATAGTCTGGAGTTTGATGCATGAAGGATTCTCATGTAAAGACAGAATATCTGTTATTGTAAAGTCTCCTGCTAAGAATAATTTATTAAAGAAAGGCAATTCATTTTTTAAAATAATTTTAGATAAAGAACTCCATTGACTGCAAAAAGCCTTTCAACATGAGTCATATTAAAAACTTCATCCCAATAAAGCTTTCAGTTCAGTATTAAAGGAAAAAAGATCAAGGTTGCACAAAACCATAAAATGCTACACAGAAAATCATCACTTAGGTAACATTTTGGTACCGCCTGTTTTTTTCTCCCTTAGACATCTTCTCTTCTGAGCCTCCTCTAATTCAGTGACAACTGTGAACACGGTCTCACTGTATTTAATACAGCAGTGAACAAGGATTCTTCACCCTGGCTAAGACTAGAAGGCACTAGCTAGACACCACCTCAGCAAGAAGATAGATGCATTTATATTTTTCCCTGGGATTCACTTACAACTACTTAGAACGTTAACACCATTTCATCAAGGAGACATGGTATTAACAGAAACTCAAGTTAGATTAGATTAAAACATTTTGAATAGTTAACACATTTATTATAAACATCTTCCAAAAGGAAAAAGGAATGGTTACAATTTATGGTTTAGAAGTGAGTGAAATTAAAGGATCATCAATTAAACTAATTTATTGTTATAGTTGATAGATAGGCTAATCTCATGTTCAACTAGACACTTTAGATACTCTAAAAATTCATCAATAGGAGTTGCATTTATGCCCAACCACTGCATGTAATTTTTTTTCCTAGCACCTGTAAGTATCACAGGCTTAAGAAGACTTTTTTTTGTTAGCTTTTTTATAGACACTTGGCCCCTGTGCAGGTCCAGTATCACTGTCTGCAAAAATTGCTTCAATGGGAAGAACTACACCAACTGTCTCCTGTATGCCTACTTAGGGTTCACGTATGATGCATCTCAGAACCAGAAGAAAACCAGCAGCAGAGCTGTGCATTTAAGTTCTCCCCCCTTAGTCCACAATAAAACCACAGGGTAGCACAAGCAGCAGACAGGCTAGCACCCAGTGCAATGCAGGCACAGACTGTCCTCAGTCAGTTCACGGTGTACTTCCTGTTGTACTGTCATGTGAACTGGTTTGGTCTAGAAGACCAGAAGAACAGGTCCCCTTAGACTATGTCACGCTGTAACAGCAGCCCTGGGGAAACAGAGGTGTCAGCACCAGGAAGCAGCACGCGGACTGACATGTAGCACCTTCAAAAGCCTGGATGTGCCATAGCGTGGTTTGAGAGGTGAGTAACAGTGTGGTACTGAAGTCACCTCCTCATCACACTTCCCTCTGTACTTGCTCACAGTGTCTTTACCTCAGCTCTCCACCTGTAAACATCCCTGGCTGCTGTGGTGGGAGGATCACTTACCTAAGCAAAGAAGTGGCCCGGGACCCTTGGTATTAAGAAGGCCCTCTCTGAGCATTTCTGTCCCACTGGTTGCTAATCATGACCTCATTAAAGTGCTCAAGTCTTACAGGAGCTTGTAAAATTACAAATAACACATAAAACCACTTGTGGAGTACATGAAATCAACCAGTGAGAAACTGGAACAAGAGCCTATGGCTGAAAACCAATTTAAAGTCTGGCCAAATTGGTATTAAGACCCAAGAAAGCAAGTGCAACTTACATACTCTTGACTTTTCATTTCAAATTGTATTTATTCTAGTTCATCAAAGACAGATTACCATTTTAATGTAAACTAGAAGATAGCTGAGACATTTCGCAGCTGCAAGTCATACAGAATTTTTTAGGAACACTACAAAGCTACAGAGTTTAAAGTTTGCTGAAGATTCAACTTTTTCCACAAAGCAAAAGACAAGTCAATGTCAAAAACACTTGCACTATGATACCTTCCCCCCCCTCCCCCCACTAACACAGACTAAGAAGCCCAGGCTTCTCTGCAGTGAAATATATAAGAAGCAGCAAGCTCACAATAACTACTTTCTCAAGTACCTTTCCAGTCAAAGAGCTAAAGTCACATTTTTGCCGAAGCCAAAAGTTTCTTCTTGGATGCCTGAATGGACTAAGTGTGAGGAAAAAAAACCTAGAACCAAACAGAAGGCAAAAATAGCAGGAAGAGATGGTACAGAACTGGAGACTGCTAAAACGTAAGGAAAACAAAACCCCCAAACAACAGCAGTTCACATAAGACACAAAATTCTGATTTTTATTTGAAACTGTTACCTTGAATCTCTTAGCCAGTGTATTGAAGGTGTTTGACTATGGGAGCTTATAGTGATTAGAATTCAGGTTAGTATACTATTCCACCCATTCAATAAAGAGTTGCACTGAATCTCAAGAACTATACCAAATACCAGTACCTCAGAAAGCCTACTAATGGCTAAAGATAAATTTAAGTATTAAATAACCACTTCTCTAGTTGAAAAAAAAAAAAAAAAACAACACATGTTCCATACTTGTAAAGACAAATGAAATAATTTAGCCTATCTTAAAGTGGCAAAGAACTCCCCACGTAATAGCCTCTCTACTACAGAGATTTTTATTAGCAACCTGCTATCTACAAAGAGTCAAGCTCCTGACTTTCACTGTGCCTACATGTTCTATGAAAGACAGTACAGCCTGTAAAACTGCTACATCATGCTTTGAAATCCAAGCTGGCTTGGTGATGATGAAAGTAAATCAACCCATACCTTATCTCCTATGTGCTATACATTTAAAGAAAGCAACTTCAGTAGTATGGTGTTAAAATCAAAGTTAATATAAAATCTATAAGGAACCTACGTCCAAGCACTAACAAAATTTACATCCATAAATAAGGAAACTGAATTTTTTTTTTTTTTTTAATTTTTTACTGAAAGAGTCGTTGGGGCCTGGAACAGGCTGCCCAGGGAGGTGGTTGAGTCACCTTCCCTGGATGTGTTCAAAAAAAGGGTAGATGAGGTACTTAGGGATATGATTTAGTTTAGGATGAGAATGGTTGGACTTGATGATCTTAAAGGTCTTTTCCAACCTTGTGATTCTGTGAAAACCTCCTAATAGTAATCAATTTGAAGCAAGTAAAATTAACAGTCTGAAAAAAATATAGGCTGTAGAACAGGTACAGTTTGGTTTACTATCAGGTTTGTATCTTCAAAAAGGGTATCAGTACAAAAAACTGCAACATTTGTAAGGTTTTTAGGACTTAAAAATTTTCTAAAGGGCCTTTGCAGTTCACTTGCAAAGATGAAAAGTTTGAATAATCTTCTCCTAGTTTTCTATACTGTCTTCACTGACACTATAAGGTCAGAAATACACCACACTAAAAAGGTATCTAAATTTCATCTTTAATACAGTTACTCTGCATTAAAATTTTGTAGGAATATGCTAATCCAAGGTTCTTATTGTCTGCACAATCACAATAAGACATGAGCTGTTAAATTTTTCCTCTATTTAAGTGTTTCAAAATATGCCATAGACAGTTTGAGTCTTTCATTTCAAATTGAAAACAAGTTTAATTTTATGGAATGTTTCCAAGGAAACAGTATTTTGATCATGATATATCCAGGTTTCAGATGAATCCTGTTCTACATGGCGAGGGGAAGTCAGGCAGTCATCCCTGCATAGTCCTTGAAACTGTTATTCCTGTAAGAGTTTGCTTGCAATGCCTATAAGGTTCCTAGAAAGGTTCTCATTTAGTGACATCCCTCTCACTTTCTGAGGCTGCAAAATTTATGTCTTGTGACACTTCTCCCTAAACACTAAAGCCTTTCTAGGGGACCATACTGTCAGAAAAGACTTGTTGCAAGTCTGAGCTGCAGTAAGATTATCATCTATACACTGTATTTACGTCAATGAACCTCATAAAGAAGAGATTTGCAAGAAGCCAGAACCAAGAAGTTACACTTGTCGATTCATAATCGAATCTCTTCTTGCAGCTGCTGCAGTTCACATGAAGGCACTAATGCAAGCGAGCTACTATCAGATACTACTCTCTATACACAGGTACTCTGCTAGTAATTTCACTACACATACTTGTATGTAAATAGAGACTGAGTGGATTATGCATGTTTTTGTAACAAATGCGTTATTGTAACAAATAATTGCTGAGGACATTTAAAAACTGTAAAAATAGGTCTTAAGACTGCACAAAGCTTTTAGACTAGCAGTGTACAAAAAAACCAAATAAACCATCAACTGACAGTGTTCTGTATTTTGTTTATTGTTTTACACTTGTTGTGAAAAAGGAAATGGGTATACTGGACACTACAGAAAAAGCCAGCTTACTGCAACAGAAAGTACTGTCAATAAAAAATGGTTTATGCTTAAAAAGTTACACATACATGCTTTAGAAGAAAACAAAGCATTTGTATTTCAAAAGTGTCACTTGAATGCACTGAAACAGTTCAGGCTAAACCACAGACACAGGTGTCATGAAAACTCAAACTTAATTCTCATGGTATTTCTTTGTTTTACAATAGCTTTTCCTTTATTTCATCACACATGCAGCACATACTATAAGATACTGCCAAAACAACAGACGATTGTATGGCCAGTGTTAAAAACCAGCCACAACCCAACAGGTGTCTAAAGCCTTACTGCTTTCCCAAAAAGCATACCCATTCTTGCATCAACTGCCGTAGTAACATTTTATTTTAGTACAGAACTTACATATACAATATAAAGCATGCCCAGGAAGGTCTGCATCAGTACAACCACACCATAGACTAAACACCCATGCTCACAGAACTGCAAGCTATCTGCTAAAAGATTAAAGCCTTTCTAAAATTAGCATTCATTTTTTTTTCACTAGATGGCTTACCGCTTCCAATTCTTGTTTTCATTCCTCTTTAAAAAAACCAAAACATATCTGCTTAGAGGATTTTGCATTTCAAGCATACGTCTTCTTCAGCTGTTTTAAAAGCACTGAAGACTGACCAGAAGTAAATGGCACTACTCTCATTTGCCCATTGTTAGCAATTTTACTTACAAATCAATGGACTGAAATTCAAGACACCAAGGATAAAGTCATCTTCTCCCAAAATTCATTTTCCCCAAGAAAGAAAGAAAAAGTCTTTCCCGGGGGGAAAAAAACTTTAAAAAACAAAAAAGATTTATTTAAACTGAAATTAAGCAGGCATAAGCTGATACCACAACCAAAAGCAGTATTCCCTCTCTCCAGTGCCCAGATCTCATATCCGGCCCAAATCTCTCTCTTAGTGCCACAGCTACTCATGAGCAATACAAACAGCCCAGATGGGGAATGAACCTGGCTGAATACTAACTCACCCCTGAGCCTGAGGTCAACTTTTGGTGAATGAGCTATCCAGCTGTGTTTACCATGAAACTGAAAGTCACAAACTGGAACAAGGGAAGCAAGCTCAACAAAAGTGCTGAGAGACTGCTTCTCCTCATGGCCAAACCACCACCAAGTCTTCAAACTACAGTTTAAAGTAAGAATTGTAAGCATTCAAAAAACATTGCCCTGACTAGAAATGCTTTCAGAAGCAAAATACTACTCCAATATTTCACATTAGAAACAACTGATGCGTGTATGGCTTACACATTCACAGAACAGCAGGGGTTGGAAGGGACCTCTGGAGATCTTCTAGTCCAACTCCCCTGCTAAAGCAGGATTGTCTAGAGCAGGCTGCACAGGAACGCGTCCAGGTGGGTTTGAATGTCTCCAGAGAAGGAGACTCCACAATCTCTCTGGGCAGCCTGTGCCAGTGCTCTGACACCCTCAAAACAAGGAAGATTCTTCTCACGTTCAAATGGAAATTCTACTGAAATTCCTGTAGAAATGAATGATCACTCAGTAAGCCATACACATAGAAACTGTTTATAACAAAATAATGGAGTCAGATTTTGCTTCTGAAAGCTAGGTCGCCAGTGGGTATCTGACAGCCCCTTGGAGAACGGAACCAGAATATGCTTATGCCCAGTATGAAATGCAGAAGAGCGCAAACAAAGGTTACAGCAAAGCTCAAGACTCTCAACCAAAAGAGATTATAGATGATTCTTCACATTAAAGGACACCCACAGCAACAACACAAAGCTATCGGACTTGCAGTTTACATAAACCATGCCAGTATCATACAGGTTGCTTTATTTGTATAAAAGAGGAATGCCTCAATTGGTATCTGAAATAAAATATTAACTGTGGAGCTGTAAGGCAGATGCATTACTGCTTCACACAAAGCCAGAGGACCAAAATAGGTAAAAGGCTAGCGCACCTGAAGACAGTAAAAAAGCAGCACAAGAAATTTGAAATCAAGATTTGAGAGAGACTAGAGTGTCATTTGGATATACATACCTAGCTAAGAGAATGGGCACCATGGCAATTATTTTTGCAAAGTGAGGGGACAGAAGTATAGTAGAAGATTTACATACTAAGGCTTACAGCTCCAAATCACAAGAACAGGTCTACAGGACTTAGCACACTTTGATCATTCCCACTCCGAGGCTGCCAATGTAGTTCGCTTTAATTAAGCTCCTATTCTGAAGATTTAGATGCAACTAAAATTAGAGTTCTCTGCAAAAGGCACTGCAATACCTATCTCATTCCCTTGAGTACTGTATTAAGAAATTACAGAACAAAAGCTATGTGCATTACGTCTGGTTCTCTGATAGAGCAATTACAAATAGGGACTGTATTAACAGCTTATAAAGGTTTAATTTAAAGCTACAACTATGTTTAGCTTCCCCAATCATACTAGAATTTCTCCACAATACTTGCTGCAATACTCTGCTTTAACTGACACATGTACGTATCTATCTATTTCTAAATTAACTGGAGATTTCAATAGAGATGCAGGTATCATTTACTGCAGTAATATACTCTTCTTCCTTCCATATTTTCTAATCATCACCTTGGTACTCTTACCTCATGCTTCCACCTATTACTCATCTACTGTTATCATCTCCAATAGCTCACGTCACTGTCCACAATCTTCCACATGAAGCCACACAAAACGGAACAGAAGAGGGTAAAAAAGTAGAATGCAAATACATAAAGGTCCTCAGACTGCAAAAGGAGTCATGAAATTAAGGAAGAAAACCAAAGAAATAAAGAAAACTAGAAAATATTTACAGAGCAACATGGCAACGAGTTAGCACTTTCAACAAGAATTTTAACATGTTTAAGGTAATTATTTCACTATCTGTACTGTAGCATCAAATAAAAGATCTTAGGCCTCTCTGTGCCAAATACTGTACAAATACCAAGACAATTTTTGTTTGTGTATTTTCAACCTTATTATTTTTATTAACCTTAATTCTCACATCCTTTTTTCTCATCTGTTAACCATCAGTTCCTGCATGGCCCTATCACCTCTCATTGAGGTATCAAAAAGCAAGTTCACTCATCTGCTCTGCAATACCAACCTCCATACCCATTTCTTACTTCCTAGTAAACCTGCGTTCATGTTTTCTTCAATGTGCCCATAAAACCTAGAAGTTGATCATCATGAACATCTGCAAAATTAACACATTATGCATCTTCAAATTCCTGCTCAAGACTTCTCTCCCAAATACGTACAGAATCTAATGACAAAACCCATGCTGTTCTTGCACACAGCTACAACAAACCATGCTGGAAGCCATGCCATAACCATGTCCTTCACTAAAAAATGCTGTGCTCCTTCAGAGCAGGAGAATCAACTTTGCTGACTGCACAGCAACTTTGAGATTCACAAGATCATATTCCAGGAGCAGTGCCACCAAGTGCTACAGTAGCACAAAAAAAAAAAGTCTCCTAGACCAGGTTTTTAGTACAAGGCTTTTCCTGATTTGGGGCACATCATGCTACGTAGAACACAAGAAAGAATGCTGGTAGACTTGCCCATATAACGTAGTACACAGACTAAATTCTTTAAGCTGAGTTTATTTAAGAAAGTAAGTAGTAAAGGCTACTACCAAAGGGCACTCTAAATAACCACCATTAAATTGTCTACTGATGTTTATGAAAGTTGAAAGCTGTACTTCAGCTTGCAGATAGATACCACAGTTGCTTTGGGTAGTCTTAGATTTAAACAGTACTATGACGTACAGCTGTAGTGCTTCCACAGCTATGGCCTTGAGAAGATAAGCTTCTGCAACAGTCAGGCATTTTAATTAATTGACCCTATTAGATATACACTAGTCCTCTTCAGGTGTGGTCTTCCTGAACATTTCCCACTACCAGAAACTGAGTAAAGAAAAAAAGCTGGTAAAAATGTACCTGGAGCAAGCCAGACAAAACCCAGCAAGCAGTGAGAAAAAGCTACTAAATCCTTTCTGACACAAGCTGGTTTTTATCGGCCTACTTAGATATCTCTGCGTTGAAGTCCCAAGTTTAGTTATTACAGAATAACTTATTAGTTTGAATGTGGTGTAACACTGAACCGTAAGAGATTCACACCTCATCTAGTCAAAGACCTCTCAGACCTGAAAGCAGGGTTTAGAGCTACACACATCACAACCAGTGAGGCTCCATGTTGACACTGCTCTTTACCAGCTCAGCTAAATTTGGCTTTGGTTCCGTGCAGAATATTCCCCAGCATCCATACTATCTTATACAACAACAAAAAAAATTTGAACATCTCAGCTCATTATGCAGCTAATGTTTCATAAAGTGTCACTATAAAAGATCACAAGGCTGAAGCAAATACAAGGCAGTATGTATTATATTAACTGAAGAAAATATCCCTCTAATTTTCATAGCAGTCTTAATAGGCAACTTTACAAGTCTTAGCTACCTACATCTCACAAATAACCATTTAAAATAGAAAACCTTGAAACACTTTATTCAAACGTGTTTTCTACTTTTGTAGGACTGCCCTGAGGGGCCTATGGAATTAGAAATTAGCAAAAAGCAACACAAAGGTCTACGGTCAAGTGTTAGAGGAGAGGAGCTATGTAAAACAACACACACAGAGATACCTTTTGAAATTCATCATTTCAAAACAGCTAACTTCCAAATTAAGCAAGCAGAAATGTATTTCAGGAGTAGATTTACATGCATCACTAGCAGATCACAAGAACAATATCACCTTAAATGACAGCAGCAGCCAGCTTAAAAAAAAATGTTTAAGGAATAAAAGATCATAAAAAGTGTTCCTAGAGTTGATAGCAAAAGATTACTTGAAATGCTAATTTCTATCTGTGGTGGGCTGACCTTGGCTGGATGCCAGGTACTCACCAATGCTGCTCTATCCCTCACTTCCTCAGCGGGAGGGGGGAGAGAAAATAAAATGAAAGACTCATGGGTCAAGGACAGGGAGAGATCACTCACCAGCTGCCATCACAGGCAAAACAGATTCAAGTCAGGAAAATTAATTTCATTTATTACCAATCAAATCAGAGTTCAGTAACGCCAAATAAACCCAAACCTTAAAAACACCTTCCCCCAACTCCTCCCTTCTTCCTGGGCTTAACTTTACTCCTTATTTCTCTACCTCCTCCCCACCACCCCCAAGCGGCACATGGAATACGGGCTGCCGTCAGTTCTTCACACACTGTCTCTTCCTCTCCTTCCTCCTCACACGAGTCCTTCCCACAGGGCTGCAGTTCTTCACCAGCTGCCCCAGCATGGATCCCTTCCATGAGCTGCAGTCCTTCAGGGCCACACTACTCTAGCATGGGTCCCCCACACGGTCACAAGTCCTGCCAGCAAACCTGCTCCATCGTGGGTTTCCCACAGGGTCACAGCCTCCTGCAGGTGCCTCCACAGGCACCACCGCGGGGTCCTCCAGTGGCTGCAGGTCGATATCTGCTCCACCATCAGCCTCCGTGGGCTGCAGGGGGCAGTCTGCCTCACCATGGTCTCCTCCACAGGCTGCAGGGGAGTCCCTGCTCCGGTGTCTGGAGCAGCTCCTCCCCCACCTCGACACCGAACTGGGTGCCTGCAGGGCTCTTATTCTTGCAATTCTCAGTCCCCAGTGCTTGGGGTTCCCCCCGAAAACACATCCCAGAGGTGCTATCACCATGGCTGGTGGACTTGGCCTTGGCCAGCAGTGGGTTCGTGGAGGAGCTGGCTGGCATTTTCTCTATCAGACATGGGAGAGGCTTCTAGCAGCTTCTCACAAAAGCTATCACTGTAAGCCCCTCCTTACCAAAATCCTGCCATGCAAATCCAGTCACTCTCAACTCTTTTTAAAGATAATTAGGTCTTCATAGTGTGACAAAATGAACTACAGGCATAAGCTTTTCCATAAAGAAGTCTCCCAGAGATAACTTTTGAGAACAGAATTGATAAAAACCCCATAAAATATCCCTACGAGGCAGCAGCAGTATTGAAAGGCCATTATTTCAAAATATCACTATACAATACTACAAGCAAAAAACGTTTGAGTGTCTGACATACAGAAGGTTTACAAACACTGGGAGAGACAGCAGCAAGACATACCCAAAAAAAAAAAAAAAAAGAAAAAAGTTCTGAATTTCATCCAAAGAACAGTAATATAGCTCTTTTCTCTCAAGATTTATTTTCACAACAGGACATAAGCATCCACACCATACCTGTACAGTATGTAGGACAATGACATTAAATCCTGACTGGAACCTTGAAGTACAACCACAGCATACACTACAGCTATTGGAAAGAGGTATTGCTTATGTGGTCCTACATTGGCAACATAATGTCTCAGGATCAAAATACACCCTCTACCAAAAGCAGCAAAAGATGAAATAGAATTAGCAGCCTGGCAAAGATGCCATTAGCATTTCAGGACTTTCCCAGATGAGATTCTATCTGTCTCAGCACACTTACAAGCATGGTGTCACTTACGATTCAACAGACTGGTGATTTGGACAGACTGTGGGAAGCAGCGGCTGTGCTAACTCAGTAACTCCTGTTCTTTCCATAGGGTGAATAATTCCCAGGCACCTACCCAGAACACCCCCCCTTTATCCTTAATACCGTTCAACAAGTAGCCTTAAGAATAACTTTGTGTTTTAAAATTGATATGACGCCCATGAAAAGACTGCCACAAGGAGATAAGCTGGTCTGATGCACACCCTAAAAACTATCCACATGGAAGTCTGTAAAGCCATATAGGCAAAAACCCACCACCTTTAAAGGTTAAGAGCAGGATCAAAATATGGTCATCCAAACCCTAACTTCTCTGCCAAGAGAAAATTAGAAGATGCTGCTCTAGTATTTATTGTGTACACTGTTTTGTGGACAATTAATACCACAATCAACTCCCTTAAAACAGCCAAATACCATAGTGCAGTTTCTCATGAATAATGAATTAAGCTATATAAAAAGTGGTAAAATATGGAAATAAGTTTTGATTCCAAAGACATCTGTTGACTGAAGGAAAGACGATGTGAGACAGTACTTCAAGTAATAATAATACACTCAATGCTTACCCATCTCTTCCCTTACTGACAATTTTAACTTCGAAATAGTATATGCCACAGGCTGCAGGTATAGGATGCGTAGCTCGAACAGAAGCAGCATCTTTTGGAGTTTTTCCATGACCTGAAAAACAATTGCATTCAAAACACAACAAAAAAGTATTTTAGATAGTTGCAGAAGATCGCTCAAAGATACACATACCAACCTCTCAAAACAAAAGTCTTATGTAATAAGCAATTTACTATATTCTCATCAGCCTAATTTTTATGCTAGACTATTTTTTTCCAGCAGCAAATTTTTACTGTAGGCACTTGCACTGCTACTAAGCATGTCATGAGAAGTTCTGGATATACTACTCTAAAAGGTTCTAGGATTATTTGAAAGGAAATTAGAAAAAAGTTTTGCCACAGTAGGTAACAATTGACAAAAGCCCACCTGGGTTTGAATGGGCTGAATGATTTCTGAAATGCACAGGGCTTACTCATTTTTAAAGACTGAAACACGATGTAACAGAGTTTAGTGCTTAGTGCTTCTGAATCTTCAAATTATTCTAATGTCCTTTGGAATAAATGTAATTATATAGAATGTACGATTCTTATTTCCCTTTTCTTATAAGGGAAACTGCTTATCAGCTGTACCACAAGAAGAATATCCAATTGCCAGATCCTGCCTACTCTAGGGATTTTCAACCTAAACCAAGAGCTGCACGCACTCCATTAAGACTAACTCTTCTCAATGTGTCACCCTCTTCACAGCCCTGTATTGCAAAGGCAACTTGAAAGCAGGCTTCTGGCCAGATGACAGCAGCAATTTGTTCAAGCAAGCTCAGTCTCTCCCAGGCACACCAAAATCCCTCAATTATCATGTGAAAGTCACATATGGGGTCAGGGGACACAAGTTTTAAATAAGAGAGACAGCAAGCTGGAAAGCATAGTGGATGCTGGTAAGAGGTATTTCAACAAGATGGCAACCAGGAACAAATTATCACATGGATCCCATGCCCACTCTCTATGTGGATCTGAGGCACGATGAAGAGATGACTGTTTTTAGTGTGCTATATGAATCACTTGGGCTGCAGCACTCCTCCTGTCATCTCCAGTTCAGACAGCGAGGCCTTCTGCACCTGCATAGCAACTGATCTGCGTATGCAAATAAATACACTCCTTCCAGTGGCATTAACACTGGAATTATTGCTCAAGCACATATTAATCATGTCTCACGTACAGCAAGTCAGGTCATAGAGTAAGGAAGAAACTTCAGGAAAACGACAGCAGAACCAGCCAGAAAGACCAGGCACAGCTGACCTACACCACTGAATTTCTATCCATAGAGCCCTCTAGTGTAAATCTTGCTGAAACAGTAACCCCTTCTCTGCCTGTAGCGCCTGCCATCTCCCAACAAATCGCATGTAGTCAGGCAAGGAGAGCTCTCCATTTCACCATGGCCACATCTGTACGCAAAACTTTGCTAGCACAGCATTGAATTCTTCACTCACTGAGATTAGCTTCAGCCTACAAAGTTTTTTCTGATGTAACTAGCTCACCTTCAGGCAACTAGCCAACTGTCTTACTTTTCTGGGTGCAAATACATTGCTAACTTTTATATAAAATGTTTAGCAGTAACATATTAAGGTCCTTTGATCACCTCAGATTTTACAATATTAGGCTTAGTACCTTCTGCATGGTGTTTTCAGAAGTCTCACACAAGGAAAAAACAGTAATTTCTCCTCCATACACAAGACAGGATTCATGTTTTATTGTTCACCATTTTTAAGTTATTTCCTCAGGCCATATCAACCAAGGTAAAACTAAGCACATAACCTTAGAGCTTCCACAGGTTTGCTTGGCTTTCAGGTGCTGGTAGCTCACTATTTAGTTACTATAAATTAAATTATCGCTCCCAAGTATGCAAAAATCCTTCAGCTAAAAGGCGCCCAAAACTATATAGTCAGAACATTAAACTCCTGAGAGATCCCTTAAATTCAGATAGCTCTGGTTAAATGATGTGTTAGAGAGGGGGTGGAGGGATGGAAAGATACTGTCTTTTTAAATATCCTTAGGTTTTTACTTTAAAATAGACTGCAAAGAAGTTCCCTTGGTTACTCTATATACTTGACAATCTGTGTAGTTTCAGTTTGAGTCAGTCTCCTTATTTGGTCAAGTCTTCCACATAAAAGTAGTAGGAACTAGACAAATATTATTGAAAATGTACATCTATACCCAGCAGACTTTGTTTTGTGAAATCACAATCTAAGTGTTTGGAAACAATACCAATTTAAGGTATTCTTAGCACTTCTTCCTGAAGCTAGTCCCCTTCTCCCACCCCCTCTCCCCAATCCATGCAGCCATTTGCAAGGACATACCCCGAACTGGATTGATTAGCTGACCAGGCTTTAAGAAACCTACCAGATTTTTTTAAGCAGCAGATCAGTTCCCTGATCCAGTTCAGGACACAGCCACAAACAGCTGCCACACTGCAAATAAGAGGTCGACACAGGGGCAGAAGTAACAGGATACCTTACCAGTATTGCCAAACACTGTGTGGTGAAGCAACATGCTTGAGGAAGTCAGTGCCCAAAACTACTTTCATCCCACTAAAACAGAAGACACCCTAAATTTAGAACTGCTGTCCTTATAATATAATCTCCTGTAAATCCCATTTTACCATTTGAGTATGCAGCTTTTATTTGCAGTTACAGTTATTTTTTCTAACAACAAATTCAACAGCATCAAGCAGTTAACTACTTTGAAGATACTCAAATACCTCCACATTGTCTCAACATACTGAGACTTTTGGTACTACCAAGCTATGTTGGATTACACAAGGGTCTAAGAGGTACTAGTTATCAGTCAGCTTTAAAACAAGAAACTCTTTGCAGAGCAGGTAGTGGAACTGCAAAATTTCTTACCAAAGGGAATTACAGATGCCAGCGTTTATGTGAACACAGCCACTGTCGCTGACAGGACATTAGCTTGGCATTATATATTGCTGCAATATTCTTTGGTCACCTGAATCTCCACTTCCTCGCTTGTGAGTAAAAACGAGCTTCAACACAGCTCCAAACTTCGGAAACAGAGGTTCCAAACGCCTGAAGTAGGTCATACGAAAGCTGCCCTATGTCCCCTACACCAGACCTCTTCCGTAGTCGCAAGCTATAGTGGAAGTATTGAAAAAGGATACTTTTGAAAGATGTATTAACATGAAAAGTTAATAATTTTCAGCATTAAAAAGACAATTCTGCAAACAAATGCACTGGGGCAGAGATGGGAAACCAGGTGTACAAAGTGTGAACTTTACACTGTAAACCAGTTCATAGGTAAGTTCAATTAACAATTGTTTTCAATTGGGTTTTCATTAGAAGTGTTTAACAACCATGAATCAACCATTCTTAACAAGTAAAGCCATTTTATTTTTAAGCATTCTTTCATTCACACTGATGATTTTTAGTGAACACAGTATCACCAGTCCTTTAGCAAAACTAAATTAAATTTATCTGAATTTAAATACTATCTACTTTTTAAAAGCTAATTCAGATAAAACCATCTCTGGAGAAGCTATTTCAGCTTTAGAGAAAAAGTACATTCTTTGAACCTAAATCTCAGCATATAATGCATATGCACCCAATAGTCCAAAAGCAGTCCATGGGAGTGTCTACCTAGACAAAAGTAAGAGTGTTTGTACGGTTTAAATCCATAAATGAAGTTTACATAAGCTGAACTACAGTTATTTCCAACAGGTGGTTCGATGGGTTGCTCACACTGCCAAAAATAAAATAATCACAGCCTAATCTTCTGTTGAATTCATTAGGAAAGTTTCACTGGGGGGGGGTGTGGTGGTGAAGTGTACAAATTACTGGCTGGACTTTTTCTCCAGTTTAAAAGACATCTCAGACCTACAAAGGTGTCCAAAACCAGGCATACAGCACTGTACTGAATGTACTTCAAGTGTTTTCTGGCAGAAAAACTGACACCACCCTTGCATCACTGAATGACAACACAAAACTATTACTATAATATCTCTTCTGTTTGGTATAGCAATTGGGAGGCATAGCTTGCACTGAAAAATACAATAGTTTTGGGGGTTGTGGGGGTTTTTTTGTTTGGTACTAGAGACAGTTCAAAGGCAACTGCACTGTAAATAAGTGCCTGGCTAAGATTTCCTGCCCTGCGACACATTAGAAAAAGTTCACACGATGGCAGCTTACTCAAAATTGCGTAACTTTCCTTGGCTTTTTTTGGACAGTCATCTCAAGAATAACTTAAGTGAAGGACTTTCCATGATTTTAGCACTAGTGATTTAGTCTGTTTACCTAATTCTATGTACAGCTTCTTTCATGGTTACGATCTGTTGAGTCTGTATTTTTATCTCCCTACACTACATAGCATAGATCATTATCTGCTGAAAACTGAACTTGTCTGTCTCGTGGAACCCTTGGTATTACATCCAGCATTTATGAAATCCCTGGTTACCAACAAGATCCTGATTATTTTCAATATACATAGGAATATAATTAAATATGTTTTACCTTAGTAGCTACGTATTTTGTGCAGTAACTGCTTTGCAACTTTCTGAACCCTTATGCTTTCTTTACTGCTTAGCTCAGAGCTGTTGATATTACTGTTAAGTGAAATGAATTTTTTTTTCTGATACTGTTTTTCACATCTGCCTTATGCAGATATACCAAAACCAGTCACTAGGATAGTGTTAGCCTTCTATCAGCTTGCACAGCTAACTGGCAGCAACACAGAAATCTGTCTATCTAAAAACCAAAAATACCCTTGGGTATAGTCTTTAATATCACAGTATCACTGAGGCCAACATATATGTCACTCATCCAGATTTTGACAAAGCTTCAAAATTCAGGATCAGTGTTCGTAAAAGTATAACAGAACAGCTAACTGTGGAAATTCTGATACCAGCCTATTCTGATAAACAACATACCACTCAATACATCTTCTCCTCCACCACCTCCCCTTTTCTTTTCTATTTTAAGTAACACTATGATTTGGAGAGAGAAAACAGAAGAGCACTGACCCTTGGGTTCTGTTGACCCCCAACAAAGTTCAGAGAGCTGTTATCCTGATGTTAGGCTGTAGTCCTTTCTTTAAACTTCCAACACTTGATTAACACCCAGTTTTGTGGCAATTTTGATTATTAAGCACTCTTTATGAGGCTTGCAAAAAGCGTGAGGTCCAGAAATGCAGTACATCTACTGCACCTCATGTTTCCATACAAGTTCTCCGCTGGTATGAAAGAAAATGAAAGCAATCTTCAAAGTTACAGACAGAGGACCATCATTCCTCTCACAAACCAATGAAACAAAAGTATCACTGCTTACAACATATCAGCACATTAAATTATGAGGCTAGCTATATATAAAAAAAATTTACTCTGAAAGCTTTTGCTCTGACTGCTCCCCTAACTGATTTTTTCAGAGGCAAGTATCCCCAACATCTTCAGGCTGGAATGAAAGCACTGATCTGCCACTTTCTGTCTCCTATCAGTCACAGAGAGGAGGAAATTACTCCAGAGAAACAGTTTTTTAGCCAGAAATCTACAGAGGTAGCAGAGGAAGCTTAAGGGAGTATACAAGGTAGCTATACTATATTAATAGAAAATAGTAAGAACTGCCTTTGATTACTAACTTCTTTGTATAAATCATTCTCTCCCTTCCCTGAATGTTTTGGTCAAGAATAGAACAG
Organism: Porphyrio hochstetteri; assembly: GCA_020800305.1. Lineage (NCBI taxonomy): Eukaryota > Metazoa > Chordata > Aves > Gruiformes > Rallidae > Porphyrio > Porphyrio hochstetteri. The sequence continues at coordinate 100,344,438 of CM036906.1, read as the reverse complement.
ATCTTTATCCGTGCTCAATGTGAGATTCAGTTTTTCTTTTAATAAAAATGTCCACCATTCTTCTATGGCTACTCAGCTAACTTCAGAAGCACTGAAGTGCCAGCATTCCACAAGAAGATACTTTAAATGCTTTGAGACCTCGATTTGCAACTGACTGGTAGAAAGAACATTACTAAGCACATTCTTACTTGCCATCTTCCCTTATTCCCCTCACTGAACGTCCTCATTTTCTTTCTTTTTATTGTATTCTTGGAGCTAAAGGGCCCAGGAGGGAGAAAAGGCAGCAGATGTTTTAGCGTTTGTTTTCCTTCCCAGCTAGTTCTCAGGTAGGGATGCCCTGATAGCATTCACTGCTCAGTCCAGTTAGCAACTCCAGGTGCAACATACATGGGGCTGCCTAATAGCCACTTCCATTAAGTTAAGAAGAAGAGATGGACCACTTAAAAGGACATTCACTCCCACCTACAGTTAGGAGAAAGAAAAGGGTACCTATCTTTCATTGGCACCTCTCCTCTTCACAGTCCTCTGGGCTAACCTTGGTACTCTTCAATCTTCATTGCTTACTATTATTTAAGAGCTAAAGGTATTTTTTTAACTATTATAACCTATTAACTGTACTTTATGGCTTCTGGTAGAGTATCCACAGTATTTCTTATGTTACCCACACTTCAGGGATATGCAGAGCATCTTGAAATTTCTTTGAGGTAATAAATGTATTATTTTTTGTTTAGCACTAAGACAAAGGAGACGAGTGAGGAAAAACAGGGATATCACAACGAAAGCTTGAAATTACACTGGCAGACCAGAGAGGTTCTATCTCTAAATTCTAGTTCATGAGCAAAAAGAGTTGGTCAAAACAAGCAGAAGGGCTCAACAGCCATAAAGCTATGATCATCTTCTAAAGAAAAAAAAAAAAGATAAAAACAACAGCAGCAAAACCCAAAACACCTCACTGCCACTGAGCATCAGAAAATACAAAATGCTTCTAAAAATACAAGGTCATAAAACCCTGAAAAAGAGCCAGGAAATTCAAAGTTCTGTATTAAACAACATGCCCTTAAATCACTCAGTGCCTCCTAGAAACCTGCTCTATTGTCATCAGCCTCCTTTATTATCTTTCTGTGGTGCATTAAACTTAGCATTTTTACAGAGTATTTTTGTATGTCATACTAAAGCCTCTCTACTAAAAAAGAAAGTCTCCAAGAGTACATTTAATCCTTTTGTGGCAGCCAAATCCTGCCATGTGTTTGTGTTGCCATTCTCCTACTCTGATTAAACAGTAACATGTTTATCACTTTAATTTCTCCACTGTAAACTCTACAATAGTGTAATCACAAGGTTGGTTGGGGTTTTTTTTCCCCTCCCATTACGTTCATTTAGCTACAGGTTGACAAAAGACCCAGTTCTTCACAGCCAGCTCAGAAGCTGTTTTGAATCCACAACACTTCTACTTTAGGACTTGGGCCTAGAACACCAGATGTGTCTGTGGTGGTGGTTTTTTTTTTTCAGGTCAGAGTGTACGCTTATGCTTCCAGCTTTTATGACACTTCATAACAATCAACACGAGTTTTTCTTCTATTGCCTCCTCCTGATTTATACAAACACACATTCCTCTGATTTTTACCTTCCTTTGAAAATCAGTAACTTAAACTATGAAACGTCTAGGCACAAAGTTAAAAAAAAATCACCTTAAATTAATATAAGTCCTATTGTCGTGCCTTCCCTCAAATCACTGTCGTCTGTACAGCAGCTATGCAAAACTATTACCAGTGACTTTAACTCTATTTTTCACAGTTTAAAAATAAACCGTGTTTTTCTCTGTGCTTTCCCCTCCCGTCATTTCCGTGTTTAATAGCTTAACGCTTGCTGCTCTTAACTCCATTTAACCCTTGCTCTTCTCGAGAGAAGGGAAAAAAAAAAAAGCCATTCCTTTTCTCGCTCATTACCATAAACAGGACACGTCACGCCGATTCTCCTTTATTCTCCTACCTCAGACCCAAACCTTCTGGTGATACCTGAATCCACGGAGGAAGTCTCAGAGTTTACATAATGCCCACTCCAGAAGCATAAGGAGGCGGGGGCGGCCCCTTGCCACCCCCCCCACACCGGCACCGCGACAGAAACGGGGGGGGGGGAGGGGAAAGGAGAGAAAATAAAGCTGAAATAAGGGGAAAAAAGCCCTTTCTCTCCACGCTGCGGGCAGTTTAGGGGATCAGAAAACACAGAAGGAGAAGAAAGAGGGAGAGGAGCGTGTGTTATTTCCTGTTATTGTTACTCCTGTGCCCACTGCCCGACGGAGGGGTCGGGCCGCTGCTCCCCGACACGCAGCCCCCGGCCCAGGGAAGGCCCCCTCGCCCCTTCGGGGCACAGGGGGTCGCAGCGGCCCGGGCCGGCCCTCACCTTTGTAGTGTACCCGCAGGTTGTTCTGGGAGAGGCCGATGTAACTGAATTTGTCCTTCGGGCTCCAGGAGCGGGGCAACGGCGTCTCCTGCTCATCAACGGCCGGGTAGAGCCTCTTCAGCCGCCGCTTCAGCTCCTTCTCTTGCTCGTTCAGGGCCGGGTCGCCGTGCGGGAACGGCGCCGGGGCGCTGGTACCGCTGCTGCTCCCCGCGGACAGGCCCAGCGCCGCGCCGGTACCGCCGCTCCCCGTCGCCGCGGGCCCGCTGCCGGCGGCAGCGGGCGGCGGCGGCGCAGCGGTGGCTGGCGGCGGCGGCGGCGGGTGGAGCAGGAGCGCGGCGGCCGGTGCAGGGCCGGGGTTGGCGGCGGCGGCAGCAGCAGAGGGGATCCCCGTCGCCGACGGGGGAGCGGCGGCCGCCAAGGGGAGCTGCGGCGGCGGCGGCGGCTGTTGTTGCTGCTGTTGCCCGGACATCCCGGCTCCGGCCTCCTCCTCCTCCGCCGCCACCACCACCTCCCGCGGTCGCGACTGTCACCGGACGGGCCCGGGGCGGAGCGACGGGGCAGGCCCGGGCGCTGCGGAGCAAAGCGGCCGCCGGCGGGTCACCCCCAACCAGAGCGTCTCGGAAGGGGGCGGGGCGGGGGCGATGACGACGACAGCGGCGGCGGCCCGCGGAGCTGCCCGATGGAAGCGGGGTGCGCCGCGGGGTGCGGCGGAGCCGGGCCGGGCCGGGCCGGGCCGGGGGAGCGAGTGAGGCGGGGAGAGCAGCGGCGGCGCCGGGCGGAAACGAGGCGGGCGGAGAGCGCGCGCCAGGCGCCGCGGCAGGGCTGGCTCCCCCCCCCCGCCCGCCTCCCGTCTCGCGCGCGCGCGCTCCCTCCGTCCAGCCCCGGCGCGAGGCGCCGCCGTGCGTCCCCGAGTCAGCTGAGCCCGCGGCCTCGCCTCGCCCGCCCCCTCCTCCGCCCGCGCTCGCGACGGCGCGAGGGCGGGGAGAAGGGGGCGGGGCCTCCGCCCCTCGGCGGGCGCGGGGCTGGGCGGCCGGGCAGGCGGCGAGGCGCGAGGGCGGTGGGAGGCGGCGAGGCGTTGAGGGAAGGGGGGTGGCCCGGCGCGGTGGCGGCTTGTACCGCCATCGGTGGAGAAAATAGGTGGCGGCAGGCCGGTCCGGCGTCTGGCAGGCTGCCTCCTGTCAGGCCTGGCTTTGCCTCTGCTGCCCGCTTTCGTGCCCGGCCCTGTGGGCCGCGCTGGGGGGACGGGAAGCGCCACCAAGAGCAGGGGGCGGGAAAGCTTGGGAATGCCTCGATTGACAAGAAGAGCAGGACGCTGTGTCGGTGGGGTTTATTCCTCCTTTGGTTTCTGCTCCCGAGGGGTATTTTAGTTTGCTCTTAATGGCACTGGTTAATAGAGCCTGTGCTGGTATTTTTGCATGGCAGCAATGAAAGAGAAACACCTACAGACAGGCAGGCGTTGCCTTTGAAAACATCAGAAGGGGATTTTACAGGCACATCTAGAACCTGGAACATTGGGCATTTCGCAATGCCTCAGCGTGCTGGAGAACCAGCACAGAAGCAGGAAATAGAGGAGGCTAATTATGCTTCACCTGCGTGAAATGCCTGGTGAGGTAATGCAGGTGTGACACTTAACAGAGGCTTTTAAGAAGATGAACGTTTCTCACCCGTAGTCACAAAATATCCTGTCATGTGAGGCCACTCCATGATGCCTAGTAGCATCTATGGCTGGACAAAATGCAGTTATCTAAAGATATCCTACCAAAAGGACTGGCAAACAATGCAAGAGTAGATGCACCTAGGATGGATGTCAAAACACAAGATGAATCATGCCTGAGGTTCATTTACCCTGGCACCGGTAGACTATCTCCGCTAGATCCAAGTTTGCTTTCTAGCATCTAGAGGTTGTAAACCATGAAGCTTAGTAGTTAATTTATTTTTAAAATAGTATTTGGCTAACACAAACTTTGGGGGATATATTTGTTACGTTTGTAGTATGGATGCTCCTTAACTTTTTCTTTGAATTTCAATAAATTTTCTGCCATAGCTACTTCCTGAGTCGTGGCTCACTTTGCATTCGTGCAAAAATTCTTCGTGTCATCCATTCTGAGATCACTACCATCTAGTTCCTGCCTCTTGTACAATGGAAGGCAGATGTTTCCATGCTTAATTCTTGACATAATTCACTACTCTGATTGCTTTTATCCTGTCATGTACCACCTTCCTAGGATAAATATTCCAAATCTATCAAATCACTGCTATTTACAAAAGCCTTTTCCCCCAAACATGCCCCCTGACAGACCAATACACATCACATTTGCTGAGGTAGGATATACTGTGCCTGAGGAGAAAATAAATGCCTCTATGTAGGGGCATTCTAAGGCTTGATATTAACCCGTACGTAATTCCTCCTGTGTTCTGTTAGCTTACTTATTTTCTGACAAGTGCTTCATGAGGATTAGGGAGAGCACACAGAGATTTGCCGAAATGCCCAGTGTCTGCTCTTCAGTTGCCGCCAATGAGTTGGCACTCCTCAGTTTTAGAGGCAGTCCTCATGTTCCTCCCTTCACATGCGTTATTCTGCATGTTCAGCGCTGAGCTTGATTCACCATTACGTGATCCATTCTGTTTCTTTAGGACTTCTGTGACTTCATCACAGTCCCCTCTTGTCTCACTTAACTGAAATAGCTGTGACAGCTGCAAATCTTACTGTCTCACAATACAGCCCTCTTTCTAGACCAGTGGTAAATACAGCAACAACGCGACACTTGCTAAAGAGCCCTGAAGCAGGCTGCCGTTAACCTTCCGCCATCACAGAAAATCACTGTTGAATCCTGCTCTTTGTTTTCCATCCCCAGTTTTTGAGCCCTGATTGTGCTTTTCTTTGTGCCCAGCGATTACTTAGCTGCTTGAGTCGTTTCTGGCATAAGGATTTAATCTAAGGTCTGTTGAAACACTAAAATGTGAACTACTCCACTGAAATCTCTTTGGTTTGCAGGTAGGGTGGGTTTTTTTTGACACTTTCAAAGAGTTTTGATAGATGGATCATGCAGAAGTTATTTTGCTTTGCAGAAAAGCCAAGTTAGGCCTAATTTCACATGTAGAGATTTTCTTCTGTAAGCTTGTTTTTCATTTATGTTTACTTTCAGTGACCATTTCAACCAAAGAAAACGCAATCTAGCTTGCCAGCAGCTGAGGGTATTTGGCTGTTTGGGTGTTTGGCTTCCCGTTGGATGCTATCGCCAGGGTGTCAACATGTGCGACGTGTTTTTTAGTGTGAGTGCTGGTGATCAGTGCCCTCCATCACTCCAGTACCCGGTGCCCATGACTGCTGCCCTCCAGACAGCATCCATCAGAATAAAGCTCTCCTGATCGCACAAGCATCCCCTCTTCTCACAGCGGAGCATTCCACACAGCCTCAATGGTCCTGAAGTTGATTTAACTCCTGGGTCCTGCATCGGCTGCTTTGTATGTTTTCATGAAGAGTAAGTGGGCTGTGGCCATCTGTGCCAGTGATGCCGAGAGTGTTCTGACTATCGTCAAGAAGCAGAGGCAGGATTCTCCTTGGGAGCCTATTTCTGTGCGTGTCCTTTGTCCCTGCTGCAGGACCCAGCCTCCTAGATGCACATGGATTTAGGACGCGGGCTACGACTGCCAAATTTCTAGCCCACTTTCTCTCTGAAATCTAGTATCTCCCATTCGTAGTGATGGTAACTGATGGCTGTTCTTTGTTTAGTATCGCTCCTTGTTAAGTTTTTCCAATGCATAGTTTCTCTGCAACTGCTTTGGAATTAATTTTCCCTGCTTCAAGAAGCTGCTTGGAGATCAGCGGTGTGTTATTTATTGTTGTACCTACTGTGCTGAATTACTGGTCCTAATAAGAAAAGAAACCCACTAAGAAGTAGGCTGTGATAGTTCAACAGTGTTAAGGACAGATCTTTTCAAACAACCTGGAGGATTTTTTTTTTTTTGCTGAGTCCTTTGCTATTTGGACTATTTTTTTCCCCTGCTAATTTAATTGCTCATATATAGGATAGGCTTGATGAACTGACAAATGAAAGACTTGCCAAAATGAATCATATTATGAATTATAGGCCATCATCAGCCATTAACTCAGTTGAATCAAATGGTAATCGAGTTGCTATTACTATATTGCTGCTCACACGTTAACACGGTGCTTCTGCTTTTACGAAACTGAGCAATCCGCTAATAGAAATAATTTTGTTGCATGAGTCAACTATACCTGTGCTTATCTTAGACCAGGAGTGATTAGAAACCTCTCTTGTTTGCCAATGCTTCGCTTGTGGTATTTATTTATATATATATATAAAACCCTTATATATAGTTATTTTTGGTACTTGAACACCAGGGTTGGTACACACCATGAGCAGCCTTGTTCTCTGTATTCTCTCCTTACCTTTCTGGCATGCACACTGGCCCTGAGGTCTATGGGGCCCCCTGGTTTTATTGGACGTATGAGCCACTCTTTGAACAAAATTTCACCAAATTTAATATCTAAATATCCAATTTCTTGGGATTTGCTTGCATGTTGTTAACGAGTTTAAAGCTTATTTGTAGTTATCTTCATGTTTTTGTTCCAAAGGTATTATTCAGAGCTTTTTACCATATCCTCTCTCCACACTGAAGAACAACTATTTTTTATCATTTTCTGATGCATACAGTGGTTTGGGCTTTTTTCCCCAGTATTAAAAGGAAATTTAAGGAGAAGTGAAAATATGTTCATCAAGATATATCATAAATAGAAGATCTTATAGTCTCTGCTGCCTGGGCTACTGCACAAACATCGTATTCTAACTGAAGTGTCAACACGAGCCCAGAAATAAACTGCCCTCCAAAGCCGAATAGAATGTGATTTATTCACAGGACAAATTTATGCGGGGGCAGGATAGAAAATAGGATGAGACACATCGGTTTATTCCTTTTGTGAAAACAGATACCGAACCATAACACCATTGGAGAAGTGATTCTCAGTTAGCCGGTCAAGATCCATTTCTGAGTCATCGTGAATTTCTGCCGAGGGTGGAAGCGAGTTGGCATGATTTAAATGTTGAAATATAAGAAAAACCATTGAAGACTGACTGGAAAAAAAAATAAACCCCAGTGCCCAAAATTTCTACAGCAAAGGAGTTTTTTTGGCCAGATCAGCCTGGCCTAAAAAGTCCCTTTGTGGTACATAACCAAGTGAAGTGAGGTTGAAAGGCAGGAAACCATGAAATAAGAAAAGAGCTGATGATCCAGCCGGCTTGGACTAAGGGACTGGAGCACTTTGCGCTCCTTTTCCCCGTGCCCTGGCCGGGCGCATCGGCAGCCTGACTCCCGCGAGAGGCTGGATGAGTTCCAGTACCCTTTTTAACTAACGAGAGGGGCTGAGGGGTCACAAACCCCTCGAGTTTGGAAACTGCTGTGTGGCCAGGCACATCCTCTGTAGGATGTTTAGAATGGAAATTTACGAGTTCTGCACTGTCGGTAAACATTTTAAAGTTCCCCTGGCAAACCAGGCAGTGTTTTGTTTCCAGTCCGTGCATTGGTAGGGTGCCCATTACCATAGATGAGCAAGCTCAAAGACTGCACGCTTTCAGAAACACATGGGATGTGTCAAGCTGACCCACTTCTTGAAAGCCAGGCTAGGCCTTTGTGAAATGTCCTGTGCTTGCTGGATGTTAGGATGTCAAGAATGTTTAAGTCTCCGCTGATGGGATAATTATTGTTATGGTGTTTATAGAGGTGGGAGGGCCCTAAGGGAAAGGAGGCCTGAAAGGAGAACCAGGAAGTGAGATGAGTAAGGCTCTAGGCATCGCACACGGATGGAGTTTCATCGTGTTTTTTTCTTTAGCTCACTTGGCTCTTCAGTAAAATAGATATTTATTTACATATCAGCAACTGTTTTTTCCTCCCTTGCATCTCTCACACCTACAAATTCAAATGTTCCACAGGCTAATCTTAGTGGCAGGAGTAGATTTTTAAACGGACTTTAGGAACGTGAAACTGGCAGGTGAAAACACGTCATTTTTAGTTCCTGTAGCTGCTCCCAGCCCTACTGCCAATGTGTAGTCTGTGCCTCTTGCAAACCTGTTCCAGGAAACAGGATAGCAGGAAATGCTGAGTTACCTGCTGAAACTGAAACCCTGAAAATGTGCTGCCCTTGTTAGATAGTAGTGTTTTACTGTGCTGATTATTATGTTATGATTTATGGAATATATTAAACATGCCAGAAACCTGTAGACTCTACAGACAGTTGCCTCCTTTTATTTTAAGAGCACAGAAATATGCATCTAGAAAGCACATCATCTGACAAAAAGGGAAGTATTTTTTCTAGCCTTATTTGTTCATAGTGGTTACTTGGAGAATACTTGCATGACAGAGGCATTGAAGTATTACAAACAAGGTCATGTATTTGCAGGTGACTGTTTTGAAGTTTGACTTGCCATTATATATGCTGTCATGATTGCAATGTATCATGCTTAGAAGCTTAGAGGAAGAGTAGCTTCCTGTTCTGGTACATATTATTATTATGATGATGATGATGAGCAATTATTGTCGTTTGCCAAGCCACGCCTATGGTAACCTCTGTCATCAACAATATTGTTTAGTCAGCTTAAAAATGGCCAAATCTTTTCTACTTGGAAACTTCTTCGAACTTACTTTATGAACTTGGCTGTGTGAGGATGATATAGAATATGATATGAAACTCTTTATTATGTAAAAGCCACTGTTTTGTTACAGCTGTATGGTACTGCCCATCCTGAAAGTGTCTTAAATCCAGTTTTCCTTTCTAGCAATCAAAATCCTGAGAAAGACCGAGAGGTCGTCTGACCTCCTCTTCCCTCCGCAGCTGGACCAGCTATCCCATGAACATTTCTGACAGGCACTTGCCTAAACTCTTCGTAAAACCTCCTGAAACTGGTACATTAACAGGTTTGTCTTGTGTTTTGACTAGTAACTATAAGGGAATGCTTGAGTGGTTTGAAAATACATATTTAATTTGGATAGTCTGAAAACCAAATGGAATACAAGCATTTCTGTCGCTTTTAAAAAACTTCCCACAGTGCTTTTTGAAACATAAAATTTCAGTCTTGATCCAGATTTGCATTGCCACAGTAAGTGTTCAAAACTCATGAGTCAATGCCCACCCACAAATGAAATTGGCTTAAAAGCCCATTTTCTTAAAAATAAGACATTTAGAGAGGATGGGTAGGTGGTTGGTTATTTGCCATCTGTTTTCTGAGCTTTTAGGAGGCCTTCCTTTCATATTTACAAGCGTTTGCCACACAGAAGAACTGAAAACTTGCTTAAAAAAATATAAAAGCTGGGATTCTTACTGCAGCCCCTTGACTTTGGCAGCTGAAAAAAGTATTGAAAGATTTGCAATGAAATAAGGAAAATCAGCAACACCTAATTTTGCCTGACAGCATCCTTCTCCATGTTACAGCTTTGTAAAGGAACAAACTGTATACATCTGTATATACAGATCCCCTCATATTTTATATATGTGGTACATTTTGAAGAAGGTTGGATGAAAGTATGGCATGCAAACCTTTTCTATCTCAAAAATACTCTTCATTGTAGATTGCTAACTTCAGTTCACTTCTCTGTTTCTTAAGGTAATTAATGTATAATAATGCTTGTTAACAGGCAAGTGCTGCCTGCACTCCCAGGCCCTAGCAGGTTGAGTCTCATGGCAGAGAGGAATTTATTTTTAAACATAAAGATTGCAGGAGACTAACAATTCAGTGTTGTCGTGGATTTGTCACACTTGGCTAGATCTTGGTAATTAAAGGAAAGTTTTGATAAACAAGTAGTTTGCTTAATTTTAATGGTCCGTGGTTAGGAGTTCTAGGATAAACTTGCTTGTTAGAGAACTCTGTTTCTCTGGTGAATATATTATTGTGCTGTCGACAGGCCAAACAACTTTGACTACAGCTCCCCTTTTATGTAGTGCCTTGCAGTCAGCTGCTGGACTTGCTGGGTGTGCAGTTCCACCAATTTGCAAGTTTACTGAAGTGCTGCATTAAATTCACATTGCAGGGAGCATTTATCCACAGCTCTGACTGACCCTTAGGGAAGCGCAGTCCATGGGAGGCTGTGTGTTGTAGAGGTCATTCTCTCTAACAGTAACCAATGAATGACACAACATGCTGTTGGAGAACCAGCTCATTAGGTTCCATCCTAAAAAAAGTTAATTTGAGATTCTGAAGAACCTGGAAATGCATTTCTAAACGTTGTTGCTATACTGGTGCAGAGACATGTTTCCATTCTGATTGACATAAGGTTCCTGGGCCGCGCAGGGCCCTTAGCCAGTGAGTGACACACTGTGGAAGCATTCAGAAGCCATCAAGCACCGCAGTTTCTCTCTGTGGAAGGCTTGCAGTGGTCATGGAGGAGCTGGTGGTGAGCTTTACTGGGAACAAATGTGGTATACCCAGCAAGAGCATTCTGTGTCAGCACTAGAAGCAGGAATTGCTTCCCTGAGCAGCGCGTTAGGTATCTCACCTAAGTTCTCACCTCAGTTCTGTCAGCAGTTAATGGAGAAGGACAGGTACCTGGAGGACGTCCCTCCCATCCTAGCACGTTTGACAAAAACAGATGAACTGGTTCCTGCTTCATCAAGCACTCTGCATTCTGGAAGAAGTTCTGTGAGATCATACAAACAAAGACTACCAGGACACGAGTGCACTCAGAAGGAAAGAATTAAAGCTGCTAAACTTCATCCAAATTAGCATGTTTCTTAATATTATAGGTGCAGGACTTTGAAACCTTTAAAATATTCCTAAAATATTTTACAGGCATGAGATATTTATTTTAAACTCACTGTATGGGAAATTTAAATTGATGCCATTTTAGATAATATAATTTGGGGGGGGGATGTTTCTTTTTGTGATTTTGTTTAGTACGTGTTTGGCTTCTAGAGACAGCATGTTGTCCAGAGCATTCTTTTGCTCTCCAAAGCCTCAGCCTGCAGCATGGATTCCTTTATTTGATGCAATGCAGCAAGCAGAAGGGTCTTTACCTGGCTGCTGTGGGTCCCCGTATGAGCTGTTAGGTGCCACCAAGCAGCCTCCTGACCCGCCTGGTCAGCACAAAGCCAAGCCCAGTGTGCAGCCCCACCTGGCACTGAGGTGGCCCAGCAGGAAGAGCAGTGGTGGGTACAGGCTGGCTCACAGTCCCATTTCCCTGCCTGAGCTTTGTGTCCCTGTGAGGAGAGCAGGAGGTAGCACTGGCAGAGTGCTGAAGAGGTGGGACCGAAAGCTGGTGAAGATGTGATGCAGCTGAAGCGATATGTGACTCAGGGACATGTCATCCCCAGCTTATAGGAAGAAGGGAAGACAGAGCTGGGGCACGAGGAAATACACTTGTAAAATAAACATTTCATGGGAAAAACAGCCTCTTCGCCCCAGTTACCAACATCTCGAAGTGCTGTAGGTAGTATAAGACATTAATGCCAGTCCTATTTCTGTTGACTGCCCCTCATCTCTAGGGTAAGATTTGACCTTTTGCAGACTTGCTACTTCTTTGCAGCATTTTCTCTCTACCCTCCAAATCTCAGTCTGTTTTTTGCGTTGGACTTTCCTGCTCTGCATCCTTTCATCTCTTTTTATGCAGAAGTTGAAGTTCCTTGTGGGCAGAGATGCTTATTTGTCTGTTATAATTTATCCACTGTATGGGAATCACGTAGTTATATAAAGCAGTAATCCTATTAATAGCAGAGAAGGCAGCAACTTCTCTTTCAAACTTTTAATACAAGTTCTCTATCAATTTAAATGGAAGCACGATCCATAATTAAAGTGGCAGAGTCTTATGTACAGAAGGAATACTGAATCACTGCGAAAAATGCAGGAAAAAGAAGCAGTAAAACCATGTCTACCCACAGAGAATATAAATGCAGCCACACAAATCCTGTAAATGTTCCTTGGTCAGGTACACGCTTACAGCTTGGTATTGGCTCAGGCAGGATTAATGCGAACGGAAAGACAAAACCAGCAAACATTACTGGGGCAACAGCATAGGAAAAGTTTAGGACACATCTCCCTTCCCCCCACTCCTCCCCCACTATAACAAGGAATTAATCATTCTTCATTAATGAATTGCTGGTAACAAATGTGTGTGAAAGCAGCAGTTAAAAATTGGCCAGGGAGAAGTGCCAAGTGATGGTTATCTGAGTTTATGTTTTCTGGCTCTGGCAACCAAGGGCTGTCTATGCTTCTGAAGAAAGAAATGCTAACGATGACATATCCAGCACCATCTTTTCAAGAGGTGGTACTGAAGATGGACATCAACGCTGCCTGAAAGACAAGTCTTGTTTTTTAAGGCAAGTCCTAAAGGCAGGGGAGGATAGGAAGAAGAGAAAGGGTTGTACACAACTAGAATTAGCCTGTAGTTTATCAAAACCTTGTATGGTTTCTCAGCCTGTTCAAGGATGACCTTTTACTAAGTTTAAAGTGAGGAGAAAGGACATGTTGTGCAGATACAATATCTAGCCTCCAGCACTTACTGGAGAACTTAAAAAAGCATAGTGGGAAGGGGCCAGGTATCTACTGATATATCAAATTTAAATTGTCAAATTAACAAGGCCTAAACTGTTATTCTATTTATTTACTTATGATTACGTGATATAGCATTATCTTCCACATCCTGAAGGTCATTACCACAGTATATTTATTTTGGCTTCTCAGGGAAGTTGAACATCCAGTACTGTGCCTCTTACAAGCACATAACACGAAAAAAACCCTCACTAATTCCTGCTGCCAAGAACCTATCAAAGCACAACCAAACTGCATATGGTTGGACTGTGGTAAAATGTTTGCACCCTGCCTACACTACAGGTGTATCTTTACTTGAAGAAATATCCCAACTAGGTGTCAAGGGCTGGATAAAATCCTCCCTGGAGGAACCTGAGCGCCTGGTAGGAAGAGCTGTCCTCAGCTGGCTCCAGTTTGATTCCTCTATCTCATATCCTGTGCCTTAAACGAGAGTTACATTCATTGTTGTGGTGCACAATTCCGATCCAGTTACATATTTTCCTCCCACAATTACGAAGCAGAGAGGAAAACAATTTGACCAACAGCACTTTAGTTACAAAATCAACAGTTGCATGAGAAAAATTCTTGAATTTAGCATTGCAAGTTGATACCCTTAAAATAAACATTAAAATATTAGGCACTGCACAGTTTGGCCTGTGTTTACTGGGACTTAGGTGATGGACAAAGCATCGACTCCAATCCTGCAATAAAACCTCTTGACTAGCTGGTCCCAAATGAAAGTCCCAGCCCTGGTCCTCTGGTTGCACTCTGGCTAGTAGGATTTTGAACTCCCTGGGATTTCTGCTGGGAAGTCAGGCTTCACATTGGTGCATAGTGGGTCAGGTCCCAAAGCAGGGGCCCTGTATCTGAGCAGGAATGGAGATGTTTGCTATGAAGTGGCACGCGATGTTTGAACGATGAGGTGTGCAACTGAAGAAATAAACATGAGGTGATAAAGAAAAGGCAAGCCAGCAGCAACCTGACTGGTTCCCCCCTTTTGGGAGGATTTCTTTTGCTGTATAGTTGAACTCCAGATGTGAATTTCAGAGATGAGATACACTGATTACTGTACAAGATTACTACAGTATCGTGATTATCTGTGTTGTGGAGTTGAAAGAACCTTTCCCATAGTTGATGTTATTTAAGAAAATGTATTTGTTGGACTTGATCTCTTGAGGTCCTTTCCAACCCCTACAACTCTGTGATTTAGTACCAATTTGAATGTACTTTTTTAAGAGAAGATCGTGCATGGGGTGAAGCAGGAAACATCTATTTTAAAATAAGCTCATGCATCTCTAGTGCAATTACTTGGCTGATGCACTTGTGTCTCTTCAGAGACTTCTCTATCTGATGACAGGAAAGTCACTGCAAGATGGATTTGACCTGACTGTTGGGTGTTTTTTGAAGAGGCAGAAACTACAGGAAACTTTCCTAACTTGACAGCCCTTCTGTGAGGCCTTCAGTGACCTCTCAGGCAGGACCGAAAAAGCAAGTGTTGCAGCAAGGCTCTCCTCCCAGATTCAGGCAGTTCCTCCCTACCAAGTCCTGGGGCTGCTGCAGCCCCCCAGCCTCGCTGGACCAAGGGCACACATAGTCACAGGCATAAGAGATGTTGCATTTATTCCCTCAGAGGCCACCTTAAGAAAACAAAAATCAGAAGCAATGAGCAAAGTCTCCACTGATTGTACATGTTCCAAATAGGTCACAAACATCTAGTTTAAAAGCTTGTCTCTGTTAGTGTTGTGCCTCTTTTAAACAGGCTGAGGAAAAGAAACAGTGATTGTTTTCACCAGTTTTGTTGGAGGTTAATAAGCACTTTGGCAGGTGCTGGTCTTCAGGTCTTCATCTGTAAAAAAGAAAGAAAATTTAGTATGTAAGTCTACCACATCAGTGAAACTGTTGCTGTAAGCAGGGACTGTGAACTATGTGGCACTTCATCTGCAGATCTCCACGTGCTTTCCAAAAGGAAGGGCTGTTTCTGCACTCCTGCTGCTGGGAAAACAGTGCTGAAGAGGTGCAGTGACTTGGCCAGAAGTCACACAGCTGGCCAGTGTCAAAACTGTGGATAAATCCCAGGACTAATTCTTTATCCCAGACGCTGTCTCAAAATAAATAACACAGAGAATTGTGCAATGGAGTGTACTCTCGGGAACAGTGGCAGAACATGAGATGAAAATAGATATAACAAACTGAAATACTGGGAAGTAATTAGATTTAAGCCAAGAAAATAACCATGGAAGTGTATGTGAGATTAAACATCACGCTGTAAAGAAACTTTGCTTTGGCAAGGCAAAGTTTTATTATTAAAACATGGTACATTTTCTGGCTGTGTTATTTTCTAGATTATCTCTGTGTTGTGTCTTTTTCTTTTTTTTTTTAAATTATCAAAGGTAGCAACAACAACTACAGCCCTGAAAACATGATTTCCCAAAACACAGCTTCCGGGAGTAGAACAGATATAGATTTGTAGACCCTGAGTGTAACTGAAGATTGTTACCTGTCCATGCTAGCTAATGAGTTCTGAGTCTTGCTTTGTCAAGTGATGCCATGCTCTCACCAACAGAGCGTGCAGGTGGGAGCTAACCGCTGCGGCAGGCGCTATGGTGTACGGCCCTCTTGCGCTGCAGGTGTCTTGGGGCATCCCCAATCCAGCTGGACGTCCCTCGGCCCTTGTGTTTGGACACTACCGCAAATCCGTGCTCTTCAGCTCCTCGCTCTGCACAGTCCTGGGACTGATGGCTGGCAGACAGTCTCCCACAAGCTTAGTTTGCAGCTCTGGCATTTTGAGTACTCTGAGCTTCGTTCATCCCCTCAGGAAATTGGTGGAAGCAGTTAGTCCTGAAGGAGTCAGCTCCTTCGGCCCTGGGCAGTAGAAGAAATGCATGGATAGAGCTAAAATAATTAACATCTTGTTTCATTTGTCTCCAATTTTTTCCTCACTACTTGTCACCATTCTTTTTGATAGGATTCTCCTGCTAACCCCTCTGAGTTTAGGCTAGTGCACACAAATCACAGACAGACTCTGATACTCATCCTGCTGCTTCTGGTTTTCTTTCTAACAGCCTGCAAGACTTTCTGCTTATCTCTTCAGGCCAGTCATACCTCTAAAATAACCTCATCAAGTGACTGAAATCCCTCAACACGAAGTATGTTGCTTAGCTACCTCCAAGCTGAAGGTCAGGCTTAAAAACTACTCTGCCCTGGGTTGCAGCCGCCTACCTTTTGGGTTCCATGTGAACAGATCGTTAAGGTTTGATAACAACTGGCCAGCCGTTCGCCGAGAGCCCTTGGAAACACAGCCCGGCAGGAGGATGTACACCGAGAGCAGAGTCACCCGGGGAAGAACTTAGGTCACGTGCACCCAGGTATGAAGATGCGAATATTGAAGGGGCTGGGCTGGATTCCTCAGATCATTGTACATGTTACCCCCAGGGTATGGGGCTACCTCCCTCCCTGACCCTTCCCCACAGCAGCAGCATCACGAGGCACAAGTGGTTAAATGTCCCAGGACTATGCTCCCCTGCCCTGTGCTGCAGCAGGGAGACCAGTCCCTCTCAGAGGCACTGGGACTGCCATGCAGCGAGCTTGTGGGGCGTGAGGTTACCTGGGTAGGAGAGGGCCGGGTGCTGCCCATGTCTTGCTCAGGCAGGAGGCTCTCCCCTTGCAGGACCGCCAGGGATCCCGCTCCAGCACGCACGTTCCCCAGAACGCCGTATGAATTATGGATGAGTCAGCCAGAATTTTTCCATGCGCTTCCGCTGCTGCACAGCGCTCATCGCCAACTGAGCTGTGGTTTTCAACCGCTGTCTGGGCCTTCTAACGCTTCTAACATTTTTGTTAAAAAATTAAATAAATAACATGCTCTGGGTGTTTTGACAGAGTGCCCCTGTGGCAGGGCACAGCACGGGGAATCCCAACGCTTGTGCAGTGTCAGGCCCCCACATCTGTAGCATTTTGCTGAGTAGCTGAGCATGTGTTAGAAATCATTTGGTCCTTTCTGCCTGCTTTGCTCCTCTGTCCCTCCCACTAGCTGAGTGTATTGACAGAGTCAATTAGAAGAGACAGCAGCAATGCTGAAACTGATTTGAATTTCAACCAGGATCCACTAGCAACTACAGCTATGTACAGACAGCTGAGGGCAGGCACTTACCCAAGGACCTAGGGACTGCCCATGTATACTAAAAGTCTTCTCTTTTTTATTTATTTCAGTCCTTAGACAGATCCAGGTTAATTTCTGTTTAGCAAATGTTGATTTCTTTTGCTCTTCTTTGAGCGTACACAATGCATGTGGTCTTAATTTGTGATGATCATGGAAAAGAAACAATTCAGTTCTGGAAATATTTGCTATGAGACAAAGCACCGAATCCTCCTACAACAGCATTTGACGAGTCCTCTCAAAGCCTGTAAGCTTTTGTAAATGCTTGCAGTGATAAAGCAGCACTGATGTCAAACTATGAGGGACTAAGTATTAATTCCAGCCTTATTATAAATTTCTATTATCTGCATTCAAGTTGCATCTGGGAGTCCCAATCAAGGCAGGCTTCAGCCGTGCTAAACACTACATCCAGAGAGATGACTGCTGGCGCTTTAAAGCACTTGGCGTCTAAACAGACAATGTGAAATAAACTGGTGCGAAGGCAAAGAAATGAAAGAAAGATCCCTACCAGCTCTTTACCCAGACACAATCAGTAGGCTGCTTGGCTGCATTCAAAGGTGACCCAACTCTATGTTTATCTTCAGACAGCCTGAAAACTCATTGATTTTAATGGGAGAGAAGCACAGGAGTATTATTCCCTGAATCCACATGTGATCCCTGAATCCAGCCCCAAGCAGGACTTTGAAAGGTGAATTATGTGTTATTTTACAGACTAACATGGCAGAGATGGTGCGGGAAGGAAGACAGGACAATCATGCTTTCAGGAAGGCCATAACCAGCCCAGCATCTCCTGGAATTGCCCACAGCAGTGAAGGGGTTCTTGATTTGCACAATCCTCCCTTAAGAGCTATTCAAATGCAGATGTCCCAGTCAGCTCTTCAGAGTTTTCTGAGCTCGGCTAGTTTTTTTCGGCACCAGTTATGTAGCATATCATCTCAGTTGTGTCATTTCATGATACCTCTGCCATAGTAATTAAAAGGGCTCCTGCAGCTGTTAAGCCAGAATACCATCCAAGCAAAATACTGTGATGAAGTTAATTGATCTTTACCCTGAACTACTCTAACCACCTCATTTCTAGCTTTCCTCTCCTGCCACAGGGTGTGGCTGTCTTTGTCCGTAGGATGACAGAACCCCTTGCAGTTAAGGACCCACACAGCCTATCGCTCATCCTCGAGTTCCCTCTTAAGTCTTCTTTTAAATTAACTTGAGAAGGATTTTAAGTCTCTTACCATAAATCAGCTGTGCTTAGATATCATGTAACTCTTATTGCTCCTTTGTGAAGCCTAAATTGTCAACATCATTTTTCTCAAGTGTGGGCGCCAGAACAAGAGACACCATTCCCTCAAAGTTACTGTAATTTCATCTCTTTACTCCTACGGGAAGGTATTCCACATCCAGGGATCACATCAGCCTCCTTAGTCACTGCACTGATCTGGCAGCTCCTGTGCTGTGAGTTGCCCACATGACTGACGAGGTTCGTTGTGAATTCTTGGAATCCTGTGATTCACTCAAAGCTGCCTGCGCCGCTGCAGCGAGCACTCCTGCAAGCCCGGGACTAGAAGTCACATCAAGTCACCCCTTGGTTTTCTGCCTCTTGACCACGTCAGCGGAGCACAGGCAGTGAGGTGTGCAGCAATTCCTCTGCAGACCGCTGCTTAAACATTCCCGTCGCCCTGTGGAAACAACCCACCCCCTTTAGTCACATACAAATGTCTGTATTGGTCTGAAACACGCCCACTTTGCCATGCAAGGGTTCCGTAGCCCAAGGTGTCCCATGGGACACAGTGATGGAGCAACCTCACAGGAGAGGAGCAGGCTCCTTTCTTTAGAGATATTAGTATCTCTCTTAACTAAGCAAACAGCTAAAAGGTGGTAATTTAAGAACAGCTGCCTATTTTCCTTTCAAAATGTACATACAGTGCTATGTTAAGAAACCCACGTAACAATGCAAGGTCTCTACTTGCACATTTATTTACCCACAAGGTATTATTGTACTATTTAAATTTAGACAAGAACAAATGGAAGGATCACCGAAGTAGTTGTTGCAGGTATTATAACACTATGATGTAAACCGACACAACAGAATGCCTTTAGTTTGGCAAGTAAGGTTTTAATTACCAGATTTGAAGACAAACTAGTTGTTCTGATTGCTTAAATAATCTATGGCTTTCTAGCTGAGATATATGTTGGATCTAAGTAAAATAATTATGTTTGTGCGGGATATAAACATATCACAAAAGACTTGAGTGTGCAACGCTTCTCTGCTTTTAAGTTGTCTGAGATCACAGACCTGGGACCCACCAAAATTAAAAGACAGTAGGTTGGTTCGTGAGGCCTGGGAATAGGTTGCTGCAATGTGGATTTAGCTTTTTGCCAACTGATAAAGCATGGAGGAAAAGAAAAAAAAAAAAAAAAGACACACAGACACACACAAAACTGTGTCACTGTGAGGTCACCGCAAGCCAGAGCAGAGTGTGCCAAAAGTTTTCTGAGGGAACTTTGTTCAAAGGATATAAAAAGCCACCCTCACTTCATTTACACCAGCAAACCGGAACACGAAACCCAGCATAGCTTACATATTTGCATCTTAATAATTGTGCTGAACACTGAAACAGCGCTATCAGTCTTAATACAGCATTGTACCAGAGCCAATCTAATTAAGAAAAGAGCAACACATGCTCTGGGTCAGCGTGGAGGTGCTTCATCACGCCTAACTGGGACAGTCTGGGGACTCTGCCTGTGTGCAGTCTCTGTGTTCTGATTTCAGGTAAGAAATCGCTGAGTTACCCAATGTCTCAGTGGATGTGCAGCTGAACTGTCAGGCCCGTGTCACACGCCTTCCCAGATGAGAAGGCAGGGAGTTACAAAAACTCAACCTTTCCCATTTCCCTCTTTGAAAAATCAGGTAGCTGGAGGTGGAATCAGTCCCACCGTGTCTGCCTGACATCCAGGAGTGAGGAACAGAGGTGTTTTCCTCAGATGTGGAGCATGGATCAGTGCCGAGCATGGATCCTTCAGTGCTGCAGGGTACGGCGTGAGGATGCCACCAAGCCTAACACCAAATGGGGCAGCCTTGCCTCCCCCCAGCTGTGATCCTGTGGGTGGGATGGATGGCTCACCTCCCTAAATCAGCAAAAATACTGCTCACCCTCCCTGGCAGAGTTAGTTTTTTAGTAGATTAGGTCCCTTGAAATCCTCGCTGTGAGAAAAGATGAGCACTCCAGTGCCAAAGGAAGGGAAGCTGCTGGGGTGCATGGCTAAGGAGGAGGTGGAGTGGGATCCCCCCTTTTGGCAGCAAGTAATTATTTTATCAGGTGAGTGGAGCTGTCTGATCCCACCGTGGGCCTGACAGGCTGGGGGTGCGCTCAGAGGCACAGAAAGCTTGAGCAGGGGAACAGAGAAGACAACCCACCTCTCACAGCCATTGGTTTAGCTGTGAGATCCAACTCTCAACTGAAGAAGTTGTTTCCTGTGACTTGGAGGAGGAGCAGAAGGCCCCAAAGCCTCAAACCCCAGCCCAAAGAAAACTCAGAAGACTCAGGCAAGGGAAAGCATGCAGATACAGGTTATTTTGCCCAGATCTGTATATTCCTTCAGCTGCTTCAGTAGGACATGATCAGTGGTAGCACTCCTCAAACACGTCTGCCCAATTCCTTCCACAACCATGCATCCATGGGGAGATGGTCTGTGCTTGGCATCTCAAGTGTTACTTTACAGGAAGGGAGGGACAAAACCTGCACTTGAGCTAATGGGAGCATGAGGTAAATGGAGGAGCCAGTATGTTTTGGGAGATTTTAGGAGCAAAGCTGTAAAAGGTCTCATTTCCAGAAAAGGGTAACAGAGGGTTTCTGTGCAAGAAACCAGGGATAGAGCCAGCTCTGTGAGCTGCTCAGATTAAACCCAGTGGGAGAACACGCGGACCTGATACAGCAAGAGCTAACCACCGCTACCTGGGAGCAGGACTCTGTGATAACCACAGGGCCTAGCTGCACCTCTTTTTCGTCGTAATTTTTCCTTGGTGAAATATTCAGAGCCACTTGGGTTCAGCCTACCTCTGTATTTCCCAGCTGAACTGAAATATCACACGCACACCCCTCCCCCAAGTCCTCCCACCCAACAGTGCCTCATTTACTTTAGGGGGAAAAATGATTTGCAGCCACTGGCCCTATTTTTCCTGTTACAAAATCATTTATCAGTATGCTAGACTTCGCCTGCTGAGCTAACCCACATTAATAAAGCCAGATGCAAATTAGGTGCTTGTCTCTGCTGACCCTGACTTTGAAAACTGGTTTTTCTTTCCCCATTTCTGATCCCTGACAAGAGAGACACAGACGTAAGCTTAGAAGTCAGCAGGTACATCTGCCTGTCTGTCAAACAACCTGGATCCCACTTTCCATTACACAGACTTTCAGTACAGTGGATACTGATGATTGGTGAGGCTGTAGGAAATGATAGATGATGCCAGTTAGGATAATTACATAGTTCGGTATTCCTCTATGAAAATCTTTCCTTCCTTTCCCTGTTTCTCCTTACGGTTACTTTCTCCATTCCATCTTGCTGGTTTGTCTGAAAAGCAGCTCTGACACTAAAGGATGCATGTACATCCATCAGGTTTCAGGCAGTGGAAAGCAAAGTCCCCAAGAACACCTTCCCTACCCATGGTGGCAAGATCTTTCTCCTTTGGCTTCTCCATTTTACCGTGCCAGATTGCACAGACCAATTCCTACAGATACTGACTCACACCACCTCTCTTTCACATGCTCCTAACACTTCTCTCTCATTCCCTCCGCCCTTCAGAGCCCTGCTAACTTTCCTCTAGCGTGCACACTGTTATTCTCAATATTCACAACACTTCCCCATTTCCTTGGCTCATCTCTCACCGAGACTAATACCACAACTCAGATACAGCCTGTACTTCCACGCCTCTTTTCTACTGTCTTGCATTTCTCACATTCTGCTACCTACTCTCACTGCACCACTGAAATGGCTCTCGTGACTTCTGCTTCCTTAAATGTTGTTGTCTTTATTTATATCTCCACTGATCCCTGTCTCTTACTTTTGTCATCCCTCTGCCAACTTTCTATCTTTCCTCTCAACACTTTCTCTCCTTGGCTTTCACAACTCCATCCTCACTTCTCCCTTCTCACAGCTGAGGCTTCCTTTCCCATTCCTGTTCGCCATGGAAATCTCAGCAGGCTTTCTCTCTTCTGCCTCTCCCTGTGCATCAGTCCCCAGTCACGTTGGCAGCGTTCTGCATCAGTGACGTGTTGTCGTGGTTTAACCTGGCAGTCAGCTAAAACAGCCACACTGCTGGTCGCTCACTCCTCCCACCCCCACAGTGGGATGGGGGAGAGAATCAAAACCAACAAGGTAAAATTCATGGGTTGACCTAAAGACAGCTTAACAGGGCAGCAAAACAAAATAACAATAACAAAAAACCAATACACAAAACAAGTGATGCACAGCACAGTCACTCACAACCCAGAGCCGATGCTCAGTTGGTTCCGAAACCATGTTGCTTCCCAGCCAACCCCCCCAGTTATACACAGAGTGTGACGTTCATATGGTATGGAATATCCCTTCAGCTGGCTTGGGTCAGCTGTCTGGCTGTGTCCCCTCCCAGCTTCTTGGGTCACTCCCAACTTCTTGACGGGGCAGCATGAGAAGCTGAGAAGTCCCCTGATTGCTTGGCAACAACTAAAACATCGATGTGTTAACAACATTATCCTAATCCTAAATACAACACCGTATGTGCTGACAGGAAGAAAATTAACTATATCCCTGCCAAAACCAGGATAGTCTGCATTTATCTTGGTCTTTTTGCCCATCCAGTCCTACATTTTAGCCATTATGTCTTCTTGGAGAAGTGTCTTTGCCAATTTGACTTCCACATGGCTGCTGCTGAGGTTCTGAGGAGCTCTCTGAAGTGCTACTCCAATCCCTCTCCTCTGTGTATAACCATTGTCCTTCCTTTTGTCTTACCCCGCTGCTCGGACTAATCAAAGCCAGTCCTGCCCCAAGGCAGCCAGACCATGTTCAAGCTTTGCAACCTTCTATCTCAAAGCCACAGCACCCCTGTATGTTCCCCCCCACATCCATATGGGAGATACCCACAAGAGCTCTCCCTGCTATGACAAACCGAAACTCAATACAATTATTCCTGGCCATTTTCTCACTCATTTAAATCCCTCCCCTGACTCCTCCTTTTGCCATTATTCAACTTCTAATTTTCTTCCCCCTTCAGTCACACCCTTCTTCTGACCACTTTTACTTATCGTGCCATGCATTTCTTATTCTGTTTTATCAGTGATGCAAACATTAATCCTTGTGAAATCTGCTGACACTCCTTGTTTCATAGTTTTCATTCTGCCTGAATAGCTGTAACACAAATAGTGAAACTTGGGCAAGCTGTCTTCCCCCTCCACCCTGCCCCTTTCCAGTAAACTTGGGAAAAAACCGAGCTAGGAAACTGGAATTAAGTCCTAATTTAACAGCAGGGGGAAAAGAAAAGCAAGCAAGACCAACAGTGACTAAAGAACAATTTGATAAAACTAAAAAAACCCCGTTTTGGCGGGGGGATCCCAAGGGATTAAGAAGTACAATGAACACAGAAACAGAAGTTGATGACATCAAGCAATCACAAATATAGGAGAGGATTGATTAACTGCACTGAAACAAATACTAAAATATTTTTAAGTACAATATGTGGCATAGGAATTGTGGGTGCACTGCACTGAGAAAGGAAGACAATGGATGAGGTGGGTTTACTAGTCTAACAGCTTTTTTGCCCAGTCCAGCAATTCCATAATCTGTCTGAACTTCTGCCTAGTGCTTTCTCATTTAGAGCTTCATCCTCAGCGCTGTTGTGTGTAGCTCTGTTAATGCCAAGCTGAACAAAGACATTCTGCAAATTTGGAGTCCTAGAGCCTGATACTCTGTAGATAGATGTAGCTCTGCCCCTCTACTGCGAGCCATGTGAGCGCTCGTACGTGCAGAGGACAACCGGTCCCATAAGAACTGTAGTGACGCTTCTGCCTAATGCGCAAAGCGAGGAGCAGAGAGTTTGGATACACCTGATGACATGAGGTGTCTCTCCTTAAGTTCTTTAAATCAATTATCACCTCTGAATTCCACGCAGGACGAGCGAGCTGCCAAGTGTATCGATACAGAACACATCTGTGATCAAACACTGCCCTGAGCACGGTGCTTTGTGCCAGCAGAGCCCGTAGGCCAAATGATGGACATGACAGGAGAGAACAGAGCAAAGCTATGCAAGGAGAGGGGTGCAGAAGAGAAGGCCTGGGGTGCAGGAATACAGTCAGCAGTTAGTTTAGTCACGCACAGAGCCAGAGAGGACGCTTTCTGAGTAAACATGCTTACCTGTCAAATGACAAACCAGCCCTTATGCAGAAGAGCTTCTCTCCTGTATGGAGAACAGCAGGGCACCTGAAACAAAAGTTGTGTGTGTGAGGGGTTTTCTAAAACTGGCCAAAGAAATTTCTCTTACCTGGGGGGATTTATCTCATCCTGTTTTTACACAGAGCACTACGCACTGTGCAACGACATCAATGTAATTAAACAGCCCTAGGTTGCTATTTCAGGGAGCCTGATAAGTTGTATAAAAGGGACTTGCACCAGCCTATTCTCGTTGCATGTCACTGTAGCAGGATGGATAATATACACATTTTTCGAGATACGAAATTCTCTGCTTGGTGCTCAAAGATAAAACAGGGAAATCAAACACTGCCTCAGCAGGGGCTGGCAGCACTGCAGTGCTTGCAGGGAGAAGAAAGCCACGTTCCTTGGAGAAGGGGGCTCCTGGCAGCGCAGAGAGGTTCCCCTGTACCAGGGGGCTCCAGGAGGTGCCTGCTGTGGGGAGGGAAGCCACAGCCCAGACAAAGTGGGGAGTGGAACAGGAGGTCCTTGCTGTCAGTCACTTCCCAGGCTGGACCCAGGAGGGAAAAGCAAGCTCACCAGACATCAGTGGAGAAGCTAAGAAGCCAGGGGGCTGTGCGAGGTCCTGCCTGGCTGTAAGGGAGGTCTGGAGATGGTGGGCTGGAGAATGGTGGCTGGTGGCCTAGAGGAGGCTGAAAGGAAAAGTCCCCTGTAACTCTCCTGGACTGCTGTGAGGGGGTGTGCAGGGAATCAAGGCACTCCCTGGCAGCTGTACAACTATTTTGGTCATTAAAAATAAATCCTAGCCTCCCCCTCCCCATGACATAGGCCAAGACAAAGTGACTCAGTCTCTCTCTACAGGAGTAGATCTCAAAGCAAAACATAATCTCATTAGCACAATAACCTAGGTTACTCATCCACAGGCTCCTTCCAGATCTCCTTCTCTCTCTCTATTTAATCCCCAAATGCTTTACCCTAAATTATGACTGTTGCCAGAGCTATTCAAGAGACTTCATCTCCCCAGAGTTTGCATTCCTGGATTAAAAATTGCCGCGAGCCAGCTTTTCTGCCTTTGTGAGCAAGGGGAAAGGTTTCAGCTCATGCCACTCAAAAGCCACTTTCTCATTTCCTATTAGGCACCTGCCATGACAGAAAAATGTCGTTACTTGAACCACATGGGGAAGGGCTGGGAAGAGGCTGAAGTGCTGCTCTGCACTCAGCTGTACGTCTTAATTGCTTAAATGAACATAAACCAAAAGCAAGTGACTGCAAACAGTTGAATTGCACTGGAAAGGCCTCTGAAGCCCTCTCTTTTGTCATCTTGGTACTTTTGAGTAGCAGTTCTGGCATGGCCGTGACAACCAGCAAGTTTAAAAAATTAGAAAAAAAGGAAAAGAGAAAAGATTACTTATAAACGATGAGATGGGAGACAATGTAAACCAGTCTGACTAGGTGCGACTGTGCAAACATTGACAGACTGTAGCAAGTTACTGCACAAATTGTAGAGAAAAATCCCGTCCCCGTCACCACTGCCCTGGGCAAAGCGCTGCTCTTAGCAGGATCCACTCAACTCAGCCTAGGACCCACACAGGCACATTACTGGGGTGCAGGCCTTACCAGTGGGTGGATTTTAGCCTTTCAGTGACACATTGGAGACGCTTGCTTTGAAAGCAGACCTAAGTGGCTAGACTGCAAGCATACCAATGGGTTAGGTTTGACCCAGTGTAAAATTTCTTAGCAGTTAAGCTGATGAGTGGAGCTAATTCATTAGCCACCGTACACAACACAAGCTCTATTTTAGCCTCAGAACACATAAATGCCAGGTGAACAAAATTGGAAAGACTTAAAATTAAGGCACCTCTGTTCCTCCAGACACACCCAACTACATGAAACCAACAGTAGTACCAGGAACAAAAGACTATGTTTCATCTGTGTTTTTGGCCAAGCTACCTTGGAGAACTAATCCGTACCATGTACAAAGAGCCCGTAAAAACTTCCTTCTAAAATTATAACAATAGAAGAAATTGGGTCAGCTACTTAAGAGTAGGTCGGATATAATCAAGTTGTAGCACCCCTGGGACACAAAAGGTAGCGCTTTTTTGCATTTGCATTTCGTCAACTCACGCAGCTTATTGCTGAGGGAGGAATCCAAGGCAAATAACACCAAGGCAGGATTTGCCAAAACGCTGAGAAACTGTTTGATCATTAATCGCATTTGCTAAGACTGCGATTAGGGTAATTGCTCTGTATTTCTTTTCACAAGCCCATTGTCCACGGGGGGATCAGGAAGGACCATCCCCTGCCCCCACAAAGTGCGGCGCAGCTTAGCTGGCTCTTTGTGCCTTTTTTTTTTTGTGTTTCCCCCGAAGCATCAAATCCTTGCTCCCAAAAAGGCACAATACTAATGGCTGGGTACCCAGTAGCCCAGTGGTAGGATCTAAAAAGTAGTATCTGTCTCATTGTAATTGTATCTCATTTTCTTTCTAGGTGGCTGGTTACGCTTTGGAGTGGTTTTTCAAAGCGGTTAGCAGTGGGAACGTTCAGCTGGGGTTTGGATGGACGTCCATAAAAGCCATGCTTCTGAAACACTACCTGGCATTTGAAAACACTTCTTCGCTGCGGTGTGGCTAGCGGCAACGATAGCACGGGAGGTCTCATGGCGTGTCAGCGGCCGTGTCATGTATTAACGCTGTCCCTCCACCCCTCCCAGGGTCTGGCTCGAGCTTCCTCTTTTTTTTTTTTCCTTACACAGCTGCATAAAAAGGTTCTTGTCCAAATCTGGAGCGATGTTGGAGAACTCTGTTTTAATTACTAGCACATGCATTTCTGTGACACATATCCCTGTGGAATCTGGGCATTGCTGTTTTAATTTAGAAGTGCTGATATCATTATAATGAGCATAATACAGACCTTAGACTACGTAAGACAGAAAGAAGAGCAGAGCTTCTGTTCCCTCTCCCTGCAGATTAAAAACTCCCTTGGATACTACAGCATTCTTTTGAACAGCGGCTGTAAAAGTTTTTTGTGGGCTTTTTTTTTTGTTTTTTTCCCCTCCCTGCTTATTATTTCAACAAGCACATATAAAATGTGCTCAGTTTACAAGAAAACACAAAAATCCTGTTCTTCCTGTCAGTGCTACAAGCTCATCCTATGCTTCAGAAATCCACTGGATTCTTTCCCTCTCAGATCATCAGCTACAAGGGTTCTGTAGGGTAAATTTATGCCTTGTTTACATTGCACAACAATGCTGTCTTCAGGTTCTGCTCACAGTGTGTGTGCACAACACGGAACAGCATCCAGCTCATTTGCTCTCTCTCTGTTATGTTGTTTATGAAGAGCCAAGAGGATTAAAAAAAAAAGCAGCAAACATTTGATGTTGTTATTAAACCCAGTTCATCTGACTTAAAGTAAACAAAGTAATAAATCTGTTAGGATATAAGATGCAACTTTTACAGTTACACTCCAGGAGAGATCCATGCCTTAGGGAAGAAAGAAACTGAGGAGTTTTATGCCAGAGGCATTCCCAAGAAAGGTAAGGAGGTATGCAAATAGAAATCTAATCTGGTTCTGACGTATGTGCTCGGGCAGAAAGCTATTGTTAGACAAACATGTTGTTCCTGAGCAGCAGAACTAACGAAGCCTGATTTCCTACGGATTTGTGTCCTTTGTCCCACATCTCTTTCTCCTTCACCACAATAATCCCAGCTCTCCTCATGCCTCCAATGACACTGTCACTACCAAGAGACAACAAACTCTGGGACTAGTTTGGAGCTATAAAAACACTCGCTGTCGGTACGCGTGTGCTGACTGGCCAGCTGGCTGGCGAGCAACACGTAATGGCCAAGATCCTCTTGCCTTTTCTTCAGTTGAGGCAGTAACCTGAGACTCTGTCCCTTATCCTGCTGCCAGATTTCATGAAATGTTTAAAAAAGAATAATAATGTCTAAAGTTATCACTCCTTCAACTTTATTCAAAACCTGATTTATCAGAGGGTTACAAAAATTATTAGGTACCGTACAAGCACTGATTGTGTAAGCTTTGTTTCCACAGGAAACTAGATTCAGAAGTTCAGCTACTTTTCACTTCTTAAAAAAGAAAAGAACCCAACAGAGCTAATTAGGAAGTTTTCCCCCAGTCATTTTCAGCCGCAATAGTTTGTGTAAGAAATGGTGACTGACCTGCTATCTCACACTAAAAGTTAATGTCTGATTTATTTTTTTAATAAAGAAATGTATGAAAGCTTCTATTGCTGCTGCTAACACCGAGACCTTTTATATGGCTAAGCACTTACAGTCTACCACACAATCGTTATTATCCCTTTCCAAAGGAAAACACACTGCCTTCTCTGTGGTCTGCTCTCTGTGCACCTCTCCATTCCCACATTTAGGAGAGCTCCACTGGACTGCATCCACAGGCTGCCTGGACTTTAGACTACATTGAGCAATAAACATTGTCTGCTCCATGTGCTCCCTCTGGCACATTTGCTTGAATCATGACCTTATGTTTTGGGTTTGCTGTTTATTCCAGTTTCTTCAATACACACTCCCACTGCCGCTTCGCCCAGCTGCCAATTAAGAACCTTCCTTTCAAGGGCCTTATCTATTTCTCCCCAGGAAACCTAAACAAAGAAGTAAATAACTGAGGACTGTAAGCTTGCACCTCCCAGATCACTTACTTTCCTCTCCCCATCACACCTCAATATCTCTGTTTCAGCAGCTCCTCTACTGAGGGCTGGGTGACAGCAGGCGTGTGTCACTTCACCAGAGGCGAAACACGGCGCTGGCAGCAGTGCGGGGCCATAGCATGGGAACACAGAGGGGTGCAGTGCAGCGTGGAGACACCTGAGAACTGGATGATCACCAGCAGTTCGAGTCTGTGAACAGAAAAGGAGCAGATGCCGTGTCTGCCGTCAATACTGAGAAAGACTTCAATTTTATCTGCTTCCCCTTAAAATGGCTGCAACTTCCTATCCCTCCCAGTTGGGCTGAGGTCAGGTCCTTGAAATACCCCTCCAGATCTCCCTGCAAGAGGTCTTGCAGGACCAGAACAGTGAGGAGCAGGAGAGGTACCCTGGGAGGCACCCAGACTGAGGGGGAGTAAGGCACTGAGGCTGTGGTGAAATAAGCCTGGCTTTTGCTGATGGGGCTGAGAGCGGAAGGGAAGGGGAGGATTGTAGAGGGAGATCAAGAAGACTAAAACAACCAAATTGCTTACAGGCCTAGGATTTTGGCAAACGTGCCCTTTGCCCTCCCCGCACATGTGCACACAGATACATATACACACACTTACCTCTTCTCCCCTTTGGACTTCTGGGAGCAGGGCAGGAGATCCATCAAGGTACAGTGAGATGAGAGAGCACCCAGGCTAAAGACTCTTCCTGGGACTGTTTGTCTGACAAGGACCTAACAGAAAGGGAGGATAATTGAAGTGCAAATTATCTTTAGCTATAATTAGATGTTCACATATATTAAAAATATCTTTAAAGAAATTTAAAAGATGGTTTCAAGAGAAAATAAGGCTTAGTGCACTTCAGAATCTAGATGGTTTCCCTTTCAAACTCGTGCTGTATTGAAGGGAGTCAGTGCTGTCTTGAGTTTTACAGTAAATCATCTCAGATGCATTGGCAGAAAAGTAGAAGAATAAACAAATACTTTAAAAACCTCATTTTTTGCACTCATTGAACACTAGGGCACATGTGTTTTTTGATCTACTGAAATTACTGTAAAAAGATGCTGACAGAGACCTGACAGTCCTGACACTTGAACCAATGGATAAAATGTTTTAGCTACAACTCTGCAAGTTTCCAGCTCGCCAACAAACAAAAGGCATTTTCCTTCAGTGTTGATATAAACCTACAACAGAGGTTAAGTTCCCTATGGAGCCCAGTCTGTGCTAACATAAGCACCACACACATATAATATGACCATGTTGGTTTGTGCTAGTCTTCCAACCAGATTTTTTTCTTGCTGCTTCTACTGGACCACTATTCCAACTCCTGAATTCTCTTGTGGTCAGGAACGTCTTCAATTTCCATCCTAAGTGTACTCTGGGCAAGTCCATGTCCTTCACCTTAAATAATTCTTCCTTTGTCTTGTGTTTGTTACTCTAACATAGTACCCTTGAGAGCATTCCCAGAGTCATCTTAGCTTCAGTGTTCATTTGTTAAGCTAAATACATCATGTTCCTGAACATCCTAGCAGTCCTTCTCCAGAACACTTGCAGTTTGAATTGGTCTTTCTTGAACACTGGTGAACAGAATTCTTTTTGTCTTGCCCTCGTGTTACTTCTTAACAGCATTATCTTTGTACCTACAAGTTAGATTACATGAAACCTCAAGTCAAGATCGATGAGATCTATTGCGTATCTTTTGCCTACAAAGTCTTTTATACAGTTATTACCAAAGAAAGCTGATGAATAAGTCTAGCACAATCTACTCTTGGTAAAACTACGCTTCTTTTCGTGCAATTTTCTTTCCTTTATATTATTTGAACTCCCTCCACCCCGTGCTACTGGAGGTAGCAATCCATGGTAAATTCAATTTGGATGTGCTGGGGAAAGAGCTCACAGAATCCTAATTGTCATACAAATCAAACGGGGCTTCTTTAGTCTGACTAGTTGACTAACAATTGATCACATACCGAAAAAGAATGAAATCAAGATTCAGGCAGCAGCCTGTGTCAGTGCAAGAGGCAAAGCCTGCGTAGCACCGCGCTGTGCTTGGCCGTGTTTATCAATCTCCATCAGAAACGCTCGTTACATATTTGATGAGCAGCTTCATCGATCTGAACTCTACGGTAGCAGAGGCCACAAAAAAAAAAAGAGAGAAAAGAAAAAGCACAACCCGCACACGGGTCTCTTGGGACAAGGTTTAAATAGAGTGAATCTATTATGCTGGCCAGCTAGGGACTCATTACTGAATTCACCACGCTTTGTCTTTGGAAAGGCTAGAATCCATTCTGGGAGAAAAGCCCTTCAGCCCTCAGGATCCCAGCAAAAGATTAGAGCGTCTTTTTATCATTCAGCAGTCCTGTTTCATCCCCACTGCAAAAAAGATTATGCCAAGGCCCATTGTCTCCTATCCTCAGGCAGGCTGGGTTCTCTTCTGAGAGGGCAAAATTTTTAAGTGCTTGCAGCCCTGATAGGAAGTGCTGTGAAAACCAGGCAGGCACCGCCTCTCACTGCTTTTAAAAGCTGGATTTCCCTGTATAATCATTCCAGCAGGAGCTGGAATTTGGAGGACTCATCCGAGTGTGGGACAGCAAGGCACAAAGGCTGACACTTCCCCCGTCCCCCACATGGAGCAGAAAACGAGGCAGCTCCTTTCTCTGGCAGTACCGATCTCTTTCCCAGCAACAGAATCGCTGTACTGAAACCCATGTGATGATTTGATGCTGACATAATGCTTCCCTATCATCTCTGAACATGGGAACTTCAGCACAGACCTGTTAAACCATCCTTGCTCACATAGCTGCTGTCCAAAATTGCCTTGTAACTTAGCAACTAACTTGCTACCTGCTCTCACTCATAGGCTTTCTTTCCTATTACCATTTCTTGAGTTGCTCCCTTTCATTATGCGTATGTATTTCAAATATTTTCTGCCTCATTTGCAGTGCTTCAAGAAGCAACTGACTTTTCCTGGTTTTGGCTATCTCTCTGCAGTAACTGTCTCACGAACATCACTACAGCTCAGCCTGACTTTGACTTCTCACATCACCTAGCCCACCTGTAACTTCAGTGAGGGCAACCAGCAAGGAACCATCACCCTCCGGTAGTTTGCGAACGGGACTCAAACACAGTTGGTTAGAGAAACACAGCTAAGAGAGCTAAAACACAGCTGACCCCCACCACACACATTCACGTTCCGATTCGCACCCCAAGCCTAACCAGCTTGTGTAAGACTTCACGTATGGGCAGCACAGTGTCCCATCCCAGGACCAGAGGGGAGCCCACGAAGCGAGCCTCCGCTGGCTGGACTAACACACCGCTACCACCAGATAAAGGAAGAGGCAGCGACACACGCTGCCAAGGCAGTTGTTCAACAGCTGCCTGCCTCTATCGCTGGGTTCTGTCCAAGAGCAAGGAGGAACTGCATGCCTTAACCTTCATTTAGGGACTGAAGGAACTGGCTTTGCTTATGTTTTCTTTCACTGTTGCTACAGTCTTATCTATTCGGTATCTCAGATATTTGTACAGTACACAGACTTCTAGCACCTCGCAGGTTTTTTCCTCCCCTTGTATTTGTATCTGTTTATACATGATCCTGTGGCTTGTTTTATTCAGAGGCAGTTGAGTACTTCAGGGTCTTGTGGTTTTGCTGTATGTGGTGATGTACTAACAGTCTAGAGAAATATTTAAGCTGCTACTTGAAATACAATTTGTACAAAAAACTTAAACAAGCATCAATCAGAAGACGGATCATGAAACCTTCACATAAATAAGGCTTTAACTTCAGTGAACAAGTAAAGGCTTGCCAGAGAGCCTTTGGTCACATTTTAATGCATTACGCACTGTTTCATTAAGAAATACATTCAAGCCCTTATTAAGAACAAACTGAAAACCAATCCTTCCCTCCTCCAAATCTCTCTACAGCCTTTAGGGGAGAAAAAGAAAAGAGAGCTTGAAAACAATGTGCAAACTACAAATGATATATAGAAGACCCCAAAATGTATTTCTTAAATGACTTTGAATATTTGAAGCTAGGAAGTGCAAAGGTAAATGAGGTAGGACAGCCCAAGTACAGAACCATGCTCTTTTTTTTTTATTATTCCAGCAGAAAAAGAAAATACCTTTCAAAACACTGGCATTTATGTAAATGGAGATGAAGTTTCTATTAAACATTTACCCTTCACAGTGAGCATATGTTTGCTTTGTTCACTGATGACTACCACCATTTTCTCTATCAAACAGGATTAGCTTCCTTAGACATTCCCAACCCCACAGTTAACCACACTTTATGAATCATCAAATTCATAACTTGTCAGGCATGGTCTGACACCTCAGGGCAGACAGGGACCCTGTTTCAACCAAGACAAGTTAACTGCTTATCAGCTTAGCAAACAATATACTGTTAAATTTTCTGAAGTCCAGGATGCATTTTAACTGAATAGGAAAGAGAGCAAGCAATATCTCAGCATAGCTTTTTTAAGAGCTGTGGTCATGGGTCTCCCCAAATCAGATTATTAAATCAAAAAAATTCATATAGAGGAGCGTGTCGCAATGCATAGGTGGGAAGGTGGTTAGGAGGATTAAAAAAACCCAACAACCCACAACCCAGAAGCTTTAAAAAAAAAAACCCAACAAAAACAAAAGCAAAAATTTACTTATTAAACAAGGCTCCTTTTTAGAGGAAACAAAAATACTAAGATCTCTGCAAGACTTTTTCCCATGGACTTTTGGAAGCGTGAGCCTTATTTTGTGCCTTTCCCCTCAACTTCCCTGAAGCCAG
This sequence comes from Porphyrio hochstetteri, assembly GCA_020800305.1. Lineage (NCBI taxonomy): Eukaryota > Metazoa > Chordata > Aves > Gruiformes > Rallidae > Porphyrio > Porphyrio hochstetteri. Next base: position 100,310,507 of record CM036906.1, on the reverse strand, counting down.
TAGGTCTGAACAGCACTGCAATGTAACATGTGAGACAACGTAACTACCTATATCAAAGAACACCACTCAATGAAAATGTAAAAGCCACATGCAGCATCCACACCAGACATGCTCAGTCTCATCTGTGCATCATCAGTCACTATTTTTTTAAAATACAGGCTCATGTCTGTAGCTTTATCTGGTCTTAAAAGCTCAGTGAAGAGTTCAGTAGCAGAGATAAGGCGGCGGTTAGTGCCTCGGCCTTGCTGGCGTCTAAGGAGCACAAGGGAACTCTGCATGTACATCACGAGGCTTTAGAATTGACTTCTTTGAAAGCTATGATATAAGAGATTATCAAAATCTCCAGCCACTATCTGGATCTGGTTGTGGTAAGTCATCTTTAAAGGGAGCTTCTGAAGCGTCCTTTGTATCTACTAATTTCTTGCATCTTTGTAAATTCATAATGCTCAGTACACCTTTGTCCCAAGAAAACAGATCCTGGGTAAAGGCAGGAGAAAGATTTGGAGTGACACAAATTATTCTGGACAAAAACATGATCAAACATGACATATTTAATAGCTGCCTATTCATGGAGTGACACGCATAGCTGACAGTCCTATATAAGAGGACTACAAGACTTCTAACAAAGGAGAAAGACCAAAGCATGCTGGAGAGTTAAGGTACAAACACTATAAACTGAGTTTTCCCTTCATGCTGAGAAATCTGCCCTGCTTCTCGTCCCACCCCTGCCAAGATAGCCATTACTTGCCCTATCAGTTCTGAAGCAAACCCCAGAGCTCTGTCTACAAGCTTGATTTGACCAAATTCAATTGCCTGCTCTAAGTATACCATTAGTATATTCACATAGCATACAAAGTTCTCACTGGAAGCATGCTGTTTACCTGCAAGAAAAAACCCCACCAAACCACAACACACCACCCTTTTTTCCCCCCCTCTAAATACATTTTTACTCCTGAACAAGAATTGACCGTGCACAAGTAGCATTAGCCATGACTTGAATCAAGCTGATAGGATTTTGGGACACAATGAGGAACCTGGTGCAGTTGTAAGAGTTTGATAGAGTGCATATAGGAGTGGCAAAGGGAGATAGGGTATGTGAAATACTACTCACGACAGGGATAAATACTGGCCCCAAATTGATATTTGCTGCAATACTTTGTTACTGACTTCCAGTATTTTGTTTTTGATACCAGCTGGGCATCCTTCCAAGAAAACTGGAATCTTCTTTCTTGTAACAGACAGATTTCTAAAGAACACTATGCAAGCAGTGGTATCTTCCTTCTCTGATCTTAATCTAGTTACAAACCTGCATGCTAAGGATAAAAGGCCATTGCTCTGACACTAAATTCAACCGTAAAACAAAGAAACAATATTACTGCTTTAAAATGTGTGACAATAGGGTAAAAAATGTAGTTTGAGCCAAACCTGTCTTTCTTAACAAAGATAGACCCTTTATCTCCAAGAGCGTAGGCGCTTGTTCCTGATTAAAGCAAACCGCAGTATTCCAGGCACATACCTGATTACAAATGAAGGGGCTGAAGAGAATCAGTTGCTTGTACAGAAAAGCTTTACTCTCAAGACAACAACAAAATACCCCACCCCAAAACAAAAAGCCCTATAAATTCAAGATCCCTGTAACTAAAGGAAAAATAATTAAAGAAAGCCACCATTGTCCAACTAATCAATAAATTTCAAATACAACTTTTCCAAATACATTCAAAAAATAATGAATTTCACAGTGTACTTATTCCTTGAAAAGACACTTTCCACAACAGTTTTGATAAACATTGGATTGTCTAGCAGACTTGTGATCATTTTAGAAATCATATCACAGGCAGTCCACTTCGCTCCTGAAAACTCAGTGGGAGATGCAAAAGTAAGTCTTGCTCACACCTTGCAACCAGTAGCTCAAAATAACCAGACACAGGGATTTAGCTAACTTTGATGATTAAAAATAACAGCCTCCCTCCCCCAAAATACTCCACCAGGTTTCCCGTGTGAGGCCTACAGATGGTAGCAAGGGTAAGAATGGAACAAAGTCCGCTGAAGCAGTCTGACTTGGTATCTAGAAGGTAAAAGCATGTCTCTCCAAAGTAAATAGGAACTGTTAATAGCTACACAGAGCTGGGATTTCACCATTTATGAAAAGGTGGGTTAACTGAATATTCACAACTAGAGTAAGGCTTATTCTAGTAAACCAAAACATTTTGCAGTTAGAAAAATTGAAGCAGATTTCATACCTACATTAAAAATGTGTTTCAGTTTGTCAGCTCATGGGTTTAAGTACAGCTCCACAACTTTATGGGAAACGAATGATGCAACCAACACTTCCAATAGAGAAAGGGCTAGACAGCATGTGATTCAACAGTAATAAAACACTTGAAGCAAACAATTTAGCTAATACATACCAGTGAAAAGGAGACAGCTCCCTTATGGATTTTTATTGAAAACAAGAGGGAAACCAAGATAAAGAAGCAGTTAAATTCAGTATACTCCCACTAACATATTCCAAGTAAATACAGTTTTGTAAGAACTCGGATCTTGACTTGTTCTGCAAAACAAAGAAGCTTTTAGAGCAACTTGGGTGTTCCAGCAAATGGAATGATTCTCAACCTCCCTCCCCAAAAGGAAACAAATCCTTAAAGAACCTCCTATCCTTGCCACATGAACATGGAAGTTCTCAGGGAAAACTCACAACAGGTTTTAGATTAGGTAGGCTGCTACTCTTATATGCTCTCAGGAGAGATGGGCTCTTCCTGAAAGCAAATCAGAGCTGGAGTGCAGCTGTAGCTGCATCCTCTGTTCTTGCAAACTCACTTAGAGAGTCTGAGAGATCTTAACATGTATAAATTAAGCTCGCTCTTTTATATTTTTTTCCTGCCAGGCAGGAAATGAACAGATACATTTCTGAATCAAGGGGGATCTACTGCAGGTTTTCACAGCTGAATTGGTTTTACTGTAAACCAGTCCCGTGTATTTGTCACTTGCATCTTTTCAAAGAGCTCTGCACGTTTTGATTTTTAATTTGAAGTCAGAGAACTAAGGAGTATTTATGTACATTCCGAATTGCTACTGATTCAAATTAGAGACAAGATACAGCATGATACAGCCTTACAAAAAATACTTGGAGAATTGTCAACTTAGGTCTCCTATTTATACATTTCATGATCATTTGACACTCAAGGGTTGTTTTTCAAGATACATCATGCATTACTAAGTATTTGCTTCTCACCTGTACCAAAAGGCTCATTGAGTTTAAATCTGTCTTCAAAAGAATTTGTCATTGAAAATATATGGAGGGATTTTCTACCTTTTTGGAATCTCAGTAAATACATGTGGTACACAAGATGAGACCGTGTTAGAAAGATTGCTAAGCTGGTCTTTAAAATCAGAGGAAATCAGAGAAGAGTCTGCATCTACACACATAAGAGTTACAAGCTTTTACACCACACTTGAAGACTTTATGGGCTAGGAAGTAATAATTATGTTCTATTTATAGTATCCTTTTTCCTGAATGACATAGTGACTTTATTCCTTGTTTAGAACACTCACCAAGAAGTGCTGCCTTGCCTGACACTGCTAATTCCAGGATGCTGCTGCTCTATAATCTCTCACTTCCTCCTTCCACCTGCCCTGAAAAGAAAATTATTTGTATAGTATCTATTTTTAGCAGGATAGAATATATTTAAAATTAGTTCTAAATAGTTGTTTTAGCAACCTTTTATCAGATGCTCAGGCATACAGTCAAAGATGTACTAATTACATAGACACATATAGAATCATCTGTCCTAGGAAGATAATAACCAACACTACAGTTAATTCCAAATATTACATTACTGCTTGTCTAATCTGAGAAAGTGTCAGGTCCTGTAAATTAGTACAAATACTATTTGTCTGCAGGGACAGGACAAGGGGCAATGCTCCCAAGTTGGAGCACAGGAAGTTCCGCACCAACATGCAGAAGAACTTTTACACAGTGAGGGTGACAGAGCCCTGGGACAGGCTGCCCAGGGGAGTTGTGGAGTCTCCTTTCTCTGGAGATATTCAAGACCCATCTGGACACCTACCTGTGCAATATGAGCTAGGGAGCCTGCTTTGGCAGGGAGCTTGGACCCGATGATCTCTGGAGGTCACTTCCAACCCCTACAATGTCGTGAATCTGTGAATATTTCTTTAATCAAAAAGGTGAAGATCTTGAATAGTAATCCATTTAATTTAGAGGGGCTGTTAAGTTAGTCCACAATAATATCTTTCCTTACATTACCGTTTTTTCTTCCTTTGGTGTGTTAGAGTGGCTGTCAACTTTGCTAATTCTCAGCTTAAAAGAAGTCCCATTAGCAGTGACTTACCTTTAAACAAGAAGATTAAATCCGAAGTTAAAAGTGGCATTTATAATAAAAACTCAGCATATTTATGAAATACTCAAAATTCTTTATTTCAGGCCAGTATGGTGTTGCTACAGCATCCATTTCTTCCTCTGCACTTACACATGATTGAAGTTGGCACCCCAAACCACCAAAAAAGTGAGACGGTTATTACAGTACAGGCATGAAGCAGCCCAACAGCTCTGCTTTCATTAAGCAAAGCCGTGTTTGTGCTCTAACAGCAGTTATTACCAGTGCATATAGATTGTTCTCTCCTCCCAAGAGCAAGCAAGAAAGGCAAATGTCCCTTAACTGAAGCGACACAGATGGCAGCTCTGTCACTAAAGCATTTACTTTATCAGTGGAAGAATGACAGATATCTGGACACACTGGACATCTGCCTTCATTGCTCTCAGCTGCTTGCTCAGAGCTGGATTAAACATCCCTGCATGTCTCCATTCTGCTTTCATTATTACAATCACTGCCAAAAGTTCCACATTTGAAGAACCAGTATGTTTATTTTTTTTAGGTAAAATAACAAAAACCCTACAGAAGACTGTCTGTATTGCAGTTCCCTTGCCTAAGACCCTGCTTTACAATCACCATTTAAAATCTCATTCTTTCCCAGGAGCATCAATTCCCCACCATCAAGAAGGCAGCACCAGAGAAATGTTGTATCACTTAACTGTAAATTCACACTAGTGCATTTTACTGCATTTCTAACTTCCAGTTACAGTAGTAACGTTAAGTAGCAAATGGAATGGGTATCAGACACTTACACGTACCAAAGACAAGTTAGCCACAAAAACCTCTACAAATATATTACAAACAAAACTGGCAGCCAACACTGCTATCATTACACGGTGCTCAGAACGTGACCGGTTGGACAGCCCCTGGGAAAACCGACTGGTAACTGTAATGTTGTAGAAATAGCAAACCAAATATTTGATAGAGTAACTGTGCGAGCCAGTGTTAGAAGGAGGGAAGTAAGCGTGATTTGCTTAACTCAAGCTCTGCTTAGACAAGAGTGCCTCCAAGCCACGAAACACGCAGCTTCAGGTTTCCATTAACCATCGAGTCTGCAGTCTGGTAACAGGGGACTGACTCCGGCCAGCACGTCTCAATAGGCAATGGAAGGTTATCCTGTAGGATGGGCAGGAATGCTAGTCCTCGCTCACCTGACGCTCTGTAGCAGCAAGGCGTATGGAGGGAAACGGCAACCGCGCGTATGCCATGCTTTCACCAGAGGTGAGTCTCAAAACACGCACCGTATGTGTACAGTTTGTTCCAAGGCACATCTTTGGTTACATTCTCAATACAGTCTGCTTTACAAAAAAATAAATAAACCAAGTCAAGACTTGGTTGAAGTCCAGGCAAAGATAAAACTTCCTTTTTTTTTTTCTTTTTTTTCCCCCCAGAAACCGAAAGAGTGGAAGTTCCTTTAAATTGGTGGTTTATTATATCCATAAACGATAAAATCCCAGTGCTACAGTAAGGCATGTAAATACTGAACCTGCAAGAGAATTAAAACAGGGAGGGAAATGGAGACATGAAATCATTAGGTCTCAGATCATTACTTCAGAAAGCTATATACACATCTTGCCACAATACTGAAAGTATAACCACTGCCCCTTCCCCACATGAGAAACTAGGTTTTTGATTTACAACAAACAATTTCAAGGTGGAAGAGCACAAAGACGACAAATAAGGAAAGAAAAAAGAATGCAGGAAAACTGGGGTGGAAAGCTATCACGCAGCTAAAGAAACCTGTATTGCTTACCATTCCAGAAAAGATTGGTTACAGTTGTAAAGTAGGGAAATGAGTAACAGGACTATGAAGGCACAGTCGAGTATTCACCACACAAACAAATGAAAGCTATCTTTAATGAGGCTTATCAGTTTGCAATTTTTTTACATTTCTATTTAAACGAAACCAGCTTTTGGTTTCTATGTATATAAACAAAAGATTTTTGCCATTGTTTCCAACAGGAGTACTTCAAACACAATGAATTTTTTTTTTTTTTCTCCAGGTAGAGTTCAGCATGTTTTTGAGTAGGGAAGGGGGGGGGGGAAGTTTCCTCCCATTTTAATAAATTGCCTCTTATTTTACGGTAATGATTCTCTGTGAAGGATACGCCTGAAGTACTATGTACTATGAACAGATGTGATTGTACTTGTGACAAAATCCACTGTGAAAGAATAATCAGAAAATCTAAATCAGAATAATAGTTTTCTACCGCAAATATGCTCACTTAATAGCACTGCATACTCAGTAGCAAAATGCCAAAATATTAAAGTTACCTAGGGCAATAATGTAGGGACAGACACTTCTGTATTTGCATTTTTGTCATGCAAATGCCTGAAACATGAAAGTTTAAAGAATATGTAGTGCTAAACAGGCAGAAAAGCTAAACGTTGCTTAAAGATCTCCATCAGACAGACGATGAAATCCTAGAAATCCATGCAGCAATCTGCTATTATAAATTAAGTAAATTGCTGGCCCTTGTTAACAGGCAGTCTTTTACATTTGTCATATTATTATTAGAGTACAAAGCAGTAGGGAAACCAAAGAGTTATATACTAGCCCATGCAAAACAAAGTTGCAAGTCAGAGGAAATTGTCTGGGTTAAGTACACAAATAAAACTGCTAATCACCACCCAGACTATTCCAAGTATTATTTTATTCTTGTTTTCAATCGGGGCCTATATGAGTACAGGAAATTGCGAGTTTGCCAAATATTTAGCAATGTTTCACAGCTTTTCCAGAGACATCCATCAGATTCCTTACCTGCTAAGTACTTAATATTATCAAGTTTGTGCGACTCGAGCATTGTTTTCAGATCTGCAACTTCCGTGTCTATTTTTCTGTCTGTCTGGGTCAGAGCTCGATCTTGCTGCGCGTGCTAAAAGATACCAAAGCAACAAAATGATCCAGTTTGAACATTCAAGTTTATTTAATAATTTGACCCACCTCTTCAAGTGGTATTTTTGGTTCCTCCTTAAATGTATGTTCTCTTTGAATGCAAATTAACAAGTTCCTTCCTAGGTGAAGATGAAATTTGGTGAATTTGGGAAATTTATAAGATTAACTGTTCCTTAACATATAAACTAGGAAGTGGCAGAAGTAGATGCCTTCTTATCTCATCCTAGCACCGTAAATATTAACTTCAATCTGTCATTTGGTCCACCAATATTAAAGTTACTGTTCAACTATAACAGCTACTGAGAAGTCTTAAGAGCCTCTTGTGACAAAACCATACCGGACCATAAAGATTTATGGATCATTAAAAAAACCTGAGAATTGGTCTTCTGATGTAAATAAAAGCCTATCTTCATCTTGTAATGATTTCTACCACAAAACCAGATACAGACAAATTCAGAATCTGATTCTGACAGAAGACAGGACTTCTGTTAAAAAAGGGGGATAGAATTATTACTCTGAAAAGACTGAAAGATCAAACTTATAAAGTGAGAGCAGCAGCTGCTGAGCTGCTGATATTTTCAAATCAGCACTTCTGAAACACTGCGAAGCAGTTAATGATTTACTACTAGATGTCTTCCTAGGAATAATTCCCTATTCTACAGAAAGGAAACAAAAATAAGACGAAGTGCTTGGTAAAAATCCCCTCTAAAATGGAAGCTACATAATCCAGCGATGTGTTTCGGTATCACTAGACATGGAGGAGCAGGGGATTAATTTCACAAACTAAGAGTAGAATAATATCCAGAGAAAAGAGTACAAGCATGAACTTTCAAAGCAAAGTGACCACTAAACAATGTATGTATACATGCAGAGGGTCTAATAATATGTATGAAAACCTGTGTATTCTGTAGACATTTCAGGTAGCTGTACACAGAGAAATAAAAACACAATGACATTTTGTACATTAATGTGTCTAAAGACATGAACAATTCCAGAAAGAATACCAGGTCTATAACAAAAGTATGAGAAGATTTGCTGTGTAATGATCAGCTACCAAGTTCTTACCAATTCAACTATTTCTGTCCTCATTTCAAGTAGTTTTCTTTCATTGAGTGAGTACTGGAGGGAGAAAGAAAAAAAAAAAAGAAAAAAAAGATAAACATGGCATTGCCATTAAACTTTCCCCCACACTCTTAAAAGCGTATCTCTTTGTTTCCCAATTCTGTAGAGCATTGAATCCAGAAAAGATTATTGTCTGACCCCTCCCCTGGCAGCGTGTTCATGGCCAAGTTGGCTGGGGCTTTGGGCAACCTGGTCTAGGGGAGGGTGTCCCTGCCCATGGCAGGGTGGTTGGAATTAGATAAATTTCAAGGTCCCTTCTAACCCAAACCAGTCTATGATTAAAGACTGCTCACATCAGCATTGACAAGTTCAGAAATTCTCCTTAAGTACTTATTTCCAAGCAAAACTGAACGTTAGGAACATTTTACTTAGAGCTTCAAGTTAAATCAATTTAAACTTAGGACACTTCTTTTCTCTACAGTAACTTAGTAAGACTGCAGAGTAACCTTTAATTATCCTGAATTTTACTCTCAGAAAGCCAGATATTCAGTCCTAAGTCACCTTACAAATGAAGTAAATATGATAATGATGCTTTGCCTACTATAGACAATACTAATTATGTCTCTGCTCCCAACTCAGGATATATGCTATAACCTGCTCCTCACCCATCTGTCTTTTTCCTTTTCTGCTCATGAATGGCAGAGCTGGCAACTGGGGGGAGGGGGGAGGAAGAAAAGAGCAGTTTTCATAGAAACAATGAAATTATAGTTGCACAACAGACTACAAAGTCGGTCAACTTTCTGAAGAGAAAGTTGACATGCACAGTTTGCTTTTCCTGGGAGGCTGTCAAAATAACATAGTGTTCTGCATAATAGACAGAGGGAAGATTCCAGGATCCTACATAAATATACAAGAATACGCTGGTGTCTCATTTATCACTGGTGAAGTGGTTTTAAATAGGTTTTGTAAGCTTGAAGCTTTGCAATGCTTATGATCTACAAAGTTAATGTATTTCATGTGATGCTTTCGTAAAAAATTAGTCTGAAATATTAACCTTTAAAGAAGAATTTTACCTGCTCAGATTGCACTTTATTCAGGCATTTACAATGGGACAACAGACTGTCAGTCATTATACCAAATTACTGGCACAGCTGTTACCTGAACTAGTCATTGTGAAAAACTGTGAGAGTACAGAACATCAATGATACCTACATGAACAGTTCTTATTGCCTAGACTAGAGATAAATATTATGTCTTCATACACACCTGCGAAAAAGGACTGAATAAAAACCAGTATTAGTGGAAAACTGTCATTAAAAGATCCTTCAATTTAGAAGATGCAATTTCTTTGAGATCCTAAAAGCTACTAAAAAAAAAAAAAATCTAAGGGAACAGAGCTCCATTTAGAGTGCTACATATAATTTTAAAACTTGTTAATTTTTTAATTCTTCATCCACGTTATTCTAACTTAAGATCACATCAACTCAGTTCTACCAGATATTACAAAGTCCTAAATGATCTGAAAAAGTATCAATTGCAATTAAAAAAAAAAATTACAACTTTCTTCACAATAGATATTTCTTGACAAATTATGCTATAAATTCCCTATCTACAGGGAAATGAAACATCTTCAGTGATGATAAATGTAATGAAATGTGTAATCTTAATTGTTAAACTAGAGAAATATATGAACTAATAACATAGAAAACCTCTAGACAACTACTCAGCATATTTAGATTAAATATCAAATATATTAAAGTGTAATGTACTAACCTGATACTAAAACAGTACCAATATAGACATAAAAAACCCAAACATGTCACCTTGTCCTATAGCAGCAAGTAGTACAGTAACCTGGATTGACTGTATCCTGAAGCTGAATGATAATATAGATGAGTATGGAAATGCTGTTTTGGTAAGGTGCTCTTACCCAAATTTGGACATTACTCAGTGTCGAGATCTGTTTAGAATAAAGTAACCAAAACTTACCAATTCTTTTACTCTGCTCTTTTCTAGGTTTAGGTTTAACTTGTTATCTGCACGAACTTTGGTAATTTCATCCTAATGAGAAAAAAAAAATGATAAAGCAACAAGCAAATTTTCTATTTAATCATAAACAGAAAAACCAGACAAATACATTGTGCCTTTCTTTACATACCTCAGGAATAAAGCTTCTCTTCAACTAGCATACATAATTTTCAGAAGTGTAAGTATTCCTATTCTTCCCTTGGAAATACTCATGTTCTACAGTATGAACTGGAGCTCAGAATCAGAAACTAACCATTGCTTTTAGAACCATAACACCACGAACAGCACTTAATTGAGAGCACATCTTTCTATAAATGCTGGGAATGCTTCTTATATCCCATAACACCCTCTGACTTCTAGAAATCCATGCCTAGATACACCTGTAATTTGGACTTCCTCCATGATGGAACCCTGATGCTCAAAACAACTTTAAAAGCAGTTTCTAACCTTCCAGTGTAAAAGAAAAACTGTTTCCCATGACTATACCTAGGCCTTTCAGAAAAAGTTACAGGCATTTTCAAAGTCAGGAAATGTTTATTATGCTTTTCAACGTCTTAACTTTCTAAAACTACCATAACTTTTACATTTGAATTTTACTTCCTCAATAGCTGTAATTCCTGCTTTTCTTGGTGACAGCTGCCATTTTAATGCAACCTCCTGGCAGGAATTCCAGCCAGCTGACAGTTTGTCATGAGGCAAACTGCTGATCAGATGAATGTGTGGGAGAAGCAAAAGACTGCTGATGTTCTGGGAGATTCTACTATTAAAACTAAGTAAGCATCTCTCAAATAGGCCAATGTCAACCAGTCAAGAGTTCATTAAGTTAGTATGACCAATAATTAGATTCAATTTCTATGTTTGAATTTTTGAACTTTAACTGGTTTTTAACGAGATGCCATTACAACATGATACATCACAGTTTAATGAAGCAAGATCTAGGAATGCATTTTTCTTAATCTTTTAGTGCCCTGTGCCCTTCTGTCTTTTAGAGGGACAACTAGGAGCAAACATAAAATAACTTGCTTCCGTGAGAATCACATTTACAATTAAACGTTAAAATTCACAGCCATCTAGCTTTTAAGAAAAGATCACTCAGATAACTTGATGCTCTACCAGATTACATTTACTCATCTATACGCAACTAAAATCATAAAATAAATTACAAATTAAAAATTAAGATGCCAAATGTATTTTAAATGGTATTCTGAAAACCTAGCTGCATTAAGCACTTTATAGCACAGTATGAAACATGCAGGACTCGTCTTGAGAAATTCATGCTCTCCTCTCAGAGCTGACAGCACAAAGAGAAACTGAAGGGAGTAAGAAAGACACTGGCAAGGAGGCATTAGGCTGAGTTTGACCACACTGTCAGCTAGCTCAACAAGTCCTGGCCAAATGGCTTTCACAGACAAATCCTAGGGCAGGCAGAGTGCTCCTGCGCCATCCTTAAAACTGAGAAGGACATCTCAGCAGGAAACAGCAGTTCTCAAGTCAGTTGTCCATACTCCTTAAAACCAGCTAATGTTTTCCAGTTTCCAATCCTAATTACTCTGGCAAGAATGTTTGCTTCTGTGTACAGGCTACTTACCATTCCACACCCATTGAAATAACAGATTATAAGACAACCTTCATTTTGATAGTAGAAGGATGTCTGGAGTGCTATTCAAGACAGGCAAACCACAAGGAACAGAAACACAGTACTGATGTTTAAACATGGTAAGAATGAGGATCAGTATGATAATTAGTAGAGTAAGTTTTCTACAGAGTGTCTGTTTTCAGACTGTTTTGGGTCATTCTGGACAGCTAACAGATAAGTCTTCAGTGAAAAAAACAAACAAAACCCCAAACCGATTAGTACGTGCTGTAATTTCAAAACTGTATTGCATCTTTAACATGAAACAGGCAGCCCTGAATGCAGAACTTCACTGGCCTTGACCATGACATAGCAGTCACTTTCTGAATCTGAATTAATGACTTGTGAATGAAAAAAAAAATATATCAAGCTTTTCTTCACTTCTTGTACTATTCACAGTTCTCTGTGATCATAAATGAAGCCCACATGAAATTGCCTTTGCTGCAGCCCACAGCGTACCATCAGCTGCAATTTCAGTATCATATATATCACAACAACTAAGCACAGCTTTCCAAATAAAATTTTGAAAACAACGTTTTTTTTTCCCCAAGGTAAACTAGACTAGAAAATAATTCTTAATTTTATTGGTATGGTATCTTACCATGACTTGCTTCTTTATCTGCTGGAGTTCAAGTTTTATTTTCTGTGAGAGTAGAAAAAAAAGTGTACGCTTTATTACTGTATATAAAACCACATAATCTGTGTATAGGAATGAACCTGCATGATAAGTAACAATTACTGTAACTCATGATGTGTCACGGTTAAAGTCCACCCTCAGTAGAGATATGCACATCCATACACAAGCGTGCTAACTCAGGACCACGCATTTCCGAACAGCAGCACAAGACAGAAGCTGACAAAGTCCCACAGCAGTAGAGGTGGCCAAATGCCTGGAACAGGTTACTTCACAAGGCCAAGGGAAGCGATTGTTTCCCCATATTCAGCATTTGCCAGCCTGCACTGGAAGTGCTGTGTCCAGTTTTGGGTTCCCTGGTAAAAGCCAGATGTTGACATACTGGAGAAAGTCCAGTGGAGGGCCATGAAGATGATGGGGGGCTGGAGCACACTATGTGTGTTCAATGTGGCAATATTCAATGCTTGACCCTTTTATGCAGAGAATTTACACTTGTAATAGAATTTACACTCCTCTTGGAATACACTTTCCAAGACAGTACTTTTTACCTCATTTTCTGAACGAAGGGCTGAAAATTCACTTTTTTCCAAAATAATCATGTCCTTTTTCACACCACCAATATGGGACATTACTTGCTGGAGTGCAATTTCCTTTAAAAGAGGAAAGAAAAAACTCAAAAACATACCACACTGTAATGCTTTTTCTCATCTGTGCCTACCAATATAATGGACTATTTTGGTACACTGAAATATTTAATTCAACAATTTCATATTGATTATCAGAGTTTCAGAAAGCAAGACAAATTAAGAGACAGTGACCAAATAAGCAAGTTATGCTCAAACACTGGTCATTTTTCAACAAAAGTAGCAGTGCTACCACAGATCAGAATAATTCAATTAATAGCCTAGTAAATAGTTTCTTCCAAATCTTTGATTCTTAAGCTAGCAAAGGCATTGCAGAGAGAATTGCCTCTGAGCTAAATGAGGAAAATTGGCTTCCAGGCCAAAACTCATCAGTGTAACCACCCTCTAATAAGTCATCCCTTGCTTTTTATTCCAGACTAAGAACCCTACAAATCTGACACAGTATACCAACTTTGCTTTTCTCAGGAAATGCTATTCTAAGTTGCAGCACTGTATTTCTAAGTGGCATCTGGAGATGCCTCACCAGGCAACCTGACAAGATTGAAGAAAAAAATAGGTCAACATAGTCAACATATTAAAAAAAAAATACAGAAAGAGTACTGCCACGGACACCTCTTCTTTTACTCTCTGATGCCTTCAGCTTGCTTTTGTTCTCTCCCCTCTTCAGTGAGCTCAGAAAACAGAGAGCAGATTCTTCCATATTCTTTCTCATTTCTATACATACATATAGATATACATTTCTTTTTCCCCAGTATTTATATAACTACAGCAATACCTTCTTCTACATTCCCAACTATGGTGTAAAGCTTATAGCTACATCCACAGGGTACCAAACTTTCTTCAAATTCTTCATTCTCTTTTTGCATAAGCCCTTGTGCATTCAAAGGCTGTAAGGAAGCACAGGTTTACCACATTGCCTGGAGTTCATGGCACACACACCTCCTGAGCTGCTTCTATCCTAGCATGCTGTACAAACCTGCACGTTTGAATCTTAATGGCAGAAAGTCACCTGAGGGTCGAATCAGTCTCAGAAAACATCTATGATCAACAGCAGTGTTTAATTCAGCACAGAACAAATGCAAACATGCTTCCTTTCATTCAAAAAAGCTGGGTATAGAAGGTAACTGAGATTGCTTCTACTGCTTACTGTAAAATACAATCAACTGTGGTTGTTAAAGGTCCCCCAAACATTGCATTCCTCAACTGAGCGTGCAACACATCCGGCACAGCAGGAGGAGGCACTCCCACACCTGCTTTGCCTGGAACTCTAAAAGCTCGGCAGGGTGGTCCGAATCCTCCCTAGATGGGCGGTGCTGGAAGTGCCAGGTATCCCACTTCTTAATGAGATGCCCTACTACCAAGAGTATTATACCACAGTCACTGCTGTCTTCTCATGTTTTAAGACAGCAGCCTCATTACTATGAAATAAGTTAGAGCTTGTGTTCAGCAGGTGACCTGGGGCTGTGAACCCCAGTTCCACAGAGCAGCCCAAGAGACTGCACTGCAGCTATGACCCTTGTCAGCGCTGTTTGACCAGCTTATGTGTCAGGGAATTCCAGCATACCAGATACTGTGAATCCCATTCAAAGATGACAAAGTTCCACATGCAGCAAATAATGCCTTACTCTGAATTTCAGTTTCATTTCTGGAGCCAGATGCCCAAGGGTTCAATGTGGCAATATTCAATGCAATCGTGTTCAATTCCTTACATGGATCTATCTACCTTTGTATGACCTTACAAAGCCCCCACCCCTAAAATAAATACAGCCAGTATTGGAACAAGCCTTGCCTCCAGCCACAATTATTCATTAAAACAATCACTCTCTCACAAAGTCAAAGCTAACAATTCCATTCAGTTGAACGCAATTTCCCAGTATCTAGGAAGGATCTCCATAGATATTCAGCATTTTCAGTCCATTTCCAAGCAAGTTTTCTTCACTTCCTCCCACCGAGATACTGAGCATATGCTGGTTAGGTTTAAAGTATACCATGAACAAAGTACACAACAAAGGAAAGAGAGACAGATTTCAATATCAATGTTCAAGCTACACATTTTCCTGTGTCTTATCAGTGTGTGCAACTACACCAATCGTGCCCTAAAAATATCATGCAGAAATTCAGCTCAGCTCCAATACAATTACATGTCACTGTGACACAATGAGATAAATAAAAAGGTACCACTAAGAGGGTGAGAAATAACTGAGGGAATTGGTACTTCCCTGTTACAAGTCTACAAAAGAATTTATGTAGAAGCTGAAACTATTCAAATCCATGCACTCAATACCTCCTATGTCTCAAAGCCTTCTCAGTAATTCTGTTTCATGCTACAGGAAGCTGCAAGCTAAAAAACTACCTGTGGTTAGCACACCAGCTCACAGTACCTAGATCTCAAGGTCCACCACAACACTTTCGTTAAGTATTTGATAAACTCAAGACAAATTTCACGAACTCAAGATAAAATTCACTAGCCAACAGATATACAGGGATGTTTGTTCTCCACCTTCAAACTTTTAAAACACAGCGTCTAACAGTAATAAACAGCAACACGTATTTTGTTAGCAGGCTTACTAGGTTTCAATTTACTTTAATCCCACCCTTGCCTCTGCTCTAACCTGCTGTACTTTGGTGACCATGTCCTTGTAAATCATATCCAGGTTGTTGTTCATAATTTTCACTAATGCAGATACAATGACCTCCGACTGCTGGGTAGTGAACCCTAAGCAAAACAAAATGCGACAACATTCAGAGACAAAACAAAATGTGGACAGTTTACAGCAATGCCACTTGCTAATAACTCAGCACTAAGTGAAAACAAATGTCAGTTACGAAAGACAGTAAAACATGCTCCTCTTGTCCCAGCACTACCAAAAGAACACAACCAGTCAGTACATCCAAGTTCCTCTACCCCAAAACGTTGTCTGTGACACAGTATAGCTGTTTCTGTAGTACAGCATTATTGCAGTATCAGCAGGATAAACACTGGAAATTTTCTAGAAGTACTATGAAATCTCATCTTTCACCTGTGGCTACTTTGGTGAGCAAGAATTCTCACCCCAAAAAGCAGGTATTTTCTCTCAGTATACTATAAATCTTCAGTACCACTGGAGACATGCAAAACTCAACAACTGAAAACAGAGCCAGCTGCTCTGATTTTAGGCCTACCAGCCACTGAATCCTTATTAGAAACCTTTTAGCTGAATGTATTGGGAACTATTGTAAAACACTGTCCCTAGAAAAACTCTCAGCTTTCAAAACATAGGCATAAAAGCATCAGGAACAAGACTTAATCGCTATGAAACACTTCACCAGAGCAGGATTGTTTCAAACTAGGTAGCAGTTAAACATCAGAAAGCACATAGGAGGCCCGATGGATTTCCTTTCAGTAGCTGAGCTGATACAACAGTTTGTCACCACCAAAAGGAAGAGATACTTATCCCTCCTCCTGACACTTCGTGTGTGTCCTGGTGCTCACACAACTGCCCTGTGAGCTCATCAAACTAACATCTCAGAATATCAAACAATCAAAAGAGCTGAAGAGAGTTAGGTTGGCACATGGAAAGAGATGAAACCACATGGCAGGGGAAAGGGACAGGGACCTCTCCTTTTCAGGGATGGAAAGCTGTCAGAATTCAATTCAACTGTACTTAACCTCATTGTAAGGTACTTTTCCTACCTCAGTCACATTAGCATGAATCCAAAATAATCTATTTCCTGTGTTTTAGAAGAAAAGCAGCTATACTTTTTAGTATTCTATGTTCTACCCTAAAAGCTGCATTTTACATAGTAGTCCATATTCAATCCTGTTATCATACATTGCTGTATATTCAAGGTGCTACATTCTAAATACATAGGAATGCAACTAATAATTTTAAGCTACTACCTTGAAAACTCTGGGGTTTACTCTCAATTCTTAGAATTTAATTTCTCTTTAGCATCTTTAATTACCACTAGGACAATAAATTATTCCAATCAAAGTTATATAAACTGTTTCCTTTTCAAAGTAGAAAAATCCTACACATTCTTACCCAGTATACATATAAAATTAAAATTATAAAAATATAAAAAAGAAAATTAATATTAAAAAAATATTAAAATTAAATATAGAAAATTAAAATACATAAAATGGAAGTTGTAACATCCCATCAGTGAAAAGAAACAAACTTTGTAAATAAACAAAAAAAAAAAACCCACTCATGAAATTACACTAAAAACAGCTACCCATTTCTAGTAAATTACCATTTTCTTCCAAGAGGCAGACCAGTGCATGAGTGTCAAAAAAAAGCTTCCTATTTCCCAACAAGGAAATACTCCCTTTGCTTTGTAAAGATGATGATGCGGAGATGCTTATACCTGGAAAAACAAACCAAAACAAAACACTAAGTTATTTTTAAGAAAAAATATTTCATCAACGTTTGCTTTCCAGGAGTTCCCTTACTACCCCAAGTATTTTTCATTTATGGCAAAATATCACATTGCATGTCAAGATTATCACAGCTTGCTTGAAACTGAAAAGCTATCTGACTAACAAGATCCTTGCACAAGAGCCTGAAAACAGAACACAACGTTACAGGTGAAATTCTGTCCAAGAATATAATGTCTTACAAAAATCCCACCAGTTGTCAGGGTCTTAAAATTGTTCCTTTACTATCATCAGCACAAGCGGTGGAAGCCCCAGGCACTGCAAAGCTTTGAGGCCTAAATCCACAGGCTCTTTCCATTCTTTGTTAAAGAAGCAGACATTCACTGGTTGCCCTTTAGCCAAAAAGTAAATCGCTTGCAATGTGCCATTTGCTGTTTTAACAGAGAATGTTTCCAACGCTGAATGCAAGCCTAAGACAGCACAGCATCCGCCTGGCCACTATGTGCGTAACCGAGCTGACAGAAAGAATGCAAGATGGAACATGAGGCAAATTACCAGGGATGAGCTCTCCGCCCTGCCTTAGTCAAGGGTCAATATGTAAGGATATAATCAGTTCCTTCTTCAAGGCAGAAAAGTAAGCCCTAACAGAAGCACAGAATCAAAGAATCACTAGGCTAGAAACGACCTTCAAGATCACTGTCCCTGTCCTAAGCTAAACCACATCCCTAAGTACCTCATCTACCCTTTTTTAAACACATCCAGGGAAGGTGACTCGACCACCTCCCTGGGCAGCCTGTTCCAGGCCCTGACAACTCTTCCAGTGAAAAATTTTTTCCTAACATCTAATCTGACCCTGCCCTGGCGCAGCTTTGTGCCATTCCCCTTGTCCTGTCGCCTGTCACCTGGCTGAAGAGACCATCACCTACCTCTCTATAACCTCCCTTCAGGTAGTTGTAGGCGGTGATAAGGTCTCCCCTCAGCCTCCTCTTCTCTAGGCTAAACAGCCCCAGCTCCCTCAGCCATTCCTCGTAACGTTTGCTCTCCAGCCCCTTCACCAGCCTCGCTGCCCTTCTCTGGACAGGGTACCAGAGTACCCCTCAGGGCAGCTCCGCATGCCGCACCCTTCGCAGGCCCCGGGCTCCCCAGGGAGAGGGGGGGACGCCACACCCCTGGCGCCCGGGGTCAGCTGAGCTGACGGGGACACGCAACTCTCCTCTCCCCCACCCCGCCGCCCCTCGCGCCAGCCTCCGCGCTCTCACCCCGCTCCCCGCCGCGGCTCTCCCTGCCGCTCCCGCCGAAGCGCCTTCCCCACCCCGCGGGGCCGCTGGCGCCCGCGCCGAGCGCCGTGGCCGGGCGCTGCCAGTCGCCGAGGCCGCGCCGCGCGGGGGAGAGGGGCGCCCGGCGATCGCTCGAGGCGGCGGCGGGCGGGAGGGCGCCGTCCGCGCCACGCGGCCGCAGCAGCAGCAGCGCCCGCCTCCCGCCGCTCACAGCCGTGGCCGCCGCCGCCGCCTGGCCCCTGGCCATTGCCGCGCCACCCGCTCCCGACCGACGGAAGGGGGAGGGAAACCGCTGCTGTGGCTACCACCACCGCCGCCGCCACTGGAATGCCATTGCTGAGCGCCCACGGGCCCGGCCTCTCACTTCCGCCTCCGGCACATGGCAAAAGACGCAAGTGACGCCGCGACCGGCGGCGGTAGATTTTATGGCTCACGTGACGGCCGTGGCGAAAAGACCGGCGCGGGCGGGCGGACTGCAAGGCTGGCCTGGCCCGGCCCGCAGGGCACTCAGGCTCTCCCGGTGCCCTCCTCGGGGCCGCGGAGGTACCGGCATCCTCCGGCGCCCCTTGGCCGCGGCCCTGAAGCGCTGGGATGCCGGGAGTCAGAGGTTAACGGCACAGGCTCTGCCAGCCGTCATGCAGCGGTGGCCCTGCTATTTCCAACCTTTATTTAAGTGCAAAAAAGAGTAATTCAGCATGTTTGTCCTGGCACAGCAAGACGGGCACAATCCAGTGCCCCCTGTCCAACATGCGACCCCTTCCTGAGTAACAGCTTGCTTCCCTCTGGGCAAAGAGAGACCTTTAGCAGTGAAAAGTGCAATTTGGACAAACCTTGTCATTCTGTCATAGAATCATAGAATGGTCTGGATTGGAAGGGACCCCAAGGATCATAGAGCTCCAACCCCCCTGCCACCCTGGATCTACACAAGGTTGCCCAGGGCCCCATCCAACCTGACCTTGAACACTTCCAGGGATGGGGCATCCACTACCTCTCCGGGCAGCCTGTTCCAGCACCTCACCACTCTCTCTGTAAAAAACTTCCCCCTAATATCTAATCTAACCCTTCCCTCCTTAAACTTCAATCCATTCCCCCTTGTCCTGTCATTGTCTACCCTTTGAAAAAGTTGATTCCCTTCCTGTTTGTATGCTCCCTTCAGGTACTGGAAGGCTGCAATGAGGTCCCCCTGCAGCCTTCTCTTCTCTAGGCTGAATAAGCCCAGCTCCCTCAACCTCTCTTCATAGGGGAGGTGGTCCAGCCCTCTGATCACCTTCATGGCCCTACTCTGAGCCCTGTCCAACAGTTGCACATCTTTCACATCCACAGTACTCCAGATGGTGCCTCACAAGGGCAGAGTAGAGAGGGACAATCACCTCCCTGTCCCTGCTGGCCACTCCTCTTCTGATGGAGCTCAGGACAGCACTGGCCTTGCGAGCTGCAAGAGCACGCTGCTGGCTCATGTTAAGTTTCTCATCCACCAGAATACCCAAGTCCTTCTCAGCAGGGCTACTCTCAAGGAGCTCTTCTCCCAGTCTGTATATACGTCTGGGATTCCGCCAGCCCAAGTGCAACACCTGACACTTTGCAGTGTTGAACCTCATTAGCTTCACCTGGGCCCACTTTTCAAGCCTGTCAAGATCCCTCTGGATGGCTTCCTTTGCTTCTACTGTGTCAACCACACCACCCAGCTTGGTGTCATCAGCAAACTTGCAGAGGGTACACTCAATTCCATCATCAGTGTCATTGATAAAGATGTTAAAGAGCACCAGTCCCAAGACAGACCCCTGGGGGACATCACTTGTTACTGGCCTCCACCTGGACATAGAGCCATGAGTCATGAGACGAGATTTTGGGTTTCAAAGTTACTGGCCAAGTAAATTGCAGAACAGGACAACTCGATGGATCTAAGAATCTGGAGCTTTAATCATTAAGTAATTGCTGCAACCATTAGAGTTGGTAAAGTCTCCTATGCTTGCAGTTCTGCTGAAAACAGGGGTGTGCTTTTTCCTTATGTGCTGTTTCCAAAACAAACGTACTTATTATTTGTAGGTAATTAATATGAGAAGAAAACAGTTCTCCCCACTGTCATTTTCTGCAGGCAGCATGTATTTCAGTGCAAGTTTTGCTTACCTTTTTTCCTGTTGCATACATGTTCACAAAAAGCCAGCTTCTCCCCAGAATCGATAGTTACGGTGAATCGGTGTGAAGATGGGATGATTCAGATGTCATCTGTATAAACACAAAGGTAGGTGAGCTGCCATGGCACGTAGCAGCGACAGAGCAGCACGGCTTGTCACAGCAGCTGAGACAATGTGCGTACACAAGGCCAGTGTCTGTAGGAGCGATTCCTTCTAGCTGCTGTGGTGATAAAGTAGAACGGTAGAAGCAGTCGCTCTTACTGTGAAATAATCTATCAGAGTTACTTTGGTGTATCGGAAAGATATTACTCCATGCATCTGGCACAAATAGTTATTTCTCAAGCCCCTTGCACTGTACAAGTTCTGGGACATCAGTGGGTTCACCCACACAGCTCTGTTTTCACTACAAGTGAAAGCAGACACTTGCCTAATGCTCATCGCATCTGCTTGGCTGTTGTATGTGAGTTGCCTGGCGTTAGCACGGCAGCAATTCCTGACTTTTGAGAGTCTGCAGGCCCTTGTCTTTTCATCTAGACATAATTCAGAAATTGGTGCAGTGTGGTTTCTTTGATACTTTTTTCAGTGATCCCTTTCAAAGCCCTGCGCTTGCTACAGTAATTGAAAGGAGAAATTGTGACTACTGAAGTATCTCCTTTTATATCAGACACCAGTTTGCATTTTGCAGGTGATTTCTGCACTTGGACACGTTGGCAGATAACGTACATGAGAAGTGCTGTACAGATGGAGGCGGCAATTGCAACTGCAGTCAGACCGTTCAGGCTCAGATGCACCCACACGTGCTGGCTATCACACAGCACCCGTTTCCACCTTCTTTTAAGGAAGTAAAAGTCACTACCACTAGCTACAGGGATCTAGTGCAACCCACTTTCTGTCTTTGCGTCAGAGCTGAACTTGTTCATTTTTTTCTCTTTTGTGGTGGTTTGATCCTGGCTGGAGGCCAGATGCCTAAAGTCATTCCATCACTTCCCTTTTTAGCTGGACAGGGGAGACAATACATATTGAGAGGCTTAGGATAAGGACAGGGAGAGATCATTCCGCAATGAGTGTCACGGGCAAAACAGGCTCAACATGGAATAAAGGCAAGAAACTCTCTAATTTATGACACTGCACTGCACAGCCAGTGACACCAGAGTCAGGTAATGAGAAGTGCGACCAGATCTTTTACTTAGGGATATGGCTTAGCTTAGGACGGGAACAGTTGGACTTGATGATATTAAAGGTCTTTTCCAACCTTGTGATTCTGAGATCTTAAAACATCTCCACCCACCCCTCCCTTCTCAGCAGACTTAACTTTGGTCATGATTTCTCTCTGTTCTCCCCCACCTAGGGTGGCATGGGGGTGGGGGGAAGGGAGTTTCAGTCAGTTCCTCACAAGTTTTTCTTCTTAGCAGGGAAGGGCCAGGGGACGGGGTGGGGAAGCAGGGAGAAGTGGGGGATTCCTCACACCCTGCCCCTACTGCACTGTGGGGTCCCACCCACAGGAGACAGTCCTTCACAAACTTGTCCAACCCGAGTCCTTTCCCACAGGGGTTTAGCTCTTCACCAGCTGACCCAGTGTGGGTCACTTCTATGGGGTGCAATCATAGAATGTCTCTCGGTCTCTCAGGCCCAGGCTGCTCCAGCCTGGTCCCCCATGGAGTCACAAGCCCAACTCCCCACACACACACACACACACTCCCCCAGCAAACTTGCTCTGGCATGGGCCTCTGTCTTTCTGTCTCCACAGGCTGCAGGTCCTGCCAGGGGCTTGCTCTAACACAGGTCATAGCATCTTCTGTATGTCTCCAGCTGCTCCAGCATGGGCCTCTCCACAGGCTGCAGGTGGGGTCTCTGTTCCCCATCCTCTTCCATGGGCTGCCGGGGACACATGCTCCACCATGGTCTTCTCCACAGGCTACAGGGGAATCTGTCCGGCACCTGGGGCACCTCCTCACCCCACTTCTTCACTGGCCTTGGTGTCTGCAGCACTCCTTACATCTTCTCACTCCCTTCTCTGGTGGCAAAAAGGCAGCTGCTTGCATTTTTTTCCCTCCTAAATGTGACTCCCAGAGGTGCTGTGACCATTGCTCATGGACTCAGCTTTGGTCAGCAGCGGGTCCGGCCTTGAGCCGGCTGGTGTTTGCTCTGTTGGGCCTGTGGGAAGCTTCTACCTGCTTCTTGCAGCAGCCATCCCTGCAGCCCCCACTTCTCCACCAGAACCCAGGCACACAAAACCACAACACCTTTCCAGTGTCATCTTCCAGATCCTCTGTTTCAGTCTGCTCCATGTTGAAGATCATTGAGGATACACTAGCCAGCAGGTAGATTCATTGAGTTCTGGAGGCAGCTTCAGTAGGCTGCAGGAGCTTCAGAGCTATCTGCTTGGGTAACTGGGCATCAGGGACTAATTCCTGCACAAAGAGGTATGAGCAGGACAGTCACAAGCCAGGAGGACAGGACAAACAACTTCCTGCTATCTCATGATTCTAGGTTGCTTAATGCTTGGCTTTCATCTATGCCTTGCCCCATGGAAGTCATTAGGTCCTCCTTAGGCACTTAAATGAAACACCTGCTGACAGTTACATGGTTGGTATCCTGAAAACTCTGTCCTTGCAGGGACACAGTGTTTGCTGATACAGGGAGCTGCAGCTCCCTTGGTTGTTGTGAAATCTGCAGAGAAGGATTGAGAAGCAGTGGATGACCTTAAAAACTTGGGTAGCAGAAATGGCAAAGTAATGCAAAGTGCAAAATAAGGACTAATAACAACATCTGCTACACTTTTAGGGGAGGGTAAAGAGAGCTCTGAGAGGTATTGCTCATCCATCAATGTATTATGGCTGCAAGGAAAGCAAAGGTATATCAGGTAGGGTCTTTTCAGTGGGTCACCTGGCAAGTTGCATTGACCTTTGAGTTAAATGTCATTTCAAATATCAACTACAGTTCTAGTCACTCTGATACAGGAAAGATGAATTCCTATTCAAGCCCAGCATCCTAGTGTCAAAAGGATAAGTAAGGGGAGTGAAGAGTCTTTTCTGTTGCAAGTGATTAAAAAGTGATTGGCTTGTTTAGTTTAGCAAAACAAAGCTTGAGAGGGGACCTTGCTTCTATCTATAAACAAAGTAGGAGTGTAAAAATAGGCAGAGAAAGAAAAAAGAACCACTGTTTATGTGGAAGAATATTACTGATAAAGGAACACTTGGTGTAAAGTGGCCATAAATAAATGTAGATTGGAAAGTAAAATGGTTTTACTCAACAGAACAGACCTTCTGAAAAGCTTCCCAACAGGAATCAGGAGGGATCAAAAATCTCAAATCAGTGTTTAGATGGATGTGTTTGACTTGTGAAAGGGCTTTTAGGATGCAGTTACCTGTAATAGCAAGGGACTGGTTTCTGTGCCTTTGCATTAATTTTCCACTGAGGAGGTCTTTCAGTTTTCCCCCTTGAGCATCTGGGAGTTGCCATTGTCAGAGAATGACTAATGCGCTAAAAGGACCTCGGGTGCAATCCAAATTAGTATTGGATAGTCCTGTTAGTTACTTGAAATGTTTTAACACAGTGACTCTATAGAGTTGAGGGGGATTAACAGCTGTCACGGGTGATGAGTACCCTAAACTGCTCTTAAGTCTAAATGGGAAAAGCTAAAAATCTCCCAGGCTGGAGAAGAATGAGAGTCACCAGTGCATGAATGCTTTCCCACTTTGAAGGGATTTTAAAAAAAAAGGGGGGGGGGGGGGGAGGCTATTACAGCATTCAAATAAATATGCAAATGATAAGATGCATTCAGAGTCAGTTCACTGCTGTTATCTCAGGGATGTGTGTGCCTCAGTGGTTTTAAAGTGGAGGTGGCACCCAAGGTACTGAAGATG
Organism: Porphyrio hochstetteri; assembly: GCA_020800305.1. NCBI lineage: Eukaryota > Metazoa > Chordata > Aves > Gruiformes > Rallidae > Porphyrio > Porphyrio hochstetteri. Next base: position 100,285,581 of record CM036906.1, on the reverse strand, counting down.
GAAAACAAAGCGATGTCATTTTTCTTCTCCGCGGCAGATAAAATTTTTAAGTGTTCACATTCTTCTCCCGTTCTTTTCAGGTGGATGTCTATGTGAAGTCCTTCCTCTGCTAGTTCATTTTCTATTTAGTGGAGAAATCAACGATGGCTGTGTCATGTCTTCCCTTTCATTTGTTTCCATAGGAGTACAGGTACGTTATGTGTAGTCACCGAGGGGTAAAGCTAAAATGATCCTACCCGTAGATGGCAGTAACTGCTAATAGTGCTGGCTGGCGGTGCCACTCCAGTTCGAAGTCTTAGGACCCAGACAAGGTTTAAACCAATTGACCTGATCCCCTAAATTGCTAAACAGTCATTTCAGGGATCTTAAAATGGGGTCACACACCAAGCTCCTTGCAGAAACCACCAGCAGAATGTGCCTCCCTGGAAGCTGATTCAATTGCCAGAAATAACCCTACCGTGATTTCTTGAAGGAAGGAGGTATAATAATTATTCAAGTGCTATGGCTGACTGCAATAAGAAATGGCATTTATATTAGAATATTAAATCTTGCTATGCTCTCATCAGATGTGTTTTACCTGTAGAATGATCAGATAATACTGTCTGTGTTTAAAGCTATCAAAGCTGAGTGCCTTACAGTGGAGAACAATTTGGACCAATATCCCTTCCTGCCAACCTTGTGTACAAAATGCTGATATATTTGCCACCTTTGACTACATAGAGGCAGAGGAAATTATTCTCATGGCATGGAAGGGCAGCATGTAGCTGCTCCTAATAGCTGTATGCAGGAAGACAGAAGTAAAGGATGAGATTGTCTATAGGACTTACTTATTTTCTCTTTATCTTTACACATAGGCAAACACATACGTTGCAAATAAGAATTTCATGTCCCTACAATCCTGGTCTTACTTCTCTCCTAAAGGAGTCCTGCTGTGGGACTGTCAGGCAGGACTTTTCTTGATGCTTTTTAATTGCTCCTTGGAGATCTGGCTCATACTGATGGAAGATTCAGAACAAAATATTGATTTCCAAGCAAGTGAATAGGGGAGGAGTAGATGGGAGTTTTGGAGTCACCTCTGCAGGAAGGAGAGAAGCTAAGGATGGTTGTGCATTGGCTTTTTAACTTTCTGGAAATGCATTTATTATTTACATTTTTTTCCCAGATATCTCAGGCAGGGCAGTGCAAATATACAAGACAAAGTCATCAGCCTACCTCTGCTTTTTAAGAAGGACATAATATGCTGTGAAGAGGATTAGGATCAAGAGCAGTGTGATGGTATGTGCGAGGATGCATAAGCAATCTGGGGGTGTTGCCAGCAATTGTAAAGCGTTACCACTGTCATATGAGGGGTGGTAATACTGTAGCAGCCTCTGGCATAGCAGGCATTGTATGCAACACAGAAGATGTGGCTTTGAGGGAAGATTTCAAAGAGGAGGCAGAGTAGAGGCTTTTCTGGAGTAGTCCGGGAGTGTCTCCCAGGCATAAATGTGCAAAAGAAAGATTACAGGAGTCAGGAGGCAGTACTGGCAGATTACAAGGGTCAGTTGTCTGTAACCCCACCCACACCCCACACCCCCAAAGGGATGAACTCAAAGGTTTAAAAAACAGAGTGAGGCTGCAATGTGAATATATGAGCAATACAGAGCTGAAGCTCTTCAGACTGTGAGTGATGCAGCTGGGAGAGTGATGGGGAAAGACACTAAAAGGGTCTGGAGACACCAGAATAAGGGTCAGGGGAGCGGTGGTTGCAGTGACGTTTGGAAATGGGCTGAGGGGGTAAAACAGGTGTCAAGAAAACTTCAGGATGTAAAGAAAGGAAGAGGCTGATGTAGGGAGGGGAAATGGAGGTGAAAAGTGGATGGCCGTTACTTGCTGTTCATTATCCTGTGAGGTATTTAAGCAGTGAATCAATTATGATACCAAGCAATTGTGTAGATAATGAGTTAAGCAATGAAGCAGTTATACAGCAAATCATTTCTGGTATTAAATAAAAATGGGGAGAATCAACAGCAATATGAATCAATTATGCAGAGAACTATTACCAAAGTCAGTCAGTTAAGTAGAGAAACAGTTACACAGCAAGAGAATGAATAAATTAATTATGAAGTGGGACCATTATGTTGAGAATTAATTATGCACACTCTTCCTCTGTGATAAGGGGCATGTCTGAGGGAGCTTCACACACAGGGAAGAAAAAATCCAAAGCAAAACCATAAAAATAGATGCAAAACTAATGAAGATAACAAGCCCTGCACCAGTTCTCAGTCACTATGTGACATCCTCTCCTGTGTATGTTTGGGTTAGTCTCACCCGTGTTCCAATAGGTGCTGAAGCCTTTGCAGAAACAGGAGAGGAAGCCTGTGTCTCCACTGTGCGTTCTGTCACCACAGTCAGGTAGGTGAGATGAAGGGAGTTCAGAGATCACAGAATCACAGAACATCAGGAGTTGTAAGGGACCTTGGAAGATCATCTAGTCCACCCCCCCCGCCAGAGCAAGATCACCTAGACTAAATTGCACAGGAACTTGTCCAGGCAGGTTTTAAATGTCTCCAGAGAAGGAGACTCCACGACCTCTCTGGGCAGCCTGTGCCAGTGCTCTGCCACCCTCACTGTGAAAACGTTTCTCACTATATTCACATGGAACTTCCTGTGCCCCAGCTTGCACCCATTGCCCCTTGTCCTATCGCTGGCCATCACTGAGAAGAGCCTGGCTCCATCCTCCTGACTCTCACCCTTTACCTATTTATAAACATTAATAAGGTCACCCCTCAGTATCCTCCAAGCTAAACAGGCCCAGCTCCCTCAGCCTCTCCTCATAAGGAAGGTGTTCCACTCCCTTAATCATCTTGGTAGCCCTGTGCTGGACTCTTTCAAGGAGTTCTATGTCCTTCTTGAACTGAGGGACCCAGAACTGGACACAGTATTCCAGGTATGGTCTCACCAGGGCAGAGTAGATTGGGAGAAGGACCTCACTTGACCTACTAACCACACCCCTTCTAATACACCCCAGGATGCCGTTGGCCTTCTTGGCCATGAGGGCACACTGCTGGCTCATGGTCACCCTGCTGTCCACCAAGACCCCCAGGTCCCTCTCACCAACGCTGCTCTCCAGCAGGACAGTCCCCAAGCTACACTGGTACCTGGGGTTGTTTGTCCCTAGATACAAGACCCTACACTTGCCCTCATTAAATCTCATTAAATTTCTCCCCACCCAGCTCTCCAGCCTCAATCCACCTCACTTCTCTACTGTCCAGACCAGATGACTCTGTGGCTCTGACAAGAGGGATGTAGAAGGAGCCCATGGTCTTTGGAGCCATCTGACCTGCACACCAAGAGGCTTAGGGCTCTTCACGGCCCCAGAATTACTCAGGGTCAAACTTTTTGGCATGATTTCTATGACTGCCTTTTGTCTGTTTCCACCTCTGTAAAATAGGTGTCAACCATCAGCATTTCCATTTTGTCAGCTCGCTGTAGTTAGAGCTGGATGAAAAACAACCAGCCTTTTGGATGTGACACTCTCTGATGGTGTCAGATATAAGCATTCTGCTTCAAGAAAAGGCTGCCTTACCTTGAACAGATAAAAATACAAGACAGACCACAAGGTGGTGGAAAAGAAATTTCTAAGTCTTCATTCCTGCAGTACCAGTGAAGTATATAGATTTATGTATTGCCCACAGTATGTTGTATCATTTCTTTCTTTCAGTGTTTTTCACACTCAGGAAAAAAAACCCCAAAACTCCACAACAAAATCCCTGCAAGAGGGAAAGGAATCTGTAACATCCTTGAGAGAGCAACACGTTTTACCAGCTAAGTGCTCAAAACCCCCTACCCAGACAACACTTCTGTCTAATTCTATGATATATTGGCTTGACTGCTGGATCCAACCCGGAATAAATGCTGAACTATATGTCTTCCAGCTATTACCTGGTGCAAATCTGGGCACTAGTTGGATTCTTGAGATGCATGGTGAAATATCACTCCTGCTCCTCCCATTTTCCTGCCCCACCAATATTAAGGATGTTATTTCCCACAAGAACTCAGAAGAGGTCTGTCTTAACTGAAGACCTGCCCTTTGACCGGTGCTCCAATGCAAGCACATGATATTTAGGTCTAAAACATTTGTTTCACAGAAGCAAATAAAGATGTACATTCAAATGCAGAAATTACTGCCTCATCCAACAAGGTGTTAATATAATTTTTGTTGGTTAGAGAGGAAGTGATATGGTATGTTCTTAAGTTAGAGTGTTTGACTTACTAGGATTGGTTTTGGTACCGATGAAGTGCAAGGTTAAGATACAGCATAAACATGTGAATAACGATTTACATGTTTTTAGCAAAAGTAATTGTGAAGCCAGTAACATCAATTTCATAATACATTAGCCAATATTGTTTAAAAGCTTAGAAATATTTTAAATGGAAAAATGTGACATTAAAGTAAGTTCAAAGGAAAATGGGATCTGCTGGAGCAGCAGCAGCAGCGGGTTGATGTTGTTGGTTACTTTGTCACCTTTTTCCCGTTCAGCCATGGTAAAAATGCTGTAAACCACCATTATCAGCTGACAATAGAGAACATTAACTTTAGCTTTTGGTATTTTTTCATATCTCTGGCTTTCTGTCATCATTTCAGTGCAGCGCATCAGAATCAAACCTAGCACATGCAATCAGTATTAATTGCACCAGGTAGTCACTAAGGCAATGTAACAAGGTCCTTCTGTTGAGACTCGGGGCTGCTGACATTGGCACTGCCTTCATGAGGACCTAGCTGTGCATTTGGGAATTATGTAGGTAGAGTATATGCATAAGAATGTACAACATTCTGCATGGAAGGTATCCAGAAACTATAAAGGCAAGAGAGACAACTTTATCTGTTAGTCTGCAGCTTGTACCTTTCTTAAATTGGAGGACTACATGGGGCAAAGCTGCCAGTCATAACTAAACATTTCATTGTTTTTTTCTTTTTTTCTCTGATATGAGATCTGGAAACAGTATTCTTCAGATATTTGCACAGGTGCTTCATGCTGATCATTGCACCCACATTTTTATCAGGTTCATCAGGTCTCTAGATTTTCTTGCAGCCTTTTCAGTCCTATTTCTTTTTTCCAGTTGCCTTCCAACTGAGTAGAAGACAGTTGCACTAGCAAAAACATGTGTTGAGGGGGCATCCTTGGAGACTCAGTTGAATGACAGTGCCTAGGTCTCCTTCAGATGGGCATGCTTAGGAGAAAGGAGGACCTTTCTCAACCTCTTTCCCCCCTCCTACTCTGAAGGATGTTTGGGCCTGGTTGGCCTAGTTGGGAACTCCTGACCTCCAGCCTTGCAGATTGCCAGATTTTGCCTGAACTTGCAGAGACCCAATTAGTGTTGGACATGCTCCTCTTTTTTTCCTAATGACTGCCAATGCTCTAGGCTTCAAGACTTGCTGTTTCTTCATGAGGTGGGGAGGCAGGTTTTTCAGTGCATGCTGACCACATTATTCTGCACAAAATTCTCATTTCCATTTCAGCCAGAAACCAGCAAACCTGTGTCATGCTCTGTGCAAAACAGCTCAAACTGGCTCTTTGCTCTCAAAATGGGTTTTCAACACCATTGGTTTGTTTCTTTCACTGCTGCTTCTTTCCAGACATCTGCCTCCTAGAATTATCTTCTATTAGATCTTTGGAGTCCGTTTGGCTGGATTTAATCTTGTGTTATTGGTTTAATGCAACATTAATGTTAAACCCGCTTTGTTTCTTATTACCCCCTCCCTCCCCCAAATGATTTAAGATGCTTAAAACTGCAAGTGATGTATATACCTCAAGACAAGGATGCAGAAGCCCTAAATGTCTGATATTGGAATCTGAGCTGTAGGGACATCTGACTGTTGATCTCTGGCAACACCAATCAGTGTTCAAGGACTTGTAAGGCTGTAGTGACAGGGAGGAAAATTTTCCAACATGAATTTAGAAGAAAAAAATGCATGTTACGGTCTTGTTTACAAAAATCTGGACAAGGGAGGCTAAACAACCATGTTACCTATCATATGACTCCGTTGGGGTTTTTTCCCCTTGTGGCATCAACCAATATCTTTGATTGTAGTTGTGGTTTAAGAAATTGCTTACCTCAATTTAGCTCTGACCCGTCTCCTAGCAGCCTCCAGTAGTGGCAGATGTCTTTAGGAGATCAGGACTAGAAGCTGGCTGTGGACCCAAGGCTCTGTGGTTGATAATTATCAGCATCTTGTAGGATACTGTTAAATGTAACCGCTTGTTTGATCCAAATGATTCTTTTTCCCTCCATGGAAAAATGCCGACTGTAGTCTGGAGAAGAATTCCCCCTTTGTGTAGTACTCCATAGGAACTATAGATTGACCAAACTGGTTACAGAGATCTTTTCTGCACAACTGTGGTGCTTCAGTGCAGAACGCTTTAGCTTCCAGGCAGCTGCCTGTTAACTGACACTGAAGAGCCGTGAAGACAAGGCCAACCCAACAGCCTTGAGGACATGCAATCGAACACCTTCTGAGCCTGAAGGCATTACTTGTCTAGGAACAAGCAATGACTCTGCAAACTCTGAAAAACGCCTGTGAGGACTGTGGTGTACTTCCTGAAATGCTGGTTATCTGTGAAGAAGTCACACATACCTAATGAGGGCTCAGAGAAGACAGTTCTTCCAGGGGGTAGTACATAGGCAAGGCAGAGGAGCATAAGCTCCTCTAAAAATTCTAGATGTTACCTAATGCTTTGTTTCTTCTAATCATCACTTAAGTATGAGATCTGGTCATAGACTCCTCAGGGAGGTGACATAAATGAACAGAAATTGACTGACTGTCTGGGCTGAGACTGGTTGCTCTACAGAGCATTGTAGACTCATCTAAAAATAGGGGTCTTTCACCTCTACAGCTGGCATGAAGAGTGATCCCTGCTTGGGCACACTTGGAGTGACTCATAGGAGGACTGAGATACACTTAACTTTATAACCATAAAAATGACAGCAAAGCAACGCCCGTTTAATTGGAAAAGCATTAACATGTATAGCTCACCTGGAGCTTTCCAAAAATAAATACTGTGAAGCCAAAGGTCCTGGAAGAAAACATCTTTTAAATTGTGATAGATAACTATGCAGAAAGGAAATTACCAACAGCTAACCTCCATCTCCTTAGACCACAATTCCTTTTTCAATAAAACACATACCTCCCAGGGAACAAAACTTCTCCTCCCTACCCCAAAGCTGTTATAAATCGAGACCATGGCTGGAAGAAGAAAGTAACAGGCTTCCTTTTTGTTAATGAACACTGGCCTAGCTTACAGCATTTCACAAGGTTTCCAGATGGAAGAAAGCAGTTCAATAAAAGATTTTGCATCAGTAAGGTCATTTGGGGACATAATTATCTGTGAAAGACATTGCAGTTTTGGCAATATATGAAAAGAGATTACAATTCTGGGTGTCTGGTTTCTGGTGGGGGTGTTTTTTGAGGTAGGTCCTGTTTGTGCAGAAACCATTCTCCCCCACACTGTTCTTTAATTGTCAAATTTTGTTACATTTAAGAAAAGTACACATTGTAACAGATGGCAAAAATGCTGTTGAATAATTTTAATAATAGCAGAAAGCTAATTGTTTGTCAGCAGAAAATTCCTTTTTCTAGAACTGGCAGAAACCCTACAGAATATCCATGTTGATGCTAGAAGGGCTCAAGCTAGTCAATTTTGTAAAAATCTGACAAAAGTGGTCTGTACAATCTTAGAAATATTAGTACCTAATTGATGTGGAATGCTGTCAGTGTGCCTGAATGAAGTGACTGAACTTAAAGAGATGGAACTGTTTCGGTTGTGACTTGGCTGTCAGATGAGGAGAGGTGCTCTGGCTTTTGGGAGATCTTTTTATTAGTTTATACACATTGGAGACTTTCATTTTACATCTTTTCATTGAGAGTATTATGTAGAGATTTACTCTGCCTGCTAAACATTAATGAATGCTCTTTTTGGCACCACTGTGAGAAATGGCAGTATTATTATAATTCACATATTATGGATGTAAAGCCCCTGAATTATAATCAGTGACTGTTTTTTTGGGTATAATTTTTATAATAAGGACAATTCTCTGCAATTCAGTTGGCAAGTACAAACTCATTATGTATTTAAGTTATCTCACTTTTCGCTAAGATACTGTGAATGGCTGAAGAAGTTTGAAATGTTTTGCTTTATTTGCTTTTCTCCTGAAGGAATGGCAAACCCAGCCAATAAATCCCCTAAGACTCAGTTCAGGTCCTTAGACTTTGGACTTACCTTTCTTACTGTTGAAATGGGACCTGATGCCATTTCTGGGCACTGGTTTGATACCGAAGCAGGTACCAGGTGTGGGAGTTTTGGTCCTGTGAAGTTCACTCATCTCCCCTTGCCCTACCTCCCACACCGTAGCTGCTGTGGTTCTGAGGAACATCTGGTGCCAACCTTGAGGCGATGCAGCGGGGTCTCCGGCATCAGCAACGGCTCTGCCTGGCTTGTCCTTCTGAACACCTCCTCCCAAATCTAGGGTGAGCATGTCCTTAGGTAGCTCAGATATATCACACCGGTAAGTGAGACAAATGTGGATGCATTTAAAAATAAAAACAAACAAACAAGGTAAAAAGGTACTTTATACTTAAAACAAAACAAGCTAAATATCACTTCTAAGGAAGATCACTCAATTTGCAGTGCCTCACAAAACTGATCAGACTGAATGACTAAGCCATCACATCTTTCCAGAGTACAATGCTGGGTTCACAAAAAACATCACCCAGAAGATGATTTTAAAACTTTCAGCAGAACTAGTTCCATAAAGTATTTAGATTTTTCATATAACTGTAATCCAAAGAAACACTTTGAACTGCAACAGGAGCAGATAGCCATCATTTCTATCTTGAGAGAGAGACTCCAACCTAGGAACAACCCAATATTTTTTGCTGTATCCTTACTTTCTTACACAGCTGTTGATGGGAAAATGGTTGCAATGTTTCATATTCTGTGTGAGTCTTGTCCTTTTATTTTGATATATTGGCTATACAAATAGCTGGAAGAATAGATGTAACTTATTGATTGACAGGAACATGGAGAAGCAATATAGGGAATCTCACAGACACTGATCATAGAATCATAGAATGGTATGAGTTGGAAGGGACCCCAAGGATCATACCATTTCAACCCCCCTGCCACAGGCAGGGCCACCAACCTCAGGCCTGGATCTACACAAGGTTGCCCAGGGCCCCATCCAACCTGGCCTTGAACACTTCCAGGGACGGGGCATCCACTACCTCTCTGGGCAGCCTCTCTGATACCACCCCTCTTTGCTGTGCCAAGAAAGTCTCTTGAAATGCCAAGCTCTTCCTCAGAGTTTACATCTGGCCTTCAGGCTCTGGAAGTCTTCGAGTTCTCACACTCTGAAAGAGCTCATATCTGTTGACTCTGTGGGCACAGTATAAAGGCCCTCATTTTTCCCTGAGCAGGACTATGATGGGGGCAGAACCTTGCTGGTACAGAAATGTGATTCCAGCTTTTCATTTGCCAAGTGTATTTTTAACTACTTATTCTGAGTGCCTGCTCTGCACTTTGGGCTAGTGTTATTTTTATAATTTGTAGCTGTGTAAAAGGTGCTGAGGGTGCACTTCCAGAACCCTTTTGTACATATGCAGAAATAATGAATAAATAAATAAATGCTCCTTTCACATGACCTCGTTAAGAGCAAAGCCAAATTCCTGCAAGGGAAAGCCAGCTGAGCAGAATTTTCCAAGTGCCTTTATTATGACATTATTTCTATTCCCATTGCATCTCGGGGTCCTAGTCACAGACCGGGACATTACAATGCTAAGTGCAACACAGAAATAAAAAGGATGTCTTTGTTCCAAGGGGCTTTTATAACAGCAGTGGTCAAAACAGAGCAATGTCTGCCAGTAGGACCCAGGAGCATTTTTCCAGGCGTGGAAGCGTGTATCAGCACTTTCTTTTTACGCAGGCTCAAGGACAGATGGGATCGGTGCGGTGACATCTGAAGCTCCATTTCAGCTACTGTGTGTAAGCACATAAATGCTTCAGGAAAGCCAAGCTGTACACTTGCTGTACTTTGAAGAGGTAAGTTGAAAACCAAATGCTAATCAGCCGACTATGCAGAGATGAAGTGGGGACAGTCAGCCCAGGTTTCCAAGTCAGCATTGCTAAGGGATTCTGCTTATGTAAACACTTGCCTTCAAGCTTTCCGTGTCTACAACCATCTGAAATTTCGCATAGCTGCAGACTGAACATCTGCATAAATCTGAATGAAAGATTTAGAAAACAAACAAGAAGATTATGTGGCAAAACTGCGTCTTTGTTGCAGCATTTTGGAGCTCAGACACAAAAAAATCAGACACATTGTATGAAACTAACAATACAAAATTGTGTTTTCAATACATATCATCCATCTGGACGTTAAATTTTATCACCTGTACCTTCAGGTTTGAGCTGAAGGTGATGCACTGCTGGGAGCAAGGAAAATGGATCGTTAAACTAGTGTTAAAGGCACCGCGTCCTTCTGATGAACAGGCTGTGTGGACACGTATTTGTGGAGGCAAAGGTGAATGGGATCATCACTCAAATCTTACAGTGGTGATGATGCAGACAAGCGGGCTCGCTGGAGCCCCACGGTTTCACTAGCCCAAAAGTGACAGCTGTGCTTTTGTTAAGAGAGAAGGTTTTAGCTGATGGATCCCTGTGCTAAATGACGCCTTTCACATTTGCAGGAGTGCAGGAGACTTCAGGGTCCTACTAGTTGAACCTTTATTCAGGGAGCCATGCCTGTGCCTCGGTTCTTTTGTGATTCCCTCCCAGGCTGTGATCGTGCCCTGATGTGTGCCCTTCTTCATGTACGTAACATGAAGGTATAAAAGTGCATCCGGCTTGGAGGAAAACAAGCATGTGTCTTCCGTATCAAAAGGGGGGAAAAAAAAGTCTCTCCAAGGTAATTTTACGAATTGACAAGATTACATATTGGCAAGATGCGTGCACTGTTAAAATGGCAGAGTCACTCCTGTTGTTGGCTCCCACGGCTGCACAGGTGGGGCATACCTGCTGGGAAATAACCTTCCCCACGCTGGCATCCTGCTTCACTTACCTCCCCAGGGACTGGGGGAATCCCTTTAATGGGGAAACAAAGTCACAAGCCTGGCAGCCAAGAGTCTGGAGAGCAGGAAAGGACTAGAAAGTGAGTGACAGGTTTAAATGGATGCTCGTTCAGAGCCCTGACCCTTCTTTTTACATTGGTGGCACTCAGTGGTGTCAGGCCCCACTGCCAGAGAATGCAACCAAATGCAAAGACAGTTTCTACAAAATCTCAATTTTTACCCAATTGGGTAAAGTGAAAATATTTTTTTGATTGGCCAGAATCAAAACTTGTTTGTTAGGCTAAATCAAAGCTAAACTAAATAATTAAATTCTATATCAGAGCAAGACAAATCTGGGCTGTTAATACTGGTGTTTGGCATCACCAGTATTATCTCTCGATCGGGATCTCTGCCTAGTCAAACCCCAGGACTAGACTGTAATTTACCTGTAGGTTGCACCAGCCCTGACAAGTTCATTAGCTGGAGCGTAGATGTGCAGCTTGGAGGTAACTGGTGGGTTAAAACTACAGATGAAGAGCCATGGGCACTTGCAGCAGTCCAACAGTCTGGAGAGTTTCAGAGAATGAGCAAAACCCCCCACATTTTAAATACAGTCAAAATACCAGGGAACTATGTCTCTGTATTTTTTTTCTTGGCGCTTTCTTTCACCAGCCAGCTGGTAATACTGGTGTTCATACCGTATATGCAATTTTTTCCAGAGGATATTTCTTTAAAAAAAGAGGTCGTGTTTAAAAATATGGTTGAAACGAGTGACTCATGAGCAGATATCAGCAGGCCCCTATTTCAGGGTGTCAATTAGATGACTGCTTTTGTACTGCTGGGGTGGTTGACAACATGCGGTTGAAATCACTACTGGCCTCCTTTGCTTCTTCCTCCATTAGCTTCTATTGTCTTTAACGTAAGCCTCAGTAATTCTTCCACTGATTTGAATAAATAATAATTACAGTTCAGTAATCCTTGTTATAGCATAGCCTAATTAGTCTCTGTAGCTGACTGAAGCTTTCTAATCATGACGATAGAAATGAATTAAATATCAGATAAACAAAAAACCCCCATAAAACAGCCTTCTCTCCAACATCATAAAAATGTTTCTCAAGGGACTATGGAACAAAATATTACTATTTTAAAAAAACATTTTAACTTCTTTTCCTAGGTGACTGCCAATTCTTAATTTGTTGATTTTTTTTTTTTGCTCTTTTGGGCCCCAATTGGAAGATGGACCATGCCTTGAAATGTAGATAACATTTTTATCCCCAAGTAATCTTCTCTTAGGAATGATGCTACATGCATAAAACATCTGACATACAATAGACCAAACTAAGCCCTTGTACAAGTCTATTAAAGTCAATGGAGTTACACTAAGAATGAATTTGGCCCGATGAAGTATTCTGAAGAATAATGGGAAGCCTATCAGATTACTCACAAGAAAAAAGAATACCAGTGCTGCACAGTTGGACAATTTAATCCTATTTTCATTTCGGCTCGAAAGCTTCTGGGTTGCTAATTTCTATTCTGCATAGGTTTTTATACTGCAGTCACCACCACAATACCCAGCTACCTTCCAATAATACATCAAGCACCGTGACTAACGTCTGGTACATGTTTGTTTTCTCATCTTCTCCAGTGCACTAGGAAGTTCTGTTTACAATGAATCATTATCAGGAGGGAAAGGTATTTGTCCATTAAGACTATCAAAAAAAGGAAGAAGCATTTTTTACAGAGAGAATCAAATACTCAGGGGGAAAACATGACCCTTTTCTACCCTTCAGAAATAACAGCTTTAGACTTAGAATGTTTTAAAAGTGCTTCCTGCAGATGTCCCAGAAAGAACGCTACACAACATGAATGCATCTGTAATTCCTGTCTGTACCCAGAATTGTTTTGAGGCAAAATCCTGCGAGTTGTCGAGTCAGTAGGAATCAGAGCAAGTCACCTCTTTGTGGAAGATGCTTGGCCGCTTCCGAGACTGGCAGGTTGAGAGCAGAGCAGGAGGGGAGAGTTTAAGGCTTGGCCCATGGGGTGGTCAAGTGCCAACTGGTGTAGACAGCAGGAACGTGAATGGGGCCCCTCTTCATCCAGAATGGGGAGGAGTTGTGTAAACCATTCACACAATGTAATCAGAAATGAATGAAAAAACTTGGGATTTGAGCAATCCCCCTTGTGAATGAGTAGCAAGCATTGCTCAAGACACAGAAAGAAATCTTAAAAAATGGAAAGGGAAAAAAAAAAAGGATGAAGAAGTGGTCAAAAAGAGCAGAAGTGCCAGGCTGCACCAAGGGGCTTAAAGCCATGTGTGCAGCCAAGGCCCTGGTTCGGTTCTTTCCATACATCTAACAGATAAATCATGCTCTTGTTTGATCATCTACAGTTGAATCTTATACTTCAAATGTAGATGAAACCTAGGAAGCACAGGAGTTGTTACTCTCTAATTTGAATTCAGTTGAGTAACATCTGTGCAGAGAAGTTAATTGCACAGATTTTTTTTTTGTGGTCTTTATGTGAAACATTTACTCTTTTCCATTTGAGAAGCAAGGCTGCTTTTGTTAGCTCTGCAGATAACCACTGTTTAAATTCATGCCTACTGGTAGTATCTTCTTTGTAGCTTTTTTTTCATCAGGTGTTTTTGTGGGCTTGATTCCCATCTTCACACACAGGGCTGCAAGAAAACGCCCCTGGTTTGTCCTAACAGTCCTTTGCTTGGGTAAGAGTGTTTCTGTTCCAGCTCTTTCATCAGGCTCTGCCTTTCCCTACGGAGTTCAGGTGCTCCTGTGAGTCTGATTACTGTAACTGCAAAAGTATCTGTTGGCTTTGGATTCTCTGCAATACCATTTATTTGAGTAAGATTTTTTAAAAGATAGTAGTAATTTAAACAAAAATCATAGAATCATAGAATCATAGGGGTTGGAAGGGACCTCGAGAGATCATCAGGTCCAACCCCCCAGTCAAGGTGGAAGAACTGGGAATCTTAAATGCAAGATGAAGTTGTCTCCAAACTAATCCATGTTTGGAAGAGTGTCCTGAAATGGTTCAAACCGCTCCAATGAGCTGTCTTCTAGACACAAGTTTTTTCATCTGGCACTGAATAATTAACAGCTCCAAGAGCCCAAAAGTGTGTTCTGCTAGCAGGCAGAACCAGTCTGGCTCCTGAGGAGGTGGTTGGTGTCACAAAGAAACCGAAGCTGATGAAACAAAATGGAGTTAGCGGCAGCAGTGCCTTTCTACCTAGAGCTCATCTCAGTTACACTTCTGCAACTCCAAGGATGCCACAGAGCACAGAAGCTTGCCTGATGACCAAAACCTCGCAGTTGGTGCTTTCAAATAACAAACACACATATATGAGACAAACTGGGGTTTATTCAGTAGTATCTGTACCTCTGAATCCCATATTTTGCCATCCAACCAATCCATGTGATCGGCATGCATACACTTTTGTGATAACTGCTACAAACATTGCATTACAACAGGACCCGAGTCTTCTGTTGGTAACAGGAATCTTCACTTCTGAGGGAGCTACAACCATGGAAGAACACCCACCTCAAACCACCTTTCCTATTTGCTTTAGCTTGATGTATTCTTCCTGCTTACTATTCTCTCAATTACATTAGAGAGGAAAATGCATTCTTCTCCTTGCTCTAAGAACTATATTGACTCTGTGTTCTGGATAGAAAGAGCCACTGTTGTATCTTGCACTGGTTTTATCCATGCTGGTGAAAGAAGCAGGCCAAATTCTTAAAAATCAACTGAATCCAGAAGTCCTAGGCTAAAGGCAGAAACATTTCAAGAAACAATTAGAACCTGTTTTGACAAAGCAAAGACATAAAGCACAGCAGACAGACTAAGCTGGCTTTTATCCCCTGTGCTCCAGCCCCTGCTTTTTGATTTGTGACCCTTCAGTGAGGTAAAAGAAAGTTTGTATCAAAAATATCCCTATCATTTAGGCACTATAATAACCTGCAATCTACAGGCTTTCAGGCCTCGGAGGGGTTGGGTAACCGCCTTTTGTTCAGCTCCTCACTCTCGATCATTTTCATTCTAAGCCCCTGAGACAGAATGTCACAGAAATCTATGTGTTGATTTCTATTTGAGCTGAATTAGCCAGTGCTTAGTGCTATAGACCTGTCTGTTGCCATCCTTAAAGATCTCCATAGTGAGCAGCAGCGCATCCCTGATTCCCACCTCTTCTGTTGCCACCAGCCACATGAATAAAGGACTCAGAGATCTGCTCCATCTATAGTCAAAAGCGTTTTGTTTTTACGTGTTCCACATAAAATTTGATGCCGAATTGTAAAGGGGCAAATGACTGTGGTCAGGTGGGTAGATTGATCTTACCATAATGCTATGGCAGTTTGCTCCCTTGTTTTATGGCTTGAACCGTGACGGTCGCATTGCGCCGCTGCAGAAGCGCCAGGGTGCGTGGTGGCACTTAGCGCACGTGGAAAGGGAAGATGCTGTGTATCACTGCTGGAGCCTTAAGGGGGAAAAGAGGGATGATCTAAAAGATCCCCCAAAGACTCATTAAGCAGCGCTCTATTTGCGCATTAGTGCATCGTGCTAAATTTACTTCCTAATTTTGATGTCAACAGCGACCAGTACTAATGAAAAGCTTATGCAACATCAGAGAGTTTAGTAAAATAAAAATACAAATAAAAATCAGTTAAAAGAGTTAAGATTACACCAAACTGTAATTAGTATTTCAGAATGACACAAGACTGTAATTAACAGTTCAGTGTTACAAACACTATCAAAGGGCAACAAAGGACACATTTACAGTATGTAAAAACACCATTGCTAGCACGGGTTTAGTATCATGTATTTTTTCCCTTCTACTAGTGGCTCAAATGGCTTAGATAAGCTAGATGCCAGCAGGGAAATCTGGCCAGATGAATGTTATCTACTGTGTCCCAGTTCAAGACTGGTCTTAAACTGCTGCTTAAATTCACCTCTCCTTAAAAATAGATTTCTTAAACATATGTTTGACAGTGTGCTAAGATCGGCAGCATGCATGGGAATATTTTCGCCCCCTAGATATAGCAGGCATCCTATGCATTCATTCCCCCACCCAGGGAAAAGAAACAAGGAAAAACCCATCGGCGACTTGGGTACCATCAGGCACGTCACATACTACTGGAAGTCACACCTTGGTGCACTGCCATGCCCGAGAGCAGAGGGACCCTACAGCTCCCCACTCACAAGGGAGCCGTACGTCCCGCACAGGTCTGGGGAGCATTTCTCTGTTTAGGAGTCCTGCAGTGACGGGGACTGGAGTGGTTTTGGTACCAATACCTGCACTCTTGGCAAAGGTAGTTTTCATTTTTGTTCTTTCCACGTTACCTGGCGGTATTCCCTGAGAGGCTTCGTGCTATCACAGAGCTCAGATAGATCACTGGTCTTACCTGCATCTCCACTCATGGAACATGAGCTGTCATCTCCAGTTTGCAATTAAGGTGCTGTAGGGGGACCAATTGCAGGAGCTTCTGGCATGCTGAACTACTGCAGCTTTTGTTGGCTTGGGGAATTCAAAGGCAAAGCCATACAACAAAGCTACTGGAAGATAAAAATACGCATGAAAAGTCTCTTTCAGCAGCTGTTTGTTAAAAGGACTATGTACAGCTGAAAGAAAAAATGCATACCTGAAGTATTCTTAACTTACAGTTTGCTACATACAGTAGATAAATTGTTAACACAAAAGGATTTTAAATATACCCACAGCACTGCTTTGATCTGCAGTTTTCCCCTTCCTTCATCCCTTCTGGCATTTGAGGGTGGAAATAGAGGAGTTAATCGCGACTTGCCGCACATGCGGTGCCTATCAAGGTTTTTCAGACAAGCACATTACTGGGGGCGGCAGAAACGCTTGTTGTCCAATGTAAAGGCTGAGCTTTATTCCCCATGCAAAAAATAATAGATCCATGGATGCAGAAGAGCTTCACTCACATCAGGAACTTCAGAGAAGCAAATCCATCGCCGTCCTTATGAATATGTTTTTTTCAAACCAACCACATCTGCCCTCACCGTGTCCTTCAATGTTTGAGACTCTGCATGGTGGCTTTAAATGACTTTTTAAAATGTAATTTTCACATTCTTGTTTGTTTTGACTGACTTCTTGGTACAATATAAAGTACTTGTGAGAAACAATCCTTCTCTGTCAGACAAAGTCACCAAAATAAACATCCCTTGATTTGTGCTTGGCAGCAGTTGAAAAAAACTCTTGTCAATAGGAAATGTCTTTTGCTGCTGAGACATTTGGTTATTAAATAAATCTTAGGTGATTTTTTTTCAGGAGCATGCAACTCCTACAGTGTATTTTTTCCTAGTAGATTTTTCCATTTATGCTTTTACCTTCACCTTATTTTTTTCCTTTATCATAAAGAATATATTTGTTTTTCAAAAATTCAGAGACAAAATTGTGGTGGAAGCACTGGGTAGCCCTGTGTCCCCGTTCAGTATCTATACCCTGAATGCCAGGTTGTTTAAAGCAAATGCTGGATCCAAACCTGGGCCAGGATGTTACTCTGGGTAACCCTGTGCAGTACCTGTTCCGATCTCCGTTTAGTTAGTCATCTTATGAGGTGTGTAAATACCCAGCTTTTCTCCCTCTCAGTAGTTTCCCACATCTGTCATCTTTGTTTATGAATTTTTTTTTTATATGAGCTAGTCCCAAAAACCGTACTGTTACCCCAGATGTAGGAATTCTATTGTTTCTCCTTTAACCATGAGGCCCATTACTTTGCTGTAGAAGGAAATTAGCTTGCCGAAATTTGCTCTTAAGAACGCTTCTCCCTTACTCCTTGAGACCTTCAGACAAACAAGTGACTTGACCAAGGAAGCCGTAGAAAGCTGCGGAGTGCTGACCACTCAGCAACTTCCTGCTCCCACCCACTCCACCTTTAAAAAAACAAGCACACATACCTGGGCTTTTCCTTCTTCCTGGTATCTCGCCTGTCCTTCTTGAATTTTTGAAGAGGAGCGCTGGCAGGCCCAAGACTGAGGCTTAGCAGGATCCTTAGCCTAGGAAGAGCTCACCTGAGATGCCAGACTGGAAAGCCTCCAAGCTAACCAGTGATGAGCTCACTTCTTCTTGCCCTATTTTACCTGTCATTAGTATTAATTTTACGAGCCATTTGCTCACAGCCAACCTTTCCTTAAGGAAGACTGATGCAAAGAAGAGTATTTGCAGAAGACTTTCCAGTTCACGAGGAGCCTCAAGTATGTAGCATTCACCTCAGAGTTTCACCCTCCCCACCATGCAGCCTTCCCTGCTCATTACACATCACTGACCCCTCTGAGGACCCCCTTTCCCGCTCCTCCACTTCCCTTTGCTTCCCTGCAGACGTTGCCCTACTCTTAGAGTGATGATGCACTGGAGCATCAACGTCCAGGTTATCCCGTTTGCTGTATCCTGGTTTAGGAACCACCACCAGCCAGCTGCGAAGAGGTTTGAGAGAGTGATGTTTAGTCTGGAGGTGAGCTCACAAGGATGAGTAGCACTCGTGGTACAGGCTGCTGGGACAGCCAGACGCAGAGACGGCACGGGATACGCACCTTCCTCTTCTTATTTCACTGTGTCCAGAAACCTTGGGACTCCTGGTGCATCAAAATTGCAGTTACTTTTTTCTCTTAGAACAATCACGTGCATCTCAGATGAATTTGCCCCAATCCTACTCATCTGTGAACAAATGTAAAACCTATGCACAGACATTTAGGCACCGCAAGCATCTGTGCCACCCGCTACTGTGAAGATATGCCACCCCAGCTTTTTTAATCGATGGCAAGCCACAGCACCGTGCAAATTGCAAGCATCTGTCATCACTCCGCTGAGGAGAACCTTCAGAGATGTATCCATTTAAAGAGATAAACAAGCCATGAATTATTTTCCGGGAACAGCAACATCTCTGGCAGTGCTACGCAAGCAGGGAAAGGCCAAGTCTAAATTAATTGCCTCAAGCATTCTGTTTGAATTAGTCAGTGAGGTCTAGGTGCAGTATTTTGTCTAGTGATTTGGGGGCTGTGCCTTGTACGGAACAGAAGTGTGTACATCAAACCAAAACCAGAAGTCAGATGGAAGGAGCAACATGGCTGCAACATTTCCTCAAGAAAACCAGCAGTGAGGCAGGTGGGGGCAGCAGAGGGAGCTGGGAAGGACAGGGAAGAATAGCTAAGGGGCTGGCGGTGGGGAGGGACCAGAGGAGCTGCTTGCAGGCCTCAGGTGGCTTCCGGGGCCACCCGTGCCCAAGTGCAAGTCATGCAGCACAGAAGATGATAAAGCTGCAGCAGGTGATGTGGCCTGTTGAAGAAAAAGCTGTCACCAAGCCCAATCTCGTGGCTGCAGGTAAGTGGCCCACCACCAGCACAGGGCCCTGCAGCAGGGGAGAATGCTTCGTGCAACACCAGCCGCTTATGCCAGGTAAATGCATGCAGTGCTACGCTGGGCATGCAATGCTCTGTTCTCTTCCTGTTTATGGGGACACAGGGCTTCTTCGCTGGCTGCAGAGTAACAAGCACCCCCCCCTTCCCCCCAATAAACACAAGGCGCTTCCTCCTAATTCTCTCTTCAAAGCAAGCTTGGATTGCTTGGTAGGATTTCACAGAGGCACCTGGCACCAAACGGCTCAGCTGTATCTCCTTGGTCAAGGAGACAGCCATGATTACGTTTCATACAAGCAGACACAGCTGGGAGGCTGCATTTTTCAAGAAACATCTCTAAATGTCATCATTGTTCAAGGCCTGGGAGATGCAGGCTTCCCAGTCTTCCCCACCCCGTTGCTATAGGGATGGATGAACAACCAGGTGATGCTGAGGTGCATTTCCCAGCTCCTACCAGAGGCTCAGGCCCAGGTGGAAACACCAATGCCTGGAGCAAAACTAACCGCTGAATAATTTGCCTTTTCAGTAACGTGTCAATGGCAAGAGGAACAGGTTCACATAACTTTGTGATGTGTAAGCAGCTCCTGGTAGTCAAAGCTTCATTTATCTTCTTCTTTGGAGGGTCTGTCAATGCTGGCTGAGTGCCAAAAGCTCAGCTCTTCGGATATCTACTAAAGCTGTTTCTCCTAAAGTTGTTTTGAGTTGTTTTTTACAGTGCTTTTATCATTGCAGTTCAAAGAAGAAACGAAGAACCTCTGAGCAAAGATCACGCTCTCCCCATTTGCTTAGGTACTGCATTTGATTTCCTAAACCTATACACCAGGCTGCATGAGTTAAAAACAAGGGAAACACCTGAAATTCTGATGTGGTTAAAATGAAGCTGAGAAGGAACTTAACATTTTAATTTCCTGTGGAAAAAACAAATGCCTACATTTTAATTCAAGCTTCCGTTTCTGTACAAGAAAGAGGGAAGGATGGTATCACCTCCACCTTTTTCCACGGATGGTTTCCTCCTAGCTGGGAGTGGGTTTAGCCCACAACTCAGGGTTCAAATTTCATCAAGCTCAGCGGCTCACAAGAGCTGGAGATCGGAAAGCTTACCAGTTGCAGGCCAGCCCTCTGTCTTTAAAGAGAAAAAGGGAGCAAAGCGTGGCAGGCGAGGTGTTGCAATCGGAGAAGCCGCTACACCAAAGGCTTATCTGTTCAAAACACAGGTTGCACCAGTGGCCACATTCTGACTAGCACGAGTACATTGTCCTGTGTCACCCGCTAGTGCAAGGTGGCGTATCGCAGCCCTCAGAGTCGGGCCTCCTGCTCAGTCTGGCTCTGCCTGGAGCCTGCAGAGTTAGGCTGCATGCTCGCTCTCCCTTGTCCTGCCAAAAGGAGGAATTCTTCATGCTGGGGGAGTGAGCGCTTTGCCGGGCAGCTGTGTTTCCCTGTGCATGCGTGTGCGCGGATCACACCTGCATCCCCAGCAGCCAGGCTCTGCTGCCACCTCTCTGGTAACCTGAGAGACATCCTGCAGCTTGCCTCGTTCAGAAGAGGCAAACGCTGTCGGGCTCGGGTTTTGGAGATGCCTGTACTAAGAGTTTCCAGGCAAAAACATACTTCTCTAAATCAGGAATTAGTCCTGTGTTCTTAACAACTGCCAGCGGGCAAGGTCAGACAATGTGGGACTCCGACACAAAGTCCCCGCTCCTAGGGACCTTCCACCTGCTACCTGGAACGCTTCCCTCACGCATGCTGTCCTTTCATCTTAAATACACATGTGTATTAAATACACATTGAGTGACCATGGAGAAACCTAGCTTTTGTTTAGTGTCTGTCAATCTTCCTTTACACAGAATACTTTACATTCTCTCGCAGTGAACAGAAAAACTTTGTCCTATTTGGTTAAAATACTGTGAAAACCATTACATACTTGCCTTCAGTCGATTTCATAAACTTATCCAACGCATACCAGGAACGAAATCTGAAAGACCTCCAAATCAAGGCATTAAGAAATATGCTTATCATGACAAATCTTTACTGAAAAATTAAATTTTTATTGAGTGAAACAATTGCTTTTACACCAGCACTTCATCATTTCAGATAGGAATAGCTATACTTCTGCCATTTGCTACTGTGTTGTAGTTTCTGCGTCTGCAAGATTACGTTGTACATCACTGTTCCGCTCCTGAAACATAAGAGGCAAAACCAAGTGCCCAAGCTGTGACTTTTTGTTGTAAAACTAAAACAGGCAATCACAGAAGGCAGAGTTACAGCAGTCAGATTCCTCTCGTAAAACTCGTGCTACATTGGTAAGCCTCGAGCTGATCTGGAATTTAAAGCCAGTAGATTTTAGAAGCCAAAGGAGAAAGTAAAGCAATAGATGCTTAAACCTTTTGGGTTTTTTGTTGGATCAAGAATCGCACGCTGCAGCGTGTTGATAATTGACTGGAGCTTGCACACCCATTTTTCACGTTCTACCTGTCTTCGTGCAGCCTTTCTACAGTCTCTCGTCAAGTTGCATCCAGGCGTTTGCCCTCTCCACCCAAGCCCCAGTGTGTCATTAAGCCTCTTTTTTTACAGCCTTGCTGACCCGGTTTTATTTAGCTATTGGTGTTTCATTGCCAAAACAAACAAGCAAAAATCATCAGAGATTTGCAGCTGACCCTGGAAGCGCCACAAAATTCCTGAGTTTCGGCCTCAGAATTCTATTCTTTGCTGAGAGAAAAAAAGCCCTATCTAGTTTAAATGGAATAATAATGCTTTTTTTTTTTTTTTAAACTCAGGGGTTTTTTAAGTAAAAGCAAGAACAAAGATGAAACATCAATGTAAAGTTCATCAATGTGAAGAAGTTCTCCAGAGGCTGCAAGGAGTCTTCCTCAGGGCCCAGCACAACAAACTGCTGACTCCCCAGCTTACCTGCCTAGGAGTCGAAGGCAGAGGTTCCCTAACTTCTACCCTAACTGATAGCATGAAAGTCTAAACGTAATGGGTTCACCCTCTAAACAGCATCATCATCATCATTAGTTGCCAGTCTCTCCTTTTCTGGGGATGGTGAAAGGAGAACATGAGAAAGGCCACAAGCCATGAGGAATTAAAAAATAAAGTAAAAAAATTTTTAAAAAATAGTATTAGTATTCTTGCAATGAAAAGCTCCAGGCTGCAGTTTGGTATGGCTGCAGCAAATGGGTGAGGTAGGTGCACTGCCACGGCAGAGAGAGAAGGCATCTTACTGAGCAGCTGCCCAGCCCAGCAGCCTCAGGCCATACGTTTAATAGAGCGAAACTCCCTGCAGTCTATGGTAAGACTAAATTACCCTCCTGCACCCGTGTAACCCGGGCCACTTAAACAGGCAGGCTGGACAACACGGAGCAAACAAGGCAGCACGTGTCTTTGCCCCTCTGTGCAACGCACGACAGGTAAACTAACAGCAGTCAGGTCTGACACCTCACACACGCCATCAATGACAGAGGGATTTCAGCAGCCATAGGAATACAGATGTCTTAACGCGGTCACACATCTTACGAACAAATGACACTAATTAGAACCTATTTCTGACGGCTTTGCTCCACCTCTGAGCAAAAAAACCCCAGAAGTAGCAGTAGAAAAGGTTCAGGAGAGTGCAATGGGCGGTGTCAAGCATGGAAAGGAGAGAGCACATTGACTCAGATCTGCAGCCAAGGAGAAGCATGAGGGACAGAACAGTGACAGTCATATTTCTAGAGACAGATGAAGTCCTGGGGAGCGTGGAGGAAAGAAGCAACACTCAATCAAGCCTCAGAATGGCTTTTCCTATCAGAAAAAGTAGGGGGATACATAACTAGTACCTTAGGTGTTTTTAAGACAAAGATGACCTTTCCCACAAAGTATGTAATTAAACTATGGAACTCATTGCTGGGGAATTTTACAGATGCCAAGACTACAGATGGGTTAAGATCTACATTTAAAGGAATCTGCAGAAATCCACAGGCAAGCATCAAAGCCACAGTCACAGATACAACCCCCATCTCAGGAGGTCGCCAAACTGCAGATTGCCATAAAGGAGGAAGGATATTAGTAACTTACGTGGGCTGTTCAGCTGCTTTTATCACATGTATCTGCCACCAGACAGTTACTGAGAGACCCTCCTTGATCCAGGCTCAGCATTCTCATACGAAGCACATCACTGCATTTTAAGTATCTTTTAACTGCAAAACCATATGAAGTCCATCTAAGGGTTTCCTTAGTCAGACTGCACCTTCCTGGCACATTATGGCCTATCTAATACGCCATACCTAAATCCGCAGTGCACTGTTCCTGTTGTCAAGACATGAGTCACTCCTTCACGCACTTATCCGATTCCAGCGGGGCAGTTGTAGCAGCATCATTTCAAACTCTTCTCCTTAACACTGGAGTGTTTGCTTTTTCTTCTGAACAAAGCTGTCAGCAAAAGCTGCATTGCAGCGAGCGGCAATCACTCCAGCCTTGTCTCTCACAGGTTAGGAGTTTTGACACAGCCTGGCTCTCAGGGGTTTGCTTACAAAGAGGGCGCTGAATCGCTCTTACTCCAATCATCCCCTTTTAGAAAGAAAAGCTCTGTCTAAAGAAGTTGCCTGTTTGCCTCAGCACCCCTTGAAATTTCAGTAATACCGCCACGCACGCACTTGGGAAGATGCATTTCTTCAGCTTCCCTGGACATTTTTCACTCCCTAATGCAGAAAGAAGTGTCAGCCAGGACTTGCCAGGAAATGCGTCTGCTCATACATGGCATCCCACTGCAGTGAACTATCAGGTGTTCAGCAACTGGCTGCTTATCTCCTGCATTACTCAAGCAACAAGGGCTATTATGAATTCCTCAGCCGCCCTAGGGAAGGGGTAAAGGTGATACATTTCCCAGATTTCATGAAAGTTCACCCAGCGGGTATGGAACGAAGGCATTACGTTATGCCAAAGGAAGAAAAAGTAAATATTTCCTAGCAAAGACACCTATTAAATGGCTGAAAAGTCCCCCATGGGAAGAGGTGGAGGCTTTATCACTTGAGATACTTAAAAACAGAAAAGACAAAGCATTCATCTCTACAGGGGCAGAGGAAACTGATAAAGTGACTTATCTGGCTTTTTTCTACCCATCCCTGGGTATGGCTTCATGTGTTTTTGAAGATGCAAACCACATTTGTATAACACAAGAGGCAGAAATACAACAAAAGGAGTTTTAATTGTAGTGTTGCCCGACACAATGAAACTTGATTTAAAATGAAATTTATGCTGGCAATTCAGACTGCAAGATGACTTCTCTTTGTTTAAGGTCGAGCAATGAAAGCTTAGCTACTGACACACATGTCTCTCAAAAGCTGATTTGCCATCCCCAGGCTGGGGATTTATTCTCTGTGCCAGAACTCTTTGTGACAGTTCAACTTTTGACAAGGGGGCTGATGCAGAAAGTGCAACAGTGCTTTATAGAACAGCGGTGGAGTGTGGGGTTTGTGCCCAAGGTCTGGCAGACTTACAAGATCCCCGAGGAATCTCCAGCACTAAATATTTACTGATGTCACTCAAAGGATAACACCTAATCTGCTAGCATGAAAGTAAAAGTCTCTTTCCATGGCTTTGAATATCTTAAAAATTATTTCCAAAATTCTCGGTAGTTCTTTCCCCACATTGTTGGCTGGTTTGGGTTTTTTTTAAATCCTCAAAGTCACCGCTCTGTTTTAAAACAAAGCACAGTCTTGCTTTTGCAGAAATATGAAGAAATGCAAGGCAGAAACATTAGGATAGTTAAAAGAAGCCTGTTCAAGAGTGGAAAACCAGACCTTTCACTACACCCATTACCCTTGCAGGAAGATGAAATCATGACATAGAGCTGCTGTAGGAGGTACTAAGATGCATAACCAAAGTTAACTGTCAGGGAGGTAATGTAGGGGAGGGTGTCGAGTCAGGGTAGCCCTCAAACACGGGACAGCCTCTCACTAACTTTAAGCCAGCCCAGACAAGGCAGGATGTAGCCACACATTTTCCTTCCTTTGACATCAGACTTCTTTTTTTTATGTCCCCTGTTCCTTCTTGCATCCTGGCTGCAATTTGCCATCTTTTCAGTATTAATCTCGTGCTGGACTGAGCTGCAAACTCAGCGTAGTAAAAAAGCTTGTTTCATTTCAAAATTTCCTCACAGCTCCATATAGCCTCATCCCAGCAGAGGGGGCAGGAAAGCAAAAGGGAAAAGCAAAGCGAAACGAGACCTGGAGATGGTTAGTATTAGGAAAAACAATGATTCTGTTCCCCTAACAACGAGGAAACACAACATCATCCACCTTTGGGTAAACCTCCTCAGCCCCGCTTCCCCCAGTTGAAGTGATGTGTAGCCAGAAAGCCGCGTTTTCCTGTGCTCTGCTTGTCTATTTGGCCGTGAGCTGCGGGCTCACCTGCGCCTCCAGGTAACAAAGCCCACCGGGAAAAGCGTCTATTCTTGGGCGCATCTGCTAACCCTGAAGTTTGTCAGCAGTGTTACCAGGGCAAGAGTTGGAGCTGCTTTCAGTGTTTTGTATTAGCATACCCAGCTTTGCAGGCATGTCATCAGTGTAGTAGGACACAGCTCACAATGCAGCTAAGCCAGGGACATCAGCCCTGATTTTGGTCCATCCTGACTGTAGCTTTAAATAACTGATGTAACAAGAGGGAACATGCCCAGATCTAAGGGTCTCTTTAAAGTTCAATACTTTGCCATTTGGAAAGCAAAAATACTCAACTGTAGTAGCAGTACCCAACAATTTTTAATTACTAAATGAATTTTAAAGCCCAGAAGGGTCAATATGGAAAACATTAAACTCTGCAGCTGTACTCCAGACTCCTTATTTAAAACGCAGCCCCTTCATTCCAGGCATAGACCCTTCCCTGCGTTGCAGTTTCTCAGCCACAGCCCACCCCAGCCCTGTCTCCAGTTTATGGTCCCACAGACCCTGCTTTCCACATGACCCACTCCCTGTTAATTGCCCTTTAGGCTCTGGGCTCAGGTCACACTTGCAGGGGAGCTTCATCGCTCCCTGGGTCCTGCTCAGAGGACGGTCCAGCTCAGCACATCCTTCCTGACGCAGTGCCCAGCAACTACTGCTGCATCATCCTGCCCCTGCCCTTGGAGGATGCCATCATATCACACTGTAGCTCAGCACCTGGCAGGGATACAGTCTGTAACCATAGGATAAGGAGGAATTAATAAGAAAAGAATCTAATTTGGGATAAAATAATCCTGTAATAATAAATCTATAACACTTTGTACCTGGCTGAGTCACATGTCTGGGCAAAGCAGGAATAAAATCCTATGGAAAGGGAATTGCCTTGGCATGCAGGCAGTATTCTATGACCACAGGAGCCGTTATTCTTCAAGGGGAGAAAAAAAAGCCACCGAAAGGGAAGGAGACACAGGCAGGCGGGAACGCAGGACTTGATTCGAGCATTCTGACTTCCCCAGAGTTATTCCACTGCAGAGGACACCAGTTTTCAGTTCTAAGTCTTAAGGGTGGTGGAGAATGAAAACAATGAAACAACTTCTAGCCTCAGTCACACAGCAAATAGCTTCTCCACGAGTAACTGAGGCTTACACCTCCTAGCCATTCTCAATGGCCGTATGAGAAGCCGCCTAAGAATTCTGTGTGACCAAAGCTGTAAGAGCATGCTCTGGCTGAGCAGCAGAACAGCCATACAATCAATATGGGGTTTGCACCCCCGCATCTTTGAGCAGGTCAGTATTGCAACACAGCCTAAATAACAGCATAAATTTAACTGGGCAGCAGTCTCATAAGTAGTGATGTGCAATAACGGAGTCTTTATTTGTGCCGCGATGCGCAACTGATGTCGCTCTAATCCTGCCAAGATTAGGCTCTGTTTTAAGAGTACAAAATACCTGGTGCTGGAGCTAAGATAATCTTGGTCAACTGAAAATCAACAGGAAAAGACAACAGGTAGCACTGCAGATGTTGCACAGAGGTAATACATATATGTCACACATTTGCAAAACCTACTTCCTCTATTAGCCCTTTATTAGAGACAATATATTCAGACAACTTGAACAAATCCTAAAACATATCAATCCCTAACACTACAAACACATCTTTTCCCAAAGTCATGAAGTACTATAAAACCATGTGGGTTTCTATTTTTCTTGCTTTTTGACATAATTGTTGTTGGATACTTAAAATTTATGAGTTCACAGATGTCAAACCTTGCAGTATACCAGAACTGGAGATGATACCTCTTCGAACTATATGTGCTTTACCACAAACATTAAAAACAATTACTTAGGAACAGTCATTTCTAGGAATTCTGAAAATATTTTCGTTATAATGGTTATCAAGTCATCACAGAAAAGTCTGAAACATTTCCTTTAAATCATTCAGTACATAGCTCCGTAACTCCATACACTTGAAAACTAGAATTTCACTATAAGTTTTCTTCTTACATATGTGTCTATATGTACATACACACACATATATATGCGCTGTTATAAAATGAGTGTCAAGAGAAGCAGGACCTTTACATTTCCATGTACTTCCCTGTTTGCAACAGGAATGAAATTGTAGATACCACCTGAGCCATCTACAAAAATCGGACCAGCTTGACTTCAAATCCTCTTGACAGACACAACAACCACTGTCCTCCATCAGCATTTTTCATTCTTACCAAAGCCAGTTTGTTCTAAGAATATATTGTTAGGTCACACCTTCAGGCCACAAACCCCTCTCCCTCTTACGCTGCCTTGAAATTACTAAATCTTGTGCCTGACCCAAAAAACCCACATCTGCACTGCTCAACTCCTCTTCCTCGTCTTCTACTCTGCTGTGTACAGGAAACCCAGGTTTGCAGCTGTGGTGTTGACTAGGCCTAGTTATACACATAAACATTAAATAGTTCTTAGTTTTGTGCTCTTCCAGTAGTTCAAAAAGTAGCCTAAACCATGCAACATACAAGCAAGCCGTACAAGGCCTGAATCTATTTGTGGAATGGTAAATCATCAGTAATTCCTCCGAACTCAGCTAATCAGGACATGCTAATTGCCACATCTAGAGTGCCATCAACTCACAACAGTGACAGAGGGAGTTCAGGGTACTAAAGGTTTTGAAGGACTATGTGCTAAACAGAAACCTTCCCAAAGTCATAGTACCTCCTTACAATGCTCATTCTGTGAACTCAGAAAGGAAAAAAAATACAAAACAAAAGCCAACCTCACAACCTCCTCCCTGCTCCCCCTGCCCCCCAAAAATACCACAAACCACAAAAATAACGGTTAACCATTTCAGATTTTTTCTGAAATTTGTATTAGTGGTTGATTCCTTATGATTGGGAATAAAAATCTATCTTAACAGCTAAAATCACATAAGCCAAATTCTCCAGTGTAGAGGTTCGTGAAGTTGGTCATGCAATTTGTTAGGACTAATGGGTTGGAAATGTGGGGTGGAGGTGGAAACACTGTGAGAAAAGGAAACAGAACATAGCTAGACAAGTCTGCAGAGCTGTGAACCCTCAAAGGGAAGCCCAAGGTGTATGCGTACTGAAGTAGGTGCACCTAGAGAAGAGCAAACATGGCTGGGTCCCTGGAAATACTCATTAGCAGGAGCATCTCAGAAGGATCTGCAACGACATGGCAAGTAAAGTGGGGTTCTGTTTGGGGAAAATGTTTTGGAGACATTTTTAGCATGGTGGACAAGAAAATTTCCTCGTGTCACAGAATGCAAGAAGTCTATACCCACTGGCCTCCCACAAATACTCTTCCTATAACAAGGACCAAAATAAGCAATGGTAGCCTGTCTTATTCCTCGCAGAGTATTAACTAGCAAAGTGATTTCATTTGCTATAAATGGTAACAAATCATAAAAAAACCCAGGTATTCCAAAGCATGAGATGCTTCAGATGAAAAGATGCTGAACTATGACCTGGAAGATGCCTGTTATCCTAATTTCTTCTAGGATGGATCCTGCAACCTTGACTGACACGACCAAGCCAACAGAAAGCAAAGGGCTACTCATTCGAATGGTGGCAGCAGCAGCACACACCAAGTTAGGCATTTTTGCTTTATCCCTTTCTACAGCTCGGCATTTCAAAAACAGCATGTGAATTTTATTTCCAATATTAAGCTTAAAAAAAGGAGGGAAGGGGGGAAAAAATCCAATCAAGTAGAAAAAAAAGGACCATATAACTAGGGCCACTGCTTCCTTTTAGTGGGAAGGATAACAGTAAGAATAAATAAGAATGCAAAGACAGGATAAATCAACTATGCTACACAAGTGGCAATATATCTTCTTTTACTGTATTTGTTATCAAGATGACATGCAGTCTAGAACTTCATGGCAAACACATTGGCAAAAGCCATAGACCATGAGAATAACAAGGCTCGAGGGAACAAGGCTTACAAAGACAACCCCAAGGGTGACTTTCTTAGATACCAGTAAATAAATCCCTAGAGGCAAGGAACTAAAGTACAACAGCCCTAGCAACCACACTAGCACCCGAATTGATGTCTGGAAAAGCAAAGATGTGCAGTTCCACACTGTCCAGTTGTGGGATACAGTTGCAACAGAGTCAAAACTTGTAGGCCTGTAAAATTCCACCACGGGGGTTGAGTTCAGAGTCTGGGGACTTTCTCTTTGTACTTCCATGATTGTTATAACCAGGCAATTAGAAGAGGTGTGAGAAGGGCTAACCAGAGATGCCAACCGCTTGGGAGTCAGCAACAGTTCCGTTGGGTTGTCTGGTAGGCACTTCTTTCCCTTTCCCCCACAAGCTAAATTCAGAAGGATGTTGTTGTCATCGGGAAGACTACTAACCTCATCGTCTGGCAGGCATGTTTCAAACCTGCAAAACGGGCATACTATGACTCCTTGTGGGGAATCACCAAAGTCTATGATCTTGCAAAGGCATTTGGCACACACTCTGTGACAACACTCCAGCACTTTCGGTTTTCTCTGCCGCAGGTTATAGCGGTTGTAACAGATCTTGCACTCAAGCTCATCTGAGCACTGGGTCTCCACAGACTCCTCTGGTAGTTGACTGGTCATTTCTTCTGATGGTTTATTTGTCTTGCAGAAAGAGGAGTCAAAGGACAAAGAGATCACTCGGGCTTATTTTAAAACTTTTTCCTGATGAGTGTATCACCCATCTCAAACAGGAAAAGAGGCGATGATGTTGTCAAAAAGCATCAGTAGGTGTCCTCCATTTTCAGCTTCTGCTGCGGACTGTGTGCTGTATGACCTTTTCTCCGAGCCAGGCATCCATCTGAAAAAGATGACATGGATTTTTTGTGGAACAAAAGAAAAAGATGCAGCAGGTGAAATATTCAAGTTCCACTTTTTACAAACTTAGCTTCCTTTGCTAAAAATGCATCTAAGGCATTTCTTTTCTGTGGCATATGGGGCCTACATAGCGGTCTTGCTGATAAAACTTAGTATCAAGCTGCACACATTTGTTTTTGACTTGCATCTTTGACTGGCTCGGCCCATGAAGTTCTCAGCAGAAGCTGCAATCTAATCACTGATCTGTGGCCGTTTGTTTAAACTCTGGTTTCCTATGGAAATGAGACCTGACCCCCGGAGATTTTAATCTTTCTCGGTAACTTGTGAGCCTGCTGTCCAATTTCAAACAAATCGGCAGAGGGGCAGCAGTACTGAAGATCACTAAGTTGCTAAAAAAGTAGTGAGCGCTGGTAGTTGGGTAGAGGAGAGGGAGAGGTATGTGTAATACCTACCATTTATCCGGGAGCGCAGCGATCAGCCATGCTGACGGCTGCTCCGCCACACAGGGAGAATCTGGTGATACTCCAGGGAAATAGAGAGTTTTGGGGAGCACAGTGAGTATCGAAGGGGGCTGCGGTTATCATAAAAGAGTTATACAGGGACCTAGATCAAATTTGGAAAAGATCAGGCTTTATTAATTTTGCTGCTTGTGGAAGAGCTCATTTCTCTGTCTCCACCTAGCTGCCAAACACCGATCACGAAAATGAGGGTCCTCTGGCTTGCAACAAACGTCTCCTTCAACACATGGTTCCCAGGATGAAGGTTAACACGTCTCTCAAGGGCATTTGCCAAATGCACTGGCTTTGCAGTGCTTTATGGCTGCCACAGCTGTTTCACACCTCAGCTAAGGAGAGGCCTGTGGCGTGCTTGCGCTGCTGCACAACCATTCTGCGTGGGGTTTCTCCACCAGACCAGACCCACCAGCCTCACTTAAACAAATGTATTGTCATATTTTGTAACCGTGCATTCTCAAAACGTCAGGAAACAATCTATGTCTTATAAACAAAACATTAACCAGGACTCTCTACGCTGGGGGCCAATAATTACCGGCATTAACAAAACCGGCTCTGTCTGCCAGAAAACAAAAGCTTCCAGATTGAGGCATATGCTTGCTTGCAGAGGTGGGTGCGGCACTGCGTTCTGCAGGCTTTGAAACTCATTCCTTCACTGCCAGAGTAGCAAGGAACTTGCTATGGGCAAATGATGGGGCTCAGAGCTTGTGCCTCTTGTGTTAACAATAAAATAAGGCACATGGAATACAAAAAAGTGGCCTATGTCAGTAAACTTGTCTCTTGACTACTAGTTTTTAGTAAAAGTTTGCTCCCTTTCCCTTGGGAAGTTTTGACTCACTCCTAGCATTCAGATGTTTGTCCTTTTATTGAGAACAAGGCAGGAATTTTTTAAGCAATGTGCTCTTTCTGTCAATACATTTTACCTGCCAACCATTGGCTACAGTAAAGTCTTTCATGGGCCTCTTATTCCTACTGTGCTTTAAGGATTTTCCATTCTCCCTCTCAACTTTCTGCACAATATAGCTTAAGTCACATCATTTCTGAAAGGATTTTTAACGAAAGATGTCATACTTCAGACAACACGGTAATGAAAAAACATGGCAACATAGTGAAGAAAACCATGTATTTCTCTAAGAATTTCCATGTCCCTCTCACCATTCAACTTTCTTAACATTCTTTCTGCCTTGTCCAACAATTCTTTAGTGCTTTCAATGTTTTCATCTCTGCCTTACTGTTGTTTTTGTTATTTGTACTGTGACTATGTTTGTGGTGTGTTTGGTTAGGCAAGGCAAACACGAGAAGGTTGATCGATATTTTCAGAGCGTGCAAGCTAAATATCTTATAGGAGACAAAAAGAACATCTTTTACAGCTCTTATAACCTATTCTTTATCCTTGGTTACACTGTCTGCTTCCTTATTCATTTCTACTACTCTTTTTATTTCATTCCAAATATCATCTTCTAGAGGAGTTTTAGGCATATATAAATGTCATAAGATACTAACTTTCCAAAGGACGAAGAAGTCACAAAATGGACCTAAAAAAGTGAAATACCAGCCAGCCTACAGGAAGGCAAAGCACCACTGAAAAGTTAAGAAGCCAAACAAAACAAGCAATGGACTTTTACATCTTGAGTCATTCATCTTATGTACCTGAGGTGAATTAGGTTTACTAACATGTCTGTGTTTCACAGCTGGAAAATGTTGAGCTATGACATAAAACTAGTTTTCTGACTGAACTAAAAATCTTCCAGAAAGTGTGTCTACTTTTCACAGAAAATTATGGCCTTTCTCTGAAAGCTTCCAACTAGAAAATCCTTGTATTTTAGTGTCTATCTTTCTAACAAATATTTCCAGGTTTAAAAAAAAAAAAAAAAAGGGAAAAAAGAGGCAAGCAGTCGACTTTCCAGCCAGTCCCATTCAGACATGGATCACTTCTGCCTCAATCAGTTTCCAAATGAAAGTATTTTCCTGATTCTATCCCCTCTAAGTGGCAAAATTTAGCATTAACACCAGAAGTACCAAGTCCCTGGGACTAGCAATGTCCCAATTGCTAAATTGGGACCAGTAACTTCATTTCCAGAACATAATGGTCTTCCTATTGTAGTTTCTGTCATAAGCTATTCTACAAATTATTTTCCGTCTTTTTTTTTTTAAATGTACTGTACAAGAAAGAGCTGTTTTCATCATCTTTCTCTCTTGCAGTCTCTTCAAAACATACCCATCAGTAATAAAACATCATTGATTGCTTTTTCTTTGGCTACGTTCAGATGTCTGATTTCTCCTTATGTGTTCTTAGTGTGATTACTGCTTACGACTGTTCTTCATTTATACATCTTTTCCTTTGAAAATTAAAATTTAATCACTAATTCCTATTAATGTTATTCATACATTTTTTAACCTTCTTAGCTTGATGGTGGTTGGAGATGCTTACTCTTCTTTGCTTTCCCGATTTCTTAGGGAATATTCTATTTTTCCTTCTCAATACCCCATTTCCTGCTCATTTTTTTCTCTGCTGAGAACTGACATCTTTTTGATCTTAATTAATGCTGCCCTGCTATTATATACACACCACATATACTTAAAGTTCTCCAATCAAATAGTTATTAAATTTAAGGAAAACTGAGCATTTTAAAGACAATTTTACTTCAAATTAGCCCTATTTCTTGAGAAATATGGCCATCTACTCCTTCAAGCAACTTCTAGTCTACGTAAAAAATTTTGTAGCTTGTCTTTTGCTTGTCTCCCTGATGGGTATTTATTGGAAGAAGGCAGAATAAGGAATTAAAGTAGGGAATAGATTAACTGCAGCCCCTCTGAATTCTGGTGCCCCACCAGAACCTGGCAATTCACATACTTCTGGCTGCTATGTGTTGAAAGCAAGAGAAGATGCAGTGCTATGCAGAAAAAAAGGGTTCTGTCTGTGTATCCAGTACACTGTGGATATCCTGTCTGTGTATCCTCTGCTGTAAGGAGGTATTGTCCACCCCTATTATATGCTCCAGTACCCCATTAGTGTCTGGGCTTCGATCTGCATGTTCTTTCTGACCTTGACATCCAGAGGGCAGTCAAGTAAAAACTCCTGAGTGCCAATCCTATGATGAGAATCCTTTCACTTAGTACAAAGATGCTATTGACTTGAGATCAAAGTGAGGTCCCATGTCTATTTGTAACGCACTGTGTTTATTTTTATTAATTCCGGTATTTCTCATTACTTTAAACTACTTCTTATGTCCAGTTTTCCACTTGAGCTTATTTATTTTTAAACAGGGTCTATCATGGGTTTGTTTGATACCAACAGACACAACCTGTAAGTAGAGAAATTTCAATTATGCATAAAAATCACAAGGTTTTAAAATATTGGGACAGGTGCCAAGAAAGGTGGAAATTAATTCCCCAACCTTACAAATGTTGAAAACCTGACTGGATACAAACGTGGTCAGGCCATTCTACTTTGGAATTTGGCCCTGGCTCTGGGGAAAAGGGGACTGGACCCTTGCTGGAGATATCTTCCAACCAGAATTACTCTATGATTCTTTTTTGGTATCCTGAACTCACTTTATGTGGTCTTGTTTGAGAAGCTTTGTCCCTTACTGAATAAGGATTCAGGCTGCTGGTTGCTTACGTAGCTAAACATCTCCTAGATAACAATTCTTTAATTTAATATATGAATTCCTTTCTAAAAGAAAGCCTAGACACCTGCTGTTCTGTCTTCTATAGAACCTATCTGATCAACACAATCCAACTGCAGAACCTTTCATTCTTGTGCCTATCACATGGCTCACAGCAGCTTTCCAAACAATATATAAACTACTAGACATGTACAATAACAACAGCATCCACTGCAGTTTGTCCAAGAACAAGCACATCTGTTATACAAAAGGCAAGTGCCTGTCGTACTAAGAGTGCTGTCTAAGCACTGCAGAATTGAATCCATCATTCCTGTTCACATCATGTTGCTGCTGCTGCTTGAGCTCTGACTCCCCCTCTTCCCCACCCTGGTGCCACCTGTCCTGTACCTTGCAGACTCCTTTATCCGACCCTTTTACTAGAAAAGGAGAAAAGCTGAAGACAGGGAGGCATCTTCTGAATGGCAGAAGATCACCAGCAGTCCCCACAGTGCTCCAGCTGACTGCTGAAGGGCACTCCCAGAAGCCAAGGGAATGTCCTCCCTTGAGGGCAAGAGGAGGCCACTCACAGAACCAAACTGAACAAATAATAGCAAGCTCTTTTGTGTGACCCCATGCATGGCCAGACAGACTGCAGTGGAATACTTCAAGCCTGAATAGGCCACTGTCCATCGATCAGTTTTCTACTACTCACTGCTGGGTTGCAGACTGCAGATTGCAGGCTGTCATCCCAGGCATGGAAAGAAAGGTGAATGGGCTGTGCAACGTGATATGGCCCCTCTTTGCATTCATCTATCAAACACGGCGTAGACAAAGTGCTCTTATGAGAGGCCAGACGCAATTAGTTGTAGGTGAAACTCTCAATATGAGACCTCAGTCCTGCTGACCAGGCAAAGCAGATGGGAAATTTGTGCTTTGCCTCCCAGACAAAGATGATGCTTGCCCAGTTTATCAAGCCAATCTTTTATCATTCATCTCACGCTATTTTTTTCTGTGAAGGGAATTTGCCTGTATTTCATATGTAACCAAAAACAAATACACAATGTCAGTAAATAACTTCCCTAAGATAACGCCCATGTTATTCCCCATCCATGGGGAACTACCCAACATGCAATATTTTCAAAGGTTTTTAAAGTTTCCTCCAAATGCAAGCCAAGTGTATTTAGAGAATAAGAGAAGGTGAAAAAAAAGTATATAGAGAGAAGTAAATGCAGAGAAACTTACTTTCCAAGAAAAAGAACTTCTTGCAAAGGTTCACTTGCACGGAACACAAGAAATTACTATTCTTCTCCACAAGGGCAAAAACTGGTGGAAAAGAGGGAAACAAAATTAGCAGAGCAGGGAGACTTTTCAGTCTGTTTTCTCTGAAAAAGAGGAAGTAGTCCAAATTCTCTGGTTTGGATGGAAATGCCCATATGTTAAGATTTCTGTTTAGAGAAATGTATTGGGCAAATCCCATTTACTAAAATTATTTCTGTAAAATAATCCAAAATTATCTTTACAGATCTGTTGTTGATTTTAAGCCTCGTTCAATATTGTGCGCCAAACACTCTGAAGTGCTATCTCTTCTAGCAACCACATATTCACAAATGTTAGCAATTCACTAAAAAAAACCCCAAATCCAACCAACAGAAAAGCAAAGCAGCTAAAGATATAAACTCTGCTTTGAAAGAAGAGTTTTAGAAACATATCAAAATACCTTCCTTCACAAATCTCATAGGAGCTCTTTGATCACTTTTATTTTTCCAAACAAACTGCAGTCTCTTCTCCAGCAGACCAGAAAGCAACCATCTCCCGTGGACCACTGCATTCACACTGAAGCAGCTTTGCTGCATTCTGACTCAGCAGGAAATGACCATCACACTAGATTTTTCCACCTTGGGCTAAGCACAATGCAAAAAAAACCCCAAACTATCCAACAAACCTAAACTGTTTTACTAATCTGACATTTGAATAGCCCACGTTCAAATTGCCAGCAGCTATCACATGTTCAACCTGTTTCACACCATGTTTCTGCTGACATTGGCTGGGTTTTAACAATAGGCATTTCCCTGTCAAGTCCAATCAATGCCAGACTTTGCACAAGAGCTGCAGAATGGGACGTACTGATCCATGCTTGGTTTATAGTCAGCTGCATAGGCTGCTGTGAAAAGTGCCTCACTTCCTTTCACAAAAGCATGGTTTTCAATGGGATAGGTAGCGGGGTAGTTTCTCAAAACACCATGCCCAAAAGAGAACCCCTGCAACATACAGGGCAAATATTTGTGTATTACTGACCCCTTCACAAAGGGCTAATATCAAATATAGAAGTGTTTTTATCAGAAGCTGTTACCCCAATCCTCTACAACGGTATTCCAAGAATACAAAATATAAGCTTTTCATATTCAAAGTGAAGTTCATGGGTCTCTCATCACTTAGCATGAGAAATCATGTAATGTGCCATCTTATATTAAAAAAATATATTAAAAAACAACAGTTAACATTCTTTAATTATTTCCCCTGCCCTGGCAAGTAAGCAGGAACATTTTAATCTAATACAGGGTTCACTTTATTTAATATTGTGACAGCGGCTCTTAGGGTACTTCGTACATCCTTTGTGTGAGCATATTCAGTATCACCAGACTCCGTTTCCTCTTTACAATATAATCTGCAGTACTTTTTTGTTATTCCAATAACTCACATTATGTGTCAGGTGGCAGTGGCAAATGTTATGAATAAACAGTGAATGCCTTCCTGAAACCCAGCTATCCTCAATGACTTTCCTTTCTAGCTGGAGGCTACTACAGTCTTGATATGAATCTTAAAACTGATTATCATGTAGAAATAAACCCATTTTATTAGTTAGGCTTGTAGACATAAGCAAAACCTTCCCCAATATTTCTTAAGAAGGATTTTTCCCTCATATATAATTCATAAGCTATTTATATAGGAATATGCTGAATGACTACTTAATGTGACATACGGTTGTGGGTTGCTTTGTAGCTGTTTTAAGAATAAAACTAATAAAGGACAAAGGATCTTATCTCTACATAGCTGTCTTGATTTAAACATGCTATTAATTACACTAAATAAATCAGTAAAAAGAGATGTCCTGAAATTCTTATCTAAAATGGTAACATGAACTTTTGGAAGTAAGCTAGCTAAACAGAATTTCTTCCTTTTAAAATTACTTTATATTGTTTCAGAACCTGCTTACTTGGGCTGCTTTAGCATTTTCTCTTGTGCTGTTTTCCCACTGCCAATGGCTTTTCTTTTATGACTCTGAAATGAAGAAATTATCAACTCCAACAAGAATATAGTTCACAATAGAACTCATGACCTTAATACTGCTTTAAGGAAAGGTTAGACACTTTCCTCTTTGGTAGCAGGGGCGGTTTTTGGCAGCTTTCTCAAATAAGATGGAGTTCTGCTTCTCTGCTTTAGTGTTTGTCCTTTAGAAGCTCTTCTGAGAATTGAACAGACTGTAAGACATTGATTCTAGAATATGACTTGAAAAGATACAAAACTATAAATAAATAAAAAGCTTCCCAGTATTTCTTAATATAGGCATAAATGTTTAATCATATGACCTACAGATATGTCTAGCATTTATCTTTAAATGAGGCATTATTAAAAGCCAACGATTTTATATTACCTTTCAGAATACCACAGAAGATTACCTCATTTTGCACACCATTGTGTGCTTGAATGTAAGTCATTAAAATAAGGCCAGAAATACAAGTAAATAGTCATTTCTTTCTTAATAAAGATGACTGATGTACTGGAAGACATTAAGCAATGTACACAAAATGTAAGATACCCAAAATATGTAAGAATTCCTTTTCTTTGGACGTATTTTCTGTTATATAATTTGGGAGGGACCAGGTGAGACAAAATTACAGAAAATTAATCTTGATTACATCATGCAGTAAGAAATTTCTCTTCACACAAGGGAATTGTTTTAATGCATTATAACAAGTTCCAATTGACCTTCAAAATAAGATTTAAATAGAAAGTAAGTGTTGCATTAGCTTTGTCCTAATGGAGTTGAAAATAATACCAAAATATATGAGAAATGAAGCTGTACTTCTTGCTTTTTCTATTGTCATTAAGAGCAATCTCTCTAATACGTAAGCAAGTTTAACTTGGTTCATTCTGTTTCAGACATTTTTGAGGATATGACTGTATAAAGATTTTACCAGATTGTCTGTTTTATCTCAGTAGGGAACTGCAAACAGAATAAAAAGGGAGGATGATTACATGTGGCAGTACTGATAACTGAAGTCTACACACTGGTCACATACACATTGACGACAAGGTTTTTTGCTTTAACTACTGCTCAGAATTGGCGTGTCACCCCACGTGGAAAGGAAAATAGTAAAAAATAACAGCAGTTACTTCAGTCACAGTATGTTTGAAAACTGTATGTCAAAATAATCCTAATCCAATAGAGATTGCCAATTACAAACAACTTTTCAAGACCCAGTCTTCCAACAGGATATCCTTTCTGAAAACCTGGCAACCAAAATCTAATCTTGCTGGCGTTACAGATAGTCCCAGTAGCTTGAAAGGAAAAGGGAGGGGTCTGAGGAAACAATACTTTAACCTGGATACACTAAACCGTAATTTTAGTATTTAATTTAGTTCACTTAGAGCACACATCCAAAAATAGTTTCTTCTGGGATCAAAATTATATTTATTCTGGCAATATAGCAATAGTTGGCATATATTTCCTCCTCACTTGACATTATACTTTACTAGATTTGCAATGATGTGACCAAGATTATTTTTTATAATCTTAGTGATCTATTTAAAGAAGAGTAAACACAAGAAACGCCAGATGTTACGAAAAATATACTATTAGTTGATCTTGTTGACATGTGGTAAGGCAAAGTTGTATGCCTTTAATGGCATTAATGGGAACTGAATGATCCCAACAGTCAGATGTCAATGAGGAGACACTAATTTTGACTGTAACGTGTATTGCCCTCTTACAAAATATTTGCTGGGAAAAGTTCATTAGGTCTGATTTATTTACAAAGGAAATCATTTTAGAAGTGTGCTGAATTTGTTTTTAACTGTGTATTTCTTTTCAAGCACTTGTTATTATTATTACCCTGCACCAAACAGCCTTATTTTGGGCTAATTTTCAGAAGTGTTTCTCTTTGGCAATGAAAGATCCCTCAAATAATAGAAAATAAATACTTCTTGTTAGGTTCTTGTACTGACTGTAGGTAAAATAGTCTAGGACCTCTATGGTCTTAGGAAATTTTTTTTTTTTACTTTGAGTACTTCTGCTGAAAATGAAGTGTCATTACTACAAGAACTCCACAAGAAGCATCACAGCAACTCTATTTCTGGCTACTTCTTTCACAGCTGCTCAGGCACTGCACTTATGTATATACACTACAGATTACAAACAAAGAATAGTTACTGCCTGCGTACACCCATCATTCTAGATGCAGGTACATGAAAGAAAATGGCATCTATTTAAAGAATAGATTAAAGGAGTTAATTTGTGTAAAATGGTATGCACAGCTTTTATCCTCTTAAACAAGAGTGACTTGGACTGCAGGTATCTTTGCAACTACTGTGAATGATCTGGGACTGTCAGAGCTCTGTAAAGCCATACAACATCAGTCTCTGAATCACTGGAGTGCTGACTAGTGAGGTTTGCTTAACTCAGATTAACGCTTATAAAGGATGTAAAATTTCAGGATACTGATAGGAAACATTCTGCTTTTAACACATTTTTTATCACTGAAATGGGATTTTTTTTTACCCATTGTGAACGGTCAGTGAAAGGGTTTTGGTGCTATTGCATGGAGCATTTCAAGTAGAGGACAGAAGAATCCTCATGGGCTGAGAGGCTATACACAGCAGTAATACAGAGACTGCAGTCTGTAAGGAACCAGTTTGGTACGATGGCTTTCCCAAGAGAAATCCTCTCCACTGGTAATATCAGTGTGTCCTTAAAAGTTAGCTTTGAAGACCTCGCTCTGACCAGACCTTGGACTTCAGGTCAGCTTTTCCTCAATGGTCAAAAGTAAAACTGGCTCTACTTACTATGTATATGCCATCCCATTCCCATCCTACATCAGTCCTAAAATACACAGGAATCTGCTGAGGAAAAACTGAAATATTTCAAATATTTCAATTTTCCTCTGCTGAGGAAACTGGATATTTCAAAAGGCACTATGGTCAACCAGGGGTTGCCCCAAGACTACTTTTGGGAGCATGTTCAGGCTTGGGATGCTCCTCAGACTTGGATAAGAGGAACAGAAACAAGCAGGTAATTTATCCAAAGCATGTATCAAAACTCAGTTAAGTATACCCTCATACATGTTTCCGAAACAAATATACTGCCATGATGGCAGCTAATCCAATCATGTTAAATGTCATCAACATGACTCTGCAAAGCAGTTGGAAAATGTGTTTCATCGAGAGTTGCCTATTTTTGGAGCAAGAACAACTTGGACGTTCCAAAATTTTCCCTCATCCCAAAGAGTTATCCTGGTCAAGTCTCACAAACTTAGTGGAGGGTATGAAACTGTCTTCGAGCAGAGCCACAGCATTTTTATGCAAACTGTAGCTGTAACAGATGAAAAGCCAAACTAAATCAAAATGTTTGAAGTGTGCCAGTTGAGCAAATCCACTGCAGGAAAGCATTGCTTCGGGAATTTTGGAAGTAATCAAGGCATATTCAGAAACACGTCTTGTCTATTAAGCTAATTAGAAAAAAAAAATAAAAGGAAAGAAAAAACCCAACCCTCAAAATGAGAAATCCCAAACCCAGATATAAGAGGATAAAAGGAAATTTTAAAGGTGTAAGCACCAATAAAATCTGTAGAGTCATGACACTTGTCTAGTCACCTGGTTTAGGGTAAATTAATAACTGAGACCAGATATTGATATTTTCTTTAATGGTAATAATGAACAGGGATTTTACATTTAAGTGTTTTGCTGCATATAATACAAGACAAGAAAAACTAGAAAATAGAACACTAACAAGTTCTGCATTTCACTTAATGTGATATAAATTCCAATATCAACACAGCAGCTTTTCAGTGAGCATTCCCAAGGATATCAGGTTTTCTATATAATATCACAAATGAGCAGCTTGGCTGAGGCTTATGGAATAAGACAGGAAATGAAAAATGCTTTCCACATTCTATTAACTAAAAAAAAAAGATAAAATAGAAAGGTAACCAAGAGCATCTCAAAATACCAGATGTTTTAAATGGCAATTTCCTTCAAAATATTTTAAATAATTTCCTCTGCTCTGCTTTTACTTAGGAAAGTGAATAGAAGCCTTCTGAATGTTCTACTACACAAGTGGGATTTTTCCTAAAAAAGGACACTAGAAAGATGAGTTAGTACGTGACCTTATTTACTCGACATCAGAGGATAGCACATATTTCACTATGGCTTCATTTCCATTGTGCTGAACTTGCACAATTTGCAAAGAACTGAAGATCTAGGAAAAAGGGACTATAGAAATGTACTAAGTAGAAAGTAAGAAGCATTAGTTTTCATTTCTAGTATTGCTTTCCCATGGAAAGCTCCATGCCCAAAGGACCAGTCAGCATAGTGCTGGTCACCTACTAGATTGCAGTTTACAAAGTTAGGAGCATGGCACTCATAATCAGAGCAAAAGGCAGCAGAGCATCCACTGAGAATCTATGACTTTTTCACAGCTCTGCAAATACAGACCGTGTAATTTGTAGCAAGTTAAAATACACCTTTTTCCTTGGCTTGGCTTCTTGACAGAGGGAGCTCTCTGTGACACTGAATGAAATCCAGTTCTAGTCACTTCTCCAGATTCAAATGATTACAGTGTTCCTTGAGGACTTCCAGGCTCGTATTTGCCCTTCTCTGCCTTTGGAGGGCTCTCTCAGGAAGCACATCCACACCCTGAAGGGCATTTCCCATTCATTGTGGTGCTAAGGTTTTGCAATGGTGAGTACTTTTAACTGCAGTGCAGTGTTGATATAACTGAGCCAGGCCTGGCACTGGAAACAACCTAGCTACAATAACAGGTAGTTCTGGGTGAACTGAATTTACCTGGTTCATTGGAGATTCAACCAAACTTATATACCATTTTCCACTCTATCATCCTGTGCATCCTGTCTACAACCTGTGCCAGTATCTTGCCAATCTGTAACCAGTCACTGCACGGTGCTCTACTACAGAAGACTCTGTTTTGAAAGGTGATAGGAGATGTCCTAGAAGACAGTAAAAGTTTCAGCGTTCATTCTCAGAGTGTCTGAACTTAGATGGGTCTCAGTTCGAACTGGGTATCTCTGAGGATCAGTAGATCACTGAAAATGGAGACCCAAAACTTCATACAAATGTTGCCTTCCACATCATGTCTGGCCATGTTCCTCCATACTGATGCCTTCTAAAACTGTCATGCCTGTTAATGCCTTGCGTGCTTGAGGCAACAAGGCATGTTAGTAATTCATTAGACAAAGACACTGTAACCTGGATCCTTTCTGTGTAAATCAGGATTCAACCAATTGAGATGCAATGCTTGGAAATTATTGGCGTAACAGGAAGGAAGCTGGTAGAAATAAGCACTAGAAGAATTCTGTATTCTTTTCTTGGTTCCCGTGTCACAGAATAAAAGCCTTTTTGATGTTTCTAAAATTTGTTAGTGCCTCATTTCTTCAGTTCCTAAATCTGTAATCCCTGCTAAGGTAAAAATCAGATTGAATTGACTATGAAACTGACAGAAAAAACACATCCATTTCTCCTTGGTTCTCTTATTGAAAAAAATCTAATGTTTTTATAATTGTGACATTATTAAATCTTTAAAGCAACTGTGCTTTATAATATGCAACTCCAAACAGGGAACATCATCAGTAAAGAACTATGGTATCTAGTAATTCATAAAAAAACCTGTGGGATACTGTTCTCTACCCAAAAAGATAAACTTCTTTTAATACACTGGGTTGTGCAGAAAGGAACAGACAAGATCTCAAGGACAGTGTTTTTGAATACATGAATTGTGGCAGCTCCACTGGCAGGATATCAAGTCTGAAGGACTTACTGATCGAACATTATGTGAATAAAGTATTTGGTACACTCAGACAGAGCTGGTATCATGTCCAAATTAGACATTACAGCCTCAGATGTGTCTGCGGACGTACCAGGTGGAACCACCACAGGCTTATTACACCAGTGGTTCTTAAGGAACTTCAGATCCCACTCACCATCAGAGCAATCCTTTAGTATTTCACTCAGTAAGATTTCAACTTTGCACTCAGAAAAAAGAAACTAAGCACTACATGTTATAATTGTCTTTAAAGACATCTTGCAGTGCCACCATCATTAAGCACTAGGACTAAATGGAACAAAAAAGGCCCTTCAAAGTAAATGCCCACTATCTTTTCCAAGCACCCAGCAGTAAATCTTACTCTTGCTTGCTTACACATGTGCGAAGCCACTAAGCTCAATTCCATTGAGTTACTGATGTTGGATGAGCGTAACCCAGCACAGAATACAATTTACAAGATACCTATCTCAGAGTCTTGGGATCCTTACAGAAGGGAACTTTGAATCAAGAGAAAAAAGAAGGCAGGTATGATGAATCTGAGAGTTTTATGTATAGATTGGACAGAAGGAGGTAAATGCAAGTGAAGAAACTGTAGGAAAAAATAGTTTCTAAATTGGTGTACTAAGGAAC
Organism: Porphyrio hochstetteri; assembly: GCA_020800305.1. Classification (NCBI taxonomy): domain Eukaryota; kingdom Metazoa; phylum Chordata; class Aves; order Gruiformes; family Rallidae; genus Porphyrio; species Porphyrio hochstetteri. The sequence goes on along the minus strand of CM036906.1, from coordinate 100,241,062 downwards.
ACAGCAGAAATCACATACAGGGGAGAAGGTCTGAATGTAATAAAAACAACAAGGTGAATTGTGGGGAGTTTCAAGGGTGCAGAATTATATGGTTTAGGAAGATGGCCAAAAAAGATACAAGGAGTTTAGATAAGGGGATGTAGGTTACAGGTTATATGCTACAAGTTACAGGAATCAAACTAAGTATTAAAGCACAAGCAGAGGTGGAAGGAAAATTGTGTGTATTATAAAAGAATAGATGACAGGAAATGTTTGTACTAATCTAAATATGAAAAGGAGAAATGAGATATGACTTCTCCTGCTCACCACAATGATAAGAATGAATGTAATAAATAGTAACAGAATGATAAAGCAGGAAAATATGTAGGAACAGAACATGGAATTCATTTTGATACTGGAAATACCTGTAAAATAACTACAGTGAAACGTTAAGAGCACCAGCCAATGCAAAATTCAGGATAAAACTGTTTTATTTTCTTGTATAACCAAACTCTCTCACTATAAAAAACAATAGCAAGTGTTAGTAGCTATTAAAAAAACCCAACAAAAAACCAAACAAAATCCACCAAAACAAAACCCCACAAAACAACAGGAGAGACTGGGGAGGAAGGAGAGTGATGCAGGGTAGAGATGCATTCACAACATTTACTCCCTGAGTTGTCAGGCCACCAACATGACAAATGGCTTGGTTCTTTTAACAGGGAATTCTATTCAGGGTAGAGGCCGTACAAGGAATTGATGATGGTGTCCACTGCAGATCTTTTAGTGTTTTTTAAAGAAACGGTATTTTCTCAGGCAACAAGCAAACCAACAAGCACACCTCCTGGTCTGCAGCAGAGCTGAGAGACATGCATGATTTTGAGTAACACGCCTTCATTCTATATATACACAGCAACATTACAGTAGAGACAAATAAAGAGAGATTATTCCAGGCTCATACAGTCAGCTCAGCACTGACAAGATGAGGTCTGCAAACTGAGGAGTTCAGTCTGGGCACCGTATTTTCTTTTAAGTGTATATATAATCCTCACTGTTTGTGATTGATCCTGTCTCAGTTGACAACTGAGATGACATTTCAATCCCAGCTCCCTGAAGCTCAGAGGTTTACAGCCTTCTGATTAAAAAGATCCACAGAATGGAATTTTTTGCAAGCACCAAGTTTATTTAGCAGATGGTCAAAATAACCCCTATTGGGAATATGAAACTAACTTTTATGCTCTGAAAATGCTGTTCTTCTTTGTTTGGTTTGGTTTTTTTTCTTTTGTACCTGCATGACAAATCCATTTTTTAAAAAGAATACTACAAAGTTAATCCTCACCTGTGAGGACGTGGGTACTTGGAACAATGAAGACAAAAAAAGTAAGATTTAAGAGAGGACCATAAAGCTATACCAATCTTACCTCCTGTGTAGTGGAGACCATGAAACACAGTCCACTAATTCCTGCATTAAGGTGACAGAATCACAGAATAATTTAAGAGATTGGAAGGAACCTCTGGAGGCCATTGGTTTCAAACCTCACTTCCTGAAAAGTCTATAAAACAATATTGCAACACTGTACCAACAGTTTAGTAAAACTTAATGTAAAATTTTACAGAAAGTAAGGGTGTTTATCTCACCCCAACCACAAGCACCAAGGCAGATGTAACCAAATAGTCTGTCCAGCATTCATAATGGAGATAGATTCTTTGCAATGACATGATGGACAAGGAATGCCAGCTGTCCAGTCCTCATCGTAACTTCTGTTTTTTAGGCTGGCAACAACATTCTGCTCCTAGATGTGCCTTTCTGTTTGCTTGCTTTTGGTGCCTAAAGACATCACTTCATCCTGTCCCACCTCTATGAGTCATCAGCATTTACTCACTGACCTACCTCCTGATGTGGGTGTCTGGAGAAGCTGCATGTAGATGTGTGATATTATCAAGACGACTTCCTAATCAACAATAACCATTCTTAAAGTCCTCCCGTTATTACTTTTGTGCTTCCACACCCATGTAATACCATTCACACCAATCAAGGTTCCCATTGCAATTCTCAACAAAAGCAGAAACAGGTCTGAAGTTGTATTTGTTCAGGATCTTGTCTGGTTTAGTTCTGAATGTGTCCCATGATGATGGAGATTCCACAACCCCCCTGGGCATCTGTTTCAAAGCCTAACTCACAGTGGAGAATTCAGTTATATCCCCCTCTTGGCCCTTTCACCAATTCTGAGCACAGATCCAAGGCAACCTCTCATACCACACACACTGATACCCCACCCACAGAGCAACCACAGGATGATGAGGAGGGTCATCACCGCCACAAAAGGGACAGTAAGCTGAGTAAAAGAAAACTGAGGTTTGACAGGCATTGACATCCACATCCTGTGGTCAGTACAGATCACTGCTGCTCTGGAGAGTCAAAGCAACCTTAATACCCCCTTGACTTCCACAAGACTGTAAGAGTATACCTGCTTGGAAATGTTGGCTACTGCTATAAGATTTATTAAATTCTCCTGAGTCTGTTTTTTGGCATGATGACATTTACCCCTTACCTATATGGATTTGCCATCTGGCTCACAGCTTGGGGTTTAGTTATCCCTGAGGGTGGCAGTCTCCTCTCTACCTCTACCATGAGGGTAGCCATTAAAGGAGTGTCCTCAGTTTCAGAGAAGGCACTTAATGCAATTTCTGTATGCCTGTCTTCATCCTGGAGCTCCAATTCATTACACACTCACAGTGCTAGGAACAAACGTGAAAAGAAACGTACACGACTGGCCAAGAATTCCTTTTATGGTAGTAGATACCAGTAAACGATAGATAGCAAGTGACAGTCAATGGGTTCATCTGGCTGGCGGCCAGTCACTAGTGGGGTTCCCCAGGGTTCCATTTTAGATCCAGTTCTTTTTAACATTTTCATAAACGACTTGGACTCAGGAGTAGAGGGTGTCTTAAGCAAATTTGCAGATGACACCAAACTGGGAGGAGCTGTTGACTGTGTTGAGGGTAGAGAGGCCTTACAGAGGGACTTGGACAGATTAGAGAGCTGGGCAATCACCAACAATATGAAGTTTAACAAAGGCAAGTGCCAGATTCTGCACCTGGGAAGGGGCAACTCTGGCTGCACATACAGACTGGGGGATGAGGTGCTGGAGACCAGCCACACTGAGAAGGATTTGGGGGTCTTGATCGAAAGCAAGTTAAACATGAGCCAGCAGTGTATCCAGGCAGCCAGGAGGGCCAACCGTATCCTGGGGTGCATCAAGCATGGCACTGCCAGACAAAGGGGTTTATCCCACTCCACACTGTGCTGGTGCAGCCTCACCTCCAGTACCGGGTGCAGTTTTGGGTGCCACAGTACAAGAGGGACACAAAACTAGTCAAGAGTGTCCAGAGGAGGGCAATGAGGATGGTGAAGGGTCTGGAGGAGAAGTCTTACGAGGAGAGGCTGTAGTCCCTTGGTTTGTTCAGCCTGGAGAGGGGAGACCTCATCATGATCTATGGCTTCCTGACAAGGGGGAACAAAGGGGCAGGGAGCCATCTGCTCTCTTTGGTGATCAGCGACAGAACCTGTGGGAACAGCATGAAGCTGTGACAGGGGAGGTTTAGGTTGGATGTTAGGAAGAAGCTCTTTACTGAGAGGGTGGTTGGGCACTGGAACAGGCTCCCCAGGGAAGTGGTCACACCACAGAGCTTGAGTTCCAGAAGCGTCTGGACGATGCCCTCAGTCCCATGCTCTGACCTGGCTGGCTCTGTGTGAGCCAGGAATTGGACCCACTGATCCCTATGGGTCCCTTCCAACTCAGGATCTTCTGTGATTCTATGATTACATGAATCATACATGAACTGCACTACCAAATAAAGATAAATTTTATATGTACATATTTTTACATGAGTGGCCATATTTTCAGATAATTTCCTAATTGCGGGGTTTTGATTCTTCTGATTTTCAATTGCAGGTCTAACATACAGTGCATTTTCCAGGAAGAGTTACAGAGGAGAGAGTGTGTTGCCTCACACACTGTGCTTCCATGCTTCAGAATACATTGCTGTATATATTCGGGAAAATATAGATACATATGATACTTCAGGATAAAAGCTGAAATCGCAATTTTCACTTTGAAAATTAGCACTATTATCTCCTCATAAAAGAAACCACATCAGGTAGAATACTGTTGCTAGTGACTGTCATTCAACTGAAAAAGACACTGCTGCTGGAAATGCTCACTGTACTTCTTTGCACACTACATTGATAAATTAATGTTTTAATCTACAAGTAGCATCTGTACAATAATATTTAGCTAGATAACTTATCTGATGTTTCAAGAAAAACTTCAGTCTTAGCTGTGCTCCACAATTAGTATTCTAAAGGGATACTGGACAGAGGGAGAAAGGGTAACACACACACACAGAAACACAGGCATCCCCCAGCTCTAAGCCCACTTCAGCCAGAGGACATAAACTGTCTCTATTTAAATGCTGATTCAAGACTGAAGAAAGATTTAATGGAATTATCCGGGAGTTACTTCAATAAAAGAGAAGCTCAGTTTAAACAATTGAAAGCTGGGACACAATGCCATTATCATAACGCCTCATATTAATTATTGTATGTGCTCTCTCCAGCTTGTCATAATGATGGAACAATAACAATTACACAATGTGAGATATTCACCATTTAGCTAATTCACTCAGTCTAGGCAGGGGATCAAAGATGTCTCTACACTCTTCTATTCCTTAACAGTGGCCATTTTTTGGTTCAAAATGTAACTAAGAAAAACTCTAGAACTGGTGTGATGTGTGCACATCTGTCTGCCACATCCCAGCACCTAAAAGCCAGCTGCAGGAACGCAACAGCCACACCTGCTAACCTCAGCCTTTCCAGGGCAGCTGGCACTGTGGAGAGGCAGAACAGTGCTGTATCACTTCAGCTCCTTTCCTTTACGGCCTCCAGGAGATCAAGGACCATCTCTGGTGTGGTAGTGGCATTCTTTGCTTGTGTGCAAGAAAAATTGAGGGGAGAAAAAAGTTTCATGGACATCTGGAGCTGTACACAGGAAGTGATTTTTGCCAGTGTCTTCACTGGAACCAGCAGGTCTAACAGAACAGATCCCCAGTCCCTGCCCATTTCCTATCAACACAATTAATTCCCTGTAGTTTCCCCATTATAACTTTGCTCATCAGTGAATGTATGATGCTTGGTGTTTGCTGCCTGACACACTGCATTTCTTTCTGCAGATGGGTGAATAACCATTCACATATCTGACTAGAGTCTTTCTTTTGCTAGAAATATGCAACTGGATTTGTGTGGGGCAGCTGCTTGGTACTTCTGTGCCAATCTCAGTGGCCTAGTATGTCATGGTGGACAAATGACATCATTTCTGGAGCAGGCTTCACAGGAGCTCTGCGACTGCTTAGTGCTATAAGCACTGATGAAATTGCTTTCCTAAGATTTGTTCTTTTCTCAAAACAATATGATCTTGCACTATATGGATTCAGTTTGATTATTTTTCCTACAAGTCTTTCAGACTTTGGCTATTATCTGAGTGCTCTACATTCCTTCAGTGTATTCCCTAGAAAATTTGATCCAAACACTGCAATATCCTGGTAGTGCAAAGTTAGACATATTAACAAGCATACTGCCAGGACAGAAATTCATTCTCATCCACATGCCAGTCTAGAAATCCTACTCCTAATTCATATTTTTTCCCCCAAAGACCCATATCTTCCAGCTTTCCTGCCGTAAAAGAACCAAAACAAACAAAACCCCATACAAAACCCTAGCAATCCATTCCAATCCATTTCAACTACAATTGATGCCAAATACTATTAATCTCCTCTGGAATTTTCTGACATACCCCAAATTCTGCACAGCAAAGGTTGCACTGCATCTTTTCCATCACAGATATTGCCAACATTTTAACAACAATTAATGAATCTAATCCATCAGCTATGTGCACTACTATAACACACACACCCTTGTACACTTGAATTTTAATTTTATGCATATACAAACATCAAAGCAAATGTTGACTGAAGCCACTCCCTGCCCATTCTCCGTATGTCCCAAGACCAAAAGTGCCAAAACAAGTGTAACTCTTCAAACATGATCAAAAAAGGCTCTGGGCCAGACAGAAGTAGCGGGGTGACATTCACCTTCCTTCTCAATACAGACAGTCATGTGCTGATCGCTGTATTTTTTTGTTTGTTTGTGTCCGAAGTGTTGTTATTTGTCCTAGCATTATTTCACGCTTCTTTTTATCAGTGCTTCAGTTAACACTGCTGCTGTGTGAGCAGCAAAATAAAACACCTAGGATAATGCTCTGAAACTCCTTTCAAAAAAATAATCTGTCTTCCAACGAGTTTGGCTTTTCTGTACTTACACAGACAGGATCATAAATGAAAAGAGGTGTGACAAAACTAAGTATGAAGACAGAACACTGCTGCTGAAAGATGTACAGAGAGAAGCAGTAAAAAGGAGGACACATCAAATATGCAGCAGGATTGGATTACTGCTTGCTACAAGTTACTATTTTACAGTCAGTGGGTAGAGGCTTTTTTTTTTTGTTTTGGACACCTGCATAGAATTATGTCCACAGCTGCTCTTTACTGATCATACTGTGTGAAATTGTTTCTCTTCCTCGAGCAACAGGCAAACAAAAGGTGACAGGGATGAACTTGTTTGTACAGTAATTTACAGCACTGTATGTAGCCAATTTCCACACATCTATCTGTGATGTCAATTTACACCCCTGATCTATCCAGCAGATATAAATATACATGTGTGGATATTTGCATAACTTAAAACATTACGTCTCTCTTGAGAGGGTGGCATCAATGTGTGCGTGTGTGCGGACTGGAGCCTGAGAAAGCTCCAGTCACAGGGTAATGACTGTTACCCTCTCAAGAGACCTACAGGATTTCACACACAGACACACACTGTCTGAGCTATCTGTATACATGACAGTGAGTCAAGCATCGTATTATCGTTACTAAAACTGAAAACAAATTACAAGACTGGCACTACTGACATTTCTTTTTATGAATAATCTTACTTCACTGAAACGTAAAAATAGGCAGGCAATTTTTAACAGGGAACAAAGTTCAAAAGGCTGTTAAACTTATTCACAGCCATATCTGAATGTGAAAACTGCATGAAAAAGAGCCCTGGAAAATTTCTTTCTACATGTTATTGTGACATGCCTTCCTCCTCCTCATCCCAAAGCCAATGAGAATTCATATTTTAATAAGACTATGTCACTATGCATTACTGAAGCCTAATCTTTATGCTCATGAATACTCTGGACTTATCCTCAGTTCCTAAAAACTACATTTCAGCATGAAGCAGATGCTGTGGCCATGTTACAATAAATTCATAAAAAAAGCAGCCCCATCATGCATATGTTGCCAGATCCATAAGGGCGGCACACTACAGGGGAACAAGCTATCTTGAGAGATATACCAGGGGAAGGTAAGGAGACACAATTGCAGGTTTCTCCATTCCAGGATTGTAAAGTGCTTTAACTTGCCTGTGAGATGGCATAGATGAGCAAAGCACTCACGTAAGAGGATTTAGTTTATTTTTAAGAGACAGATGACATAAAAGATTTACTAGAAACTTAGTTTATTTGGGATTTTTGTGGGATCCATCGATATGCAATATTATTACTTTGGTTTTACATCACCTGCACACCATTAATTTTCAGCTCTGCTTCACTCTAAGTCTTGTAAGAGTTGTTTCTCTCTTTTCCCATCCAAGAAAGCGTCTCTCTTCAGGTCCCTACTTGAGCACATGTACAAGCATGCACATGCTTAAGTTCCACTGAAAGTAGATGTATGCCTTAAGAAGATACCTTATATTCTAGGATATGATTTGCAAAATACAACATGTAAAATAGAGATGTGATGCTTGAGAAAGCATTTTGGTGAGCTTCCAGGGACTTACCTGCCAGCCGCCAAGCTGGCTTACATCTCTGGGCTCGATACATTCATCCATCCATCACCAAAAGTGTGTGAATGACTGATAACAAAAACAGATGATTCATCGTTGGTATGTTCTCTGTTGTCTCTTTGTCCTGTCAGAGACATGGTATTTGATAATTAAAGTGTTAATATTTCAGGTTAAGAGAAACTTACAGTATAAAGAGGGCAGTTTTTATTTTACTGGATAGATACTTGTTCCTAATTTTTAAAAGACAGAGAGGGAAGGGACAGTAATTAAATTCTTCACTGTTATCTGATTGATTTGTTACTTAAAGGAACAGGTACCCACACCTATCTGCAAGTGTAAAATACCACCTAATGACCAATGAAGAGTAACATAAGCTATCCAGTCAGAAGACACTCTCCCTTTTGGTCTTTTTAGATAGACCTGACTAGTAAAAACCGTATGTCATTTCCAATTACTCAACAATCATAATTCAAGGTGTTAACCTTGATATGAATGGCACAAACATCAAGGACTTATCTCACAGACCTATGGAGAGGATAAGACAACTCCAGGTCGCCGTGGAGGGAACAGAAAGGAGATACACATTAGAAAAAATGGAGACAGTGCTTCCACCCAACAACAAGTTTCCTCAAGTGATACAAAAAAAATGAGGAATTAACAAAATAAAACAGCATTTCTCTTTAATGTTAAAGTACTTTATAGTTGCACTGTCATTGTATCAGATTGCTTTAGAGAAAGGTATTATGAATGAACTGTGAATGAAGCATGTAGATTAAAAATTCACAGACATTTATTCACCCTGCCAGAAGGGATCATCAAATAGGCATGTCTTAAAGGGGGCAGGGGGCCTGTGGACTAGGCTAATGAGGGTTTTCACCAGTGGACTTGAAGGAAATTTAAAATAACTCCCAATAAAATTTTATGGATTGCACAAAAATTTGGCAGAACAGTAAATAAAGAGGGTGGGATTATTTGGCAAACCAGGCTCATTCAAACAAAATGCACCTGAATACAACAACAGTCTGTATTTATCAAACTTCCCCTTGAGAATGGGGAACTATCTAATGGAAAGGAAACAATCTGATAAAATAGAGAATAACAGAATAGTTTGGGTTGTGTGGACCTTTACAGGTCATCCAGTGCAAGCCCCCTGCAATGAGCAGGGACATACAGAAGTCACTGCGTATGAGACTGTAGCAACATGGATTTAGCCATGTGGGATGGGTGAGGAGGGAAGCATCTGCTTTTTACCTCCAGATGCCATTACCACTTATGCTTTGGTGAGAGTCAAACTAAGATATTTTGCACAGTTCTGATGTTCACATTTTATCAAGGATACCGAATGATTATAGACAGTTTCTCACAGAAACAGAGAGAGCAGTCGCCAAAAAAAAATATTCAGGAGCTGAATAAAACTCCTTCAAGTGAAGGCTTTAAAGAGCTCAATCTGTTTAGCTTATCAGAGAATGAGAGGCAACATGATTAAAGGAATAAAGCATCAGGTACAAAAGTGCTCTTTGATTTACTGGACACAGTAAAATGTTTGTAATATACTGAGAGCAAAGCCAAGTACTAGACTGCTACAAAACACCAGCTTTCCTTTGAATATATGTATTACAATACAGTTTTAGTCATACAATCACACATCATTTTCTTCCACAGGAAGCTTCATTGTGTGTGCGGGATAGTCGGCAGTTATTTAGTGAATGCTTTGTTTTATTCTCATTGTTTAATTTGTGGCCCCACAACTCACTCATTGTACACCATTTAAACCTAGCTCCAAACCCGGCACTGCTTCTCTCTTTGACTTTCATTTGGCTGCCACTTTAACAGCATAGGAGTGTAACTCAGTGAACTGAAAGAGATACAGGAAGATAAAAGCCCTCATTACACACATATTATACAACACTCCACCTGGTCAAAGGGTGATTCAAACACCACCCAAAATTTCTGCTTAAGGCGTTAGTAAAATTCTAGTTAAATAAGCTCTGTATATTCAACAGGGGTAGAAGCACTGGTGAGCCTTTTTGAGGGTTACTTGTAGGAATTGTTTAAAGAGCAAAAGGTCAGTATCATGTTGAGGTCTGAGTGGGTTTGTTTCAACCACGGACTACTACTGTGGAGATACCCCAGGCCCTCCATCACGTTTTAAAAGGCAAATGGCTTCTGCAGGTTCTTGGTAAACACCTGCAGGGTAGCTCCTCAGGGGTCACACCATACTTTCACATAAAGCTATTCCACAGTAGAAGCTTCAAGGTCAGATGCTTTTTCCTGCAGACTCTGATCAGATCACTGCTTGTGAGTCACCAAGGGGCTGAGTATTTCCTTTCTGTTCACAGGAGCACATCTCCTGCCTGAGATTTACAGGCTGGTTATCCATCTATCATCTGAAACAGTTTTCTTTCTTTGCCATGAACTGCCTGCCAAGATGAGTTCCCCTGCCTGCAACACCACCTGCCCTGAAACTATTATGGAAAGGTTTTAGTTTCCTGACCAACACCTTTTTGCCACAGGCATGGCTGAGGAAGCCTTGAAGGCTTACAAAAGAGGGCCTAAAAGAAGCACTCAGCCCCAAACTGGGCCATCCTCTGGGAGGAACTAGAGCACACAGTCTAATACCTCTATGGATTTTCCTGTCCAAGTTTCACTCCTGACTGACCCCTCATACCACTCCCAGATAGCTCTGCGCCACCCTGCCCCTTGACTCCAGGGCTATGTCTCCACCACAGGCTGCACATCAAACCCCACTCTAATCCTCACTGCAGTCCCATACACCTTCAGTTTTTCTCAGGTTTCCCTACAGCTACTCTCAAGACCAGGTTGTCACACCCCTTCCTTTCTACCAGGCTTCCAGTTCTCCTAAAAACTTGGGCAATTCCTAATTGGAAAGCTGAGAGATAAGACAGTCCATCCTCATACCTCCCCCAACTTTCTGAATATTGCAGCACCATCTTTCTAGATGCTGCTTTCAAGACACAGTGCAGAACACTTGTGAATCTGAGGCTTTCAGAGAATCACAACTTTGTTACACTTTGGATAAATTTCCTGGAAACAGAGTGAGACATCAGGCAAATCCTTAATGAATTTCAAGTCTCTGCTTAACACCTTGAAGATGCTTGAGAATCTCAGGCTTCCACACTACCTGAACTAAACTTAAATTGTTGCTGTGTAATTTAAGCTTTTACTGAATCTTTGTGTAGATCTTGTCCAGAGAATTAATAAAGGCTTCTGCGTGGAGAGTTAATAAAGACTTCTACCCGCTTGGAAATTTACCAAAGTTAAGCCCTCACACATGAACGTCCCCTCATTTCAAAATAATGGAGCTGTAAGACAACATCAGATCTGAAAAACTGGATTAATCTGTTAATGGTGAAGATGATAAAATGGAAAAAGGAAAGTTATGCTTGATTATGTCATTTATTATGCCTAAAATGCTGTACTGATCATTTCTGCAGGAAAACCAAGCTGAATGAAGCCACAGAGGATTGTCTTTAAAAACTTGGGAGTGCTGTAGTAGGTTAAAAGCTGCACATCTTCTACTACTTTATGTGTCTTTGCAAGTGAATTTGAAACCTAATGTACATTTTTAGGAGGCCTGAGCTCTTTGCAGCTTACTAGAGCACTCTCACACTTGCAAATGTTTTCTTTATAATAGAAAGTCACAATTATCCTATGTTATACCACTCTGAGGTACACATCTACCCGTACTATATTCCTGTCAGAACAGGAATTTATATTGGATAGGAAGCGCCTCGGCACACAACACAGGCAAAGGCCACGGGAGAATTTCCCCAGGTTTGCTCTCCGAGGATCCCTAATACTCCTTAGCAACCTTGCTGGAAGGACTGAAATCACCTCTAGACAGCAGGTGATAAGTGTCCCTGTGTACTTGAAAGAGCTGCTGGCTACAGCAAGCACACATACATCTCCAGAAAGACACTTAACAGAGAGAGTCATCAAACCTAGGATAGAGACAGACATGTTAAACTCAGCCCGATTATGAAGCAAGAGGAATACTGGTGAGCAGACTCCTGCAGTGGCCTTCCATCACCATACAGAGTGCACAGCTTTAGAAGATGTTTTCATGATAACTGGTGAACGAGAACAAGCTTCTACAAACCTAGTCTGGACTGAGGAGCATCAGAAAGGTGTGAAATGACAGTCTGAGAGACTGTGACCAGAGTGCTAGAACTGTTTAGACCATTAGACGTCCTTATACACATCAGACTATATTATGGGACATATCTACAGTGAGCTATCTCACTCTTCCCTGGTACTGCCCCAACGACTACATTGTTTTTTGTCCCCCTCTGATAAACTTCATCAAGCCGAGTTTGCAGTTGTTCCAATGGAACAATTTCAGGACTAAAATGTCATGTGGCAGCATAACCATAAATATTTTGCCTATCCATTCAGTTTTTGTTTTGTTTTGAGTTTTGATGTTTTCTCATTCTCTGCCAGGCAGCTAAGGGAATAGAAGTCCCCAGGTCTTTATTATACACAGCTGACCTCTTATTTCCTGCTAGGTGCATTCAATTTCAGATAGCCCAGAGTATGGTCTTGAATGAAAGTATGATTTTCCATCACGCCAAACTAATCTGAGGTCTCAATTTTTACACATTTAATCAACTCAAGAGTTTGATTTTCAGTGTTGCTTGAAAAACAGAGGTCATTCAGAAGGTTGTAACTTTTTCAACAAAACAACTGTTGTGACACTTCTGAAAGAAGCAAAGGACAAACACTTACATAAACACTGGGCAAAACACCACAATCAACACAATTAAGAAATCTGACCTTTAAAAAAAAATCTGATTTCCACTGTAGCTATTGCTATATTTCTCATTTGGATTTTACATTGAGAAACGTTTAACCTTGATTAACCCTCACTTAAAACTTCATTTCAGTTATACATCTCTTTTAAGAGAAGCTTGTCTCCAGTTTATACACTACTTGTATTCATGATTGCTAAAGAGAGCTGCATCTTCTCTTTCCAATCTAGAAAATATTTTCATGTCATTTAGTTAAATGGTATTGGTAGCACCGCTTTTCATATACACCTCAAACTCCTTCTACTCAAGACTTAACCTTTGGGTTCTGATACCACCTTATGTAGAGTGTTTTAAATCTCAAATAATCTGATACTTAGATTCTGTATTACTTAAAATTTGACTTCTTGTCCAACTACTCAGTAACTATGATAGCCACACTCCCTTCATCTCACAATTTCCCCTTTTTTTTTGTTTTTCTTGTTCACATCCAAGAAGATTCCCATCTAGGGCATCCTGCTGGCTGCGTACATGTCACAGTACAGTTCTGCCCATCAACCAGTTGATTTCTTCAATCACCCAACAATGAGCCATAATGGCTGCTCCTTAGGACCCTGTCACGCAAGGTCAGCCGTTCTCTTATCGCCGGGGAGTTGCCCTGAATTTTAAACTTCTGCTGAAACGAATGGCTATTCATACGGTCACTGCCGTTCACATGTTACTCGCACAAGCCCCTACAAGCATTCCCGAGACAACCATCCACCTAATGACCTTCCTGTTCACCCTGACATTATTATCTTGGAGCTAAGGGTCCTCGACCCGAGATAAGCAAGCGTTTACGACCTCTACCATCTTAGCTTAGCTCTGACTCCTAATGAGCTGAGCTGAGCTGACTCTGAAAGCTTCAGACTCATTTATTTCATGGAAAACCTTTTGGTACACTTAACTCCCCAAAACAAGCAGTGATTTCTTGATTACTCTCCAACACCAGCCCTCAGCGATACATTATTTAAAATAAGCAGCGCATTTTAAAGCTATCATCCTAGTCAACATTACTTTATAAAGCTGAACAGATCAAACTTTGGGACCCCAAAATTTCCAGGAGGAGAGGCACATATTTCTATTAACAACAATTTTTTATTACCAAGGGTAATCTTAATTGAGGAGGGGCAGCGCCGTCCCCGGCAGAGGAGGCAAGCCAAGCCCACCGGTTGCAGCCCAAGGCGCGGAGCCCTCCTGTACCCTTCCCCCGCCAGGAGTGTGAGCTGGGCTGGGCTGAGGGGAGCTGACCCGCCGGGCCCACCCCGCCGGGCGGCGGTTCTCCGGGAGCTCAACCGCCCCTGTGCCCCCGGCCCTGCCGAGACAAAGTCGGAAAGGGGCCGCCTCGGGCGTACCTGCGGCACCCCTCCCGCTTCCCATCAGTTGCCACAGACGCGGACAGAGGGACGGACGGGTGTCCCTCTCCCCCTCGGCCGCCCGCCGCCGCCCCTCAGGCGACGCTCGCCGCACCTCAGCCGCCCCGAGTCGCGCCTCAGGCGACGCCCGCCGCCGCCTGGCCCTCGGGGGAGCCTCTCCTGCAGCCGTCACCCGGTGGCAGGTCCCCGAGCCCCGCCGCCTGGCTGGGGGCGCCGCGGCCGCATGGCGATCACCCAGCCGCGGCGGGGCGCGGGCGGAGACCCCCGGGAAGCCCCTCATTCCGTACCTGTCGGCAGGCGGGCGGGATGTCTGCGGGAGAGGGAGCCTTGTCCCCCCTCAGCCCCGGCGCGGCAGCGGGCAGCCGGCTTTGTTACTACTCGGAAGAGCCGCGGATCAGCGCCGTCGCTATAGAAACTGGCTGCGCCTCGAAGCGACACCGGCGAGTGGCGGGAGGGAGGCGGGAGCCAGGCGGAGGTGTGGGGTGAGGAGGGAGCCGTTCATTCAGGAATATCCTGGCTTCTTCCTCCTCCTTCTCCTCCGCCTGCAGCCAGCCTCCGGCACCGCCCAACCCGGCCCGGGGGTGGGAAGGCACTTCACCGCCTTCACCTCAACTTGCTTCACCGTGTCTGAAAGAACCCCCTCCCTCCGCCTAGGCACCTCCCGCCCCGTTGCCACCGGCTATTCAAGGAGGCTTTCCCCCAGAAACACGCACAGGGATGCACTCACACTCACTCCCCTGCATGCCCGCTCCGAGAGCAGACCCCACGACCACGGGGATCCGGGGAGCACCCACACCATGAAATGGTGGGGATTGGCCTGGATTCCCACGCCTGCTCCCTGGCCTTTGCAGCCCAGTTGGTCCCAGACCATTCCCACAAAAATCGCCACAAACCCAGAAGAAAACTTTTTTACTAACAGCGTTCCATTTTTTTCAAGTGATTTAGCTCCACGGCTTATGGTGAAGAGCTGCTTTTGTGTGGGGATTTGCTGATGGGACCCCTGTGGATGGCAGGTCGTTTTTCCTGAAGCGAGACCCAAGGCTATGGTGGAGTTTTCACTGCTGCACATTTCGTTTCATGCAGCAGGCCCAAAGAGGTGAGAACTATGGCCTGTCATCCTCGGTGCGGTGCCAGCAGCAAATGAAGAGAAGCGCAGGTGGTTGGAAGGAAAAGGAAGGAAAGACTGACATGTATCAGGGTAAAGCAGCCAGGTGGGTGGGAGATACAATTGCATCCTGACACAAGTTTCAGGGTCTCCTTTATGTTATCCCAAGTCTGGAGGATGGGTTGTTTTCCTACAGCAACAGCCTGTGGTGTGTCACGGACGCCGTTCTTCATGTCCTTTCCATCTCCCTGCTTGGCATGACAAAAGCTGAGGCAGTCCTTCCTTTCTTCTTCCATCCACTGAAGGCTCAGTGGTATCAGTTTGTTGAATCTATTCTAATTTCTCTCCCTGAAATATTTTTATTCTCTCAGCAGTAGTAAAGTTGATGAAACATTCTTCAGAGTTCAAGATGGATCTCTCCTTTCCTCTTTCCTTGGTTTGTATTCGTTAAATTTGCCTTCCAAGTTTGCCGAACAGAAGAAACCCAAAGTGTAAGGTGCAATTCAGAGGATGCATTATCCATCGCAGCTATTGCCACTGCTAAGCTACTGGGGATGACTATTAAGTATCAGCACTGCAAGTCACTGTGAGCTGACGGATCTGTGCCAAGAGCTGCTGGCACACTGCAGAATATGCTCTTTAGGAAGAGTTTGCCAAAGACAAGAAAGACCCCCCACAGGAGCTCTTCAGAAAACAACGTGGCTTACAGCAGAACTGCTGGCAGACCCTAACACAGCCAAATGACAATGATGGCAAAAATGAGGGAGACAGAAGGTTGGGTATGAGAGACAGGGGGTCACCACATATTTATCTATCTGATTTGCATGCTAAATACAAATTGTAGTGTTAAAAAAAAAAAAAGAGAAATACAGTCAGAGCATAGCTGAGTTGGATTGATTTGTTTGTTTGTTTGTTTCACCTTATAGTGAATTTGGTTGCTCTGAGGTGGAAAGAGTAACCCTAGAGAAGTGAAACATCTACCACATGCTGGATATTATAGCATAAGAGAAATTCTGCTCATTTTTCCTGTATGTAAAAGAATACTTTAATCCTTTTAATCAAATGGAGTAGCAATATTCATAATAAATACAGTTCTTTAAAGAAACCTGAAAGCTGGAAAGCAATTCATATTCTAAAACCTTTTGGAAGAGTAAGGATGCATTTTAACTTGATGTATTTATTAGGGACAGAAATGTTGCTAGAAGAAATGGGTCATTGTTTTGACAGCAAGAAGCACAATGCTAAACACTGTTGCTATGATGCCTATTCATTCTTCTTACAAAAGAATTTCATAGCACTTTCTCCCAGGTGGAAGCCCAGAAAGGGCTAGAAAACTGATAGGAAAGATTTATTTACTATCCAGTCTTCACTTATACAAAGCACCCGAGTAGTGATACGATTTTGTGTGTTCCTCAGGCTTCAAAACTTCAATGCGATTTTACACACAGACTTCTAAACATGTTTCTCCCCCTAAGCTGGAGGTAAAGGATGGTATTTCCAGAAGGTGCAATTGAGACAATTGGGTGGTATCGTAAAAGACTCGCAGGTGGGCACCGTTGGATGTGTCTTAGCATTGTGCAGATATCAGTGTCTTGTAGATTACTTTTCCTGTTGAGGTTACAATGATATTTTACTGACAGAGATGAGACAGTTGTGCAGGTGGGTCACCTCTAACTTTGGGACAGGGCCTTAGGCAGTGCACTGTTCCAGTGCTGGTAAAGTGTGTTACTGGGTTTGTTGGTTGCTCAGGGGTTTTTTGTTTGCTTGTTTGTTTTTTAAATTCTGCTTGAAATGCTTGCAGTGCATTTACTTTTAACTAGCTTGGTGTCATTTGGATCTTAACTTTTGTAATAGCATTTACAAAATGGGGCGCTAACTGCACACGTGCCAAGTTGATGCTTGGGCTGTTTGTGACCCCAAACATTTCTATAGTTATAGCGAGGGGAGCAAAACATAAAATGTATTACACTCTTCCACTGTGGTAACAAATCAGCGTTAACTCAACATAGCATTTTGTCCCATTTTAACACTAAGCTATCCTGCCTTTGTGCTTTGACATTTTGTCCCAATTTCTCCCAGTTTGGGTTAAGGACAATACTTTTAAAATCTGCAACTGAAATGCCTTCTGACAACACTTTTTAAGAAATGTGTACTTCCTTGGGGGAGTGTGACCAAAAAAATAAATAAAAAAGAACATTTAAAAAAAAAATCTGTGCTGATATGACCATCGCCAGCTTCTGACTCAGCAGTGACATGTGCTTCTTTCTCAGTGGGGAGGATTTTTTCCAGTAACACAGTGTACTGAAGGAATTCATCGTGGAACAGTGAACAAGCGTTAACATTCACGTGGAGCCGGGGAACAGCCTTTGATGGTGTCTGCTCTCTTTTGCCGTTTGTCCTAGGTCCGAACACCATTCATCCCACCAAGCACTTATTCCCTCAGACAGTTTGTTCCCTGTAGGCCGGGCAAAGTATCCTTAGTACAGCAATGAAACATCAAATAAAGAATGTTTCAACTGAAGGAACGAAATGCATTCTTAGAATGCCATATTAAAACAAAAGAGGGGGATAAACTGTAATAAAATTGGAGTAAGACTATTTAATAGTTATATTATCATTACTGCTGTTAATCTTAGGATTGTGGTGTGGCATAGAGGCTCCACCAGTGGCAGGCACTGTATTCCCACAAGTCAAAAATGTAGGTAATATCTGCCCTGAGTTTACCTTAGAATTAAATGTTTTTCCTGAGGGCCTGTAATGACATTTGGGTAGTGGCAATCTCAATGGGGCCTAGTTGAATTGCAGCCTTTTAGATATATGTAATATAAATTTTAAATAACGTAATAATTGTAATAATAATTCTGTCAGGAGGCAGTGCAAAACCACTTTTCTCTGTCTGCAGGCTAGCAGTCCTTTTGGAAATTGGAGACTTGGGAACCTGGAAAATGAGTTGAAATGGCAATTGAAGGAAGCAATAAAACATGAATATGCCAAAATAGGGGATGAACTCCTAGGTTCTGCCTTTAGGAAGGAAAATACGCTTTCTCCAGGGCTATATTTCAATTGTGTTTCCTCAGACTTATCCTTTCCCCCTCCCCCTTGGGCAGAAATGTGTATTTTACACCTTTCCTTGAGATTGCTGGATGTCCTGCAGAGACGAAGCTACAGCAGTACCAAAGGGACCCAAGTGCCAGATGGACACAGGCCCTCTCCACCCAGCTGTGCCGGCTGCTGCCTCTCTGAGCTGCTTCTCACAGGTGACTTTGGCTGGGTAGAGCCACAGTGGCAGTAGCTGCAAGTGGTTGTAAAGGCTGAGGGACACAAAAAGGTTGTTGAGGGGAGGAGGGCTTAAGAAGGAGTACTGTAGTTCCCAGATCCATGGTATGTGGGTTTCACACTTGGATTGCCAGCCTTTCTACAATTTTTTTTTTGTTGTTTTATACCATACTGGGGAGACACTGACATAAGGAAAATCAAATATGTGTAAATATATTCAGTCTCACAGCTGATCATTAACAAAGTAAGAGGTTTATAAAGGCTCCTATCCAAACTTGTGGTGGGGAGGGAAAGTACCGTTGAGCATTCAAAACCATCGGACTATTACTATGATCTGGTTGACTTTCAACATGACCAAGCTCTTGCGTGCCCTTCACCACATAGAGCCATGGTGAGATATTACAGCTGCTCAAAACAAGGCAGTGAAGTAGCCTGCTGAGAAACAGGCAGTGTATGAATTGAAGTGTGGTGCTATACCAGTATAGACACGCTTGACTGTGTTGGTACTCCCTGTGTGGGTCAGCATAGATAGATCCCAAGTCCGCACACTTACAGGCCCCCTGTGTGGTATCCCAAGGAAACATGATTTAAAAGGGCATGTTAAACATATTGATCTGGAAAGGACTAAAATGATGTTCCAACATACAGAAGGCATACCATTATTTAATTTTGCTTACTGTAGAAGAGCCTCAGAGGTAGTGAAGCCTAGCCTAAGTAGCTGAATAAACGCCACAGTGGCCAAAGGGATTAATGCTAGGAACACATAACTCCGGATAGCGTTTCTTTGTGTTATTCACACAGCCTACTGGGATCTTAGTTGAGTTCAACTGCTTAGAAAAAAAGATCCTGGCATTACTGTGCAAAGCTCAGTGGACAGCAGTGTTGAACAAAATGCTAGTGGGAAAGAAAAAAATCAGACTGGAAACACTGTAATTCCTCCAGACCAGTTATTTGCTACATCCTGAATACTTCCTTCAGTTCTGGGAACTTGCTTGCAAAGTAGATATAGCAGATATGGAGAACATCTGGAGACAAGCAATGAAAATTATTAGAGGCTGAGAAGGAAGATTTTGTATCTGGAGAAATGGGAAAGATTGGACCTGTTTAGGCACAACATGAAGAAAGGACATGATAGAGATTTACAAAAAATAATGAATGGCAAAAAGAAGATAAATCTTACATTTCTAGTTGCCTTTTTAAAAATTTAAGAACAAGAGTTTATCCAATGGAATTATAAAGATACCAATTTGAAAGTGATGAAAGGAAATACTAGCTATTAGAGTGAAAGCACTCACTGTTGCATGAGATAAAATTTAAAGAAAGGATTAGATTGTCTAAAACATGTGTAAAGGGATTAAAACCTTTATATTTCAGTGCATAAGCCTGTCATTAAGCCAGAGAGATAGAATGAGCAAGAGGGAAAGGAGCATTAACAGAAAGCCCTTTTTGGGCAAATTATTGAATTTCTTGAAACATCTTCTGAAGCGTCTCCTGCTGGTGATTAGGGGGAGAAGAAATGACAACAGATTATATTGGTTCTGACCTGCTATGCAGATTCACTTTCAGCTGATTCCTGTCTGAAAGCTGCTCAACTACTGTACTGTGCTGCAGCTAATAACCCGCTAGATGTTTTGTAGTTAACCCAGCTCCAGGTAGGTAGAACAATTTGTTGAAATAGATAGGAACTTACTAGGTGAAACCCAACAGAAACTGGGTGCTTTGGCGGCAGGCTATTTCTATTTTGTTAATATGTCACAACCCCCAGTCTCACTTTTGAAATTTTCACTTCAAACCTTCTAGTGATTAGTGATATGAACCTCCAAAATCTTAAAGGAGATGTTAGAATTATTTTCTTTTAAAAATATTATTACTATTATTTTTGGCCATAATAAATTAGCCTAACCCATTTTACGTATACATTTTTCATGCAGTAGGAATTCAGTGCAACGATATACTGAATGTGCCTGGCAAAAAAAGTAAGGACATCATATGTCTTGGGAAAGATGATAATGTGACAAGACTACATATATCCCAAGATGTTCAGCCAACTGAAAACTACTTATACCTCTCACAACCATTACTTATATATAAACTTAAATCATGCTTAAATTTGATAGTGAATTAAGATGCCAATACTGCAGAGCACTGCTACATCTATTACCATCTTACTTTCTTACAACCCACATCATCCAAACAAGCCCTCAGGCTGAAGCTATCTGTTCAGTACACAGGAACTGCCGTTTTTCCATGCTACGTGTGCATTAAACCAGCCTGAGATTGTTCAATTAGGTTGACCAACCCATGCTACACTTTAACAGATGCAAAATGTGCCCATCTTTTCTTGCCTCATGTTTTAAAAAACCCAAACCAAAACAATTACTGGCTCACAGCTGGAGTCTGTGCAGTAATTTGGTACCAGCAATGGCTGTTTCCCCTTGCATCTCCCATCCACATCACGAAACGCGATGGTGCAGGTAAAGCAACTGCAGAACAGTATCACAATTGCATTTCAGTAGTCATTTGCCATCAACACTATCTATATAATGCTCTGTTGTTATTATTTTTTTTTTAAACCAGGATGAATTTCCATAAAAGCATTCATGAACCGTTACACCTCAACCCCTTGCCCCCAGTAAGTGTAAGGAAAAAAATACCAATCAGCTTTTCCTGGGATGTGACTCTATGTCTAGCAATGGCATGAAACTGGTAGAATTCACATTACATGCTAGCATCTTAGTTTTCTTGTGGTATACTAGTTCCCAGAGGAAATGCATATTCTGTGTGATACAAAGGAGTAGGTAGGGTAATGTTAATTACATTGTGGAAAAAGTATCAGAAGCCCTAACGCTTACAGCCTGTCTAATGACAGTTTGCTTCTTAAGGTTTAAAAAACGAAACCAAGAAAACCAAACATGGCAGCTTTTAGGTTAAAAAAATAAACCTGAGAAGCCAAAGAAAGACACCATAGCTTTTTCTGTCAACTTCCTTTTTATTTTGAATGTATTCTTTTCTTGTTCATTGGTTAACTGCACATAAAGGAGTTAATGACACATATAGTAAGAAAGCCACTGCAAGACAGAATGATGTTGATTAAATGTTCCTGCATCACTAAGATTTGTAAGCCCCAATAGTAATTTCAGTATCTGAATCAATGATTTATTGTTAATTAGTTATTACTGCCCTGAAACTAGTTTTGCAGTATAATAAACTCTTATGCTAAATGTTGCTTGCCCTGTGGGAAAGTAATCCTTGCAGCAAAAGTCAATTGGAGAAACAAAGTGGTAAGTGAAGGCAAAACAAAATTTTGGAAGAGAGTTCCATGATTTGAAGTGAATTTGAGGACAAGGGAAGAGTTTCAGAAAGGTAGATGTTGGTTAGGAAAGTAAAATAAGGTTTTGAAGTATTATTTATCTATGAAAGAAGTCCACTGGTACAGTCTGTATTTAATTAGGAGGCTTCCTTTACTATACCACATCATTTCAATATTTACCTGAAACCCACAACATAAAATCTAGTTTTATTTGTCTGCTAAGGATCTTTTAGGTCTTCCCTCTCCAATTCTACAGTTTGTGGAGACAGTACAGGGTATATCCACTATAGAGAGGCCTTACTTTTCAACTCATCTGTAATAACTAGGGTTGTATTTAGAATTGTAAATCACAGTGGAGACTTGTAATATAGAAGGAAGTATAGCATAGCTGTTTGAAAGTGAATCACATGTGAACAGCGAGATACCTATTTCTGGAGTTTGTGCCATTGCCACAGACAGCTGTTTGGCGCTCTGCCAAATAAAATTTGGGTAACCCTGGCAGAAGAGCAAGGGCCCCTAAAAA
The DNA here is from genome assembly GCA_020800305.1 of Porphyrio hochstetteri. Lineage (NCBI taxonomy): Eukaryota > Metazoa > Chordata > Aves > Gruiformes > Rallidae > Porphyrio > Porphyrio hochstetteri. The sequence goes on along the minus strand of CM036906.1, from coordinate 100,218,743 downwards.
TGTGATAGCTATTTTGCCAAACAAAACTTAATTTGAAAATGATACAGATCTTGACTATAAACAAGTAATGGAATGACTTTCTGAATTCATGGAAGCTGCATTTATGGGATATGTGAACATTTGGTTTTGGTTTGAATGTTGCATTGTTTGATTTGTTGATTGTCTGGAACTGGTAGTAGTACTGTAGCAAATGACATTTTAGATTGCACCCAAATGGTGACAAAGTTCCATTGTGAACTCATCTAGAAAATAAGATGCTTTAATCTGTTTCAACCTATCTGAGGAAAAAAAATAAGCCACAACAACCCCAAAACAAATAACAGAATATTCTGAAAACTATTTTTATTGCATGATGCCCCATCTTAAAACATAACTTAGCATCTGACCTGTCATTTACGTTTTTCATGTTTCAATGGCTGGTTGAACAAACAAGGCTATTTTTTGCAACTTCATGGCACTTTAGGCTTAGGTGTGATGGGGTAGCTTTTGATTACTGGACTGATTCAGAAGTTTCAGGGAACATTTTCATCATCATCAGGAAAAACCTCACTGATGTGAATGAAAACCTGGGATGGAGGAATGCGCAAAGGGCATCAAAGGATGGTATAAACCCTCACAGAGTTTTACACTGAAGAGTTAAAGAACAAGTAATTTAGCAGTCCCTACCACTTAAAGTCTCACTGCCTGCAGTCACACTGATTTTGCCCATGTAAATACAGGATAAGAGTATTAGTGAGCTTCTCACATATGTCCTACCCAGCTGTACCTAGAAACCCAGTGGGCTATCACCAAGCAATGCATTTCCCCTCATTCACAGTAAGGACAGCCTAGCATTTGCAATACACTTGTTAAAACTCTTGTTGATCAAAGAGCTAGCTGATGGCAGATGAACAGGTTAGTCTCAATACATTACACATTTTGGCCCTATAACCTGGTTGCGTTCAAAACACTGCAGCACATCTTGAAAGGAAAGAACAGAAATTAATAAGAAATAGGAGAAGGAATAAAAACCAGAAGGGGTACACAGAGCTTCTGGCATGGAGGAAATGTAGATTTCTTGTATAATGTCCCACAGTGCAACACAGATCTGGCATGGAGAAAGCTTAAGCAACACGTGAAAGGTTCAGCAGTGGCATTGGTGTGGAGGGGGAGAAACAGGTAGCTGACTGGGTGAAAGAAACAGTGTGTGGGTAAGATTTTGGGAAATATGTGGGACATGGCATGAAAATACCACCTCTATTGAGTGTGAGATGAATCTACTCTGGTGTGTGTGTGAGGGAATAGAATACCTCAAATAGGATGCAAAAAGAAAATTATGAGCATGCAGGGCACATGAGGGAAAGGAGGGCTGCTGGCATCTGAAAGCAGGGGTGACACGTGGGAGACCTGTGGGGAGACAAACAGATGTGAGAAGCCTTTTCTACCTCAGACGCCACAAGGAGAATGAGTCCTGAAAAGAGCCACAGTGGTTGTAGCCAGAGTGTCACATTTTGCATTTGAGGGTTACTGCAGATTAGTACGAGACCAGAGTTATGATAGAATCACAGAGCTGTCTTGGTTAGAAGGGACCCTTTAGATCATCAGGTCCAACCATCACCCTAACCTTCCATCCAGTACTAAACCATGTCCCTCAGCACCACATCTAATGATCTTTTAAATACCTCCAGGGACAGACACCCCACCACTTCCCCAGGCAGCCTGTTCCAATGCCTAACAACCCTCTCTCTGAAGAAGTTTTTTCCTAATATCCAATCTAAACCTCCCCTGGCATGACTTGAAGCCATTTCCCCTTGTCCTATCACCCGTCACTGGGGAAAAAAGGATAATCGACTGAATTATAATACCTGATAATATTTCACCAAAAGTTTCCTTGAGCTGTGTGGGAGGCAAGTTGAGAAGGATTCCAGGGCCCAAAGTGAATCTTCAGTGCTGTTGCACTCAACTCTCATGCTTCAGCTCTTGGGATGGTATATGTGTCTTTGAGGAAAGGCCCTATGACCTTGATACGAAGTGTGGGTATGGGAATACAAATGAAAACAGCATTATTTTACACAAGTGTGCCTTTTAAACACAAATAAACGTGTAAAACAATACATCATGATATATATTTAGATAACAATATAATATGTCATAGCTATAACCCATTCTTCCAACTTTTGCCACCATGTCCCCACTTTTGGAAAAGTGAGTAGTAAAGCTACTGTTTGATTGGAAGGAATAAATACTAATAAAAGTAAACATTACACAAAGTAGCTTGACACTTAAAGAGTTAGTGAAGTCTGGTTTTCCTTTTCAAAGCACTCTCATCCCAGGTAGGCTTATGTATTCCTAGCTATTGCCCAAATGCTAAATACAGTATTGTCAGCATGGTATTTGTCCAAATAACAAAAAAGACATGCAAGTTTCCACCACAGCTCTATTATCTTCCATTATAGGATAAAGAGTATTTATCTGGAGTTCTAAAATATTAGATCTGCTAAGTACTTTTGCATATTTTTAGTTTTCTGAAGACAATAAAGTCACTGGATGGATGTAACAAAGAGAGCTTCCATTTAAATTAAGAAGGTTTTTAAACAAAGTAGGAATATGTCCTGAATAATTTGTAGGTATTTATTGAAAATATCAGTCTACTGGGTTTACAGAGAGTTATAAGATGCTGATTCAGAATACTGTAAATCTGGAAACCTGATTCAGTATCATCTAAAGGGAAATTCCACACTTAGGTAAGAAAGGAAAAAATTGCTTTTATGTGATACATTTTCACATTTTAAAGGACAGATCTCCTATTTGAAAGCAGCTTAGATATTTAAATCCTGGAAGTAGCCCCAGAGGAGATTACTTGATAACATGCAAATGAATGGGTCAATTGTACAAAAGAGCTGATTTAATCACAGGGTTTCACATCTTTGTCACTTGGACAGAGCAATAAAGAAGTTTATCATACCCTGTAGATGCCATCAGACACTTTGGCCTTGCTACAAACATGATGTCATCACCCTTGAAAGATTTCCTGTGTTCATTATTAGTCTATAGCATGGTTACAATGACAGTTCTTTGCTGCAACAGGTAATCAAAACCTGTATTTTTTCCCTCTGCTTTCTCCCTATGCTTATGAGCACATCAATAACAGATTTAAAGATTTAACACATCAGTGGAGCTAACAGTAAAACTGACTTTTGAAAAAATGCCAAAGCACTGCAATTCATCGTACTTGTACAAATTTTTATATCATGCAAGTGTTTGCTTATCTGCTGCTAAGCCCAGGAAGCTGGACTTGTAGGGAAGAGGCCATTACACCTCTCTTGGCAGATCACAGAATCACAGGGGTTGGAAGGGACCTCGAGAGATTATCGGGTCCAACCCCCCTGCCAAAGCAGCTCCCTAGCTCATATTGCACAGATAGGCGTCCAGACGAGTCTTGAATATCTCCAGAGCAGGAGACTCCACCACCCCCCTGGGCAGCCTGTCCCAGGGCTCTGTCACCCTCACTGTGTAAAAGTTCTTCTGCATGTTGGTGCGGAACTTCCTGTGCTCCAATTTACAGCCATTGCCCCTTGTCCTGTCTCCACAGATGACTGAAAAGGGGCTGGCCAATTCCCCCTGCATCCCATACTTAAGATATTTATAAACATTAATTAGGTCCCCCCTCAGTCTTCTTTTCTCCAGGCTGAACAGCCCCAGCTCACTCAGCCTTTCCTCATACGGGAGATGTTCCAGGCCCTTAATCATCATACAGTGTTTTACACAGAAGATGTGGCAAGCATCTCGCAGGTATCTGTGTGGCTGTTCTGTAAACAAGGTGATGGAAGTGGCATTTCAAGAGAATCCTCAGTGAATGCTACAAAACCTGCAATTATACATACCCATCTGTGCACTTTTACAGGAGGCATTACAAATCAGGATTATACACATGCTTCCCAGATTGCCCAAACCAGGCAGGATAACCTAAAGAGAGTAGCTTGCTGATGTTCCTCTGCACACCTGCAGTGTTGGGCCTACAAAATGAAACGCGCAATGTCGGAGTCAAGGCACAGGATGAAAAGCAGGTCCTCTATTGCAACGAAAAGTAACAGAATCTGGAAGTGTTTCTACCAACGTGCAGCCGGTGCAAGCAACTGGAAGTTTTTCTAGAAGCAGCACTGAAAAGACTATTTTTTTATTCTTTTTTTTTTGCCTCTACGTAGTCAGCATTAAGGAGTCTTTGCCTGCCTAACCTCTGGTAAGGCTGCGTAGCGTGTTGTTGCCACCTAGAGTCAGTTCATCAAAACAGGAATTCTGCATGCCTTTTTTTCCTCTCCGCTTAAAGGAATCCTCCAACATACCCCAACATCTCTCCTCTTGTCACTTAGCAACACTTCTTCCCACTAGAAAAAAACCCCACAAAACCAAAAGCGTGATTCCAGCAAGTTAACGACCTCTTCACGAGTGCAAGGCAGTCACACCCATCACTCGCCTTTAATTTTGATGGTGGAAACACAGCTCTGGCCTCCTCGATTAATCCAACTCAGGAGCAGCAAGTGCATGTGGCTGCTGGGGTACTTCTTGGTGGGTAGTTTGGATCTAGGGCCGCCATCCCATTTTTTTTTTTCCTCTTCAAACCACACACCTCAGATATCATCCCTTTTGGTCACACAGAGATTTGGATACACAGCACATAGGGCCAGGAAGGAAATGAAATATGAAAATTAGTGGAAAATAAAATCCCAGTAAGGATTCAACAAGGGATTGACAACTCTTCTTTTGTGTAGGCAGAGCAATAAAACCCTACACTGGGCAATCAACCACCTGAAACACATTCAGTTTATCCACTTTCTACGTTTTATACCCAGAGTAACAGAAAACCAGAAACTGAACAGAAGTTAGACCAAGATCCCAATATTTTTTCTCACTGCTCAATCTTGCGTAAATTTTTCATTTAAAAATTTAGAAATTATTTATACTCAAGTATCATCTTGGGGAATTCTAAAGCAACTACAGCTAATGTAATCTTTAGAAAAGAAAGGAAAAAATAATAAATCGCTGTAATACTCATTCTGAAATCAAACATTCCTAGAGGAAGATAATAAAGGAGAGTAAAGGAGATTAAGAGATACTTGGGCCCCTTTTCACTGACTGCCTGGTCCCTCTCACCTCCCACCTCTACCAGATAAACAGCCCCTAACACCATCTTTTGTAATCTGTAACTGCCTGAGGAGTCGTTTCACAGAGATAACTTACTTGATTCAAAACTTTAGAAAGGTAAAATATCAGGACAAGTAAGTAACAAGGGTGAAATGGTGCTTGAAAAAGTTAGGAAGTCATCTCAGGAGAAATTCAGATCTTATAAATATAGATCTGTAATATTTTCCCCACCCATTTAGAAACTGTAGCTGAAAGGAGAAAACCAGGGGCTTCTGAAAAATATCGGTTCCCTCAATTTCTTAAGCCCGAATATGCTTTTCAGAGCAGATTTCGAATTCTGCTAGAATAGATTTCCCTCTAACATCACTTGGTTTTGACATCTATCATTCAGAGCCGTCAAGAATATTTTATAATATAAACATTCTGCTTGGACTGTCAGTAGGATATGTCTCAGTCTCGATGGCATTTATAGCTACATACTGAAATGTTTGTGGTGTTTTAAAATTCATATAATTCTGCTTTTTTGCGGAGGAGGTTTTGGGGAGGTTACTATTTTGTTGGCCACTTTAGATAGACAGCAGACAAATGGTCCTTTCTCTCCTGGAACCATGGCTAGGCTTCCCATGTCTTGTTATTCTCCACCTTAATTTAAGAAAATCGCTCAAACTGACCAGCTGCGGTTGCTCTCTCTATGGATGAAGAGCAATAAAAAGCTCTTCCTGAAAATAAGTATTATTCTCTCCCTTTATTTCCCCCCAAACTGCATAGTTCCTTTCTGAAAATGAGCAAACTAGGTTTTTTAGCCTAAGCTTCACTTCACAGAATATTCCGTAAGGAGAGATCATCACAAACAAATGACACATCCAGTGTTTTGCATTGCTTTGACATTTTGAACACCCATGCAACACTGATTTCTCTTCTGTTTTTGAAATACATAGACTAAATGGTAATACCCCGACCACTTCAGAGGGTGAGGAGGGAACACAGTGAGCTTTTCAGTAATTCCTCCTATCCGTGGTGACAGATCGCAGCTTTTATTTAACCAGCCTGTTCTTACTACTCTGTTTAGGGCCAGCATGGTGAGTTTTGAAGAGATGATTCTTCCCTGACATAATTGGCACAACTCTCTGAGGTAACCAGGCCTCCTCTGGAAGAAACAGAGTGCTTGCTCTGGGCATTTTAAAGCCAATGGCAGTGAGATTAGTTAAATGAGATGCTTTACAATAAGAGTACAGTGGCCCACAGGTATGGCAAAGCCATTTCAGACTTTAATTGGAAAGAAGCTTATGTCTTGCAAGCAGCATACTTCTCAGAAGGGCAGAACTGTAGGCACGGCTGATAGTGAAAACCACTCAACTTGTGATTCTGCAGTGAAAGCTGCCAGACCAATTTTCTGAAAGACTTGGAATTTTCCAAATTAAATAACACTGTAAGTAGAAAACCAGATGCTACCCTCTGCAGGCCACCAAACCAAAAAATTTCAAAACATATATTTCAGCAGTTTGTAAAAGTTTAAATAGAAATAAACAAAAATTAATTTCTTTACAGGCTGCTTTATAAGTGCTCATTACCAAAATTGGGAAAGCATGGAGCAGTTTGTTGTTGGCTGGCTTGCTGAGAAACATTGACCTTTGGCTCAGGTGTACTCTCTAGAGTGTGTTTAATCTGCCTCGTAGGAAACATTCAAGCAGCATCTGTTCTTTTTCAAAAATACACGAGCAAGTAAACCAAACCTCAAATCAATATAAAATGTAGATCTCATTATACTTTAAGTAGTCCTAAGGAAAAAATTACTCACAAATGTTTATATTTAAAGCTTGAATTTCTCTGAGAATCAAACACATAAAGCAGTAAGGCTTTCTAGCTATTGAGAAGCTCGGCATCAGTACAGTCAGCAACCTCTGTTCCTTCAAGTTTCCAGGTACAAGAAGGGAAAAGCTGATATGGGATGTGGACAGAGTTAGGGACTAATCGATAAACTGGGATGGGAGGGGGCGGGGGGAGAGAAAGATAAGTGCAGTTTTGGAAAATCTGGAATCAAACGTGCAAAGCAAAACCTATACTCCCTGAAAAATGTTTGTGTAAACCCTCCTGCCAAGTCCTGACCACCTTCAAGAATCACTCTTTCCCAGAGAAGACTGTCAAGGCATGGAGTCTAAGCAATGGCCACTTCTTTCTGAGCTCCTTTAGCTTCTCAGGCTGTTAGGGAGGCAGACTTGTGTAGAAATGAAATGTAATCCTCATACCTAGAAGCTATCTGCTGGATATTAACAGGACTTACAAATCTGTGTTGCTACAAGCTTGAGTACTTTCTTAATACAATAATGTTTTGTGTCTCTGTCAACATCCATACAACCATCTAGCTATTCCTAATAAGTTTTTAATCCATTGGGCAATTTAAATTAAGATTAATAGATGAAGAATGGCTTAAAAAATATTCAATTCCTACCAGTTTTGTGGAAATAAGTAGCTAAGGAGGGGAAAAATAGTGCATTAATGTTCCCTGTGGAAGGGAAGAGGTAGAAGCTCACCCTTTATTAAATGGTTGATTATTAGTTGTGATCCTCATGGGACTACTTGCCATTTATTAACAGCTCCTCCTAGCATGTGTGCAGGGATCACTGCAGTGCTAAACAACATCTCCAGAAGCAGTGCAAAGCTGGCATCAAGTGCAAGGCTGGCATCTTCTTATATCCATAGCTGTAACTTGCACTGTGGTTATGAGAGCACATGCCCAAGATAACAATAATTAATTTTGATTACAGTGGATTAAGCTTAATTTGGTATTCATTTTCCAGAGTGGACTTTTTCTTAATATGAGCAGAGATGATCAAAAGTGTTAGTTTTGGTAAATGACATTGGCATGGCCCTGAGGGCACCACCAACCCTGCCTGTTGCTGCCCAGCTATGCTGTGGCTCCCCCCACCCTGTGCAGGGCCCCATTTCAACCTCCCCTGTGCTCCACCCTCACCCTGCCCAGGACCCAGGACTCCATTTCAGCCCCCAAGGGCTCTCAATCACTGCCTCAGAAACACCACAGCAGGGCTGGTCCCCAGCTTCCCACATCCCTGTCCTGCCTGGCCATGGGCCACATCCTGGCCCATCCCCATCCCCATGGAGGTGCTGGATGAATGGGGCCAGGCTGCCCTGCCTGGGATTTCCCCCTGGCTCTCACTGCACTCTGACAGCTATGATATAAAACTGCCAGTGCTCTCTGAACCATGTCAAGAGATTACATCCTGCCTCTGCTATTCAATCTGGCACTCGGTTCCCTAGAGGAAAGATAACAGACTAAAAGAACAAGCCTACAGACCTTTTGTAAATCTCCAATGCCTTCTGCAATCTAGGGCACCAATGGTTTGTGAAAAGCAGAGAGAAAGATGTCTAAAGGCAAGCAAATTGGCTAAGGTGGTATCAAGGCTCTCCTGATGCTCTCTTGGCAGCTCCTGATGCTTGTCAGGTTAGGCTGTGGTGGCTCAGGACGTTTCTGACCTTAGCTGGTCACTTACACAACTGAACTTGATAGGGATGAAGAAGGAGATCCCTTGGCCACCAAAGTCTACATCCTAGTGAACTGAACTAGCCACAGTCATCTCAGTTTATGCCAATATCTCAGTCTGGTGCCTATGGTGTGGGCACACTGCTATTTCTGACCAGCAAGTGATGGGTCAATCACTCATGGCAATGGGTGGGCAAGAGTAGTTTCTTAAAAGTCACCTTAGCATGAACCCCCAAGAGCTTGAGAGTCACAGCCCTCGGGACATAGGTCAGTTTAGTATCTTCAGATATTTGTCACTCCTTCCTCTTTTAAAAGGCCACCAAGTTGTCTCTACCCACACTACTGTCTAGTTCCATTACACTTAGAAGAGCTATATTTGTCACAGCTCTAGCGAAAACTTTCTATTTTTCATTTCTCCATTTCTCAGTGTTCATCCTCCCACCACACGTCACCTGTTTCCTCAGCCTCCCCCTCAAGACACAGCGGTTCCCCTTTCTGTTATGTGCATCAGCATGGTTACTAAAGGTTTTGCTGACGACAGCTGGGCTGAAGGAATGAGGGAGGGATGTGGGACCTGAGGTCTGGGATAACCTGTTATCCTATTGTTTTGAAGAAAGTAGTTCCCAGGGACTTTATGAGCACTCAGATGAGCACACTCCCTTGTCTAGTTATCCTGGTGCCTCATCTCCAGACAAGCTGGACTGTCAGGGAAGGCAGCGGGCCTGCCAGCAACCTGACTGTCCTCACAGAAGACATAGGCCTTGACAATATCCTCACGTTCCCATGAGACAGGAAAGTTACTCATGCTGAAAGGTTTTTGGTAATCACATTCTCAAAACACAGTGGCCTTGAAGACACGGGTACAGACTGCCCTAAACCAAGAGGAGTTGTGGGAAGGTCTTTGGGAGTAAGTGAACATGTCATGAACCATCCATAATAAATGCTCGACACAGCAGGTGTGCAGATAGTTTTAGACATCAAAGGTAAACTAACAATGTTTAGCTATAAGATATGCTTATCAGAACCTGTTATAATTACTAACCAAACAGCTTGGTGTGAACAGTGTGTGTAACCAATTAGCAGTCTGCAGTAACAAATGTATAGGATCTGTGTGATTTCTCTCAATAAATGTCTTCACCTTAATTCATATCGAATTGCGTGTTGCCCATCACCAATCTCTGCACTGGACTCCATCCTAGACTACCTCCCATGAAGCTGCTCTTCTAGAGGTGACTACGCACCTGGTACCTGGTGTTTCACAGGCCTTGTTGAGTGTTGATGCTCTCCATTTTGCTGTTGCCTCCTAGGCCTTGTTGTCTTCCATGAGTGTGGAGCTCTCAGGTGGTAGATCTTTGTTTTGAAACCTAAAGGAGAGTGAAGGACCAACAGGCAGTATATAGAAGAAATGTAAGTAAAAGGACTGAACATATTTCAACCCCAGCCCTGCTTTCAGTATAAGGTCTCAATTCCAAGTCACGATTCCTGGCTCCTGTGGAATGCCTCTACTCAGAGCAGTTGAACTGAAATGCTTGTAAAATGTCCTTCCAACCTAAATAAAGGGAAGATGCAAAGCATACCTTAGGGCAAAGCAGTGTATGTAGTTAACAGCTACATATCTCAGCATCCCTTCTATGAGTGCTTTTTGTTCTCACCTTCCCTAATCTGGGTGTGCCTGACAAGGAATAAGAGAGAACCTAGAGATTTACAGCAGGTCCAAACTGGTGATTCTGGGTGGTATAAAAGGAGATTGCCAAAGGGGGAATTTGCCTGTCTCCTTGTTTTAGGTACCTGTATAGCTCTTCCTGGGGTGATCTGTGCCTGGAGCTGGGAGGGAGCCCATCAGACCCCTACTAATCATAAGCACACTAAAGCAGCAGCTGGCTATTTAAATAGTGAGCAGGTGAGGAGTCCTCGGTGTGCTCCATTGAGTGCTATAAATCATTATTTACTCAACTCACAGGTAAAGACTGTGCATATCCATTGCCATTAGCCTGATATCCTAGTCCCTGGGTCCCCAGCACCTGAATTAGAAGATTTTGGGATAACTGGCAGTTACTTTAGTATCACCACTGAGCAATCCTACCTCTGGGCTTGTACAGCTGTTGAGGTAGGTGGAGGCTTTGTGATACCAGAAAGGACTGTGTGGTGATAAGACTGCTAGATGCAGCATCTGCTTGCTGGGTGGTGTGGAATATCTGGGCAGGCTCTAAAGGAAGGCTTGAAGGAGCCTTTGGACACAGTGTATGGACAAATGACCTCAGGAAGGAGGGAGAGGGCTGATGGAGACAAAATGCATGCACAGTCAGTAGGCTGGAAGCCAGGAGCTCCACAGTAGCTTCAGCTGGAATGCCTCCAATACCATAAGCAGGGCTGAACTCGGAGAAACGGGCAAATTTGCAAGGAGTGGCCAGGAAATGGTTGGAGACAAAGGATTTGAACTTTTTAGGAAATGAGAAAACTTTCAGAATGTTTGTAGTTGGATACAGGTAAACTAAAATTAAACCAGTGACGGTACTTAAGAGGGTGTTGAGAGATTTTTTTTAAATTGAAGGGAGAAGCTGACAAGTGCTAAAACATGATTCAGGGTGGCACATATTCAGAGGAGGAAGTCAGGAAAGCTTTATCCTCCAGTGAATAACAATAATTTAGTGAAGCTTAAATAGAAAGAAGGAAGAATAATCAAACAAAAAGAATCCTGCAGTATGGAGAGGTGGGGAAAAAGCTTCTTTATGAAGGTAAAAATGTAACAAGCAAGATGGGGAAGCAAAAATGCTTGACTTTAAACATGTATAGTATCATAATACATGTATCAGAAACTTGACCAGAAGAAGATAATTGATCAGATGCCTGATCAGAGTACAAACTATTAAATAAAATGGTGACAGAGGATGCAACAGCAGTAGAGGCGGTACCATATTAGAGAAAGCTTTGTGCCAAATCAAATTAGCAAGCTAATTGTATTTAAAAATCGGCACAGAATGGACATAACCTGACATTCCTGGCCTAAGTCAGTAGCCTGCTATGTCACAGGGTTAGATTAAGTACCTGTTATCTATAACACATTGAAGGAGATCAGAGTTGCTGATAGGGCAAGAAATGCAACAGCAACAGGAGATACCAATTTCCCCCGTGCATATTGGGCAAATGTCACACCAGGGATTGATGCTACAGAGAAAGAAGATAGTGTTGCTGCATGAAAGAGCCTACAAAATAAAAGCCCTGATAACATGCAAAACCTTGTTCAAAATGCCTTCGCTCATGGGGTTCTTCATAACAGTGACCATACTTAGACTCAGCATTCTTGCCTAGGCAACAAAAGCCAAAAACCCCAGCTAGGATGGAATTACATAGGAATGAGGAACCTTGTTAAAAAGAAACTAAAATGGATGCCTGAAGGCTAAAATGTTTGCGTGGCGACTATTTAAAAGTAACATGTAAGAGTACATTTGCTCTAAGCATCTGTGTATGGACAAAGACTTTGGAAAGACCAAAAGGAAAGTTGACATGGCTAACAGCAGGATAAAGGAATTTATTAGAAGCAGAAGAAAATAGAAATTATGTCCAAGAATGGAAAATAGAAAAGATCATAAACTTTGGCAAGCTAAATAAAAACCACAAGGTCAGCCATATAGAAACCCAGCAATAATTTCCAAAGACATAAAGGTCCATCAGTAATGGCTCTGAAAAAAATTAAGACACCCTGGGACAAGAGAAAGGGTCATCTATTAAAAAGAGAGGATAAATGTCCAGGGTTCACATTTGAGGGAGGTCTCCAGTCATGTTTGAGTGGGGTTTGTTCCTGGGCTCCTGCTGTTTAAACTGTTTATAAATGAATGGGAAAAGAGGACATATGGTGAGAAGGCAAGCTGCTGAAGGCACAAAGTTATTACATGTAGTAGGGGCAAGTTGCCTTAACTCTTTTCAGGCCAGACAAGGGTTCTGTTGAAGCGTCAATGTATGCCTGTGCTGATCTTACCCTCTGAATGACCTGGGGGAAGCCAAATGACTGAGGGGAACAACAAAGCAGAGAAAAGAGGAAGGTCAGGATGAAAGTAGCAGAAATGCATAGACAGGGAACCAGAGGAGGATGCAAGGCATGCCACCCTGAAGGCAGCTGAGGAGCCAGTGGACAGTGCCCATTGGTGCCATGCTGGGAGAAAGGAAAAAGGAATAGATGTAGGCTCCGCAGTCACCAGGACCCCGTCAGCAGGCTTCCTCTTTCTGCTGCTGGGGATGGTGGGGGAAGTTGATCAGGAAGTCCCATGACTCAGTGGGACCTCAGATGGTGAGTGTATAAAAAAACCCACTCCACAACAAGAGGTCTTGGAGGCACTGGGGTGGGGGGAGGCTGTAGCGTGACAGAGTTGGTCTGTGTGCATGGTCAGGCCCCCAGATGGCATGCAATGGTCAGGGCATGCTGTGAGACATCCGGATAGCACCCCTGTATGCCTGCTCCCAAGAGGATTTCCTGACCTATGTTCCTGGTGGATCATGGGGTCAGCTAGGAGTACAAGATGACCTACTGGCATTCTTCATTCTCTGACAATATAAGAGGTTTCATATCATGTGCGTCTAAGGAGGATGTACAGGCAGAGAAAATGGAAGAGAGCATGAGGAAGTACAAGCATTTCCACAGCACGATTTGGGGACAGACCAGCTAAACATTAGATGTCTGCTAAAACAGTGCCTGGTTGAACATGGTGAGGAGATGCAAGGTCCAAGAGGGAACTCTGGAAGGATGGGACTATGTCAGAACTACTGTTACGGAATTCAGTAGAGACAGGTGGCAATAATCTGTTCCTTACCTTCTGAAGAAGGCAGCATGGACAACCCCACACGGAGGGCGAACAACAGAGAGGCCACCAAAATCTGCAAACCATGGTCTAAGATGTCCCTAGTCCTGGCAATGCTAGCACTATCCAGCACATAGATGACAAAAGAAGAACTAGGGACCAGTTAAAATGAGATTTCAAAGTGCACCTCCAGCAGACTCTGCAGTTTGAGTGCAGCACCTTGGCCTGCTTGGTGACCTGATAACTCACTGTTGGAGACAAGATACCGGGCTAGATAGAGCTTTATACAGCCTTATTCTATGTCTATAGATGCATGTATAAACACGGGATAAGTTCTTGCTCCCATTTGCTTAAAGGCAATTCCTAAACTCCTGGGCCAACAGTTTCTAAAAAGGCTTCTGATTTTGGTCACCTCCATTTTGGGTCACATTTCAGTTTCTGTGTGAGTTTGCCTAATCACTGCTTTGACAGACAGGGCTGGCACAACTCAAACAGCTCACTCCGAAGACCAGGCATTTCAGAGGAGCGTCTGTTTGTGTATAATTAGTTGGATGTTATTTATTAAGCTGGCAGCAGGAGACAGGCTGTAGCACAAAGCTCTGCGTTGCCTAGCAGGTCACACTTCCAGTGTTTTGGTTTCTCAGTAGTGCGGGGTTGCCACTGTTTAAACAGCGAAGGCAGACCCTGACCCAACATCTGCTGTGAAGGAGCGAAGAAAAGAGCTTTGCCCTTAAACTTTCCTAAGCTTAGTTTCTGAGTAATCTATGTACCTCTCATTAGCTGCAATCTGGAAGCTCTCAGTTGCTTTTAATTGTTGGTGTGGTGAGCATCAAGACCCTAGCATGACAGGAAAGTAAACGCTGTGACTGCAGCTCTGCTGGGCCCCTCAAAATACACAGCTACACCGTGTTTGTGGCTGTGGAGTCTTCTGTTACTGCTCCTTCAGTTGACAGCGCCGCATTACACACAGTATATTATTTTTAAATGTTTGCCTAATAAAACATGAAACAAAAGCTTTCCTGGCTTTGTCAGTTGAACCAAAGCAGACAGTTTTTATTGCTGCAACGGAGATTAATAATAATTAAAAAATAAACAAACAACCCCCCTTCACCAGTGGCTTCACAATGGACATGAGCCACGTGGATGAACCTTGCTCAAACCAGGAACCTAACCAAGGTGGAACAATGGCTATTTGATATCACATCCCATACAGAAAAATCTGTGCCTTGCCAGAAATGCTCTGTCTTAACCTTTGATTCTTCATTGTGGAGAGCTCTGGAGTCCTTGCAGAGACCCAAGTTGTTTGTTGGGGTTTTTTTTTTAAGCTCTCTGGTCCCTAATAAGCACAGATAGTCAGGGACAAATACATGAAATAAGAAGGATTCTGATATACCCTTTTGCATCCAACACATTGCAATTAAAAAAAAAAATCCAAAAAAAAGATCCACTACCCAAATACCTCATGGAGCCAATACCTATCTGGTTCAAGGAAAAAGGATACAACTCCATGAACAGCATTCTCAAGGCTCTACCCACACTGAAAAAATACACAGTTTTGACTTTTTCACCTTATCCCATGAATCCATCCCACATCCTCGTGCTTCTAGCCTCATTTCCCACAGAGAATGAAATTTCTGTGATCATGCCATCTGGCTGTCTATCAGCCAGTATGTTTTGAACCTGCTTCCTATCAAACTGACAGAGGGATTGGGGCTCAAAGAGAATTAAGTGCCTATGAAATTTATGAAAATCAGCATGTGGGTCGAAGTCAGAGACTCAAAACGAGTGCCCTTGCTAAGGGAAAGGTAGGCAGAACACAGCCGTTTTACACGCTGCTTGCTAATGTCAGTCATCACGTGTGCGGCTCTGGACTCACCAGAGCAGATGGTGCTTCTTGCTCAGCGAGATCGAGGGCTTACAGTTGGTGAAGCGAGCGGTACAAGAGATGGAAGGAGAGGAAGAGGACACACCTGTAGGAAAGCTGGTCTCACTGGGTCTGCAGAAGAATGCGTTTAATGATAAACTTCCACTTAGAGCCGTGCAGCTCCTGTGGTTTCTGAGGGCCCTGCAAGGATGTGGATCTGTTTCACGTGGAGAAAGCTGACAGGCAGTCACTGCATCTTCACTCCCACATTCGAACATGTCCTGCTGAGCTCCCATTGCTTCCAGTGCTCAGGACTGGAGGAAAACTCAAGGCAACTTACAGGGCTTTGAAGACAATAGGTTTTCTTTGAAAACATATAAAGGATATTAAAAGTTAGGGTGGAAAGTACAGCCCGGTTCAAAGTTTCCCTAAAGAAAAATTCCCAACCAGGGAAAATTTAGAAGCAAAATGATTTCATCTCCCTCAGCAAAGGGAGATTTTTTGCTTTTCATTTCTTGATCTCTTCACATACTGTGCTGTAAAACAGCAGCTGAGTTTGTAAGTAATTCTGGAGGAAAAGAGCTGTTTTGCTTGAAGCTCTGCCTCTCCTGGAGGAAGGGGCAGGGGAGAAGTGTATTTTTAAGAATCCTAACTCCTGTATTTTAACTAACTGAGGAAGAATGCTGTTTAACATCACCTTGGCAAGTGTGTGTGGCAGGCGTGTTTCCCAGATTAAACTGAAGCCTGACCCTTTATGCTTACCTTCAGCACGCTTCTGCGTGGGCAAAGGCGTGACCTCAACCTCAGGCACGCTGCAGCCCCTCCACGTAACATCTGGTCAGGCCATTTTGGGGAAGGTTGCAGTGGGTTGACCCCCCAAGCTGGGGCAGGAGCTTACTGCGGTTTGCTCACTGGGGGTTTCCCCACAATGAAAAGGCAAGTAGAGAAGGTTTTTGCCTCTGGATTGGTTCATGAAGGGTAAATATATAGCTCCACAGGACTCAGAGGAAGAGGCACTTGGGTGAAAGCTGAGTGCCCTGCTTGGAGGTGGGCTTGACGTGTGACTGACTCATAGGGGCGGGAGAGCCATCATTTTAGTGAAGAACAGATGTGAAAATATATTAACTGGAGCCCTCTTCTCTCCAAGATTTCCTTCAGCAAGTCCCTCTCACTTCTGTCTTCTCAAGGACTCTATTATTTCACACAGGAGAAATAACTGAGAGTTCAGAATTTGCTCTCCCTCTAGAGAGACTCACCGGGATTAACATTTTACTTGTGCCTATCTTCTAAGTATGGATTGAGATCCTTGAAACTGGAAAGCACAAGGAGGAAAAAAAAATAACGCTTAGAGCATGTTGTACTTACTATGCTGGTCAATGAAGAAAGGAGCAAAAAGCTTTAAAAATAAGTAGGCTATCTTAACAGTGAGGTCCCCGGCGAAATTACTGTCTGACTTTCCTCACAGAACAGATTGGGGTTTCTGAAAGTGTTACCCACCCACGGCGCTTACTCGTCTGAGTTGGGCTTTTGCATGCTGAGGGCTTGTCAAACATACTTCTCCTTACAAAACACTCTAGAAGCGATTTGACTTTAAGGTGCCCAGCCTGATTTGGCTTCCAGGACCCTGGTTTTCAAAAGGGGCTGACCATACACTCTTCACCCATCAAAGCTCAGAAAATCTCGTCCTGCATGGCTTCTCTCCATCGTGATCTCAGTAGCCTAAAGACAGCAGCCAGAACTGTTTTCCAAAAATAACACGTCAGCAGCTTTGAGTTTCATGATTTGTAAGTGCTTCTGTTATCAACTTCAGACTTCCTCAAAAATTCTCCAGGGGGAAACAACTCTTACAGATCACAAGGAAAGGATTTTTTTTTTCTTTTTCAGCTTAGAGGGGATGTCCAAACGATTCCTCTTTTGGGAGCTGCCTTGGTTATTTTTACCTGAGGAAATTTTCCAGCATATAATTAGGTAGAATTATGTCACTCCAGCTGCCCCATGCTTGTCCTGAAAGTTACAAAATACACTAAGAAGAGCTACTGCTTCTACATCAGGAGTGCCTAGATGGGGAGTTCCATGCCTAATGCTACAGAAATGCAGCCTGGGTTACTCAGCTGTGCTGTGAATTCTTGCTTAGTCCTTAGACCCAAGTCACAGTGTCCTTGTGGCGTTCGACCTAAGGATTTAAACATGGTTTCAGAACTGCTGCTACACACAGCCAGTCTTTGCACAGACACCGTTCTGTCAGAGCTGCAGAGAGAAGGTTGAGAGGGGATTTCGGGAGGCTGACAAACCCTTCCCCCTGCTGTTTTGTCACTCAGGAGAGATGGACGTTCTTTTAGTGCTTATTTTGATGCCCTTCATGCCAACCCACAGTGCTCCATAATCAACCTGATTTCTGTTCAAATCAACACAGAACCAGGGGAGGGGGGGGAGCGGGGGGAAGACACGCAAAGATCAAAAGGTAGGCGAGATGCTACCAGCACCAGCGGTTGCAGAAATGGGAGTGACCTAACGGACTGAATGGGAGGAGCTGGGTCCTACACGTAGGGATTTTCCCCATGACGTGTGCTTCAAGATAAGCCATCTGGGGGATTTCCCAGGCTGCCTCCAGAAATATCACTCTATGAGCCGTAGCAGTTTCACTCTGCTCTCACAGTCCATCCTGTGAAGAGGCACGTTGCTATCGCTCTGGGATTTGAAGGGGCAAAAGCCATGCCTTTCATACTCCGCCCTCTGCTTATCATCCTGTGCAGTGGTAAGTGGGTAGCTTGGCATTTTCTTTATGTTTTTTAAACATTTTTTTTGGTGGGGATACGTTGTGAGATGGCAGGAAGGATTTCCGAGGCAATTTCTTTTAAAGGCAACGTGTACCTGTGCTTTGCAGTTTTGTCCTTGATCCACGGGGCTTCTTTGATGATCCAAGATGTTGCTGTGAGATGTTCTGAGGAAGTGCTGCTGCCCTGTAAAGCTCTTCAGGACTCCTCAATCACCTACCAGACAGCAACTTGGTATAAAGTAAGGATAAAAAAATGTAAATCTTAAGTTACTTGAGCAGTTCTGCTTTCCTTTCCTACCTGATGCTGGCTTCTCTTGTACAAAATGGCTTATTTGATGAAGAGACATCGGCACAACAGAGATAAGGCAGCAATGAAAGCATTTGAGCTGATCACGGAGAACAGGCATTTTCCCTGTCATTGTGATCCCTGAATTGCTCTTGGCCTGCTTTTCTATCTAACTACTGCTGGCTTCCAGGGATCAGAAATCAGATGATGCCACACCTAGAGCCTGACAAATACTACTCCAAAGAGGAGTCTTTCCAGGATTTTTCTTCAGAGGGAGGAAAATAAAAAGTATTTAAACCTTGCAACATCAACAATGTTGTCCCTTGGTTAATCTCCCCCCAAACAGGGGCTGGTTCTTTTTTTTTTTAATTTGAAATAGAAGAACTAAACAAGTACTTGCTATTCTTTAGGAAGGTTCGGCTTGTGAGGGTAGGCATAAGGGCAGGGCACAAAGAAGGCAGATAGAGAGCTAGAAATTCTGAGTTACCTCTTTGCAGTCATGGAGCAAAAGTCACATCTTGACTGTCCTTGTTCAGAATTCCCATCTCCAAAGCAGGAGAGCCTTGCTGACTCGCTGTTTGTGCAAGGGGCTTCAAGGATCAATTGGCTAGTGAGCATAAAAGTCCTGCTCAACACTTTAAAGATTAAATTTCTCATATAGAGGGGTAGAGCTGCCCAAAAGTTGAAGTGGCGGTTCATTTGCTGTATGGCACCATTTATCTGTATCACAGGTATTTCAGCTTACAGTGTGAGCCAAATTAACAGCAAAAAAGGGAAGATTTTGTTCTCCTTGATTCCTCACTCCCAGCCACGCACTTCTGCTGCTTACCAGGGGTCAGTCCTGGGCGTCTTCTGACTGTCCTGTTGTGTCAGCTCTCTGCTGCCTGTTGTAAGCAGAGAAAATCCACCCGCAAACAAAGATCTTGTGGGTTACAGAGCTGAATTACTTTCCTGTGTGACAGGGGAGCAGAAGAAGGGAAGGGAAAAGCTCCTTTTTTCGGTGGGTGAGAGCTGTTGATTTATCTCTTCCAGAACATAAGGCCACAGCCTTGGCCTCCCCAATGGTTTGGTCAGATCATTTTAAAATTATGCTCTTCAGTAAGCCAGCAAAACCCATTATTAGATAGGACTTCTGCGGTTGAAACTTGCGATGGATCTGAGTCAGGGCTGGTACAACGATGAGTATCTGACTACTCATGAGGTGACAACTGCAGCCCAAAGGGACCTAACTCTCAAAGAGCCGTTTTAAACATCTGAACATGTCAGTGGGAGCTGGGGTAGAGGTTTTGCTTTCTGCTTCCAAAGCTGGATAAGAACTGGTGTTTTCCAAACAGATACATGCTAATTCTTTAAGGCCCCATTTTTCGCCAGGCAGGCAAGGCAGGGCAGGGAGCTCATTGCAGGCAAACCATACTGCCCGGTGGGCCTGAAGAAGTTGAGCAAGAAGTGGTAAGGGGCGTCTGTGGCAGGAATAAACAGGCAGGTTGACTGAACCCCTGAAAGTTCTCCCCCAAACCAGTGTGGGAAGTCAACAAAACCAGCTTCACCAGGCTGAGGTGTGGGAGGCCTCCAGAAGCACATCTTTCAGAGTTCAGTGGCAGCTGGGGGTGGCAGGCAGTAAACAGGAGCCAAAGGCCATTGCCTTGATGAAAGGGGATAAGAAAACACTGTAGACCAAATTCTGTGTTGTCTTGTAGTGATTTACAGGTCAATCTGGGCACAAAAGGACCTCTCATGCAGGGGAGGGGGATATTTGATGATGCCTTTTCTGTGTGCCCCTTCCTTGGTAGCCCTCATGAGCACAGCTTCCCATTGCAGTCAGGCTGTTACAGCCCAGCCACTGCACATCCCCTGCCCTGTCCTGCCAAGCTCTTCTTCTTCCATGTTCTTCTCACTCTTCCTGCTTCATCCCTTTTGCTCAGGACAAGGGTGTTCTTTCAGGACTCAGCATGATAGCACCTCATGCTTTTTTTTCCTCTCTGCTGGCACTGCTGAAACTACAAGTAGTAACAAAATCCAGCAATCTTCAACTCCTGCCACCATCCTCAGGGGCTAATGGTACGTACCATCTACGGTACAGCAGTCTTCTGGCTACTCCTCCCAGGAGAGGGGTGGCAAGTGAGGACATGCAGTTAATGCAGCTCCTGATGATGCTAGTCCAAGCCACAGTCACAGCTATGTTAGGAAAAGCACAGCACCAAAACTAAAAAGCCTGATTCTTAGAAGAAGTAAATTAATTTAGGTTCATTGTTCTGTGCTGGAGAGGTAATACTTCTACTTGTGGGCCTAGCTAAACAGGCAGCAGCCTGAAGCGCTCCTCTCTGCTGCTGTCCCCTCCCAGTACCACAAAAGGAGGGTGGGGGAATGGCAGAGTATGAGTGGGCTACCCAACACAGAGAATTAACCTGTTATTTAAAAAGCAACTACTGAAAGATTAATCCATAAACACCACGTATACCCCCAATGGGCTAATTAAAAGGTAATTCCAACAAATGGTATGAAATTTCAGACTGTAAAGTTCAAGCAGCTGTTAGGCTAAATCTTTTGTATGAGGTCACTTTGAACTATGCAGTAAATGCAAGCAATTAACCTTTGCTTCTGCTGCTTTAAAAAAATTACGGCGACAGCGTTACGGTGCCGCACGTGCAGCTGTCTGTGCAGGCTCCCCTGCTCTCTGCTGGCACCTCTGCACGCTCTCACAAGTTAAAGGACTACTTTTAAATAGCTTGCTACAACCTGTTTGAAAAAGTAAGGAAAGATGCTATTTAAAGTACTTGCTTTTTAAGTTTCGTACGGATTAACTCAAAGGAGTTAATATTCTGGGGTCAGGATCCAACTGGAGGTAAAAAGGAAGGATTGCATCCAGCAGCTCTTTCGCTAATGTCTCGTACTACAGAAAGATGGGCACATGTTTAACCTGTGCCTTGGAGCTAATTAGGTTATTTGCCCATAGTTCTGTGCAGAATCAGGACAGGAGTCAGTCAGCTCAGCAAAAATGATTTTTACTTAGAAATACTTGAAGTAGGTAGGCCTAGCACACTGGGGAGAAGGTAGAGCACCAAGTCCTCTTCCAGCCCCTCCCCCCCCCCCACCCCCAGTGCAGCTCTCATCCCACTTGCTGGGTGGCCATGGAAAAATTAGAGAGTTCATGATTGTGATACTCTTTAAGCATGCCCTATTTTAGGGCTGCTGGTCAATCCACACATCATAAATCCGTGTATGACCAGCGTGGAAGTTTGCCAGCTGAAAGCCAGGTAACTCTTGCACCAGCACCCAGGCACAATCAGGAGTTGTATATGGAAATACCAGTTTGAATCTCTGACCCACCTATGAAACGAGAATCTGGGTAGTGAAACTTTACCTTACCTTTCTGCCTCATAGGGCTATTGAAAACTGAACAGTTTCTCTGTGTAGCACCTTGAAAATGAGAACCACTTCGTAACGCCTCATAATTATCACTTTATATCCAGTTTGAAAACCAAAGTTTAAACATACACAATGATATTTCACTATTTTATTCATGTGGTAGCATCTATTCAGCTCCAAGTAGCTCCACCACATTGGTGATTTAAACAGGAAGGGAGAAGCAGAAATGACTTCATGACCAAACCGATTCTTTAGCCTGACATGAGCTAGTGCTGGATGCCCTTTGCTAGAAAAACCACCTCAAGACAGAGGCTGCGTGGCTGAGTCAGAGGGCTTTTCCAGCTGACTCACATTCGGTTCCTTTGCTGTTGTTTTGGGGATGAGCTTTGTTTTTTCTTTTCTTCTTCCCACCCCCTAAAGCACAGTCAGAATTCGCTCACATGTGTCCATAACTTATGTCTTTTTTTTTTTCAAATTTAACACTGGTTTCTCTACACAACACTGTATAGGTACCATATGGATGTACCTTCAGCACTAATCAACTGCTAAAGTGCTTATGTGCTGAAAAAATACACCTATTAAGTGATTTCAGTGCAGTTGTGATTCATTATACGCTGGCTATTGGGCATTGCCAGAATTCTAGACATTTTGCTTCAGAAAATAAATACTTTTTGGCTGTATATAGATTTTAGATCTCTTTAGCAGTCAGAAATTTCAACTTGGCCATTATGCCTGGTATAATTTTAAACAAAACCACTTTTACAATTATCCCACCCTCAGAAAAAAAAAATTAATACATTCCACCTTTAATCTGTCACCAGTTTTGGAGCTGAACCATTTTGTTTGAAAAAAAAAAAAAGCCTTTATGGTAAGAGTGGATTATATTGGCACATTGATTTACCTGTGAGCCAACACACCGCCTTAGTCTGGGGAAAGTTTGATGAGAAAAGGTATTTAATGAGAGCAGAGAACATGAGTTAACAACTGCTTGCTCTCACATGTACATGATAAAATTAAGTTTTAATTGATTAGTTGGGTGGTAAGTACTACAGCATGGGTGAATTGCCTTTGTTTAATGGCACTATCATGTAATGCTGTAGCAGTTTTCAGAACTGCAGCTTAAACCCAGCCAGCTAGGATTGAGAAAAGCGTTCCTCCTCTTTCTTTCTTCCACCTTGTTTTTAGTTCTCTGAAAAAGAAGTATTTGCTGATGAGCACTTAGATTTTGGAGGCCTAATTATTCTACTTATTTCTTGTAAATCATCCAGTCAGGGAACAGAAATGTATCAGCTCAGTGGTAATTTCAGTCAAACCTATCTCATTTTAATATCCCCTGTATCACCATCACTGTTCTTGCCAAAAAGCTCCAGGCTAGGAGAAACTTAACAGGAATCAGTCAATTGACTAGAGAATACCTGTGGGAAAATCACAGCCTCTTTAGACCAAGTGTTTCCAAGCTTTTGGGAACTAGAGTAACTTTCAATTAAGCTCACTAAAAAAGGCAACTAGAATTGGTTGCTCAGGGCTGTGTCCAGTCAGGTCTTGAATATCTCCAAGGTTGGAGACTCCCCACCTCCTCTGGGCAGCCCGTTCCAGTGTTCAACAACCCCCACAGTTTATAAAAAAAAAAAAAAAAAAAAAAAAAGTTAAAAGGTTTCTATTCTGCTTAAATGGAATTTTCTGAATTTCAGTTTGTGTCTATTGCCTCTTGATGTCACCAAGAAGTCTGGCTTCAGCTTCTTTATTGCCCATGGCAATCAGTAAGATGCCCCTCAGCCTTGTCTCCTCTTGGCTGAACAGTCACAGCTCTCCCAGCCTCTCCTCACACATCAGTCAGATGCTTCAAATCTTTAATCATCTTTGTGGACCTTTGCCAGACTCCCTCCAGTATGTCCACATCTCTCCTGTACTGGGAAGCCTGGCATCAGACCCAGCATTCCCGGTGTCTCACCAGGGCTGAGCAGGATCACCTCCCTCCCTCTGCCTACTCCAGCCCAGGAGGTTGTTGGCTTGCTTTGCCACAGGGGCTCATCTCTGGCTCATGGTCAGCTTGGTGTCCGCCAGGATACCAGGGCCTTTCCAGAAGGTTGTCCCCAGCCTGTTCTGGTACCTGCAGTTATTCATTCCCAGGCACAGAACTTGGTACTTCCATTCTCTGAACTTCATGAAGTTCCTGTCATCCCGTGTCCCCAGCCTGTTGAGGTCCCTCTGGATGGCAGCATGACCCTCTGCATATCAGCCACTTATCCCAGTGCTGCATCATCTGCAAACTTGCTGAGCACGAGCTCTGTCCCAGTCATTAATGAAAGTGTTGGATGGTACCATCCCTGGGGGCAACATTTCCTCCCATGGAGGTGACAGAAAACAGGCTTACCCCTCAGCCTGATTTCTGAAAAAGCCTGTCAGGGACATTGCTGCTGGCCAGCTCCTACGTGATGATAAGCATAAAATCACATTTCTTTTGTTGTTTAATTTTCTTAACGGGTAGTTTTATGCAAGTAGGCAGAGTGATGCTGCCAGCCTGCAGGTCCCCATTTCCTTGCTTCGGTGACCCCCAGCAGCCAGCACGGCAATGAGACACCTTTTACACAAACAGATTCAGTAGTATTTCTACTGGTGTACCCCTGCTTGTGTCACAATTTACCTCCTAGGTTTTGGTAAAGCTATTAAGAGAAAACACAAGAGCAGGAAAAGATCGCCTCCCTTTTCTCCTCCCTTTGGAGGTAGGGGGCGGGGGGAGCCCGTGTGCTGGGGCTTGCATGCCAGCAAGGTGGAAGAGAAATTAAACACAGGTGGAAAATACTTTGCTGATGATAAAAGGACGGTCTCTACACAAGCAAGTTGCTGCCACCAACTGTAAGCTTGTGTGGAATTAATTAGGTAAAACCCCTAGCACTTACCTTGGGCTGTGCTATCACCTGGAGGAGACTTGGCATGAATTAGCACTGGATTATCATAGGAGCCTGAGCTGCGAAATGACCCGTCTGGTGAGAGTCTGCCAAGTAATTCACAGGAGGTGGCAAACAAAGTGGCATTTTAGTAATTTTAATTAAGTTGGGGGGAGGGGGTGAGTGGAGAGAGATGCTAGCTGGAACAGAGCAAGAGACAGAATGATGACCTTACTGAACATCTCGTGGTCTCCCTTTTACACGTCTGGGATATGGGGACACATACTGCAAGTTTTCCTCGTGTGTTTCCTCCCTATTTAGAGAATTTTAAAAGGGAGGCATTGATTTGTCAATTTATTAAAAAAAAAAAAAAAAGTATTATAATAGGAGGTGAGATTGCAGTGGGAAAAGGCTTGGTTCAGGCGTCAGGGAACGGGTCTCTGACCCCCGAACGGGGATGGACATGCTGCACGTGGAGGCTGGAAAGATGCCACCAGATGTCCCTGTAGCCTAAAAGATGCAGGGAGGCTGCCGGGCATACCAGCACCTCCACGGACTGCCTTGCTTGCCTCAGCCAGGGGGAGAGCTCACGGAGGGAGAGAGGCACGCAAAAACCTGAAACGAACCCACAGGTATGGCCGGCTCCTCCTTCTCCCCACATGCAAAGGTTCGCGACCAGGCCCAAATCGCGACCGGCGTCTCCCCGAGCGAGTTTGCCTCCGGGTTATGCCACAGAATAACTTTTCCTTGTTTTGGGGGAAGGCCCCGTTGGTGCTGCTTCACACGCAGCACTGCCTCACAGGGAAGAGGGCTGCACAGGGTGAAGTCCAGCTTGTTTGCAGGGCCACCCTCACTGTACTTGGGATGGCAGCTGAGCACCTCCAGCAGCTCTGGAGGCAACAATCGATCCTGTCCCTCAGCGTCTCAACAATGTAGGGAAGTTAAATCATTTTCCAAAACTCTCAGTGGGAATCAGTGCATGGTCAGGCATAGGGTACACGGGCTTAATGTGCTCCTCATATTAGAAGTGGTGATTATGATTGCCTACAGAAAGATCAAAAAGTGTTTTCTGATTCCCAGGTCTCAGCCACAAGAATTACAGCACCATTTACCACCAGAGACAGCAATTATTTATGCTACCAGTGTATAGACAGGGAAAAAAACCCAACTCACAACAGAAAAAAACCCCACCTAACTTTCTGTGTTTAGCTCAGCCCTCCTATCTGCATTTTAGGGCAAAGCAAAGGGCAGCCAGACTGATTCTCTTTATTGCCCTGTGGGCAGTTTTAAATTTCATCGAGGAAGGGGGGGTAGTAAGGGAACGGAGAGTAGCAAAAATTAGATCTGAGGGAGGTCAACTCTATCCACTTAACTGCTATTGACCCACTTGTAACCAGAGCTGAGCCCAGGCTGGCTATTGGAATTCCTCCATCCACGTCTCCGACAAGGCACAGGGCATGAAAATACCCGAATCCCTGGAGCACAGTGAAGTCCCTGCAGCCTGAAAACCACCACAGATACCGCTTGTCTCATCACTGCTTAGGGCTGAGAGTGCAGTAAGAAAGAGAAGCTGGGGTATATTTACTGGGGGATTAAGAGGAAGAAGGCGCTTTCTTCCCTCTTGCTGGGTAAGGTATGGAAAGCCCCAGGGAATTACTTCTCTCTGTTTCAGTTGATGCACTAAAAAACCCCCAGACCTTTCTGAGAAAGGGTCTTTGAAGTTATGATAATCTCGTGCTTTAGTCTGATTCCCTGGTTTCTGAAGGGTTCCCCAGCCTGCAGCCTGTTCTACACCATTTTAGGGCTGCAAAAGTAGCAAAGTATAATGGAGCACGGGGCCCAGATTTCCCTCCAGACTCCCAAATACACTTTCCTCGTGCAAACACATGAAAGGGAAACCAGATACTCCTAGGCTCAGTATGAGAAAATTGCGTTAATCTTAATAACTTACAGTGTAAGTTATACCCTGATGCAGTAGCTAGGCTGATAGAAAATAAGCACCAACGCGCAACCCAGAAATGTGTCTATTAAAATAAAATAATAATAATAATAATAAAAAAGCCTTGGCTTACATTAGTTATAGGTTTGGCTGAAAAGCTGTGCCTTGGACTGTACAAGCTGGCTCTGGCTCTGCTGGTCCACAGAAAGCCTGAATTAATTAATCAGGAAACCTTCACAGAGGGCGTGCTGCCTCAAATCCCAGGGAGCAACGTCGATGAATAAGAATGGACACGGGCTAATTCAAACCCTTCTCCCACCTTTCAAATCAAGTTAGCGATTTCTCTTTTCTTTGAGGTTCCCAGCCAATTGTCATTTTCAGTGCATCCTATCGCCCTGCAGTACAAACTGTTCTGGGAATAGACTTCATTCCTCCAGCAGCCTCTCAGCAATGCCAAGGAATGTAGCTCTTCTGGTTACAATTAAGAAATTCAACATACAAATGCTCCCCAAGTGCACCAGAACCTGCCTGTGACCTTCACGCAACTGAATCTGAAGGAGTTGAAATAATTTTTTGTTCTTTGGTTCCAATAAAGAGTGGAGGAGAGGAGGGTGGAGGGAAACCCCCACTCCTCCAGAGAAGTACCATGGTTTCAGGGGTCAGCTGCACAGAAACTGGCACAGGGAAGCACAGTTTCCAGGGCTGTGTTCCCACAAGTAGCTCTGGGCTGCTGGGAGGATGCCAGCCGGTGCTGGCAGAGCTGGCCCACTGCAGCGTGTGCTTGCCGGGTGGGCAGGTTTAATTCCCAGCAGTGCACAGCGGCAAGTGTGCCTGTTGGGAGAAGCAGAGGTAGTGATGGAGCCTACCTGCCTGCTGCACCGCTCTCCTGGGGACCTCTGGTCCCAAGAGCCACTGGTGAGCAGCTGGGTAGGGCTGCCTCAGCTCCATCCCCATGGAACGTCTCTCTTTTGGGGGCTCCACATAGACATTTTGAAAGCAAGCTCTACTGCTGCCTTTCATCGTGTTCCATGTCTCCCTGGATGTGTTCGGGTGGGACAGATTAAGAAGCTACTACAGAATAACTCTATAGTATCTAGTTAGAAATATGGTGTCCATTTAGGAAAAAAAACCCAAACCCAAAAACTTTTTGATTGTGAGCATGAATGTATTAGAGTTTATAAGGTTCCCCCCAACATCTCTTCGGTCTCTGCATTTTCAGCCATCAGCCTGCTTTAAAAGTCTCTCTCCCCTAAAACTCAGATGACACTGTTGCCCAAGACAAGAAATACGTTTGTGTTTTCCAGATGGCTCGAGATGGCAAAGGGATAGCATGGAAAGTCCTTGATGTGGAATCTCAGTATCCAAAAGAGCTTGGTGGGTCCCTGGAGTTCTCCAATGACACCTTTTCACTGAGGATCAAAAACACGACCAGCCGAAACAGCGGGACATACAAGTGCACTCTGGGGGAACAGAGCGGAGAACGGAACCTGAGCAGCACCGTCACATTACAAGTAACAGGCACGGTAGAGACTTCTGACTGTCCCATGCTGCATGGGGCATTTAATGAAGGCAGCAGCTTAAAATTATTTTACATGTACCAGAACAACGTAACATATTGCTTTACATTTTAGGTTGCCCTGGAATAGAAGATGAAAAATTGAAAAAATACAAAGCTGAGCTTTTCATGCTGACCTGCCTTGGGATTTTTTACTTGATGCTCATCTTTTTTACCTGTGTAAGTAATTCCCTTTCTTAGAAGCTAACCAAAACATTTCCCCTCCCTGTTTCCTCTGCTAGCACCACCTAACACAGCTGGTCAGAAGTTGGCATTCATGCTTTATTTATGATCAAGTCCTTTAAATACATGGTATTTTCAAAGCCAGAGGAAACTCCAGGTGCCCAAGGAACATGAGATGGAGTCCTAAAGAGATAAAACATTTCACTGCACCCTGACCTAACCAAATCAGACTGCACCTCACTGTGCATTTTTGCTACCAGTTACCCTGAGTACAAGCTACTCTTCAGTTTCCAGGCACATCAACAGCTCTTCTGGTTTCGTACTTGGGAACAGCATTTTCCCAAGATGGAGGCACAGCCCCTGAGGACCCTTCCCCACCTATGGGATCCCTTTGTCTAGCGGCACAGTGGACAAGTTCAAGTCTACCGATTCTTTTGCCTCTGTTTCCATACCTGTAAATATGTTACAGCCCCATTTCAGATGGGTATTTTTGTGAAGCTCCGTCTCTCTTGGTAAACAGACATTTTGAGATCCTTGGAAGATACCCTCCTCAGGGTTTTATCTATACCTTTAATGCCAGCAGATAGTTCTGGGGAAGGCAGGGAGAGGAAGTACTTGAGAAGCTCAGTTCACAGAAGCAAATGTACACTTTGTGGTAGTGGTGAAGTCACCACCTCATGCAGAAAAACCAGGCAGCCTGCGTCTCCTGGCTTACAGGCAGCACGAGCCTCGGGACTCAGTGCAGTGCAATGCTGGCTGCATTTCTAATTGAAAACAAAATAAAACACACCCCAGAACTTTGGGAGGTCAAATTTAACTTTTGCTGCCTATTTCATATTTGCCTTCTTGTTTTGCTCCTCAGCAGATGAATCATAACTGTTGATTGGAGAATATCTAATTAGCTGCAGCTAAATGTAGTTTTTCATATATCTTCAGGGAGCAATTAAATTTATGCCTGTCTCTTTTTTCGATTGACAATCCTGCCAGTAATTTGTGCCATTCAGACTAAAGTTTGACAAGATAAATCTTATAGGAATTTGTTAGGATGAAAGTATGAAAGCAAGGACATCACTCAGAAGAGACAGATGCCCCTGTTATGCTCAGTGTCCTAAAAGAATTTCAGATCTCTACAGAAAATTCTCCTTCCAATACATTTTAAAAAGGTCCCAGTTTTAATTGTGTAGTTAAAGAAACGCAGAGCCTGTAGCAAAGATAACCACTCTGGCAGAATTATGCCTACCTCTTGGGTGAGGTCCAGTCTCAGGTATCAACCCAGCTTTCATCAAAATTTAATATTGCCCTCATCTCACAAGTGAGCTTTGTTATTTAAAATGCCTGATAAGTTCTTACAGGTTGCCTTATCCTCTCCTTTACTGGAGATTGTGTCTTATCTGAAGGAAACTCAACAGTGACATCGCATTTAAGACTTGGTTGGCAGGACTGGGGCTGCCTTATCCTGGCAACTTGACGAAAATATTTTGGGCACTGTCCTGTTTTGAAGGGAGGTAGAAGCACACTTGCAAGAGTTTGATGCAAGGCCTGTTTATATGAAAGCTTGGATGAAATACAAGTTTCTTCTCATGACCAAGACTTTGGTCCTATAAAGCTCCTTGACTTGGCAACACCAGTTTTCCTCTATACTGGGTGTTTCTGCTGACAAACAAAGGAAGAAGGCATAATGAGCTATGGTTAGCAAGCAGAAAAAGCAAAACTTCCAAACTTAAAAAAAAAGAAAGGAAAAAGAAAAATTCTTCTCAGTTTTAAGCTTTCCTTCCTGTTTTTCTCTTTTAGACATGTCTAAGAAAAGAAAGTATGTCTTCCAATTATCAAAAAACCAGACCAGATATGAAACACATGCTCACCCTCATCAACATACACAAAGTGACAACCTTCCAGGATTTAAACAGTGACAGCACTTCCAAAGCAAAGCTTACTTCAGGCTCTGTCTAAGTTGACGGTGATAGCACGGTGGGCTCATCAGAAGACACGACATGAGCTAGGTGGCCGAGTGGTACGGAGAAGAAATAAATGCTACTGTGTGGCCTCATCAGAACAGCCCAGAAGTATCAGCAACCTGTCGGTGACCTGCTTGCGCTGGACAGGCCTTCGAAAAGTACTCACACACTACAGTAACTTTTGGGAGTAAGGAGACTAAGAAATACCATTGCAGCTACACAACGTTGTCACAGTACTGTTTGGAAGCTGGCATCAACTTTCTTTCGCTCTGCTGTGCAGCCCTCTTGTTTTGAGCAGTAGCACGCCTGTGACACAGAGGCCAGGTTACAGGGAGGCCATGCCAGCACAAAGCTGAGGGATTAAGCTCTTCACTGAACTAATAGCTCTCATCTTTCAAAAGCAAACACAATAGGTGCTGCAGTATGGAAAGATAAGCGTGTGGGGCTGCCTCTGCTCAGTGTTCTGAGCCCACTTCTGGATGGAGTTCCTTTACTGCAAACGGGCTGTAATTTGCTGCACAATCTTTAAGTAAGCTGCAGAGGTAACTTCATGCTCTCAGCCTGGGTGAATCAAATCAAGATTTGTTTTTAAACCTGAGAGAGGCAGATGGGCTGAAATGTAAGAAAGGAGCAAATATTCTTGAACTCTTCCTGGACCAAGAGGAACTTTTTATCTCTGCAAGAGAAATGGGGGTACAAGTACCCCTGTCCCTCCCCAACCAACTGCTTTTATGGGGAAGTGGTGTCAGGTGGTGTGGAAAACAGCCTGGGCTGACTCAGCTCACCTGGGCTGGCTGCTTGGAAAGGTTGATTCTGGCCAGGCCAGAACCAGGACATGGGTCAATCCATTATTTCCTGAAGATACGTCCATGGGAATCCATAAGAAGTTTCAATGGGACTGTTAACATTAAGGCAATGAAAGTAAGAATGAAGCAGCCTGTGGTGTATGAAGGACATGTGAGGATCATAGAATCATAGGGCTCGGAAGGGACTCGAGAGATCTTTGGATTCAACCCTCCTACCAAAGCAGGCTCCCTAGCTCATATTGCACAGGTTGGCATCCAGATGGGTCTTGAATATCTCTAGAGATGCCCCCTGGGCAGCCTGTGCCAGGGCTCTGTCACCCTCACTGTGAAAAAGTTCTTCTGCATGTTGGTGCGGAACTTCCTGTGCTCCAACTTGCAGCCATTGCCCCTTGTCCTATCCCCACAGACCACTGAAAAGGGGCTGGCCATTTCCCCTTGTAAATGATGACTTATTTTGTGATTTATAAAACAAAGCCAAATGTATGCAACACCCTTGTCAGTCAAGTCACACAAGCGATGACCAAAGCCATGGCTTGGAAGAAATCAATACATCCCAAAGATACAGACAGTTAAGTCAGCTGTGAGATACAGGAATGGAAGACAAAGGATGAGGACCTGTTTTTGGTGCTGACGTTGTGTAGAATATGCTAAACAAGGACACGAGGACATGAGAAAAGCTGAACTCAGGCACACAGTATAAGGGAGAGAAGGCTTGTTCTCTTGGACCAAAGAAACCAAGAACGATTCTGGACTCTGAAATCAATGAGCCTCCCTTGCCAGGCTGCTGGTGGAGAAGGTGAAGCAAGGGGAGTCTAGAATGACTGTGGGCATTTACACCATAACGTGAGAATGCACAAGCACTTACAAATGTAATCTTAAAAAAAAGAAAATTCCTTCAAGAGATAAGCCACAACATTAGAATTTTAAATGCCGCTTGGATTTCCAGGCTGTGACAAAGATGCTCTTTCCTGTAATCCTCTGACTAATTTTGAAGTGCTGATGGGAGGAAAGCACGTGCACTGCTCAGTAGTGCCTCTGTGAGCTGAGTAGATGGGTCTGTTGGTAGAGTTGAAGGGGTTCCTGACCAGAGGAACAGTTACAAGGGATATGCAATTTATGTATAGCATGGTAAATTAATGCAACATTTGGTTTTTTATAATCAATTTCTACATGTAAGCCTGTGTAACATACTTGAAATAAAAATAAAGAGGAAGCCTACCATTTGTTTTTGTGTGCCACATATGGCAACTAAACCCAGCAATACTCCGTATCAATCGCATTTTATTTTACAACCAACATAATTACATCAAATAATGTAGATGCCTGATCCAGCCTCTTCTGTGGGAGAGGGCACGTATGTGTGTAAAATTGATTAAGCAATGGATAATTTTATGCATTTCTAAGGAGCTCAGATAATTTAAATTGTTTTCCTCAAAATTTCACTTTCTGTCCAAAGTACATTCTAAAGCACCTGTTCCCTGCTGACAGACAAGTCATTAAGGAAAATACAAGGGCATTTGAGTCTGCCTGTGATCACCTTTAAACACAGCACACCATCACAGGCAACCTGTCCATTTAGGCAGCAATAATACAAACTAAAGGTGCATATAAAATAACCAACCTAAGGTACATTAATTTTTTTCCCATTTGATCAGAAAGGCTTAATACCTGACAGTCTTGGGTTTTGTTGGGGTTTTTTTAAAATTATTAAATTTTTTAAAGTGGACAAGAGGAAGGAAGGGAAAATTCCATTGAAATGGATTGATAATTAATCAGCAGCAAAAGCTGAAACTTTAACAATTGTTTCTTCAGGTGTACAAATAGATCAGATAGGACAGATTGGAGAGGAAAAAAAAAAAGGAGGTCTTTGTGTAAACAACTATGCCCATTATTTTTCCCCCAAACCCGTCTACAATACAGAATGTTGGGCCCAATGCAAGAACACTAGGAGTCAAATTTCAGGCTCAGAAGTTTCAGGCTGGTTGATTCTGGGGATTAGCTGTAGGCCCAGCTGCGAGGTAGAAGTTTTCAAGGCCACTTAAATGCATTAAAGACTTTAGAAGGAGTAATCAGTGAGAAAGCCCTGTGCCAAGATGCTTGACCAAATCACAGAGCCAGAGAGAAACAAGCAACATCCTAGAGCGATGAAGGTGCCTGCATGTAGGGAGCATAAAAGATGTAAAGAAACTGTTGTGGCATTGTAGAACAAAACTAACATTAGCTGGAAATATTACAAATGAGAACCAGACCACCGATGGATAAAAGCTAATATGTTACAGCAACTTCAGCACTAACAGGGAAGAAAAAAAAATAATAGAGTATCACATGTTTGCTGAAAATTTTACAGCATGAGCTAGGCATTTTTCAACATAGCATCTCCGAAGAGACAGTCCTTTCCTTGCAATATGGACCTGTTCATCTTTCAGAAGTCACTGCCTCGGCTAGCCTGGCACACGGGATGAGCGCACTCATGTGCTTTAGACTCTAATGCTTCATTATTAAAGGGAACGTGTTGTGGATTGCACAATCAAGAGGCTGTTCTGGTTATACAGATTAATTGCTTCGTTGGACTGAAAGTTTTGTTGTAATTTCTACCACTCGTTTATGGGTTTAGTTTTGTAAGATAGAGTCTAAAACCATGCATATTCTAGAATCATTCTTTGTAACACTTAAAATACTTTTTAGAATCAGGAATACAATTAATCCCAATAAATCCATAAGGTGGAAAATATCATAAGCTTTTATTTATAAAGCAAAACCAAGAAACCTGAAAATCAGAAAGCTCCTGAAGAGCCCTGGGTCAGAATCAGGAAGAGATCTGACATTTCCTGACTCTCCTCCGGCTGCCTTAACCACTGGAGCTTCCTCTCTAATATTTCTTGTAGGTTTTTATAAAACTTTTTCATGCTTTTTCCCCCCTTCCCTCTGTAACCTGCATTTTTCTATTGTTTTGTCCAAGGGTGAACCATCTGCATTCAAAGATAACAATAAGCATTATACATTAAATTACTCATATAGAGCGAGTTTGTATGCCTGTGATTAAGGAACATATAGAAAAACACACCACAGCACATGGGGGAATTACCCCAAAGAGTAATTGCAACAGTCATACACTGGAGCTAAATGAATATCCAAAATGGCAAAGGAGGGAAAGCTAAAGGACATAACAGAGAATGCTGAGCGTATGAATT
Organism: Porphyrio hochstetteri; assembly: GCA_020800305.1. NCBI lineage: Eukaryota > Metazoa > Chordata > Aves > Gruiformes > Rallidae > Porphyrio > Porphyrio hochstetteri. The sequence continues at coordinate 100,184,521 of CM036906.1, read as the reverse complement.
ACAGCCCTTAGCGAAGCCTGATTTTTGTGGCTAGCACATAGACAGCAGATAACCCAGGCCGACTGACCTTGACAGCATCACAACACTAACGTTTCCTGCAAAAGCTGAATGGTTTTCAACCTATTTCTCCCAAGCAGGACCTGCACGCATGCTTGCATTCCACAGCACAGACCAAAGTAATCCTAGGCACAGGGTTGTGAGTGATACAAACAGAACATGGCTCTTTGGGCATGCCAAATGCCTTCCTGCCTCCTTTCTTCTGCCCTTGATGGGACCGTTCCAGAGAGCACAGAGTGCATTTCCCTGGTGTATGTGTTCCTTTTCTTCCCCATCTCGACGCAGGGCTGAGCGGCCACGCAGCACAGAAGGGATCTGGTTCCAAGTCCACTGAGCAACCTCAAGGATTTAGTGACCTTCTCAACAAATACATTGGTCCCTTTGGACCCACAATTGATTTTCCTCATCTCTGTACGTGAAGACAACACTTCTACACAATGTTACAGCTATATAGCTAAAGGTAAGTCAGAAACTGGCTCCCCACACCTCTCAAGTAAATACTAGCAAAACATTAATTCTTAGTCATTTGTGGAACAAACCACTGGGGAGATTAAAGAGTTATAGATAAACAGAATATAATTTTTTTTTTTCAGTTGGTGGTCTGTTCTCTCTTAATCTTGCTGCCAAGACCAGTGTTTGCAGTACTCTGCTTTTCACTGACTACAGCTGATATTACTTCTGCGTAAAGCTGCCAAGAGAGTGCCATTAACTCTCCAGAGTAGTGACATAAATCCTGAAAAATCCACCAAGGGAATGGGTGGTGGCAAGACCGACATGGGCCGCTGCAAGGAGTGGTGGGTCCTTCAAAGGCTTCATCTTATGTCCAAACCGTTCCCACCCTTTGATGGATAAAGCTTGCTACATCCCTGTGGCTGTGTTACAACTCCATCTGCTGTGCTGCAAACGGACAGCCGGGGCTGATTTTAAGTGTTTGCTCTGTTAAGAGACAGATATCACGGCCAGTATTAAAAAAACAAAAAACAAACCACCCCCCTCAAAAAACCCCAACAATAACAAAAAAAAACCCTCCACCACAAACCAACCCCATGGACAGAGAGAAGACAAGGGGTAACAACTAAGAGAAGAGACAGGTCCTAAGGGAAACACTGCTTGCCCAGGGCCAGCACAAACACGGGCTTTGTTTTCTGCAGAATCTTCCAGTTGTTTCTGTGAAGGGAGCATGAACATTCTGTGGGGGTCGGGTTGGATTGTTTCCCTGTGTATAAATGGGAGCAAATGAGTTCAAGTGCTGTCTCACGTGAGAGGCGGGGAAACGACAATATTTACAACTTGTTGACCCCATGGAGCTGAAAGGAACATTTTACCCAAGTTGTCCTTTCGGGGAGAGAACAGGAGCCTTGAATTGCTGGACATTAATTTTAAGGGGAAAAGGCCTTGATGACAAGAGAAACTGGATTAATAAGAATTGGTAAGAAGAAAAACACAGGAATCTGTGAATGCTGGTGTCTAGACCAAGCACCTGTAACACAAATGTGTGACAGTTCCCACCCACTCCCTCTTGCTATTTTCATCCCATCTGAATTCCAGCTCTGCCAATTCACTCTCACATCTGTTCTCAGACTTGGTATCAACACTGATTTAATCACATTCCTTCCGTCTACTGAGCTGGAAGTGTAGGGTTATGTAGGAGCCAGGAGAAGTTAACCCCTTCTCTTTGTGAGGGCCAGCTAGCAGGCCTCTCTTGCTACATGCCTGCTGGTGTTCAGATGGGCAGCAAAACCAATGGGGCTGTGTCACCTCTCCAGACAGAGAGCATGTCAAGTACACCACTGCCAAAATAACCTTGCAGTTGCATATTGAGCATGACAGGTCTGGAAGGCCAGCAGCACCTGGGGCTCTGAGCAGGACCGGAAGGCCAGCAGATCAAATAGCTCCCACTGCTCAGCCCAGCACTCCTAAGACCACACCTACATACCTTGTCCAGTTCTGGGCCCCCAAAACTGCCCCAAGGCAGTCAGGGCTGGGGTGCTAGCCCTGGGAGGAGAGTCTGAGAGATTAGGGCTTGTTCAACCTGGAGAAAAGGTGTGTTCAGGGAGACCTGTGCATATGAGGAAGTTATCAAGAAGCCAGAGCTAGGCTCTCCACAGTGATGCATGGTGGAGAGATGAAAGGCAGTGACCAGAAATTTAAATGAGTGGTTCAGACAGGAATATAGTTTTCCCTGGGTGGAAAGCCAAGCCATGGAACACGTTCATAGAGGCTGTGGACTCTTCACCCTTAAGAGTTTTGTAAGGCCTAACTAGACAAAGCCCTAAGCAGCTTGGTCTGATCCCATAACCCACCCTGCTTTGAGCAGGAGTTTGGACTAGAGACCTCCTGAGTTCTCTTCCCACCTCAATTAGCCTATGAATCTACACTCTTTATGGTCAGAGAACAATTATTTATCACCACTCTTCAAGATGTTCATCACAGTATGAATGGACCATTCCAAGAGATCTGCTTTCTGCCAGTAATGACCAAAGTTCTCACACAAGTTTTGTGGACTAAGGTATGAAAAGTAACTGTAAGAAGAAAAACTACGGGCAAGTTGTGCTTCAGAAATGGACAACTAGTCCCTGTGTATTGGTTAAAGTCTAATAAAAATGCAGGTAAAAAATGCAGGGTTTTGGCTGGGGTTATTTTTGTTGGTATTTTTTAAAAAAAACTTGATTTTTAACTGCACCTGTTCACTCAAGGGCATACAGGGCACTATCTAAGACCTTTCCTTGTGTTCTAGCTTTTCTCAATATAAAACACTTCTGATGGTGGCCCTTGCAGAAATTCAGTCTCCAGCACATCTCACACTTGAATTTTGGAAGTGTGCATGATACGTGCATTTGGTAAAGACAGTTTCTGTCTGCATCCCATCCCTGGATCTACGAACTATCTGACAACAATGGGCAAGTGACTACACACTCACACATCAGCTCATGGGGCAAGCACATGGTCTCATCATCTGCTGATGCATGCAGCACACAGCCACACTGGGGTTTACTTGCAGATTAAAATAAATAAATAAAAACCTCTGAACATGTGGCACACCGTGGCAAAAGAGCAAGCTACATCTCTCACATGGGGATGCTCTATGCATCAGGGCTTGTGGGGCAGTTCAGCGGGAAGGTCGTTGCTGACGGAGCTGGAGCCGAAATGCTTTCCTGGCTGGGGGAGGCACACCGCTCCTATCCTTCGGCTTGCAGCTGCACCCTTAACTTGCTAAAATCTGTGATTCCCAGATCAGATGCTTCAAGATACTGGTCCCAAGGATACATCCTTCAGCTAAACCCCTGGACTTTCCTTTCTCAGGAGCCAAGATACTCAGGAACTCCTTATCACTCTTTTACTTTCTAGGGACAGTAGCAGGAAGCATAGGTTAAGGACTGTGGGATCCCCCTATATTATGATAAGTGCCCAGGATAAACAGATGCTCAGAGAGGGACTTTTTGGAAGCTGGCTGGTGCCCAAGCACAAATGAGAGATTTGCATACTACAGCAGCCCTATAGAGCAGTATCTACACCCAAATCAGGTTTCCAGGCCCTCTGTCCTACTTACTATACAAATACAGTCAAGTGGATTAAGATCCAGGCAATTGTGACTGGCTCACTGCTCTCTACTTAAGGAGGACTAGTTAAAGCACTCCTTCCCTTGTCAAAAACAGAAACCTACTTCCTCTCACTCCCACCCCACATCAGTTAAAGAAAGTGAAGCGACACTCTTGCGATATTTGCTACGGTTCCTGAACAACCAAATTTGGCAAAGTTTGCAATGAACCTAGAGTAAGAGATTCTCCCCTCACTTCGTGCCTCCTGCCACCTAAACAGGTGTCGAATCTCCTGGGTTTGTCTTCTCACAGCTTCTTTCCATTTCACTCCATCTTAACAGCTGTAAGTGTCTCTGGTAAATTGTGCTAGTACATTTCCATTAACATCAGCAAAAGGGGAATAAAAAATGTCAACTCTGCTGACAACAACTGTCGGTGTATGAAGATTAATCTTTATATAGCACGCAGGACGCGGATCTGTTCTACGTCTTCCAGTACAGCCCGTACTTTGTTTCTACTCCTTCCCAACAATAGCTTTCATGCAAAAAAGACAGAGATTAAAATACAAAAAAAATCACTGTATTTTAGCATTAATATGTTGACACTGCTATTCTTCCGGGCTTCACGATTTACGCTGCAGTTGGCAAACTATTTCTCTTTCTGTTAGCAGCAGAAGAGACAAGTGGAGTTACTCGCCCCAGGTTCCTAGGAAAGGCAAAGTTAAGCTTTGCTCCTCTTTGAAGAAATATTCACAGGTTTAGCTCATTTACAGCTTGTAGCATAGAAGGAGTTAAAGTGTTTAGCCACGTTAAAGAGCAACGCAGGACCAAATGCATGGGAGGACTACCCTCGTGGCATAAACATGATGGCCTGACAAGTGTTAAAGCTTTGTGTATGGTAGATTAGGGCTTTGAAAAACATCTCAGTTGGGAGCAATTTTGGAAAATTTTGAAGCATGAATTACTGACTCTCCTCCCCCTGCTCCAAAGTGGTCTTTGAAGGTCACATTGTAGAGGAGAAAAAAAAAAGTGTCAACACTTGACATACTCGATCCATCCATAAACATAAATATGCCTGAACTGCAGTTGGATTTTTCTTTTACTAAAGAGCATGTGGAAGCAATTACCTGAATGTAAATGTGATAAAGAATGGATGAAATGCAAACCAAATGATGCTTTATTACTTAATATAAAGAGACTGTTCTGTGAGATCAAAGTTGTGCAGCACACAATGTAATGGGCATTGCTGGAGAGACAGGCTTCAGAGATTTGTTTAGAACATGGCTGCCTTTTGATGAAATGCTAAGTAGATGAAATTGGGCTAAGTTTAAAAAGTTTCCCAGAGCCCAACGTGTGATCTTCAATAACATCTTTTCTCTCCTCCCACCTTCTTGCACTCTGTGCTGTTCCCAGATGCTGTGAGGATGGCAATGAGAAACTTCCCTAGTCTCATCGTGGCAGGGGACAACAACTACTCTGTCCCAAGGTGACAAAGAAGTGTCACCAGTGACACCCCCTGTGAACACCGAAGAGGGAAATACCTTCTTAGTACATTTGCATCACGCCCCTTGCACTGGGGCCTCTGTGTGTTCCAGCCATCGCTACCCTGCCCAGTTGCTACCTCAGCACATATTTGTCCTTTGACTTAATAAAAATCAAGAAAGGAATAAAAGAACTGAAGCAGAGGAGAAACCTCAAGAGTCATTTTCAAGCATTTTTCTACCACAAGGCATTTAATAAAATACAATTCCCATCAGGAGACTGCTTTGTCCTCCACCCCATTCTCCAATGTTAGTTTTACTTCTCTATCACTTTAAAAGTGATTAATATTTTTAAGAAGCTGTATGCAAGGAGAAGGTATGTTAGGAAGATGGGCTGGAGGTTTCTGCAAAACTCTGTAACAACATCTGAGATTGTCCTCTTGGCCTTGCCTTCCCTACCATAGTCCTCCCTGCACAGGAGCTGCCGCCTCTTGTTTTTGCCCAGCTGTTGTTTCTGATCATGCAGACTGGGCCATCATCTTTGTCAGAAGCCTGTAGAGTATCTAGCACAATGATTGATAGTGCTGGATCCAGCCATAACATAAATCAATGAGCAATAAAGTTAAGTATCCAAGCCATGCGTGGAGAAAGCGACCTGACATTGGATTGTAAGCATTAATTAAAAAAAAAAAAGAAAAGTGCATTTAACTGGGAATGTTGGCTCGTGAGTTATTGAAAGGATGAAAAAAAATAATGCAACTTAGAAAGAACATGCACAGAATTAATGCTGCTTATCTCCCACAGAATTAGCTCTTTAAAAGAAAACATATATGTTAAACTCCCATAGAGACTATTTTCTTGTTTTTCAATTACGAGCAATAATGGGGAGCATTTTGTGAATGAGTCTGATGCATATGCCTGAAATAAAACCCAGGGTGCTGTACCTCATCTATACTTATTTAACATTCTCATAAAAAAAAAGGAGCAACCACCAGCCGGAACAAAATCATGATAGAATCAGACATTTTCCCTTCTCATCAGTGAAGAATTGTCAAGTATTAATACTGAAAACTCATTGCCATGTGTTATTTTTACAGTGGCCAGTGTTCAAAAGCAGCTTAGGGAACAAACATAAGACACATTTGGCACCGCAGAGAACACAGAGTTTACAGTTGCTTTGATCACACAAATGCTAATTATTTCATTTTAGAGGGGTCATTCACAGAAATAAATATTAAAATGACACCAAGCACTTGCTCTGTCAGATCATAATTAGATGCCAACATGACACACTGCAAGACAAAAGAAAGATGGAAGAAGGTAACAACTGAGTATCGCTCACCTGAGCGAGCGATGAACTCATCCTGATGCAGTAGCAGCTTTTCTGGGGCCCCTTCTCCTCTCCAGCTTGCTTGGAACCAGAGACCCAGAGAGAGGCAGGAACAACAGGATGAGGGCCAGGATAGGAGTTGAATTGCCAGCCCAAACAGTGCAATTCAGAGTAATGTCAATTTGGCAAAATCCACCATCAGCTGAGGGATTCCCTTTCTTACAGCAGTAATTCAGCTTGCAAAAAGGACCTTAAATTCATGTTTAATCATTCCTTTCCACCATTATCCATACCACCCCCCTTCCTGCCCCCAATTTAATTCCAAACCAAACAAGTGAAGGATTTGAGGTTGCTCCCATGCTAATAGCTGAGTAACTCATCATTCGTTGCAACAGGAATGGGTTCGGGCCAACATCTCCCACTCGAGACCGATGCTGGGCTGGCAGCTCCTCGTTAGCTCATTAGCTTCATTACCTGTGGGTAACGGTCAAGTCAGAATAATTTGCTGTTATGTGGGTCGTATGCTTTGGAGCTCGTTTCGTGCCCTACAGAGCATTGGCACATCGTTCCATTGACTGCTCCGTTTTAAAAATAAACCCTGCTACTGCTGGTGGGCAGGCTTGCTCCAGGGGACAGGCCCTGTGCCAGACGTGCCACGCGGCCACTCTCGTGCGGGCCTGGCCCCGTCTCTCCCTCACCCCACAGCCATGTAAAAGTGCATCGTCACCCCTAAAGATTATTGTATTTATTTGGGGGATTTTCTTGAAGCTTTAGGGTTCTTTTCTGGCTTAATACTTGAGCTGTGAGGGCTTTTGTTCCTTTTCCAGGGTTGAGGTGGCAGTGGTTTATGTGGATGGATAAGGTATTAGCTGTGGGGATGGGCTTCGGTTTAGGGTGCCGGTTGCAGGCCCAGCAAGTTTGTACCAATGGATACTGAAGGGCAGGGCACATCTGCCACTGAACAGGCCCAAATAAACAGAGCCAGTTTGGTCATGCTGTTCCCCTCATATTCTCACTGTTGTCAATGTGCCTCCCCACTGGATTCGTTCACAGCTTCAAATCCATAAAGCCAGAGCCTGCTCCCTGCACACAGCGCCATGCAGCAGCCTTGACTTCACACAGATGTAGCCATGAGCAGAATCTGTCTCCAACCTCTGAATTTCTTAAGAAAATAAAGGGTTTAATTAGGAAGATAAGAAGCTGAAAAGCTCCTTATGACCAGAGGTGGAAGACCCTACATTTGCAAATTGTACCTCACCATTCTGAGTACGTATGTCTTAGTTGCCAGAATTATTGACCTGAGAGACAGGTTCCAGGAGTTTGTTAATTAGAATCACAGAACCATAGAATGGTTTGGGTTCGAAGGGACCTTAAAGATCATCAAGTTGCATCCCCCCTGCCATGGGCAGGGACACCTCTCGCTAGACCAGACTGCTCAAGGTCCCATCCAACCTGGGCTTCAGGGAGGGGGCAGCCACCACTTACCTGGGCAACCTGTTCCAAGGAAATCCTGGTGCCTGTTGTGTCCCCAGCAGTCTGATGGCAGTCCACCAAAAGAGTGGTTTGGGTGGCCTTGCTGATACCAGTGTTTAGTTACTGAGCCTGGATGCAAGAGGGTGCTGGGGGGGAGGGACCAGGACTGGGCACAGCTCAGGAGACAGGATTTGGAGCAGCAGGGTGCTGAGGCAGCTGGAGAAGGCGCTCTATCTTCCTCTGACATGGGATGCTTTTTTGTGCCCTTAAAACAACTGCCATCGCTGGCAAGTGCAGTCAAGTCAGCTATTAGACCCACTTCTGTAACCAACTGCTTGTCAGCCCGCCATGTGCCGAGAGGAGCTGCGGTATCTGTCCTCCACAGCTGTGGAAATGCAATTGTATTGCAGAGAGGCAATCTTTAGTCACTTGGAAATTCACCATTTCCTTTCCTTTTAAAAGTATTTTCAGGATTTTCTTTTCTTTTCTTCTTTTTTCTTTTTCTTTTTTTTTTTCTCTGGGTGACAAGAGCTTTCTTTAAAATAAAATAAAACAAAACAAAACAGGTTCATCTCCAAGGAGATGTAAGAAGCAGCTCTGGGGAAAACTAATGCAGTCTCAGCTAACAGTATGAATATGCGACAGAAGGCTGCGATGGCACATGTGCTGTCTCTACCATGTGTGGGGTGGCCAGGGGGTGACCCAGGCTCCAGAACCGCTCCAGGTATCCTTTTGGGCCACAGCACGCCACAGCTTCAGAAAGTGGACTTTGCCCTCTTAAACTTGACCTCCGCTGCCTAATTGCATGAGGACGTAGCCCCATGTCTGCAACATCGCAGCCATTTCCATGATGAATTGGATTTGTCAGTCTCTGGGCTGTGGTCTTATAATGTGCTATATTATTAAGTTTCTTTGCCTTAAGTTGCCAGCTAATGGAATAACCTCTTTGTCTTTATTAGAAAGAGTTCCCAGGTTTATTAAGTTACATAATTTACAACCAATAGTGTAATCAATAAAACATCAACAAACACGTAACCTTAGACAAACCTCACATATTGATTTCTTTAAACATTCTCACAAAGCCTGCCTTTGGCCAAAAAAAAACCCCTTCAGTCCCATTTGCAACCCCCAAAAAACCAGTTAACACATTAAGGTGTGGGCACTGGAGGGCAAATCGTGTTGGCTTCCTTGGAAATAAAGTTGGGTCTCTGCTGGCCTCTGTGGATCAACCTCAGAACGGTTATTTTTTGCATTTTGGAGGGAAGCTCCCATTTTGCCTTTTGTGCCTCATCTTTGCAAAGCAAAGTAATTACCACACAGTTAAAAATCAGCATAAATAATCTCTTAGCATGGACAAAAAAATGAATACCACAGAACCTGTATTAGCTGGCGATGACTAACCCTGGGGCTTCCCAGGTGAACTGTAACTAGCTGTGGCAGTACCCAGCTTGACCTAGCCCTGTATCTGCATCAGGTAGGAAGTTGCTTTTAACACTGGGTAAGCAACTCGCTTTTCTAATACAACACCTCATGTAAATATATTTTCCAACAGTAAAAAAAAGCTTCTGATGTCTCTTGAGTGCAGTTTAGTGGATGATACCGATATACCTGCAGTTATGCTTTTGATGCAATCAGGAGAGCTAGTGTTTTATTATCCCTATCTCTATTTTCAAGACTGTAGGAAAAAAAAAAACCCAACCCCTCAACACATCAGACACTGTCTGCCAGGGAATCTATGTGCATTATCGCACGACAGAATTGCACTAATGATAATTTCACAGGTAATTTAGAACTAGGCTGGAGGAAGTAGCAGAAAAAGCATCGCAAGGAACATTCCCACACAAGCGAGGATGTGGAGCAGACATGCATCTGCTCCATCTTCAGTTTCAGTGATTTGGTGAAGGCATATACATAATTTCTGGAACAATTAAGTGCTTAATCTTTTTGTAACCCATATTCTCGAGTGGTACATTTATGTAAGAAAATTTTATGGATTTTGCTTTTCTTTAAAACCAGAATAATCTATTCATTTTGCAGGACTTTGAAAGGTTTCCTTTTCAAAAGGGATGCAGGCGAGATGGAGGAATAAAGCTTCCCAGCAAATGTTGGGGACTAGTGTGCAGTGTTCCCACGTCCCCTTTGGAGACTTTATCATTTAACAGCCACAACTCCCCTTTATTAGATCACTATAAAACAAGTGCCTGGAGGGAGTCAGAAATGAATTGAATTTTGTAGATTTAAATGATTGTGTGGGACCTTTTCGGTTTAATATATACCCTGGAGAGGTTTGCTACCAGAACTTGGGAACTTTATAATAAGAATAATTCCTTAGCTAGAGATCTTTATCTTGTTACATTAATGATTCACTGGGGGGTTATACTGGAAAATGAAGGGAAATTTTTAAAAAGGCTATTAGATCAAATGTTCTTATGGAGACACATATGGAGATGGTCAACAAAGATTTATAGGCCGGTGAGATGAGGAGGTTACCGCCTTTGTGCGGTACGTACAGGGCAGCCGGCCGGTGCAGAGTGAGGTCCTCTCTGCACTGTTGCTCAGTGCTGTCTCCAGCTCACCATCAGCATGCAACGAAGTAAGGCTTTGCAGGCTGACTCCCACCTGTGCTCTGCAAAATACGTGTGTAGCGGGGGAATTCATGTAATAGCGGTTGTAACAACCTCTGCTCCGGCAGTATGGGCCAAACCCTGCATCCAGGCTTATTTTTTTACAACTCTGCCTTTATCCCAGAGATTTCACAGCGCTATTGCTCAGCTCCAGTGTGGCCATGACGGTCCTAGCACGTACTATTTATGGCACCCATAGTTCCTGCTGGATTTGGTGACCATTCAAGATCTCTAAATAGTAACCGTGTGGTCTCCAAGGATTTGCCATTTGGAGAATGCAGATTCTGCTTGTACTTCGCCCATACAAAACACTTACCATGTTTCTGCCATTTATAGTTGCCATTGTAAAGGGCTTTGTCAAGCCCAGCTCCTGTATCGCATGGTTTTACCTGTGATCACGACCCACCAGTTTTTAATGATAATATTAGGGAATTGAAGGATCAACTACAATCCTCACGACTGAAGCTAAGCATCCAAAAATAACAAGGCAATTAGTAACATGCAGAGAGGCATTTCAGGCCTGAGGAGGGTGACTCTTTTTTCTTCTTTTTTTAATACAGGTAGGATGAATTCCCATTGACAGTCAACAGAAATGAAAGTTGAACAACCCTGTAGCCTTTGAAAATCCAAGTAAAAATAGAAAGGAATGGGGAATGCAGGAACATGCACTTGCACTTTGCTACCAAGTCTTCAACGGGATCTGAGAAGAAATCGTTGGTAATGGATATATTCATTGCCATAGCCAGTGCCTGCATGTTAACCATGACAGCAACGGAAGAGAAAGTGTATCTCCAATGGGTGAAAGGTCATTCCATTGGCCACTTCCTCTCTCCTGTGCGCAAAGGCCCAGAGATATCTGTAGAGCTGGATTTAAGAGCCCCAGGGACACTTGTGGAGAAGAGTTCAAGGCTAAACTCCCCTGCAAGAGATATGAGAAGAAAACCTATAGTGGTGCTCTGTAGCTCGGTGGAAGCTGAGGAAATCCCATAGCTCTTGGGATGAAATCTCCCAAGAATGATTTTGGAATAATCCTGGACATAGATGCCTCCATGCTTAAGGTTTTTACGAAGGCAGAATGACAGCGTTGTGAAGAGTGTAATATGCACTTTACTCGGTACAGATCTGGAAAAAAATTGTCAAAGGAAGTGAATTTAAATTCCTCTAAATGCAATTAGAGGTGACAAGATTTCTCATGGTGAGAGACTGCGTTCAGGCAAAAGCTAAAAGTTCCCATCCAGTTCATAAAGCCTTAGGTAGCTATTGGTAATATGAATTAAATTAATCAAAATGGGTAAAAGCTAATGATCCTCTTGGGACCAAAATCAGCTCCTTAATGAAAGAAACGGAGTTCAGAAATTGTAATAGAATATTAGCAGATGTGCCCTTTGGAAATTATAAATTTGCAAAAGCCCCTTATGTAGATATTAGTTTGAGTCGAATTATCACTAAATCTGACCCTGGAGATGTGATGTGAATACACGCACTGCGATCTGTTCAGGAGGACCTGGCATCCTCTGTCAGCAGCTCCGCTGCGCTGGGTTGGGTTGGGTGCCACAGAGCGCTTTCCCAAGTTAGCAACAAGGCACAACAGGACTGAAAACTTCTACTTGTGATCTGCTAAGGTCTTGCTAAGGAGTCCCACGGCCTCCTGTGGCCTCTGGGCTGGTGAGAATAATTATCCTACGGGAGACATTTTTAGGAAGACTCACATTTCAGTAGGAGATAGGTGGTCCTTGTCCTTGTGGCCATCACAGGCAATGGATGTTGTGTTCCTGATGTGGGTCACTGCCTTGAAACCAAAGCATGAAGGACAGTTTATCAGTGTGGATCCATGTGTAGAGAGGAGCAAGAGACTCATCAGAGATCCAAGACATGTCAAAGTCACAGAAAGCAAACAAAATCCCAGAAAACAAACAAACAAAAACATGATGAATTGCTCGTGTTGAGACTACAAAGAATTTATTACATGTTTTTATGGCTCTTTCCAGCCAAGAACTTTTCTCAGCCATTTATGGAAAACATAAAAGCCACTGGGAGTTAAATAGGATAAAAACTAGATTTAAATCATCCTTGCACATGCTGCTCACATCAGCATACAGCTGTTTTTCAGCATTTGGAGTCCTTGAAACTTTTAAGCCATTTAGAACAGCATGTGATCCGTATGAAAAATAGCGCAGCCTTTCTTTTTATAAAAAGAAATCACGCTCCGGGGTGCTGGATGTAGGGACTCCAGAAGCCAAGAAAGATGTTTGAAGTGCTTATTGGCATTCCAGGACCCAGAAAACTCTTCCTGCCTCACGCTATCTCATAGCAATGCTGATGCCTCCATCCTGGGAACAAAATGAGGAAGACATTTCCCCTAATGCAGATGGCTCATGTACAGCACAAAGCATGCTTGAGTCCCCGATGTGAGGACGTAATGTGCATAGTTTAGGGAATGAGATCCCCCTTTTAGTTTTGTATTTATAGCACAAGCAGTGGCACTGTAAGCTCCCTTATAATGTCCTGACAAAGTTGATTCAACTCTGCTTGGAGTTTGCATGCTCCACTCAATAATCCACTAACCGTAAAAGGATCCTCAACAGGGGAAAATCCAAAGCCCCTGGGGCAGTAAAGCCTCTCCCCATCCCGTAAGTTAGCAACTCCCAATTTGCAGAAATAAAAAGGCAAGCCTAAAAAAACCCCCACAACATTAGAAAAGGAGAGGGGGAAAAAAGACAGGCCCAAAACACACCATGGGCAGTTCTCAGAGAAGAAATATGTTGTATCCTCGAAAACTGTGAACAACTGGGAGAAAGAGGGGCGGGATTGAGAGCAGAGGGGCTGGGATGGTGCTTGAGGTCACGCAGTGTTAGCATCAGACGCAGGGATGTGTGATTCTCTGGGGCTCCCTCTGGAAGGGCTTTGCAGAGGTGGATGGAGATGCAGACGCTTTTCAGATAGGCAAACCAAAAGAGAAAGAAAATAGAGTAACCTTGCCCAAATTTTAAGGAAAAAGAGCCCTGTTTCTTAAAAGTCTTTCTGGTTTCAAAAGTTGACTTTATTCTGAATTGCAACGAAACCTCCAAAGTCTGAAATTCGCAGCAAAGGGGAATTAAAAAAACACCTCAATGTATTTCAAGTTGATTGGCAGGTTTTGTTGTAATGGAAACTGAAACACTCTGTTTTGACTTTGACTTTTTAATGTTAATATTATGTTGTGGCAAAAAAAAAATCTAATACAAAGCTGGAAAAAAAATCAAGGCAGAAAGTAGTTTCAAAATAAAAAAAAACCAGAATGGGATGCTTCAACACTACCCTGTCAGTACTTTTCCTACTGATTTTCTTCCAGGAGTCTGCTGAAAGCCATCCTCTGCAAAGTATTTTGATTTCTGATGGCAGTATAGATCTTTTGCAATCTTTATGACTAACCGTGCCAAGAACAAAACTCTGACAACTCGCTTCACCATCTAAGGACACATTTTAAATGTAAGAATACTTTCAGACTAGAAGAACCATTTGTGCCATCAGCAAAGACATTTTTTTCCACAGGGTATTGAAAGTGCCATACTGAGCCTGACATGAAATTAATTTGGGCTAGTGTGTCTTAGTCACTGTTAGTCCTGAGTTGCCTAAGCTGTTTTTGAACCTGGTTTTAGTTGACATCTGCAACGTTGAGCAGCAAAGGGTCACAAAGTTTGAGAGTTTATAGATATTAGGGGAAAAACAGCGCTTTTGTTAATTTCAGCCTTGCCGCTTCATACTTTTCATTGGGGACATCAAGGGTCTCGTGCTGACAGAAATAATGAATCATCATTACCCATTTGCCCGCTTCACATCACTGTCAAATTTGTAGACTTCTTTGATATTCTCCCTCAAATGTTGTCTCATATTTCATTATCCTGAGAAATTTTACCTCTTCTGCAGGATTTGTCACTTTGTGATACACAGATAAACAGAGCAAGGGTAAGAACTTTGCTGCCCAGTAACTTCCCTCCCTGCCATGTCCCTTGCCTGTGGACTCCATTCCTTCTTTAAAATCTGTGGCAAGACATCATGTCAAAACTTAACATTGTGAAATGTTAAGTTTGTTACTTACCAGCTGGATCACATTTATTCAGGTAGTTGCTAGCTCCTCCAAGTCTCTCTCTCTCTGATACATTTTAAAGGTAAGGCTTTGCAGAATCTCTGCAGTTCTTCCCCACCAACACACATGTATTTTTGTGTCTATGAACTCCGTTTATGAGTGTTCATACAAGTTTAACTTGTCTTTGATGGAGGTTTATTGATCTGTAGTTCCCAGTGATGCCTACAGTCATTGGTAAAGACACATTTGCCACGTGATTCTGGGGAGGAAATGATAGGTTACATGCCACAATTAGTTGTGGGGTAATTTCATACTGGAATTCTATTATAGCTCTTCAGTGACCTCTGCCTTGTTCTTGTGTGATTTGTTCAGCAATCCCTTCTAGTGACACTTGTGTTTTCAACAGTTCCTCAGGCTTCTCAGCATCAAATACAGTTCTGGTGTGACACCCTGTCTCACAGGTAGTGAATAGCAAGACTAATAATGCATTTCTTCTTTCCATAACGACCCTGCCTCTCCTGAATACCCCTTCTGCTTCTTGATCATCTGCTGGTTTCATTCTTTTCCTGTATCAAAGGTGGCTGTGTTTGTTAACACTGATTCGGCTGCCATTATCATCACTGGCACCTTTTATGCTCTTGGCGAAGATCTCCTGCAAATCTTTTTGTCCTGCTTCATATAGCTTTACATTTAGCATTTAGCATGCAAGATTTTCCTCTCTTCTACCTTTCTCCTTTAAATGCTTATGCTATTTCTAATAGTTTTCTGCTACTAATAACCAGAGACGTTTTCTGAAGGGTTGTTCGTCTGTTTAGCATGGCATCTGCAGTCTTCTTGCTGCCAGAAGACAGCAAGTCATGACATGCCCCTTCTATTTTTCTATCCATGGGTATGTTCAGTATTAAAACACATTTGATGACAAATAAATAAACTTGCTGTTGATATTTATAATAGGGTTATTTTGTGACTAGTGCCACCTGAGGAGTATAAAATGTTAATAGCTATTGGATCAGTTTAATTTCTCTGTCAGTTGTTGACATTTTTATTTCACCACTGTAAGCTGAGAGAGAATAAATGCAATAAATCCCTGATAAAACACGCTTCGGTCTCCTAGTCTGGTGACTTATCCTCAAATCTGTAACAATTTTTAATCATCTAACTTGCTTTTCCTAGTCCGGAAATCACAAAATCTAGGTTATTTTTCTAGCTTTCTTACAGATTTCCATCATCAAGCAATCCAGCGTATCCAGTGAGAATGGCATCACTTCCTTACTTCAGAGACATAGCTAGTGTGAGGAGATGTACGGTAGCATGAGCCACAGAGATACCAGCTCAGTGCATGCTACGTGTGAGAAAGTTTTTTCATCCCCCCCTCCCCATCATGTGATATTTGCTTTGGAGGTTTCCAAACCTCAGCCCCTTTATCTACTTATTTTGTGAAAATGGAGTCTACTTGCAGAGATGTAAGCCCTGACACCTGTGAAGATGCACTCATACCTGCTGCTAAGGATTGCCTACTGTTTGCTGTGTTTGGGAGGAGAAATAATTTTTGTTGAAATGAACAAACTTGCCCTGGAGCCCAGTGAAACACTGGAGACAAGTTCATACATAATAGGAGGGGCTGAGACTCCTGCAGTTCGAGGTTTTATGATTCCCATGAACTGCCCCGGGGTGGGAATTGAAGAGTTTGTGAGCCTGGACTGAGTGGGAGAACAATGTCTCCCCAGCTGTGAAGCATGGGTAGGGGGGGACCACAGCTGAGAAGCACCCAGCCAATTCCAGAAGAGCTCACAGGGTGGGTGCACAAGCAGAGCTTAAAAACAGCCAATAGACAACTTTCATTTATGGCCACCCGCCAGTACCTAAGGGGCTTTCTGGCAGCAAACAACTGCTGGTTCCTCCTCATCTAGGTAGAGAGGCTTTCTCCTCTGGTAAGGTGCTCCTGCGCTGGGTGGTGCCAAGAGTTTTGTGGGGCGACATCTATGCAGCATGAGGCTGCTCTGATCTCTGCTTGGGCTCAAGCTGCCTTCACAGTATGACAAAACGTCACCCCAGTGACCCACTGCTGCAGAGGCAGTATCTGGGACTCACATGCTTTGGAGGACCTAGCCCAAAATGCTCATTATGGAGCCCTTCACAAGCATGAAACCTTCTGGAAGTTTGATTTAATGCTCACTGTAACAGCAGTGCCTCCAAGGAGCTCTGGGTTCCTAAGACAGTCTTGGAGCCCCCTAGAAATTACCTAGGTCTGGCACAGGGCTGAGAGGAACAGCCAGAAAGAGTCATCTGCACTGGGAAATGCATGTTGTCTATTCCCATTAGAAACAACACTGTATTATTTATATATATATATAAGCAAAAAGTGTTTTTAAAAGGGTCAGTAACTCACAGATGTGGAGAGAATAATTTACTAAAGTATGTGCTGCTTTGTTCATCTGGAGGCCCTCTGGGCAAAAAAACATCAAGGATAACAAGCTCGCTAAATACTAATACTCACAATCATAAAAAATTACATGCATGATTAAAATATCTGTTTCAAGGCACTCTTACATTTGCTAATAAAAGCCTGCTTATGAATATCAAGATACAATTTTCCATATGAAAAGGACAAGCAAAAAAAACCCCAGATGACATCTTAACTTTATTTGCAGTGACCTTGCAGGATTTCTATAAATCTGACACCCACCCACCTCCCAATCTTTTAAATTCATTGAATGTATCTAAATGATTTAGATGAGGATGTCAGATGTGAGGTACCAATGGGTGTTGGGAGTGCCAGAACTGGAGAGAGAAAAAGTTAATAATGAACAACCATGTAACCGGATTCAGGGTGAAGCGGATCTTTCAGGCAAGTGGGCCAGTAAATAGAAAATGCCATTTTAATTGGACAAATGTTACATAATAAATCTAGAGGCAGTGAGCCAGCACAGCTAGAGTACATTTCAAGCAGAGGAGTAATTCCAAGTGAGCTGACCAGGAAAGGAGTTTTCTCTAGGGGTTACTTCAGTGAAGCCCTCCAAGCCATCTGGCCCGAGCCTGACTCCACCACAAAAGATAAAGGGCGGCAGGATGAAGAAGAGAAGAGGCTACAAATCAGGAGAAAGGAATAGCATTTCCACACAAGGTGGGGCTCTTCTTCATTTGAAGCACTGGGCTCAGTCACCTTTACACACACAGACACACACACAAAAAGGACATTAATGCCCCAAAATGGGCACAGCCCCAGCCAGCCAGGCTGACCAGCAGAATTTGGAAGATGACTTATGAAAGGCGCCTGGAGTAGGGGATCTGCTCAGGGGAGAAGCAAGCCCCTTCTAGCAACCAAATGAAATCACCCAGGTGATGAAAGAGCAGGGCCCTCCTAACTACACCGTGGTGAGCAACCTGTAACGAGAACTGAGGACGCTCTGCTCCTGGCACTGCGTGGCTTGCTGCACAGCACCTCTCTGGGGGAGGATTCCCAGGGTCTAATGTCTCCCCTGGAGAGCAACCTTTGCGTTCCTCCAAAATCCACAACACACTGTGCCTTTTCAATCCCTTAGCTCAGGATTTCACCAGCTGATCTCAGAAGCAGATAGCTGAGAAGAAGGGGAGACCGGACACCCAGATCACTCTCAGTCTTTGCCTTTTTCTCAAGCCTCCACCACAACACCCCTGGCATACCATAAATGCAGGCACTGCCGTCCTCCTGACACCCCATCAGACATTTAACCCACGTGTAAGTGTAGCACAGTCCAGGGTTGGGACGTCAGGGAGGATAAAAGCTCCTAGCTGCTATGGGCTAATTGCTCATCCCCTTTAGGGCAGACGAGAGACCTCTGCAAGGCAGCCAGGGTGCAGCCGAGCATTGTACTTTCAGCATATGGGCCATTTAAATTCCTAGCAAAAAAGAACAGTTTAAACCACTTGGTGCTTGGGTAGGATTTCTGCCATCTGGTGCCCCATATCTTATCCTGGCAGAAGCTGAGGTTGGATGCAACTCTAGGATGGTAATCGTAGTGTCATTTCCATACAAATGGTTTCAGCTGGGAGCAGGGCCCATCAGAAAGCATTTGCCTTTCCCCTGCCTTTTGCACTGTATCAAGAGTCCAAAGGAAATAAGGGACCCTCTCGATAATATTGTCGGTGGATCCACAGCGTGGACCTGGAAGGGATGTGCCAAAGATGTTGTTGCTTATTTAGTTCATTCTTGCCGAAGAGTGAACCAGGGATACTGAAAATGTCCCTCCTCTCTGATGGGAGAAACACTCCTTGTGACCTGAGAGGAGGTTACTGTCTGGTCATGGGTGGGGTTTAAGGTTCAGAAGCAGACTCCAGCTCCAGCTCATTCTGTAATGACTAACAAGAAAAAACTGTTAAGACCACAGCAAAGTCACAGACAAAACATTATAACTGACACACTTTAATAAGCAGAAGGAACCTCACAGTTCATAATAATAACTGCTGCCTTCTCTAGAGTGAAGCTTCTACATGTGGTCCAGAGCTGCCGCCAAGCACAGATCCCCCTTGATGTGACCCTGAGGCCCAGCACATGGGATCAGCAGCACACACTCATGATCTGAGGTCCTTCTTGAACAAGGATGCTTTACAAGGGTCTTGCCCTCCTGATGTCCATGAGGCTACCTGTGTAACCTGGTTCCTCAAATAATTTACAGAGGTAAAATGGAGCTCTTAATTTTTCTGCTTTTTAGGCTCACAAGTACATACATCATTCCCTCCTCCCCACCCCAGAAAGGATCTCTCTGTCAGACTGATGTTGCTAGCTGCACAACAGCAGCAGTTCCCAGGAATGAGTATGCCAGGAGAGCACGAAACTCATGGATTGAATTGGATGGACCAAACCAGGTGGGATGAATGCCAGTCCCACCCACCAGCACCTTTCTACAGACCTCTCCATCACTTCCTTTGGTTACAGAGGTGGGCTACAGGGGGATCACTGGACAAGCATATCTCCACACTATGACCTGAGGAATGCCAGCCCATTTTGTTGCCAAAGGCTTTTTTGTTTTAGGGTATTTTTTGGTGTAGATGGACAGAGAGGACTTCTCCGTGTGTTGTCTACAGCACTCTCCCAGTTAAGGATGTGTTGAGGAGCATCCCCCCATTCTGTTAAAATCTCCCACCTATCCTAATATCTATACAGTTATTAAAAGCTCCAGGGTTTTGTGAAATGTTTTTTATTAACAGATATGAGAGAACAGAGCTTTTGTTTAAGAGCTAAAACAGGTAAAACCTGAAGGACCTTTACTGTTGATTCCTGCAAGAAGTTTTCCACCAGAGACAGCTGAACAAGGAAACTGACACAGATAATATTGCTAACAGTGGAGAGGTGGGAAGAAAACAGAGCCCTGAAAACAAAACCTTTCATGATTCTTTACACCTAAAACCCAAACAAGTGGCAAAAAGTACAGGAACCGCTTTTTTTTTTTCCCACTTCTGTTTTGTGTCCCATATAATTCTAGGTGTAAACCTGGCATCAGAACAACAACAAATATATCTGCATGCCAAATGATTATCACACGCACTTCACCTCCAGTGAGATATCAGTGGATCAGTAAGAGAGTGGAAAAAAGGGCTGAAGCTTTTATAAATCCATCCACCAAGCTTTTCTGTTTACTTTTTCAACTTCTGCTGCCTTTCCACTGAGGTACAGCAGTGTCACTTATAATTCCCTGAGGATATGTTAGATAAATACACAGCTTATTTAAGCAGCCTTACCATCCATTTGGAGCAGATGAAAGCTTCCTACCAGCTGGAAGGTGTTTGTTGTAACCCCCTGTACAGCTCCCCCTCGCTCCCCCTCTGCCCTTCAGAGGCTGCCGGAGGGTTTTCACAAGGCATCTGGCACGGTCCTTGCGTGACACGCTGGCTGGGGGACAACACCCATATCTCGGGTGGCGTTTGCAGTAAGAGCAGCTGTGGCTCTGCACTTCCCTAACATATACTGTAACCCAACTGCTGTCTATTTGCTTCCAACGAATTTCTCCATTTGTGGCTCTTGTGGGTTTTAAAATCGCATTAATGGCCCCTAGATGCTTTTCTTTTTCTGTGACAAGGCTAAATAAAACACAAATGAAATGATCCTCAATCCTCCCCACCTCACGTCCTTTCGTTCAAAGGTCCTTAGATATCTTCCCTCGACTTCAAATATCCTGGAATAACGTGTTATTCTGACCTGAATCTTGTTATATTTTGTGTTTTTCCTTAGAACTCGAGCTACTGGAGAATATCAGGTTCCATTAAAAATATTTTTGAAGTAGATAAGTGTTTTCAGAGGACAGCTTGAAAGTACAATTTGAGTGCAAGCTACGAGATCAGCAGCCAGGTCTTAAAATGAAGTCGTGCACAGCCTTTAGCTATTAAGATGAGCTCTGCAGCACTCTCTTCACCTCTGAACACTTGCTGTTGGATCAGCTGCAAGTCCCCCTTGTCAAAAGTCCCGGCCTATGGAGACAAAGAGATTTCACCCAAGACTGGGGCAGTTTTGGTAAAGTGGCTATTATGATATCCCTTGTATAATTGAAGTCTGTGGGTATAAACAAAGGTGTTATCAAAACATTTCTGACTAGGAATTTTTCTTTTCTAGGAATCA